>JALPQD010000102.1:27970-1227970 GCA_023101885.1 Typhlomys cinereus
TCTCTCTCTCTCTCTCTCTCTCTCTTCCTTTAGCTGCTTCGCCCAGTATTTTGTCACATCAATGAGTAAAATAACTAATACACCAAGTTCAGTTAGTGAACTTGTTGCAGTTCATCTGCATAGTTGCTGATAAATGACATCACACGGGTTAAGGGAAGGAACGGTTATTCTCTCTTACAATTACTTACAGTTCATAGTCCAGCTTGAGGGTGGAAGGAGGCGGCATTAACCAACACAGGTATTTTACTCATTGATGTGACAAAATACTGGGCGAAGCAGCTAAAGGAAGAGAGAGAGAGAGAGAGAGAGAGAGAGAGAGAGAGAGAGAGACTACTCATTTTTCTCTTATTCTCTCAGTCTGGGACTTAGTCTACAGAATGGTGCTGAAAACATTTAGCATAGATTGTCCAACCTCATTAACAGAATCTTGCAGCTTCCTTCATAACCAGAGATGAGGTTTGTCCCTTTGGTAATTCTAGACACTATCAAGGTGACATTATCAGCCATCATACTTGGGAAACAATAGTGTGGTGATTTTGTTTCTTTTGGTGAGTGACTCTGAGCCACATTCTTTTATTTTTCTTTCATGAATTGCTCTCTATTTGAAGTTCAAATAATAGAGAGTAGGTTTATATGCAGAAATTACATGAAATTTTGATTTTTTAATTTAATGATTGATTGAAGCTAAATGAGCTTTTAAAACCAGGCTTCTTTTTTAGCTTCTTTAAGTTCATGATAACTTGTGCCCTTGCTTCAGTCTTCGGTCAAAGGTACATGAGTAGCTGCACTCCCCTGCTAGAACTTCCAAACAAGCTAAGCCACTTTCTTTATTTTATCTATGTAAAAAACTGGGGACAATAGTCTTCAGAGTTCTAGTAAAGCTTAAATAAGACAAAAAGAAGTTCTTTTTTAATGGACTGTTTCCATGAATTTACGTGTCCCTTGCACAGGGACCATACTAATCATCTCTGTATTGTTCTAATTTTAGTATGTGTATTGCCAAAGTGAGCACAAAAAGAATTGTTAAATCAGCTCTAGCATGTGGTACTAGCTGTGTTCCCAACTCAATGCCCCAAACATTCCATTATTCAGCCTGAGAAAAGGAGTAAGCATCCTTCCTCTCTCTTTCTGCAGGTAAAATGCTTCTGGAATCACCCCTTTTCAGTGCCTTTGATGTAGCAAGCTCCACTTGACGCTTTGTGGGAAGATGATGAGTCAGGCTGGTTTAATCTCCATTCATGGAGCCTCAATGACTGTAAAACAGGCAAAGGTCTAAAAAGCTACCGAATTCTGGTTGCTTTGAATGGTATGAAAAAGGTGTACAGTATGCTGGGCATATTATCAAAGTTAAACCTGTTCTGAGAGGGACAGTCAGAGATGTCCACGAGGATGCTGTATCTAAGGTGGGGCCGGAGGAGCAGCTGGGTGAGCTGCAAGGTGCTGTAGGCCAGTATGAGGCAGAAGGTGACGTATGAAGGTGGTTCTTACAGTGGTAGCTTGATACATTTAAGGAATGAGAACTTCAAGAGTGGAAATCAGAGACAAGATGAGGGTTTGGAGCTAGGATGAGGCAGATGAGATTAGCTGGGTTGTGGTACATAGGGTACCTAATGTGATTTAAGGAAGGATGTCAATCTAAAGGTTTGCAACCTTGGTAGACTCTTGAAATGTTTCCATACTACTGGGTAAATAGATTAACCCTAAGCCCCCTTCTACTTAGTCTCATTCCAGCCCTTCCAACCCTGGACTTCTTTCCAGTTTCTGTTTGTAGTTGGCTTATGGCTAATACCATGTAGCTTACTAAATAGGCTGAATATTAGATCTCATTTATGCAAGAGTCCCCATGTTTTTCCCTGACTTACAAGTCTAAAATTGTGTTTGATATTGTTGAAGATGCTACAAATCCTAAATAAATGCAGTGAAAGCATTTTCATGTCCTTAGGGCACTTTTCCATCTTCACTTCCTGACCCTATATTGTAACTTGGAGTCAACACCAAGGTCCATTCATTTTGCTGCTGAATTGTCTGTTGATTGTACCCTTTCCTTCCCATTACTTCTGATCTATTCAGTCTCTTACACCTTTGACTGAGTTACTGAAATAGGCCAGATCTCTCTGCCTGCTCTTCAGGTTTTCATTCCCTCCATGATTTTGTATGTAACTGTGATTCTCGGAGCTTCATTTCTATCAATGAGACAAAGTATTTGTGGCTTCAGAGAATATAAGGATGATAGAGATACATATTTTGACATGACTTCTGACACATAGATGGCATTTAACAAATTCAATCTCTCTTTTTAATACCTTTGGATATAATCTGCTTAAAAACAAAATAAAAGCAAAAACAAAGTAAAAAGGAATCATAATATGATGCACTGTGGTTTTTTTTTCTCTACAAAAAATAAAAACAATTAGGGAAAACATCCTGAGCAAAAAAGTAATTTTTAATGGCACTGAACTATTCCCCTGAGTCTTTAAAAATTCTCTAATGGAAATGAATGCTTATGCAAGAGTCATTTATTGATGGCTTCTTTCTACAGCAGTGAACTCCTTTGAAATCACATAAAGGTAATTGTGAAAGAAGTTGCATGCATAAAATTACTTCTCCCGTGCAATAAGGGTCATAGAGCGGTTCACAATAAAGCTACCTGTAACTCCTGGGTTTTTCTTATTTCATAGATAACAGCAAGAACGACAAAGCCAAACAGAGGACACTTAACCTATAGACCCTGGAAAGATTCTAGGATACTAATGACAGCTGTGCTTGTGATAAGACCTGGGAGAAGAGGCAGCAAGGGCCTAGGAGGACTCTCACGGTTTCTGTATCCCCTTCCTTTTTGGCTTCTCAAGGAGAGTAACTTTATCTTCTTAGAGACATCTACTGCTATGCCTCCCACTGCATTCTTATATATGAATATAGAGGGCCAAAATCTGTGACCATTGATCATTGAGAAGAATGTTGGACCTAACTATTCTGACACTTAGGAACTTCTCTAGTTTGAATGTCAGCTCGTGAAACTTCTTTAGAGAAATTCCTTGTTAAGGAGTTTTGTCTGTGTTAAGAAGCTCAAACATTGTCTTGTCTCAGAGGAAGAGGCAGAGGTGGAGAGGTATTTTCCTTTAGCTATCTTGGTTATAAGTGCAACATAACATGCCATTTGTTTGGGAGGACCCTGCTGGCAGGACTTTTCACTGTTTCCCTCTTTTGGCACCATTAGCTAGTTATGGCAGGAATATGGATCATAAATTACATAATGAAATTTGAGTGTCAGTGAATTTGTTTGGATGAAATCACTCCAAGAGGCCGACTAGGAAAGAGTTGGGCTCATTAAGCACCTAGCTGAGTACTTAGGAAAGACAATTCTTGCTTCATGAAATATGCTTCGGTTTGCCTTATGGAAAATTTATTGTTCATTCATTTGATGCAGTCCTTTGAGAGGTCAACTTTGATTTTCACTATTCTTTATTCCACTATTCTTTGAAAGCCATCCTTATCGAAGTTCTTTATGCATTTGAGCTATCAGCCAATGCACTCTCTAAACTGCTTTATACAATTAATAGATATGTTGGGATTAAGGCAAGATGAAAATGTAATTCACTAGTGCTAGAATATAGAAAAGAGGAACATAGGAAAGAGAAAGCAAATTCAATAGCCACACTGGAAATAAAATACTCAGAAGCCAATGCATCCGCATCCATATTGGCTGCCTAACTGGATCACTAAGATTTCAGTACTGTGAAGATATCTCACATCTAAGAGAATGTCTAGGTGATCTTCTTTTGTACTAGAACTGAGAGCGCTTAGCAAGGGCTCATTTAAACAACTAAGGAATAGAAGGAATTTGATATTGGTTGTCATTCTTGAGATAAGTTCTCATGTAGTCCACCCTAGTCTCAAACTCACAGAGTAGCTGAGGCTAGCCTTGAACGCTTGATCTTCCTGCCTCCACCTCCCAAGTACTGAGAATTATAGATGTGTGCCACATTCCTGGAATTGATGTCATTTCTTAGCCTCTTATTTGATAGTCTCTGACATGGGTAGGTGATAAGTTGGTTTCAATTTTAATGATTAAACCAGATCATTTTATCATATAGGTGTCTTAACTACCAAATCATCTCCCCAGCTCTGAGACAAATTTTTTATGATTATTATGAAGTTTTACTGGAAGTACCCTGCTTACTTTAAAAAATTAGATGGTTGGTCTCATAATGCTCTTTGAGATATACACCAAGGACCTAAAGGTCTCCCACTAGCCCAGTCCCTTAAAAGTTCCACCACTTCCTAGTAGCACTTCTCTGGGGATCAAGACTCAAAACACTGCACTGACCTTAAAGAAAATTATTATATAATGTTGATTCCTTTGCCACAAAAGAATCTATTGACATTGGGGTATCAACACTGGTCAGAATGAGTTTCTCGATTGACTCTGTGTGAAGACATATGTTTAATTCCTATTTTCTAACTGAGGAAACATATTTAAGCAAACTGGAATAGGGTTTTCCAAACTAAGAATTCAATAGATAAAAATTTTCACTTTTTTGCTTGAATAATGAAGTTTTCTAAATTATCTTGACCTGGCTACTTTTTCAATTTCATTTTATGCTTTCTCTCATTTTTGTCCCAAGTCCCACTGTCTTTTTTAAAAATTTTATTTACTCATTCATTTAGAGAGAGAGAGAGAGAGAGAGAGAGAGAGAGAGAGAGAGAGAGAGAGAGAGAGAGAGAGAGAAAGAGAGAGAGAGAGAGAGTATGTGCCAGAGGGCACTGTGTGTCCCTGTGGAGGGCCAAGGGTGACTTTGGAAATCATCCTGGATTGCTTCTACGTCCTTTTTGCTTTGCTCTGGGATTTCCCAGGCTCCATCCACCAGGGCCAGAAGTGCAGGCCACCACCGTTTCTGCCTGGTGTTTTTATGCCAAATTCTACAGTCTTGAAATATTTCTAGGTCCCCAAATGTTTTCTCATAATATTTTTTGCCTAGAATATTTTGTTTATAATCCTCTTCAACGTTCCTAAACTAATACTTACATGCAACAACTCCTTTGAAAATTTCATATTTTTCATTTTATGTACTATCAACAAACTTTTAATTATACAATACAGTGTCATTGACACAATGGCATCTCACTGATACAATGTCATATGTCAGAGCTTTAAAACTTACATGACTTGCTTACATGAAGCAATTTCTGTCCATCTCCCAATTGCTTTGTATGCCATGTGACCTGCTTTGATTTCTCAACATAATTACAAGGCTGTTCTACATATTAATTATATGTTTATCTTCTGTGCAAATTTAATGGACACTTGATGCTAAGGTCATGCATAATTCATTTCTGTGCTCTCAGCAACATACAATATCTCACGAAAGGAATGAAAAAAATGAGTGACTGAAACTAAATCCAGTAAAGTGAATGTTGCTCTTTTTACCCAAAGTGGGACCAATATACACGATCCACTTGTCTATTTCTTCCTTCCCAAACATAGAACAGATCTTCCCAATTATAAAAGGTTTAGTTGAATTAGACCACTGTATCCACGTGGCCACAGCTGAGCCTTCTGAATCTAACTTTTTTACTAGCATGGTCATAATATCTATTGTAGTTACATAGAACACTAACAATATTCTAAATTGAGGGCACTGGTTTTAAGGCAGAGATCACTGAATTAAACACATAAATTTAGTGTCTAGTATTTAGAACAATGATATCCTGAGTTTTCTTTATCACAATGAGTAACTCTATTACCAAAAATCGTTAGGGACGGATCCTCTGTGAATAGCTTCTGCATAACTGTCTAGGCACATGCAGATACCAGTCCACTACAGATGGCTTCTGTGGGTGCTATATCCTCTGACAACCATTTGAGTTTGGCAGGGAGTGAGGTCCAGGATGCTTTTTTCCTGCTGTGCTGACTTCATTACTAAAGGCCACAGGTTTTATCAGATGCTCTTTCCTAACTCATTGGTTCTGGTATCTACTTCTTTTTTGTGTCTCCCCGAAGCTACTACCTTATGTGCATTTACTAAACTTAGGTGTTCTAATTTTGTCAATCGTCCAGTTGTTAAACTCACCATGGTTGTCCAATTTGAGAACACCCCCTTGAGAACCTGGCTGCTATCCCTCCAAAGTATGTATGCCTTTTCTTGTTTATACATGTGTGTGTCATTCCCTAGGATAGACACTAGCTCTGTAGGACATCTCCCTTCTGGTTCCCTTTCTATAACTTGTTATTTTGTACTTGGCCTTTCCCCACACCCATCCTTCTTAAACTCTCCCGTTGCATATTCCCCCTTTCTGCTTTCCTATCACCTATTCTCTCCTTTCCCACCCATTCACTGGTCCTTTGCTAGTTTCCTTGCTTCCGTAAGTAATTCTTGTTAAACATGCATCTAAAAGCTTGATCAAGCTAGGACCCATGTATGATGTAGAACATGCAGCATTTATCGTTCTGGGATTAGGTTGCCTCATTCAGTATTTTTTTTCCAGTTCCATCCATTTATCTGCAAATTATGTAATTTCATTATTCTTTACAGCTGAATACAGCTGTGTATATACTACATTATCCACTCATCCATTGACAAGTATTTAAACTGTAGTTCTTAGGTTTTGTGAATAGAACGGTGAAAGACATGGTTGAGCAGATGTCTCAATAGTAGGTTTTAGAGTCCTTTGGGCACATGCCCAGAAGTTGTATAGCATAGGACTTTGTTAGCACAGATAATAAGACCAATAATTGAAAAATGAGAATTCATGAAACTAAAAAGCTTTTGTATAGCAAAGGAAACTGTCAATCAAGTCAACACACAACACACAGAATGCTAACTATACCTCTGACTGGGGATTGATATGTAGAATATATAAAAACTTAAACATCAAGAAAAATCAACTCAGTTAAAATGGGCTATTTTAATCACATTTTAATTTAGTGGTATTTGAACAAGAGAATCCTTAAATGAAGAAGTACAAATGGCTAAAACACATTTTAAAAAATATTCAAAATCATTTGTGTCATAGTTAGGCACAGGTGTCAATTTGAGAATTGAGGGTTTGAGCTCTAGACACATTTGTGAAGAATTAGTGGTTGGGTTAAGCCCAGAGCAAATCTGCAGGAAATTGTCTAGCTGATGGAGAAGACCTAGCCTGTGGTGAGTGGGACTAGACCCTGAACAGATGAATAAAATACCGAGAGTCTGTTAGAGAGTTGGCATCTTTGTGTATACTTGGGCAGACATGCTGGTCTGGCAAGTAAAGATTGTCCCTCTCTCAGACATTATGTAGAGATGTGTGACCAGTTCCCTCGGCCCTGGTGTTGGTGTGAGCTCTCCTGTCAAGTAGGACTGAGAACTGTAACCAGTAATCGTTAAGAGACAATAAACCCCTTGTTCCCTTAAGCCATTTGATGATCATTTGTCAGCAACCATGCAGGCAAACTGCAACAATTTGCCATCAGAAAATGCAAATCAAAACTACTCTAAGATCATACTTCACCTTAGTCATCAAGATAAGAGGAAGGGGAACACTTATTCACACTTGGCGGGAATGTTATGCAGCCACCACGGAAATCAGTGTGGAAGGTCCACAAAAAGCTAGAAATAGAAATACCATCTCCATCACACTGAGACATGATCTCCCACTGGCCTTGAAGCTTACTGATTCAGCTAAGTTGATTGGCCAGAAAGGTCCAGAGACCCCACTTGTCTCTAACTTCACGTATCAGGGTTGCAAGTGCATGCTGCTAAACTTGGCTTCTCACATGGGAGCTGAACTTGAGCCCTCAGGTTTGTGTGGCAAACGCTTTGCTAACTGAATCATTTTCCCAGCCCCAGAGGAACTAAAGTTTACAAGTGATCTGACTAGAATTTATTATCAATTCTATTTTTTAAGGGAGATTCTACAAAAGGTCTTTTGAAACAACTGTAGGTTTATTTTTTACAATTATAAAACTTTTCAGACAAAGGTTTATATCTTCTATGTGTTGGTAAAATACCCATAGTCATGTTTCATAATAGGTTAATGTAAACATTTCTTCTAGAGTTCTCATAGGCACTGCAAATGTTATTTCTCTAATGTTCCACCAATATTACAATCATGGCTTGGCAAAAACTTGTATCATTAACTTTCATATAGAGCTAGACATTTTATGAATTTTAATAGCATGAAACATCTTGATTTCCAGAGCATGAATGAACTTTTCTCCCACAAGATAAAAGACTACTACTGTTTCTCATTTTGATTAAAACTTAAGTAAATCTGATGCAATGGCAAATGGAAATACTAAAAGAGACAACTTCAGTGTTTAGGGCTCCTTATTTAGAATTCAGCTATCTATAAGCAATCAAGCTCTGAACCAAGAACTTGATCATAAATATTAATAAAATATTAGGGTTGGCTTGATCATAAATAATAAAAAAATTAGAGTTGAAAGGGATGCTCTTAATGTTCCAGATTGTTTTAGCCATCAAGTAGACCGATAACCAAATATTTTGAATGACTTTTCAAGGAACTGGTTCCCCAGTCCAACCTGGTTTCCATTGCAGACAAAGTGCATTCAGTTTTATTTTCAATGGTATTAAAACATACAATATTAGAAATAAATTTTAAAAAGGTGCTTAAGATTTCTCTGTAAACTAGGAATTACCAGACCTAGAAAATGAAAGAAGGTCTAAATAAATGACATGGGATACTGTGCTCATGGATTAGTAGATTCAATATTGGGATGTTGATTCATTCCAAATTACTCTATATCATTTAGTGTAGTCTTCAGCACAATCCTACCATATTTTATTAGGTAGGAATTGATGAGTCAAGTCCAACGATTATATAGAGGTTGAAAAGGGAACCAAACCATCTAAAAGTAACCTTAGAAAAGGAGAGCATAGTTTTAGAACTTATACAATAATGTCTACTTTCAGTCTTCAACATCCAGAACTCCAATTTTCTTCATGATATTTATTATGAAGATTATTTTTTCCCATTATGCTTTTCTTATACTTTTGAAAATCATGAATATCCACATTTGGATTGATTCCAGGGCTCTCTGACTTACATATCTGTTTTTAGGACAGAACAATATTAGAAATAAATTAGAATAATAAATAAATAAATTAGAAATACTATACAATACATAGTATAGCTGTTCTTATAACCATAACTTTGTGTCACAATTTTAAATCACAAAATGTGATGCCTCCCATTTTTTTCTTACCCCTCAAGATTACTGTAGCTATTAGGGATCTTCTGTGGTTCCATATAAATTGTATGATTCCTTTTCCTATGTCTGTGAAGAATATCATTGGAATATTGATAGGAAATGCATTGACTACATGTATGGCCCCAGGATGAACATATTAGCAGCACTGATGGTTCCAATCTATAAGCATGGGTTGTCTACTTAAGCATATACTCCTCAAATTAATCAGTGTTTTTAATTGTCAGTGTAAAGGCTGTTTCCTTGATTCCATTTATACATAATTTTTGTGCAATCCATAAATGGTATTATTTGTTCATGTTTTTGCTAGATTTTTTCCATTATCAACATTATTCTTATTACTGACATTTTGGCACAGGATCCCATACTATTCCTCAGGGGGCCTGGAGTTTTCTGTGCTCCCCAGACTGGCTTGGAAGCCACACCAGTCCTCATGCCTCAGCTTCCTGAGTGCTGGGATTACAGGTGTGAGCAACCATACCTGGCTTTAAATTACTTGGGTATGGAAATTGCACAGATTATTGAAATGTTGATTTTAATTTGACTGAGATCTTTTATTAAAAATAGCAGGGTATTTTTGGTGTGTGGAGTCTTTGGATTTTCTTTCAACATACAAGATCATGTCATGTCCAAATAGAGATTAACTTATTTTTTCTTATTGCCTTGGATTCTGCTTATTACTGTTTCTTATCCAATTGTTCATTAACACTTCCCATACTATGTTTAATAGAAAAAGTGAAAGTACTCATTCTTCCTTTATACAAAATCTTAGAGGAAAGCCTCCAAATTTCTCTGTTGGTAATGATGCTAAGTATGGGTTTTTATAAGTTGTCTTCATTATATGGAGAACAAATTTTTTCCTATATCTAAATTTCCAAGAATTTTTTATCAGACAGGATATTGAGCTATGTTGAATAGATTTCTGTATCAATATTATCATTTTTGTCTTTCAGTATGCTGTGATATATCTTGTTGGTTTATTTGTATATATAAATTAATCTTATATACAGAAATAAATTCCACTTGATCATGATCTTTTTAATGTGCCCTTGAATTCTACTTACTAATATTTTTACAGAGGATTTTCCTAACACTATTCATCAAAGATACTGGTCTGTAGGTTTCTTGTGATAGTTTTAAAATTTCATTTAAGTATCCTGAACTTATAAAATATGCTAGAAAACATACTCTGCAGCTCCATTTTTCAGCATTTTTGTAACATAGGAATTATTGGCATAAATGTTCTTTTAAAGTTCAAAAGAATTTGGTTATAAAGGTCCTAGGCTTTTATTTGTTGGTAAACTTTCATTGCTACATCTTTTTTATTTATTATTACTTTGCTGAGGTTTTCTATTGTCTTATTTAAACTTGGTAGGTTGCAATTTTTTTTAAAAAATTATTCATTCCTCTAGAGTGTCCAATTTGTTGACATAAAGCTGTCCATGATAGTCCCTAAGTCCCTTTTGTTTCTGTGTGTCTGTTTCAATGTCTTCATTTTTAGTTTTGATTTTATGTATTTGAGTCTTCTTTATTTTTCTTAGTTAGCTTAAGAGTTTGTTGATTTTATTTATCTTTTTAAAAAGCCAACTATTAGTTTAATTGATTTTTTTCATGTTTGCTTTCTCTATTTGAATTATTTTATATCCTTTCCACTATGAACTTGGGATTTAGTTTGTAATTGTTTTCCTGATGTGAAATGTTAAGCTGTTTATTTGTGCTCTTTCTTCTTTTTTCAGCATAGGTATTTATTACTATAAACACTTTTCTTAGAAGTGCTATATCCCATTTTATAGTTTGTTGTACTTCCATTGTCATTTGTCTTAAGACATTTAAAATTTTTCATTTTAATACTTTCTATAAACTATATTGTTTAATTTCTACATATTTCAAATAATTTCTCATATCACTGGTTTCTAGATCTGTACTATTCTGGTTGGAGATAATACTGGATATGATTGTGATCTTTAAAAAATTGTGAAGATTTGCTTTGTGGCTTATCATATGGACTATCCTAGTTGGGAATCATCCTAGATTGTTCTTCTATTTTATTCTTTTGAGACTGGGTCTCCAATTAAACTCAGAACTTGCCTATAAGACTCTGAGAATACTTAGGCTTTACTTTTAACCCCGACAGGATGCCACACTCTTCTGCTATTTTGCATGGGATCTGGTAATTTGAACTCTGCTCTTTTTGTTTTCTCTGCAAGTGTTTTAACTATTGAGCTATCTCTTTAATTTGACAATTTAATTTCAATTACATACAAATCTCTAGATTTTTCACTTTCCTGTTTACTTCTATTTTTGGCATTTGCCTTTTTGTTTTGCTCTGTTGGTTTTGGGTGATTGGGGGGGAGCACTAATTAGGGGAAGAGAGTATCTCATGGAGCCCAAGCTGGCTGTAAACTCTGTTTTATAGCCAAGGTTGGTGTTGAATTTTTGACCTGCCCCTTTCCACCTCCTGAATGCTGGGGTTACAAGTATATACTACCATGCCCAGATTATGCAGTTCTGGGGATGGAACTCAGGGATCTGGATATGCTATTGAAGTGTTTTACCAACTGAGCCACATCTCCAGTTTAGCTTGACAAGGTGGAGTTCTGCACAGTGTGACTTGGGGATGGCGGTTCTCCAAGAGAACATTGTTCAGTGGTGACAAAGCCTTGGGAATGGAGAGTGCAGACCATAATTTATAATCCTGAGTTATAGAGATAGATCAATATAATAATGTGGAAGAAAAAAACTGCAAGATCAGAGTTCCTGAATTTGAATCCTTTTGGTAGAGATTAACAAATAGCCATTTTCCTTCTCCTTCAGAACACATGGACTGGACCCCATTTTATAATCTTCCTCAGGGTCAAATACATTGATGCAACTCAGTTCTGCCCCTGGATTATGGGCAAAACTGGTATGGCACACTTCAGGATGACTCTGCAAATCATCCTATGAAATCACTTTACTCTCTCCTATCTGCCCGATGACAAGATGCAGAAATCCTATTGAGACCTCTGAATCCCTAGGGAAAGCACAATGGATCAAAGATGCTTGGGTCCATGAGTCACCTAAGAGGAAGGTCATCTCTGTCCTAGGCACCCTCATTGAACTGGTAGGTGAATAAAACAATGGCTTCTGTCCTACATTGGTTTTAGATTGTTTCCCAGTTCTCATATTTTGTTAATTGCTTTCTGTTAATTACATAATTTTAGACTCATCTTAGGCCCCTGAGGCTCATCTTTCCTACCTGAAATGACAAATATAAAGTAGCCTACCTATTAGTGTTGTTATGAGACTCATCAATGTGAAACCCTTAACACAATATCAGAACATGATACTAACCTGATTAACATAGTAATTCTTGTTTGAATTTTCCTGTCTCACATTCAAATGTTTGTGGATGTTTCAAAGATAATTATATATTTTATCCTTATCATTTGGCTATGTAGACCTACAAGTAACCCTTTTCAACTGTATATCAATGAACCTCAAGTAATTTTGAGAAACAGAATTGCTATTTCTTAGTATTACTGTCATAGTTTGAAATGTGTCCCCCACAATTTCACATATTTGGGAAAGTCATGACACCTTTGAGAGAAGGAGCCTTGCTGCAGGAAGGTGCTCGCAGGGAGTGGGCCTTGATGTGGATTAGTCCCACCCTACCTCTTGGAGAAGTCTGCTTTTGCAGCAGGAGTCTTGCAACTCTCAGCCTCCAAGATGCCTGCAGTGATTTAGCCTGTCTCCAGCTCCTGCCAGCCAGCCATGCTGCATCCACTGTGAAAGACCGTATCTCCCCTCTGGAATCATAAGCTGAGTAAATCTCCGTTTCTCCCTTAAATTGCTTGATCTTGGGTGTTCTCTCACAGCGACACAAGAGTAACTAGTACAATTACCTTATATATACACAGAGATGCCAGGCGAGAAAAGAGCCGTGCTTTCTGCATTTTCATGGACTTTGTGTTGAGCACCTCTAGGGAATTCCTGGGTGCGATAAGACAGAATTCGAATAGCACTGCATAGAATAAATACTATAGGAAGACTCGTGATATTACACAATTAGCTTAATGTAACACCTTTATCCATTCCTCTTTCACAACTACCAATACCTGTTGTCATGCTCTTTCTTGCTTTCATGAGGAAATCTGCACAGCAGTAGGACAGTGATAAATATGGACTCCTTCCTCTTTCGTTTAAAGTAGATTGGTAGTCTTTTCAATAGACTATTAGAAGAGTAACTGCTCCATATGATTTAAAGGGACTCTGAACTTTGACTCTGTACTGTATAATATATGGATGGCTTGAAGTTCTGGGGTCAAAGGTTAGGAATAATGAATCTATCGCTGGATTATGTCTCCTCTCACTTTTCAAAGAGATGGTCTATCTGGAACAGTAAATTATAAATATTTTTCTTCCAAAATGGCCTAAGAAGAGGTGTGCTAAATTGATGTTTTCCAACCCTAGCAAAGCTCTTATCATTTGCCTTGGGGCTTAGGCTGAGGGTGAAGAAAACTTAAAGCTGCAGCCACAGGTGCCAAGTTAAGAATTAGAGCAATAAAAGGACAGAAGTTGGTAAATTTCAACTTGCAAAGCAAGAAAATACTTCAAACTTCAAAAATATCAGAAGGTGGTAGAAAGCAGAAATGTGCTGAATACTACTGTAAGCAAAACTCCTTTCCAGGCCATTACACCATCAGGAGCAATGAAAAATAAAATGACGCTACTTTACCTGTGGTTGACATTACCATATGTTGAATGATCGCTCTTCATTTTATCCAAAGTGCTAGTAAGCTAACGTGAGTGCCCTTGCTGTTGGATTCAAGGACAAGAAGAGCACTCAGTAAAGCTCACAGTGCTCAGGCCAACATCAGATTAAGCTGGAGTCAGGGGCTGTTTTTCTGTGGGCTACTGCTCTCAGGTGTTCCAACCCTGTCCCTCCTTCCTGAGCTCTTGGTTAGCCTACCCAGCTCCTCTTTGGATGATCAGAAAACAAACAAATTATTCTAGGCTGGTCACACTGCCCTTGCTTAAAATGTTCTGGAAACCCACTTGTCTCTATAAAAATGACAATGAAAATTTGATTACTTTTACCATCCACATGCCAGGTATTTTGCAGGACCTGACACCTAAAATATTTTGGTATTTACTTATTTAATTATTATTTATGGGGGAGAGAGAAACAGATAGAGAGGGAGAAGAGAGAGGTATGTACATGCATGCCATGGACATGGGTATAGATTAGAGGACAACTTTTGGAAGTTGATTCTCTCCTTCTATCATGTGGGCTTCTGGGAATTGAAGTCAAATTGCCAGGTTTTGTAGCAGGCACCTTAACCACTGAGCGATCTCATTGGCCCCACCTACAGTGTTTTTCTAATAGTCTAGTCTCATGAGTCAGTAGCATTCACTTTACAGATGCATGTGAGTCCTTAAGGAATCCAGCAGATGGAAGAATCAAAATTTGCACTTAGTTTTGTGAACTAGACAGTCTATGTTCTTCTTAACCATTCTCCCTGCTTCTGACAATCATCCTCAACAAAGGTTTCATTTACTCCCACACAGAAGTTTATGCATGCACAAGGCGTAATTACTGAGGTGAATACACCCCCAAATCAGAGGAACCAGTGTAAGTTAGCTAAGTTACATTTAACTTGACTGAGGTCAAAACACTGAAGGAAGTTGTAATAGGGAATTGTGATTGCAGAAGAAATTATATGGTATTTGGGAAATGTGTGCAAATTACACATTCAGAGACAGGTAGCAGTTGTGGGTGGGTGGCAATGTCAGATAGTAAGAGATAGATAGTAAGAGATCAGTGAGGGATTCAGCAATCTAACTACTAGAGGACATCAGAAGTCAGGAGATAAAAGGAAGTGTGAGTGGAGTGCAAAGACAGTTGTCATTCATCCCCCCCCCCCCCGAGATTCCTCCTGCATTGGACAGACAGAGTGGAGATAGAACTAAAATTTTTTCTAGAGGCAATTTTCTCTTATAATTCTAATTTTGTCACACAGATAGTCTTGCATAGCTGTATTCTAATTTTTCCCCTTGGCCTACTCATATATCGTTATTCAATGAAGTAATAATGTTAAAAGCAAGACAATCTATAATGCACTTTCAATAAAACTCTAAAAAACAGTCATTGATCTTTCCTTATGTCAGCTACCTACCCCCACCTGCCTTATTGCTGTCTTTGTAGAGGTGGTTAAACGACCAGGACACTTAATATGTAAGTTACGAAACACTTCCACTTCCTTATTTACCACTTAATGGTCATTAAAAGAGTAGGAACATCATCCTTTTCCAGGTGATGTAAGATGGATCCTGGCTTGAATAGAGTACTCATTTATCAATAATCAATTACTCAGTTAACCATTAAAGATAATAATCATTTCCACCACACTTACAATAAAATGCTACAAACGTCAATGAATCATTATTTTACCCTAGGGCAGAACTTAAATCAATTTCTTATTACCATTCATTTTATTTCTGCAACTGTGATGGACATTCAAGGATAGAACATAAGAAAATTCTCCACTGACTAAAGTGTGGGAAAGAGCTCAGTAATTTGCAGGGATTGTAAGGCTATACGGGGGATGAGTTTTGTCACATAGAATTTTGACTTGTTTCAGTTCATTCCTATCCTTTCCCTGTGTCTATAGAAATCATGACGGAGGATTTCCAATATAAACTTGTTCGAATTCTTCTGGTCGCTTTACTTTCTTTCCCTAGGTTACTTTATGTGGTACATTCAAAGCACTAGGTGGCAGCTTGAATGATGGTGGAGTCATGTGCTGGAGGTACAACATCCCCTTTCAAAGCACTCGACCACCCTTAAAATGGAGTAAAAACTCCCTTAGAATGAAAATAAAGAATGAGTAAGTCCTGAAGTCTGGTCCTTACTCATCACACCCTATATCATGATCCTCCCTTGACTTCGTGGAACCAGGTCTTTGTTCAGCTCCTCATAAACTCTGTGACCTCTTCCCTTCATGGCACTGGCACAGGCTATTCCTTCAGCCTATCGGCTCTCCTGATTCTTCACCTATTTCTACCCAATTAGCGTCCAATCTTCCCCAATTTTTAATTCAAGGTTTTCTCCCTCAGGAAAACTTTCCCTGATCTACTCAATTCCCATTATGTGTTCTTACAATATCATTCTCTTATCACATTTATCAACATCTTCATATTTCTTGCTGAACTGTGCTTCTTTGTGCAGAGCTGTGCCTACTTGCGCCCACTGCTGTATCCCAAAATTGGTCCCCTGTGGGTTTGCATTAAGTATTTGAAAAAAATCGACTAAAGAAAGGCCCAGAAAAGTATGCACATAAGAACAGAGTGTAAGAAGTATTGGCAGAAGCTATCAGGAGCACTCTCTGGTACTTACAGAGTGGTAAGAATATTTCTAAGTTCACTAAAGAACATGAAATTTTGCTGATGTAATTATTTTCTACTTACTTTTATTTTTCCTAACAAGCTATAACTCCTACCTAGGGTTCACACTCTTTCAAGTATTTCTGTGCTTCGGGTAATACCTCAGAAGTCTCTGGAAATTTTTCCCTTATCAGTGGAAATATAAGACTCTTCATGGATGCTTATGACTGTTCTATATTCTAGCACATATGTGTAGTACATCTCTGTAATAATCAGTGGTTCAGATGAAGAGATGTCTTCACCTAAGAGAATCAGTGAAAAAGGCATTTCAGAGGTCAACTAGAGTATGGAGAAGGCAGGGTAATGTGATTATCATGAATCTGGTCATTTGACAGATAGATGCATTTTTCAGCACCAGCTTTTATTCCATTTGAGACCCTAACTTAATTTGAAATTATTCATTACCTGCTTGGTCCTACTAATTGGGAAAAGAACAACTTGAAGGCAATTTGGGGATCATCAAGAGCCTGTTTGGGTAAAATATACTATGTATTTTTTAATAGTCCTTATAAGCATTTATGCATGAGTCTGGTAATTAGTATTTTTAAAAGAAAAGAAAGTTAATTTGGAATTAAACAGTCACAGTACACAGAGAAATAATTTCAAGAGAAAGCATGAGAGAGAAAGAGGGAAGGAAGACTATTGAAGTAGATGCTGAAGTCGTCCCAAAGGTGGGCCATGCACTTAATCACCACAGGAGATGAGGTTATAAGACATGTAGGATCTATGGAACAGAAAACCCGCTGCAGTGATTTCTCAGTGACTAATGTGAGGAAGCTATGCTTGGCATCGCAGAATCAATATGCAATACATGAACAGCAGAAACTCAGTATTTATATGAACTGTAGAGTTTAAAATTTCATCAGCCAGACATTTTTTTTTTGCTCTTAGCTCAAGGTTATTGAGAATTGTTTTTCTTTTCTTTTTATTTAAATTAAATTTTATTTTTCCTAGTTTTCCATGCACAATGCATAATAATCCCTGCCCCCTCCTTTCCCTTTCCCTCCTTATTCTCCCTTTTACCTCCCTCCCTCCCTCTTTCCCCTGCCTTCATTGTTCCACCTACTCCATCCCATCCTCTTGTCTGCCTGCTTCTATAATTCTAGGGGTTCTGTCTGGATCATCTGTTCTTGTGGGGGTTCAGGCCTCTGTGGCAGACCAAGTGGTCCTTCCTTGGACAGAACCACTGATAGAAGCACTCCCCTCATCTGTCTATAAGTATGTCTAGCCCTAATTTTTCTCCTGAGATCCTCGCTAGTCTATGAGGGCATGTTGATTTGTTAGCCATTATGCAGGTCTGATAAGGACAAGTCTCAATGTAATGAGTTCCTGGATACAGCAGTCCTGCCTTGAGTGGAATGTCTTGTCCAGCGGTAGATATCCCCTTCTTTAGGCTCTTACAATCTTACAGCCCCTCTCTTCTGCAAGGTTTCCTGAACCTTAGGATGGGGAGAGATTTGGCTGGCCTGATTCTGAGTGAACATTGCAAGCTCACCAGCACTCTGCATTCTGGTTGGCTACTGATGATACACTGTTCTTCCACTGTGCTAGAATGCATCCTGTCTCAATGTTGAGATCCTCTCCTATTCAAAGACAAAAAAAAAAAACTGTTAAAAGGTGTTTATATAAGAAAAAAATGAGAGGGAAGAACAGGAATAGGAAATGGTAGAGAGTGGGGTTAGCCTTCAGGTAACCAACCATCTGCTTATTAACCCCCACCCCATCTTCCATGACAAGGAATACATTCATAGTACTATAAACCAGTCTAAATAACACTGGATGGGGAGGAATGTGACAGTGGATAGGTTTTGATGTCTCAATACTTATAGGCTTTTCTTAACAGTGGCCTTATGTATCTATTTAACTGTGTTTCTTTGTATCTATTCTCTTGGGGTCTTCTTTCCCCTATTCTCCAAGTTATGTTACTTTGTGGTTATAATGGAGATTATAGAGATTTCCCCTTGAGTATGTCATTGTGAGCAACCAGACCTCCTTAAAAGCCTGTTTAATTGGGCTGAAATAGAAGCCCTTTATGAGATTCTTTAATTAATTAAGCACGACATAGCTATCACAAACCTCATCTGTGCTTCTGGCAGCATTGTAGGTGCAGAAACACCAAGACAGAGAAGTGAAGAACAGACTCATGGGAAGATGACACCAAGCAAACAAATAACAGAAGCCTACTGTGACTGCTTTGGTTCTAATACTTCACCCTTAGTAAACAGTGAAATCCTGCCCAAATTAAAGAATATAGATAAAATAACAGTCCCAAATTAGAAAGGGAAGCAGAAATGTGACATTTTGCTGAGTTGTTAAGTTGGAGAGCCAAGATTCTTTTTTTAAGTCTTTGTTTTTATTCTTTAGTATTTCACACATGAATTCACCTCTTACTACTCAGTCCCTTCCCACATATTTTCCCCCTTGCAAAATTCCTTCTTTCCAGACACTCTACCTTGTACTTACATTTTTTTTTTTTGTGAGACACCTCACTGAGTTTCTTTTGGGTTGTCTGTACTGGCATGTGCATGAATGCTTGCTGGAGCATGGATGATATTATCAGTGGGAATACCACTGAAGGAAGTAGCTCCCCTTCTATCTGGCATTAGCCATCAAAAGTCTCTCAGGGCTGTGTGGTGCCTGTGGCAATCTTGCTTCTTCCATGGTGAAATGTTGATAGGCCAAATCGTGTGCAGATCTTGTAAGTAGACACAGCTACAGTGAATTCATGAATGTGGCAGCCCTGTCATGTTCAGAAGATACTGTCAGGAAATACTCCTCTCTACCCTCAAGAGAGTCAGGATTCTAATCCAAACTGCCCCATTTCAGAATCTGTATTTGTAAGATCTGCCTTGTCTTACTCTCAGGCAAATGAGCAAGAATCTTAATACTTCTCTGCAGATAACTAAAGTTTACCACTCTGAGAATCATGTTTTGACCGTTTGTCTTCAAGTGTCAGACAACTCCTTTCTGGACACAACCTCAGGTAGTTTATTGGGGCATATCGAAGACATCTATGTGTCTGTAGCTATCAATTTGTTGTTATCTATTAGTAGATGAATGAATGTACAGATACTTTAAATACTTTGGTGACCATGAGTGATGCATAGATACTTTCTGAACCTTAATGATGACAATTTGCACATAGGACAATTAAATTAAAAATATTTTCATGCCATTTCTGAATTCAAAGTGGAGTTAGAGATGGGAAAAGTAGGGAGTAGTTCAGATAAATTAAGGTTATCTATTAACACTTCTCTATACTTCTCTGAAGTTTAGTCAAATGAATACAGAGTCCAATGGATATTCCTCTGAAGAAAACTCTTCAGATGAGAAATGGTTGGTTTTTCCTATGGATTCAGTTGTCATTTTTGAAAACAGGCTTTAATTATAAGTGCCAAATTAAATCAGTCCTATAATGAGCAGGAACTAATGTTGAAATGAATTACTTAGAATTATGTCAGTCAAGAGGATCACATTAACATTTCATTATACATGAGACATGATAAAATTCTCTATGACTTCAGGAGATATGATTGAAAGGCCACTTCTTCCATGAGGACTTGATAGATAATGCTTGTAAAAAAGATCTACAAAAAAATCCCTTTTGGGATCATATTCCAACTTTATTCCATCTGGCCCCAGGGCTTTTAGTCCTTTTAACACATAATTTTAGAATTAAAAATTGTATGATTCCATTTATTACCATGTGTCTTGCTCTGAGAGAATTAATATAATTCCTTCCTATCTTCTTTTGTATTGTGTTTTAATGTTAAGAAATCTCCAATCATTTCTTATATATACACACACATATAAAAAACTCTCTCATATACTGAATTACACACTCATTTTCAATATCAAACAGGTGTAGAATTAATCCCAAATCTATTTTACATAGTAATAAGCCACATGTTTTTTATTATTATTATTTCTGCTCATACAAACTTAACAGATACACGGGTCTCCTCCCTCCCTCCACCTCTCCCGATCCTCCTGCTCCCCTCCTCCCCTTCCTCCCCATCCCCCAGTGCCTCCCCCCCCAATCCCCGGAGCATCCTTTACTGTGCATGCCAAACTCTCCTCTGGGTCCTCCTCTCCGATGAGGTGCAAGGACCCAGGGGTATATCCAGAACCCTTTCCTGTGTTCCCCTTAAGCTTAGAAACACTACTGAAGCCACATGTTTTTAACCACTGCATTTCTTTTAATCATGCTCCCTGGATAAGGATATTATGGGCACAGAAGAATTTATAGCATTTTCAGTGTGTTGGTTGTTAGGATGCGCCTGTGACTTAAACTAGTAAAAAGCTGTAATGAAATTTAGTATCTGTGAGTTCAAGTTATAATTTGAGTCTGGAATGATTCCTACAAGCTAATGAACAAAATACTGTTTGTGAAATTCTGGAACCTTCAGGAGGTGGGGCCTGGCTGGGTGAGGTTGGTTGCTGGGAGAAGGCCTTTGAAGATGGTAGCTTGGACCGTTTCTCCTTTCTCTAGCTTCTGACCTGCCACAAGGAAGGTCAGCCAGATGCTCCCACTTCCATTCAGCCATTTTACCATGCATCTTTTCTATGATAAAATGAAACCATGGGAAAAAACAACTTTTCCTCTCTTAAGTTACTTCTGATAGGTATTTTGTTCACAGCAATGAGAAAGTAACTAATGTCGTATATATAGTATATTTAACCTGTATATTTATTTCAAAAGTTTTTATTCCACTTCAGTTTACTTAACATGAAGGCATTTAGTGGACCCCAATTGTTTTATTCGTTTATTTATTAATGGATGAAGGAGTGTTGTCAGCTCATAACTCACAGTCATCACTGTGGGGAAGTCACACCAGCAGGACTGAAGGATACAGACCAAACAGATACAGGGTCCGTCTCCTGTGGCCTTCATGTGTCCAGGTTCTTGTGTTTGGGATTAAGGCAGAGTTTATTAAAGAGAGACAGAACAGAACTCATGGATGTTAATCTGCAAGGAGGAAGAGCCCTGGAGAACTATGGACTCCAGGCATGGGAACGTTGAGGGGCAAGAAGCTGGAAGAGAACTCAGACGTGGAGTGCCCTGAGGGGCATATATGCCAAGACCAGTTGTTTTAAAACCATATCCTGCAGTATCTAGACTTTGTCTAAATAATTTCTGCTAAACAAATAATTGCTTCATATTGAGGAGGCACTAAAATAATTCAGTTAAGCTAACATTTTTCAACTCAAATAGGTAGACCTAGAATTTAAAGTTGAATGGGGTCTAAGTTAGATTTTTTAAATAATGTTAGAATAATCTTTCCAAATTCATTATCAGGTTTGTAATCTAGACCATTATATTATTGAAGTCTTTTAGTTTTGGAGCTTCTTCCTACTCTTAAAAATTGAGGGGCCCAAGCACCTTTTTATTTTCACATGAATTATATATACAGTCCTAGAATCTGAGAAATTTAAAGGGACATTGTGCTTTATTAGTTAATGTATAAAAATAGCAGATTTAATATTAGCATTTAATTTGTGTTAGCATAACATTTAAAACTAAAACACAAAAGGATATGAATGATATTGCTGTATTTAATATTAGAAATCTCTTTATCATTTTCCAGTAAATAATCAATTCTCATATGTGCTGCTTCACAAGTCTGTTGCCATTTGTTGATTCATGTGAAGCACATGAAAATAATCTAGCTTCACACATATGTGTGGTTGTAAGACAAAGTATTATGTAATATATATTTTCAGATAACGCTGGTTATTCTTTTTGATATTGCATGAGAACTCAGCATGTTTTCTTGAAACTGGCTGTAATATGAAATTTGAAATGATATTAGTAGACATCTTATATTCTTGCATGAAAATGAATTGCTTTGTCTTGCCTATGAGGGGATTCTTGACTCATGAATGATTTTATAACATTATGCATTTGTCTCTTAGAGAACACTGATTCACTGAACTATCTAGAAACTCCAAACATCATGGGCTATGAAGTTAGAAAATTATAGTTGCCAATGCTATTGTTGATCATATGAGAAAAATATTTAGATATTGAGTTTAATTTGTGGCAGTACTTACTCTTCAAAATTTAAAAAATTTCCTATAATCTAACTTTTGAATGGGAAACAAATACTGTTAGTTGTTTTACTAAAAATCCCAAACTCAATTTGATGAAATATCTAATTCTGCCAACTATTCAAGTCTTGAACAGTCATTATGTCAAGTAAAAATGGCATTCCTGAAAGAAGTTCCAAAAAAGTCATACAGTATGTTTTCTTGAGGTAGCTGTCTCACTTTATATGTAGCAGAAGTGCCTCACGCTTTCTTCCCGTTTTGCTACAAAGACTACTAAGACGCATGTTTAAGGGTTGAGATTTAATAAAATTTATTTTTCTTGCTTTCTCAAGAACATTGTTTTAAAGCAACTGTATGAAAACTTCAAATTCATGGTGGTGAAGGATCTGACATTATTATGGTCAGCTATTATTGTTTTATTAGAAGTCCGTATCTTGTATGTTTCCTTAATACTAATATTTTTATGACACCCTTAATATTAAATGCTGTCTTTGTTATACACCATAGGATATGATAACAACTGATATAATTTGTTGCCATTATCTTGTCACTCATTATTGCTTTGCTCCATCAGTGCAGATGTCAATGCTGTGTAAAGAAATGCTCTTATGTTAGGAAAATGACTTGACTTGAACTCTTGGAACTCCCAGAGGTCAGTGGGCAACATTTTGAGAACTACTTTTGTTCATGTTAAGCAGAGACAGGCATACTGAAGGTCATTGTAGTATTATGTAAAGGGCAAAGAGAAAGTGCCTGAGATATTCATTGACAGAATAAACAAATTATACACACATATACATACAACATATATGTGTACATATAAATTCACACACATATAGGAATACAGAGAAAGAATGAAAATGGATCATGGATGAAAGGGGAGAGAGAATGCTGTATAATGCTGATAATTTGGTAAACTAGGAATCTGGTACATTTCTGACAAATTTTCTCCAGGTATGCATCAGTAAAAAATAACAATGAAACACATATCCACACAGTCTGTGGATATGCATTGCAATCTCAACACAGGGGGAAAAGACCTGGCTTAACTACTGGTCCTCTTCCTTGGCAAGTAAGTAAAGAGAAACCTAGGCCAGCAGAAATATAATTCATAAAATTTGATTTTAAAGAGTTAACATTGATAAATCTCCATTTCAGAGATTAAGAAGGCACTTTAGTTCACACAGTCTAGACTCATGGAGATATTCAGAACTGCTAGGGGTGCTATGTATGCATAGAAAATATGTAAAAATAATAAATTATGAAAAGAAATAAACAATAATGGCAAAATTTTCAGAGTCAAGGCAACTTGAGATCTCAGGAACTGATTAAATGAAACTGGGAAGCACTGATTTTGGATATGTTATTTATATGCTGCTATGACTTGCATCTATTCTTAGATTTAAATTTACTGTCTAGTGCATTGTTCACATCATGGTTAAAGGTATGAATTCTACTTACAACCTTTATAAGGCATTTATTATATTATTTTAAAAAATAACCCTCTGAATATTGTTATATCATACTTGACCTACATGAAGTCTACCTGACTTTTTTTTTCAAAGCTCTTTCTCAGAGTGGGCAAACCAAGGAAACATTGCCTGTCAGAGAACTCTGTCTGATCACAGTTTCTATTCTTGAACATTCACACAAGATTTATTTATGATACTGCTTGCTCGCAATCCTTTCTCATAAAACATGGTCCCAACACATGAAGTGCAGTGGGCAATGCTGGTCTGTGTTGTACCGTGTGATTTCTCCCATGTGAGTCTGTGGCACCTAACCTACAAGTCTGTAGTATGATAACATCCAGGCAACCTGTAAATTGTCCAGGTAAATTGGGCTGAGAAGATATTTAGTGTCTCTCTCTCTCTCTCTCTCTCTCTCTCTCTCTCTCCTCTTTCTCCTAGTTCAAACTGAAAAGATGTTAAGAAGTGAGCTCAGTGGTGAATTCAGAGATGCCACACAAGTAAGGTGAAATCCATAGTGACTTATGATGAAGTCAAAGTTAGGAGATGGAAGATTTCAAAATGTGGAAGAAGGCAGGATACAATAAAGAATGACCTAGAGGGATCCAGGAAGAAAGGACAGTGAAACAGAGAAATGCTATGTTGTCTTAGCAAGAGACTATAGATGACAGCCTATCTCTGGAGCTATCTATTCCCTTGATACTGCTAAGCTGTATCCAGATCCAGCATCTTTACTGAGTGGGTTTCTGCCCATACAGCCACTTGAACCCATTAGTAATCCATTGATGATTGGGTTAATTTGTGGGTTTTGAATGTATATATTGACAGCAGCATAATATTTATATCTGTACATTATCCATGCAGCATATTTGCCTGTAACTTTTTTTTACTAGTCTAAAATAGCCAGAATCTAGGAAAAGCAACTTTTAAAATAGAAATAAAGAGTGAAGTGATGATTAGGAGAGATGAGGACCTTCTTATTTTAAAAAGAGACATTAAAAAGGAAGTTGCTGTTTATCTAGTTTCTGGGAAAATAACTAAATCCTGGGCTTTTGTTTGTTCAGCTGAGTGATTAGAACTGGGCTTGCCACTGCAGTGCAACCAAGAATTGTCTTCCTAGCAGAGTGGTAGCTGCTCACTCCAGATGTAGTCTGGAGCCTTTTAGGGAGTTTTGGCAGGAAAAAGCTCTCTTTTCTTCACAAACCACATCAATATCTTACGTTAAAATGCTCATGGTAATACTGGTGATGACAATGTAACTTCAGGAAATTTGAAAGTAAATTCAGACCTACATACAAACCAGAAAAGAGAATCAATGGATACTGTCTCATTGTTAGAAAACAATGTAAATTTTCTTCAGCCTTCTTATCATTGATGCTATAACACCACTTGTATGGACATCACATGGATTCAGTTCTTAGCTGAGCTGATTTGTCAGCAACGCTATACAATAGACACTGTCGTTGCCCCATTTGCGAATGAGAGAAAAGGCAGGTGGTTTCTGTAGGTCATACTGCTACAGCGGGTAGACGAGGAACTTGAATCCTGGCAGTCTGATTCAGGCTCTGTTATCACAACCATTGCATGATACTTTAATGACACATTTATGTGATCTATTCGAATGGTTACTCAGAATCCAAATAACTTATTCTCTATGGTTTCTCACGTACATGGTCATCTTAAATGTTGCTAGGGGATAGCTATTGCATTGGTTTCATTGCAGAGCCAAAATTAAATAACTGCTTAATGAAACATAAGTAAGGGTTAGGAAAAAAATATTGTTTGATAATTATTTGATATCTTCTCAATTTATCAGTGAAAGACTAAATTTGACCTGATGGTCAGTCATATCATGAAACTCTTCATTACAAACCAACAGGATAGCGCTGATCTGCTTATTTGTGAGTTAAGAATTTCTCCACTCATCTGTGAGCTCTTTTGGACACCTCATGATGTCTCGGCTCTTCTCAGTTTTCCTGATGGCCAAGCACTGAGAATAGGAACATGACTACCAACTATTTCTAAGGCAATAACGCTTGGTATTGAGTAGTTTTTTCTTTCCTTTTTACAAGCATAGTATTCTGTGCAAAGCTACTCGCCAATAATTATGGATAGCAAGATCTTAGCACATTTAATAGATATCAATAAACGAATAGTGAGAGTTGTGAAGAGCTCAGTACTTTTTAATGTCCCAAGTACTCCAACAACTTGTGTTCAGTTTTTGCATATCTTTGTGAAGAGACATAAATATCTCCACCTGACAGATAAATTGGCGCTTCTTAAATATCAATCTTGAGATTCCATCTTGTATTGTTCATCATAGATATTACACCTCTCTATGTTTCTATTTTTACAAACTATCAGTGGAAATAGAATTCAAAGTTGATACCTTTGTTTTCCCTTTCTTTCAGTTCTTAAATAGTTTTCTTTTTTCCCACATCTTCTGGTTAGTGTTTTTTTTTAATATCTCTGATCATTCTTATCTTTGATTCCCTATATATTTTAGTATGAAATTATTTGTATTTCAGTGTAGTTTATTTTATTGAAGATTCATTGAACTTTTGAATCTATGCATTTACTATTTTTACCTAATTTGAAAATAATTCCCAGTATTTACTTCTTAAAATTTCTTTTTTTTTATTTCTTCCACTCATACAAAGTTAGTAAGTATCCCATTCCCCTCCCTCCCTCCACCCTTCCCTGGATCCCCTTGCTCCCTCTCCCCCTTTTCCCTTTCCTTCCCCCCTCCCTTTCTCCCAGTGTGCCCCCCCCCCCCATTCCTAGAGCATCCTTTTGTGCATGTCAAACTTCCCTCTGGGTCCTCCTCTCTGATGAGATGTAAGGACTCAGTGGCATTGCCTAGAGCTCTTTTTTGTGCTCCCCTTTAGTATAGGAACACTATTGTGGCTGTTAATCCTTTGCCTCTAAGAATCTTAGTGCATGTGATCCATGCTAGACTTTGGGGTTCAATGATATGTTGGTAATTGCGCAGGTCATGCAAAGTCCTATTATGATTACTTCGGCCCTAACTTGTATGGAGTATCTTGCATATCGTTGCTCCGCCCCATCTTTAGGTTCTTACAATCTTACTGCCCCCTCTTCCACAAATTTCCCTGAGCTTTAGGATGGGGAGAGAGATTAGGCTGGGCTGGTTCCAGGTGGTTGATGTAGAGTCTCTGATTTTCCGAATTATGGTTTGTTGATTTTTTTTTTCAGCTTTGCTGCTCCTGCACCGCCCTTGGTATTTGGATATGAAATTATTTGTATTTCAGTGTAGTTTTTTTATTGAAGATTCATTAAACTTTTGAATCTATGAATTTACTATTTTACCTAATTTGAAAATAATTCCCAGTATTTACTTTTTAAAATTTCTTATAGTCTTTCTTACTCTTTCCTCTTGGAGATCAACTATGTGTTTGGCTGCTTTGTTTTGATTCATGGGTCACTGTCTATCTGTACACTAGTTGAATCCATTCTGCTTCTGTTTTCTCTTTCTCTTGACTTTAGGTCTTATTTTCTGCCTTCTGGGGCATGTCTAGTAAGTTTTGATTTGGTACTGAAAATCATGACTTTGTATTGTGCCTGACTCTGATTTATTTGCATGTTTTAAAAGGTGGTGAGTTTTTTCTGATCAGGTAAATCACTTTTTTAGTTTGATCATTTTGAAAACTAAATGATGGGACAAATATAAGTTTTTTTTTTTTTAAACCAAGGGCTGGGGTGGGCCTACATGACATGGTATCACTTCTGGGAATTGTGCAGAATGCACCAGATATGCAATGACAGCTCTTTGTTCTGAGTTAATCATTTCAATCTATCATGAGCTCCAGGAATTGTTTATCTAACAGCACCCTGTTGTTAGATTAATATATTAGTTGCTTTTCTCATTACTGGGATAAAATACTGTTACAAGCCACTTAAGAGAGAAATGGATGATTTTGTCTCACAGTTTCAGAGGATTCAGTTCATCAGATGAGAGAATGTGGCACAATCCAGCAGTTCACGTTCTGGACATCCAGCATGCAGACAAAAGAGGTACCAATGCTTCAGTAGCATTCCCCTTTCTTCTTTTGTTTGGGGTCCCAGTGCAAGGGTTGATGACACTCATATTCACAGTGTGTCTTTCTCTCCTAGTTAATCCTTTCTGGAAATGCCCTCACAGGAGTGTGCCTAACTATCTCCTAGCTGATCCTACATTCAGCCAAACTGAATAGTGAGGATAAATGATCACACCAAACTTCATGGAGTTTCATCCTTTATGGTGAAGCTTAATGTTCTGAGACAGCCTGCAGAGAACCCGTCCTTCTTCCTGCATTTTGTTTCTTTCTAGTCTCTTGCCATGCAGATGTTAGTTTCCTAATCTCCCCATCTCTCCAACTCAGGGTGGTCATGATATTTCACTGGTCTTCCCTTCCTCTCTCTGAAATCTCTCGGGAAGAAATTTTGGGAGCTTTTCAGTTTGGTCACTTGGAAAAACTATTTACAGTTCTGACAGGACAAATCTAGAGTAGCTTTTACCTTAGGGCTGGCTTGGTCCTGTTATGAAGGCATGGAATATTTGGGATTGCATAGTATCATTTGATTTGTTTCCTGTCTATCAAGGTCACATTTGTGATGTGTCTTGTCTAGTACCTGATTGGTACTTTTATGTATTTTACATGGAGCTTTAATTGCTTATGGCAGCAAAGAAAATTTAATTTTAGTTATTCTTGTATGCATTATGATCAAAGACTTCTTTTTAAAAAATCATATAGACACATGTGGAATATATTTGCAACATATGCATATATACATATATATGCCATCTTTTTACAAATAAGCTTGTTAAGAAACTGATTTATTTAATGTGAATATGTATTCTATATTACATATACATGAAAATTAAATATTTAATTTTTATTAAATAATGATATTTGAAGTAAAAATAAACTCTTCTAAAAGCAGAAATTGTTGGGAATCTGAAACCTTTATGAGTTAATCCATTTTTTTTTCTTGGTCGTTAAATCATTCTATTTTCCAGAAAGGAGAAAAGTTGGCCAAATTCTTTTATATCTTAACAGTCTTGGCATTCTTGCCCATGGGAATCTGATGATAGTTAGATTAACAGTGTGAGAAAAATTTACTTTGGGGGCATTCTATTAGAAGAGATAAAAGCCAACTTGGTCTTGTTTTGTTTTTCACATAGCATGAGGGTTCAGGATTTTGTTTATTTATTCAGGTTTTATTTTAATGCTCTTTGCCACTGGATTGGGCTTGGGGGCAGGGTAGGGTGGGAGTTGAGTTAACACACTTTAAAAACACATGACTAAAGAATGATAGAGCCTATTTAAAGAATTCTAAACTCAAAATATTATTCCCAAATTCAACAGTTCTAAACATTATTTTCTTTGCAACCAAAGCTTTATTTCTCTGTAGAAAGACAGCCTGATTTCAACTGATAATGTCTTATTTCCCAAGCTACTTTCTGGGATGGAATGGGGAACACGTTTTCTTTCATTCCTTTTCTTGTTCGCTCAGCCATGCATTTAAAGGAGTCTGGACCGTTTTCTACCCTTGTCACCTGAAGATGGCATTGCTGACCTAAGATCACCAGGGCATACTCCTTGAGGGTCTTTACAGAGCTTGGCAAAGCTTTGTGTTTAGGCCTCCACAAAGTTTCCTGGGGACTACAGCAATGTATGATGCATTTTGGGACACCTGTCATGAATCATGAAAAAGTTTGGGGGCTATGTCACAATTCTGTCTGCCAAAGGAGGCAGCAGCACATCATATTCATCTGTTTATGTAAGACTTGTGCATGTGTATGTGTGTGCGTGCGTGTGTAGTTTGTGCGTGCGGTTATGTACACATGTGTGGAGGCTAGAAGGATGGACATCAAGGGTCTCCCTTCATCTCTCACCATCTTATCTTTGAAGCTGGAGCTCACAGAATCAGCTGCATTGGCCAGCAAGAGCCGGAATTCTTCCCTCCACCCCCCGGCTCGGCTCCTGTTTAACTTTTTACATTAATGTTGGGAGAACAAACTCAGGTCCCCATGTTTTGTTTTGTTTTTTTTTTTTGTGACAAGCTATTTACTGACTGAGTCTCTACGATCCTTATGCGTGCGTGCATGTGTGTGTGTGTGTGTGTGTGTGTGTTTATGTGTATGCAAAAAAGAACTTGTAAGATATCTCAGGGTGCTAACAACTAGTATCACTAAAAGAGTGGGAGTGTCTTTACTTTTCTAGTTTCAACTTTTTATATGCTTGCATTTCCTACTTCTACATAAATGTGTACTAAAATACTGAGTGATTTTCAAAGACTTAAGAAATGATAACACACGATAAAGCATATATGGAACAGAATGTTGATGGCATTTCAGCATTTCTTCCTTTCCAGTTGTGAAGACTTTAGTTAATACATACTTAAGGCAAAGACATGCCTGCGCACTGCTACTCATTAGTACTTTGAGAGCTTCCTAAATCGAGATAGAGAGACTGGCGGGTCATGCATTATTGTGCTCATTGGCAGATGCTTCTTCCCTGCATAAATGACTCATAAACAGAGCAGAGAATCTGTGACACTGCTCCTGACAACATGGAAATTCTTTTTAATGGGGGTGTGACCTAAAACAAACCTTTGATATCTGATCATGATGATGGGCTGTTTATTTATTTCTTCTCCTTCGTCTTCGGCAAGAGAGATGATTAATGTACCTACCTTTCCCACGATGGCCTCTGTGTAGGAGGTGCTGTCCTTGAAGGACATTCAATGTTTTAAAATGCTGATCCATCTAATTTCTTCCTTCCAGGCTGTCTGGGGGAAGACACCAACAATAACCCATGGGGATTGCCCTCCAACCTGTGCTTGAGAAAACTGATCGAAATGGGAACTCAGGAAGGATTGCTGCTGAGGTCTCCATGGAGGGATGCTTCTGGCCGCTGTAACCATGGTGGGTAAAGTAGTACCGTGGAAGAGTGCCCGGCTGCCTGAGGAGCGGAGGTTTCGCTCCAAGAAAAAAAGAAATGAAACAAGTCAAACAGTAACTTGAGATTTTGTTTTGATACTATTCAGAAAAAATTTTAATAGTGGCAAAATATACTCAGCATAAAGTTTAGCATGCTAGCCATTCTTAAGAGCATAATTCAGTGGTATTGGTTGCATCCACATTGTTGAGCAAACAAAGAACTTTTTATCTTATGAAATAGAATCTCCATGCCTGCTCTTCATTTCTACCTACTACCAGCCCCTGGCAACACTACAGCTCTTTCTGTGAATTTGTCTGCTCTTTGATAAGTAAATAGACTTATGTATTATTTGTCTTCTTGTGGCTGACTTATTTCACTTAGCATAATGACCCTGAGATACATCTGTGTTGTAGCATGTGTCAAATTTTGCACTTAAAGATGAATTATATTCCTTGTATTGTACATTGTATGCCTAGCTTTCATATCCACTCATCGACTGAGAAGCAGCTAGATTGCTTCCACCTTGTGATTACTATGAATACGGATATATATATATATATATATATATATATATATATGAATACGTATTCAAATGTTTGCTCTTGGTTCTTTTGGATATACCTTCAGAAGCAGAATTGATACATAATGGTATCACCATGCTGCTTTAAAGAGCAGCTATACCTCTTTGTCTTGTAACCAATTTGCTTTTCTATTGTTTTACAGTCATAATTTTCATGCATTTTTATTAATTCAGAGTACCGTTTAATTATAAGAAGGTTTTAGGTTACTTAAGGGTAAAAATATTTCTTAGCATTTTGGGATATTTCACCAAGTTGTGTCCCTGTAGGATAAAGCTGGATATAGTTGCTAATACTTCACCACTTGTAGGCTAAAGTCAAATTTTTACGAATGGGGCACTGGTGCATTGACACAGGGGTTACAGTTAGGCAATCCTTCAGTCCAGTTGCTCCCTACTGCCATTGAGCAGTAGTGTCTTGATTGACAGAAGTTGGGGGAGTGGCAAGAACTGGGAAAAGAGGTAAGCAAAGAGGTAAACACTTTGCATTCTTGGAATAAATATGAAAGAGAGGAGTAGCCTTCAATGAGGTTAGAAATATTTGAGTTGTCTTTGATTCCTGGACTCCACTTTCAAGAGATATCCATCTAGCAATTCCTGTTTGAATGTCGCAAGGCTACATTTTGAAAATAAAATATAGAGAGAAAAGGAGGTGAGATGGGACTGGGGATTAAGGGGTGAAAACATCATAAATTCACTACATTCATATATGCAACAGTAAAATGTTAAAAAATTACAAAAAGAACATTTTTTTTGTTTTTTAAAATTTTTATAATTTTATCTTTTTCCCAATCATACAAGCTCAATTGGTACTCCCATCCTCTCCCTCCCTCCTCCCCCTCCCCAGTCCTCCCCTTATATTCCCCCCCCACTTTTCCCTTTCCTTTCACCCTCCTCCCTCCCTCACCTTCTCCCAGTGTCTCCCCCTTCCTCCTCCCATCCCCTGGAGCATCCTTTTGTGTGAATGCCAAACCTTCCTCTGAGTCCTTCACCCTACTGAGGGGTAAGGACTCAGTGGCATAGTCCAGAGCCCCTTGTTGGGGTCCCTGTTAATATGGGGACTCTATTATGACTGTTTAATCCCTAATCTCTAAGGATCCTACTGCCTGGAGTCTTCTCCCCTGTGATACATGCTAGACTTTGGAGGGTTGTTGACATATCAGTCATTGTGCAGGTCATGTACAATCTGATTATGGCTACTGTAGCCCTAACTTGCATATTCTTGGTCCTCCCCATCTTTAGGCTCTTACAATCTTACTGCCCCCTCCTGCAAGGTTCCCTGAGCTTTAGGATGGAGAGAGATTTGACTGGTCTGGAACATGTATGCTGAAAAGGTCATTATTGATTTTTTTATTATTTATTATTTATTCAATTGTGTATGTATGTGTGTGCACACGCTTGTGAATGTGTATGTATGTATGTGTGTGTGTGTAGAACCACAGGCGAATTTAGGAATCACCATGGACCGCCTCCACCTCCTCCTTATTTACTCGGCCCTGGGATTCACAGGCTCCGCCCTACCACGACCAGAAATGCAGGCGGCCCACGCTTCCGCCCAGCGTCTATACGTGAGGTCTAGGATCCGAACTCAAGACCTTCTGCCTGCAAGGCAGAGACTTAACCCCTGAGCCACCTCTCCAGACCCCTGAAGGTCATTGTTGAAAAGAAAAAAATTAGAGGAAGATAACAAAAATATGGCTTTTCCAACAAAGTTCAATTTCTACTTAGTTGAGCTAATCTTAGCATGACTCACTTTTGGTTCAATTTGCTCAGCCAATACAGTGTCTCAAGTAGCTATTGTGCTTGGTAACACACTAACTTACTGAAGAATTATTATGTACTTACTATGTGCAAAGTTTTGGATATAAATGATGGATAAGACAAATGTAGTACTTCCTGGTGTGGGATGGAGGTCTTTAATAAAATATTTAGGAATTGCGAATAAGCATCAAGTAGAAAACATAAAAAAGAGCAGGGGAGATGGCTTAGTGGCTAAAACCTTTGCTTTGAAAACAAAAGGACCTGAGTTTGGATCCCCAGATCCCATGTAAAAATGCTTGGCAGATATGGCAGCAGCCTGTAATTCCCATCCTGGATGGCGGAGCCTGGGAAACCCCAGAGCAAAGCAGTAAGGAGGTAGAGCAATCCAGGATGATTTCCAGTGCCAGCCTTGGGCCTCCATAGATGCATACACTCAAGTGCCCTTTTGTGTACACACACACACACACACACACACACACACACACACACGACAATATAAAGATCTGAGCTAGAGAGTAAAGTGAAATATATACTTTGTAAACAGGGTCACAGGGGTCTGTCTACAGAGGGGAGATTGAAACTGGGACTTAAAGAACAGGGCAAAACAAGCCAAGCAAATACATGGGAGCTTCCAGTAGTTTCTAGATACGGCCTTCGCAGCTAAGGAACTGACTGAACACTGTGAGAAAGTGGCAAGACATCAGGTGACCTGGGGGGGCAGTGAGAGCACACAGGACTTGTGAGGTCATGGGATGGAGTGAGGAACTGAACAGGTGTAAGACACACAGGACTCAGGTAGGAAAGGCAGGGAAGCAACTAGTTGCTCTGCATAAAATCTATCTTGTTTAAACTTCTAAGGCTGAATTTTCTAAAAGCAGTTTATCCCTTCTTTTAAGATAACTTCTCAAGTTATTTTGACTACCCCCTACACATAAGTCAAGATGTGCTATTGTATGGGTGTGGTCAGAGTTCCCTCCGAGGGTCCGTGGTAATAACAGGCTTGGCACTTAAGGCGATACTCATGGGAAGGCCTGCAGTATCTTTATGAGGCTTGGCCTATTGGATCGCCAGATCACTGGGGACATGTTTAACTAGATGGTGAGATTCCTTCTGTCCTCCCTATTATGGTGAGATTCCTTCTGTCCTCCCTATTCTAGGGCTGAGGTGAGTTCTTTCTGTTCCACATGGGTCCCTATTATGAGGTGCTGCTCTTACCAGAGGCCAAACCAATGAGGTCACCCAGTCTTGGACTTGAACTACCAATGTTGTAGGGTTTTCTTTTCATGATGTTAGTGGCTCAGGTATTCCATTTGTGGTAATGCAAGGTCAACTAATGTAGACTGTGTCTGAGAATGTATTGTCACCCAACAGGTTGGTGTTCAGTAACTGTCTGTGGACTTCATTATGTTTCACCTACTCAATCAGCTTGAGATACAATTGCTCTTTCTCTCCAGTGCTTAGAGAATGTTCTACATGGGGTGCACATAGAGGATTAGTTCAGGGACTCTGCAGAAGTAACACACAGAAAAGAATATTTTACTTGGTATTTCCTCCTACTATTCCACATCATCTTACCTGAATAGAGTTAGAAGCATTTTTTTCTATGAATTATTCATTTCAGCACATACCGTGTAAAACATCTAATGTTTCTATCCTTGTGGGATCTTGAGACTGCCCCAGCCAGAATTCAGAGTCAAATCTCTGTGGTAGCACTTTACCAATTTACCCCCTCAGCTCTTTTTCAGATCTTGGCTTGTGTGAAGTAGGAAGCCCAAATGCTCTTCTGGGAATGCACACATGGATATATATTTTTTACTATCGCAGCAGAATTGTTTTGAATACACTTCGGCCATGAGGTTAAAGCTCTCCACAAGGAATACTTCAGCAATAATTCTGCTGCCCTCTGGCCAAGCGCTGAAATCCCTCTGGGATGCAGACATTACTCTCCAAGAATGGCTCTGAAATAACTTACTCACTTGCCTGTCTTTGCTATTCCTATTGAAATTCTTCCAGAATGCTCACACTAACCTTCAGCCAGATGCCAGAAGAACTTTTATGTTCTCTAAAGGTTTTGTGACAATTTAGTGTGCAGCATAACACAGGCTTACTTTTTGGAGGGACAGTCGGAGAAGCGTGGGACCAACATCAGGTGACTAGGTTATCTCAGCCTTGCTGAAGACTCTGAGATATGACTCTAAGCAGTTCTGAAAGGAGCAGCATCTGTGTGCAGATGAAAGGCTTGTATTCCTTTTTGGGGTCCACTGCCATTGCTATTACTGCTCCTGCTCTCCCCCCTCCCTTTCCTCTCAGTTATTTTTAGAGATATTGAGCATGGAGACTTGATTCCAACACTTATAATGAATATATATGCCAGTGACTTAAAAATAGAATATAGTTTTGTAAGCTAGCCTCATACTGGAACAACATGCTAAAATAAAATGATTTTCAAATTTCAGAAGTGTGGATCTAGGTGTGTTTTTTATTCATGTATGAGCTACATTTATTCTAACAAATACTTATTAAGCACCGACTGTGTGTCAAGGTTGTGACAGACCTCAGAGTTGTATGGAAAAGTAGAACAGATTCCAAGTTTATAGTATCACAGGGATTCCATTGCAGTTTGTCATTCTATTTATAGACAGAGTGATCAAAGGTTTTTGTATGACTCCAGGTAAGATCTATGTTATGATGCTCTTTGGATTCCTAAGTCTGCTTTAACAAATGGCCATAATGGTGGCTTAAAACAATAGGAACTAATTTTCTCCATTTTCTGGAAGATGTAAGTCCCAAATAAAAGCTTTGACTTCTCTGGAGGACTGTAGGGAAAAAATCTTCCTGGCATCATTTAGATTCCAGTGACTCCTGGCACTTCTTGGCTCCTGGTGGCATCACTCCAATGTGCCCCCACACTGTCACATTGTACTTTCCCCTGTTTCCTGTCACAGGACCTTCTTCTAAGGAGATCAGTCATTGTGATTAGGGCACACTTTAGTCCAGTACTAACTAATGCATTGACCAAGATCTTATTTTAAACAAACTCACATTTTGAGGTTCTGAGGGGAATTAGTTTTTATTAGCCTATATTATTTGGGTAAAATATTTTTTCACATTTATATACAGTGTACTTAAATCATATTCACCTTCTGTCTCACTCCCATTAGTTCCTCCTCAACTCCTTCTCTGTGACTAGTCTACCTCCTACTTTCATGTCTCGCATACGTGCGTATATATATATATATATGTGTGTGTGTGTGTGTGTGTGTGTGTATACATACATACATATGTGTATACATGCATATATGTGTATACATGCATATATGTGTATACATGCATGTAAGTGTATACACACACACATATATCCCAGATTCTGCATATGAGAGGAAACATGATATTTTTCTTTGTTTATTGGAACATGTCTTGTTTCATTTAACATAATGATTAACAGTTCCATTCATTTTCTGGCAAATAACATAATTCCATTCTGTAGCTAATAATACTCCATTGTGCACATTTCTTTTTTTTTAACATTTTTTATTATTATTTCCGCTCATACAAACTTAATAGGTACACCAGTTCCCTCACTCCCCCCCCTGCTCCTCTTCCCCTCAACCCTCCCTCTCCATCCCCTAGTGCCTCCCCCCCAATTCCCAGAGAGTCCTTTAATGTGCATGCCAGACTCTCCTCTGGGCCCTCCTCTCTGATGACATACAAGGACCCAGTGGCATTTCCCTGAACACTTTATGTTCCCCTTAAGCATAGGAACACTACTGTGGCTGTCAATCCCTTGCCTCCAAGGATCTTGGTGCCTTTAGCAGATGCTAGACTTTGTGAGGTCAATAGTGTGTTGGACATTGCGCAGGGCATGCAAAATCCAATTATGATTGCTTCGGCCCTAACTTGTGTGGAGTATCTTGCAAATCATTGCTCCTCCCATCCTTTTGCTCTTACAATCTCCCCACCTCCTCTTCCGCAAATTTCCCTGAGCTTCAGGATACAGAGTCTCTGAAGTTCTGGATTATGGTTTGTTGATTTTCTTTTGCAGTTTTGCTGTTCCTGCAATGCCCTTCACTCCATCCTGCTAGGCACTCTATGAAACCCCCTGGCCAGAGACAAAGAGCTGTTAAACTGGAGTCTTGTTATAAGAGCACATTCAAGGGTAGATGTAATAAAAGTAGGAAACCTCAGTGAGGGAGGGGTCAATCACCCATTTGCAAAATGGTTAATTTTTGCTGCCAGACTATATGCCCTCCCCTTCTGGTGAGATCATACCCCCTCAGTTGTAAATGATCAGGAATGAACGTCTGTGAACTTAACCAGATGTCTCATTACTTACTTGCAGTCCTTGATGGAGGCCTATTTTCTCTGCTGTAACATGGTCCCCTCTCTCCTTGTTTCTGGTGTGGCCCTCCAACCCCATCCCTCCTGTTCATAATCCTTGCAATTACTGTAGGTATTACATAGATTTGTCTTTGAGTGTCTCAAGGTGGGCTGGGTGGGTTTGGTACTAGGAGCCACCTATTACGGAGTACATACGGCACTTAATTTTCTGGGTTTGGGATACTTCACTTAATATAATTGTTTCTAATGACATCCATTTCCTAGCAAATTCCAGTAATTCATCATTTTTGATGGCTGAGTAGTACTCCATTGTAGAGATGTACCACCTTTTCCTTATCCACTCGTCAACTGTTGGACATTTGGGTTGATTCCATGACTTTGCTATTGTAAACAGTGCTGCTATGAACATGGTTGTGCTTGTGCTATCGAGGTGAACCTCTGCTGCATGGGGGGTTATTCCCCAAAGTGGAATCGCAGGGTCATATGGCATTTCAATCTTTAATTTCTTTAAGAATCTCCAGACGGCTCACCAGAGTGGCTGTATGAGCCTGCATTCCCACCAGCAATGTAGGAGAGTTCCCCTCTCTCCACATCCTCTCCAGCATTTGTTGTTGTTTGTATTGTGGATTTTTGCCATCCTGACCGGGGAGAGATGATATCTCAGGGAAATTTTGATTTGCATTTCCTGATGGCTAAGGAAGTGGAGCATTTTTTCAGATATTTGTTAGATATTTTAATTTCATCCTGGTAAAGTTTCTTTTAAGTTCCAGGGCCCATTTTTTAATTGGGCCATTGGTTTCCTTGGTGTTTAGTTTTCTAAGTTCTTTGTGCACTCTGGACAGTAGAGCTCTATCAGATATGTGATTAGTGAAGATTTTTGCCCATTCTGTGGGTTGCCTTTGAGCTCGTATTACAATTTCTTTATCTGAACAGAAGCTCTTTAATTTCACAAGATCCCAACTGTTGAGAGTTGGTAGCAGTAACTATGCCATTGGATGTCTGTTTAGGAAATGTTGGCCTAGCCCAATCAGCTCGAGGGAGTTCCCTATCCTTTCAACTATGGTTTTTATAGTTTCTGGCCTTATATCAAGGTCCTTGATCCATTTGGAATTAAGTCTTGTACATGGTGACAAGTACGGGTCCAGCTTTAATCTTCTGCATGTGGAGATCCAGTTTTGCCAGCACCATTTGTTGAAGATGCTGTTCTTTTCCCATTGGATTCTTTGGGCCCCTTTGTCAAAGACCAAATGGCTGTAACTTTGTGGGCTTATATCTGGGTCTTCAATCCTTATCCATTGATCTGTGTGTCTATTTTGGAGCCAGTACCAGGCTCTTTTTATAACTATGGATTTGTAGTATAGACCAAGGTTCGGTATGGTAATACCTCCAGCAGTGTTTTTGTTACTCAGGATTGTCTTTGCTATCCTGGGTCTTTTGTGCCTCCATATGAATTTTGAGATTGTTTGGTCAACTTCTTTAAAGAATTGCTTTGGGATTTTAATTGGTATAGCATTGAATTTGTATATTGACTTTGGTAGGATGGTCATTTTTACGATGTTGATTCTGCCAATCCAGGAACATGGGAGGTCTTTCCACCTTCTGATGTCTTCTGCAATTTCTTTTAAAGTTTTCATTGTAAAGGTCTTTTACTTCCTTGGTTAGGTTTGTACCAAGGTATTTCATTTTTTTAGGGGCTATAGTAAATGGGATTGTTTCTCTCAAGGCTTTTTCCCTTCTTTCGTTCTGGGCATATAGGAAGGCCTCTGATTTTTGCACATTTATTTTGTATCCTGCCACCCTGCTGAACTTCTCAATTAGTTGCAGGAGCTTCCTGGTGGAGTTTTTGGAATCACTCAGGTATAAGATCATGTCATCTGCAAATAGGAATAGCTTGACTTCTTCCTTGCCAATTTGAATCCCTCTTATGTCCCTTTCTTGTCTTATGGCTTCAGCTAAGACTTCAAGCACAATATTGAATAGAAGTTGTGAGAGTGGACAGCTTTGTTTAGTTCCTGATCGAAGTGAGAATGCTTCCAATTGTTCCCCATTGAGCATAATCCTTGCTGTGGGCTTGTTGTATACTGCTTTTATTATATTGATAAAGGTTCCTTTCATTCCTACTGTCTCTAGCGTTTTGATTATAAAAGGCTGTTGTTGGATCTTGTCAAAAGCTTTTTCTGCATCTATCGAGAGTATCATGTGGTCTTGGGCTTTGGACTGATTTATATGGTGAATTACATTTATTGATTTACATATGTTGAACCAACCTTGTGTGCCGGGGATAAAGCCTACTTTGTCCCCGTGAATGATCTTTCTGACATGTTTTTGAATCTGATTTGCTAAGACTTTGTTGAGAATCTTTGCGTCTGTGTTCATCAGAGAGATCAGCCTATAGTTTTCTTTTTTTAAGTGAGTCTTTATTAGGTTTTGGGATTAAAACGATATTAGTTTCATAGAAGGAATTTGGTAGTGTTCCTTCCTTTGCTATTTGATGGAACAGTTTAAGGAGTATTGGTGTTATTAACTCCTAAAATGTCTGGTAGAACTCTGTGCTGAATCCATCTGGTCCAGGACATTTTTTGGTGGGAAGATTCGAGATTACTTCCTCAATTTCCTTATATGTTATAGGACTATTTAAATAATTCACAACTTCCTGATTCAATTTAGGTAAGTTGTGTTCACTTAGGAATTCATCCATCTCTTTTGTGTTGTCAAACTTCACAGAGTATAAGTTTTTGAAATATGATGTTATAATTCTCTGGATTTCTTGGGTATCAGTAGTGATAACTCCATGTTCATTTCTAATTTTGTTAATTTGGGTTTTCTTTCTCCTGCTTTTGGTTAGTTTAGCTAGGGGTGTATCAATCTTGTTGATTTTTTCAAAGAACCATCTTTTTGACTGGTTGATTTTTTCTATCGTTTTCTTAATCTCGATTTCAGATATTTCTCCCCTTATTTTGCTAATCTCTCTTCTACTGCTTTTGGGATCAGATTGCTCTAGTTTTTCTAAAGCTTTAAGATGGATTGTTAAGTTGTTTATTTCTGATGTTTCCATTTTTTTGATGTAGGCATTAAGAGCTATGAACTTACCTCTTAGGACAGCTTTCATTTTGTCCCAGAGATTTTGGTAAGTTGTATTTTCTTTATCATTCCCTTTCAGGGAATCTTGAATTTCCTTTTTAATTTCTTCCTGAGTCCAGTTCTCATTCAGCATCATAGTCTTAAGTTTCCAGGAGTTAGTGTATTTTATCTTGTTTGTTGTGTTGTGAATGTCCAGTTTTAGGCTGTGGTGGTCTGATAGGGCATAGGCTAGAATTTCAACTTTCCTGTATATGTGTAGATTCATTTTGTGGCCCAATATGTGATCTATTTTGGAGAAAGTTCCATGTGCTGCTGAGAAAAATGTATATTCTTTGGTACCTGGATGAAAAAGTTCAATAGAGATCTGTAAGGTCCATTTCTTTCAGGGTTTGACTAAGTTCCAAAGTGTCCCTGTTAAGCTTTTGACCTGTTGATCTATCCCATGTTGAGAGGGTGTTGAAATTCCAAGAATTATCGTTTGGGGTTGATTTCTTGCTTTAGGCGCTGTAGGGTTTTCTTAATGAATGTGGAGGGGCCCGTATTGGGTATATATATGTTCAGTATTGTGAAGTCTTCCTGGTGAATTGTACCTGTGACTAAAATGTAGTATCCATCTGTGTCTCTTATGATTTTTTTGGGTTTGAAGTTCAGTTTGTCCGACAGCATAATAGCTACCCCTGCCTGTTTCCTGGTTCCATTAGCTTGCAGAATTTTGGACCAGCCTTTCATTTTTAGGATGTGCCTATCTTTTTTGGTGAGATGAGTTTCCTGAAGGCAGCAGATTGATGGGTTGTGATTTTTAATCCAAGTTGGTAATCTGTCTCTTCATCGGTGAGTTATTACCATTGAAATTTAATGTTATAATGGACAAATTATTTTTAATTCTGGACATTTTTTATATTTAGTGATTAATATTAGGAAGGAACAGTAAGGTGAAAAAAAGGAGATTTACTTATCTTTGGGCTGGATGTGAAGAATGTCTCCCATGTGAGGATGATTGTAGAGGTTTATAGATGTATGGCCTTTGACCCTTAGAACTTTACTTGAGTTTTCTTTGGAGTCTATTGAATTCTGAGTAGCAGTGTGTCTTCTGTAGACCACGTGCATGAGTCCCCGGTGGGCCAGAGAGGCAGAGGGGCTGATGTTGATGGCAGAAGTCTTCACCCAGGACCTGGGACTTGGCTTAGTGTCCCACCCAAGCTCCAGGGATGGAGGAAAGCAAGCAAATCCTGTCCATTTGGACGGACAGGCAGGCGGGAGGGAGAAAGGGGCCTGGGGCCCGGAGCGTGGCCCAGGCCAAAACAGGAGGCAGCTTGGGTGCCGCAGGGACGTGAGGCAACCTGGGCGTGGCTGGAGGGGACTCATCTGGGGGTCTGGCCGAGTGGGGGGCGGGAGGCGCGTTCAGCGGGACAAAGGCGGCGCCGGAGGGAGAAGGGGGGCTGGGGTCCCGGGGCATGGCCCATGCCAAAGCCCAAGGCAGCCTGGGTGCCACCGGGATGCGGGCGACCTGGGCGGGGCTGGGGGAACCATTGTGCGCATTTCTTTATTAGTTCATCTACTGATGGCATGTAAGCTGATTCCATGACTTTGCTAGTGTGAATAGTACAGCAATAAACACAGTTGTGTAGATATTCCTATTATATGCAGACTTTGATTCGCTGAGTATAATCACAGGAGATGCAGGAGCATATGCTGCAATTAGCTTGCATGCTGCCGATTAATTCACAACAAAAAGGTTTATGGGCAAAGGGTCACATTTCTTAGTCCAGCTTGGCAACAGCGCTCACATTACCACAGGGGCCAAGGGAACTGGCTACACTGTGTCCACAGGACTGCTAAGAGGTGGACAACATGTCTGTCCAAGTATGCCAAAGAATTCCAACTCCCTAAGTCAGCTCCCTTGTCCATGGCCTGGGCTTTCCTTATCAATCAGACAATCTCCTGCAGGCTTATTCAGGGTTTAACTCAACTACTAATTCTTTACAAATGTGCCCAGAGCTTGAGCCTTCAATTGTCAAGCTGACACTTGTAGGCAACTAACACACTCTACTTTTAGTTAGTATTTTTAAAGAATTTTCATAGTGATGTCCATAGTGGATGCACCAATTTATATTTCCACCAGTGATATATTTTCCTCTTTTCTGTATCCATACCTGTATTTGTTGTTTTTTTATAGTGAATATAAACCTGTGATGTATTTTATTTGCATTTTTACTTTGAGACTATAATTCTAATTTAACCATCTCTTTTTTTTAAGTCTTGAATACATATTTTTAATTTCCAGCTCATTTTTTTTATTTCCACTCATACAAACTTAACATGTACACCGGTCCCCTCCTTCCCTCCAACCCTCCATTCCCCTGTGCCCTCCTTCCCTCCCCCTTCCCTCCCCATTCCCCAGTGCTTCCCCCTCTCATCCCCAGAGCATCCTTTAATGTGCATGTCATGTTGTTTGTTTTCTTAGCCATTCTGATGGATTCTCATTATAGTTTGAATATTATTTCCTTACTTGCAAAAGATGCTTAACATATTTTGAATATTTATTTATCATTTACATTTTTTGTATAAAACTGCATCTTCTTTATTTTGCATACTTTAATTTCAGAACAAAATAAACAAAAACAAAAACCACAATATATAACACCCACCTTGCTGTCAGGTGAGAGGGAATTTTCCTGCCATAAGACACAAGGACAGGAGAGGAGAAAAACCACTAAACATCAGCAAAGGGAGCCAGGTGGGACAGAGACAAGGCTGCTGTGGGAGCCATGGGGAGACTATACAGAGGGTGTAGACTTCCCAGTGGGAACTCTAATCTATTTCTTCCATGCGAGATGCATCCTCATCACCCTCCAGTGGGGGAACCTCATCAGGAACAGCTGTGGGGCTCCTCGGCTGTCACCTCATCTTCATCAATACCTAGGCCTAGTTTGATCATGTGGTAGATGCAGTTGGAGTGGGTCTGAGAGCAATGCGGTTTCAAACAACAGAACCACCAGGTCTTTGACAGCTTTGTCATTCTTGTCTGCCTCAGCCTTCTGTCTCAGGGTCTCCACGATGGGGTGATCTGGGTTGATTTCCAGGTGCTTTTTGGCCATCATGTAGCCCATTGTAGAGTTATCACGCAGTGCCTGAGCTTTCATGATCCGCTCCATGTTGGCTGTCCAGCCATAGGTGCTTGTCACAATGCAGCAAGGTGAAGACACAAGCCTATTGGAGATGGTCACCTTCTCAACCTTCTTATCCAAGATCTCCTTCATGAGCTTGCAGAGGTTCTCAAACTTGGCCTTGCTCTCCTCCATTTTCTTCTTCTCCTCCTCATCCTCTGGGAGCTCTAGGCCCTCCTTGGTCACAGAGACCAGGCTCTTTCCATCAAACTCCTTGAGCTGTTGCACGCAGTACTCGTCAATAGGCTCCGTCATGTAAACTACCTCAAAGCCCCGCTTCTGTACTCGCTCCACAAAAGCAGAGTTGGCCACCTGTTCTTTACTCTCACCAGTGATGTAGTAGATTGACTTCTGTGTTTCCTTCATCCGAGACACATACTCGGACAGAGAAGTCATCTCATCTCCTGACTGAGGTGTGATAGCACAAGCAGCTCCGAAAGGCGCCGCTGGTTAGTGAAGTCTTCATGGATTCCAAGCTTTAAATTCTTGGAGAATGCCTCATAGAATTTTTTGTAGTTCTCCTTGTCTTCAGCCAGTTCAGAGAAGAGCTCAAGGCACTTCTTTACGATGTTTTTGCGGATGACTTTCAAGATTTTGCTCTGCTGCAGCATTTCTCGGGAGATGTTCAAGGGCAGGTCCTCAGAGTCAACCATACCACGGATGAAGTTGAGACACTCAGGTATTAACTCGTCACAGCTGTCCATGATGAACACTCGGCGAACATAGAGTTTGATGTTGTTCTTTTTCTTCTTGTTCTCAAAGAGGTCAAAGGGAGCTCGGCGGGGAATGAAAAGCAGTGCTCTGAATTCCAACTGACCTTCTACAGAGAAATGCTTGACTGCCAAGTGGTCTTCCCAGTCATTGGTGAGACTCTTATAGAATTCGCCATATTCTTCCTGAGTGATGTCATCAGGATTTCTGGTCCAAATGGGCTTAGTCTTGTTCAGCTCTTCCTGATAGATATACTTCTCCTTAATCTTCTTGGTTTTCTTTTTCTTATCCTTACCACTGTCATCCTCTTCATCTGATCCCACATCTTCAATCTTGGGTTTCTTCTCATCATCCTTATCTTCCTCTTTTTTCTCACCTTTCTCCTCTTCTGCCTCATCATCACTGATCTCCTTTTCTCACTCTTTCTCCAAATAGAGGGTGATGGGATAGCCTATGAACTGGGAGTGCTTCTTCACCACTTCCTTGACCCACCTCTCCTCCAAGTATTCTGTCTGTTCTTCTTTGAGGTGGAGGATCACTTTGGTACCTCGGCCAATGGGCTCACCATGGTCTGCACGCACAGTGAAGGACCCTCCAGCAGAAGATTCCCAGGCATACTGCTCATCATCATTGTGCTTGGTGATCACGACCACCTTCTCTGCCACAGATAAGCAGAATCAAACCCAACACCAAACTGTCCAATCATGGAGATGTCAGCACCAGCCTGGAGGGCTTCCATGAAAGCCTTAGTGCCAGACTTCACAATAGTTCCCAAATTATTTATGAGGTCAGCCTTGGTCATGCCAATTCCTGTGTCCACCAAAGTCAGGGTACATTCCTGGGGGTTGGGGATGATGTCAATTTTCAGTTCTTTGCCACTGTCCAACTTGGAAGGGTCTGTTAGGCTATCGTATCAAATCTTGTCCAAAGCATCAGAAGCGTTAGAGATCAACTCCCGGAGAAAAATTTCTTTGTTTGAATAGAAAGTGTTGATGATGAGAGACATAAGTTGAGCGATTTCTGCCTGAAAGGCGAAGGTCTCCACCTCCTGCTCTCCATGGTGCACTTCCTCAGGCATCTTGAAGGGATAGGACTGAAGCCATACAGAGCAGGGTGGGCCCGGACCACGACCGACTCGCACATGACTCGCTGCGCGGCGCAAGGTGACTCAAGAGCATCATTTACATTTAGAAAACTGTCTTGTCAACTTCTTTGCTCATTTATAGATTGAACAACTTATTATTTTAGTGATCATTATTTTTAGTTCTTTATACAATTCTTGGTATTAGGCATTCTCAAATGAATAGTTGGCAAAGATTTTTTTCCCCTTCAGCAGCTGTCTCTTTACCATTGTACTTGTTTCCTCTGCTGTGCAGGGTGTTTTAATTTGATGCAATCCTATTTGTCATTTCTTGTTAGTAAGTCTTGAGCTGTGGAATTCTGTTCAGAAAGTTTTTTGCCTCTGCCTGTGTCTAAATGTGTCTTCCTCATATTTCCCTTAAGTAATATCTGTTTCCAGTCTTACATGAAGGCCTTCAATCTATTTTGAATAGATTTTTGCACCTGGTGAGAAATGGGGATCTAGTTTCACTGTTCTACAGTTTTCAAAACCAACACTATTTGTTAAAGAGGCTGCTCCCCCTGCCCCAACCATCTACTTTTGGCTTTTGTGAAACATCAGATGATTGTAGCTGTGTGTTTCATGCTTATGTTATAGATCATCTGCTCTACTGCTTTGGTCTACATTTCTGGTTTTGGATACATTTTGTCTTTAATTACTATTATTTGACTTGCTGTCTCTATACTTGGAAATAGGAAAGTTTAAAACTGATTGTTCTATAGATACAAAAGCTAAAACTTCTTTAAGACTGCATTCCTGTAGTATTTCATCTATGGATCCCTTTTTCTCTTCTGACCTATTTTTTAATAGTACTATGCTAATTTTGCAATCACAACTCTATAGGATAATTTGAAATAAGCATCACACCACTAGTGTTGGCTGTCTTCCCTATTGATCTATTTCCTTTCCTTTTTTTAGGTTCTTATTCTAGTTTACAGTAATAGGACTGAGTACTATTTTGACAAGCAGGGTTTGGATTTCAATCAGAAAACTCCTTGGTACTCATGCCACTATTACACTAGTGGTCACCTGTTGCCATGGTGATTTATATTGCAACTTACAGATCTCATGCCATTGATGGGGCCTGTGATTATTTCTCCCCCCAAGCAGCTTCTACAGTATTCCTTGGTACTGTGTAAGCTATCCAGCAAGTCCTCCTGGCATTTTTTATGTGGAATATGGGATCTGAACTCAGGTCCTTCTGCTTGTGTGGCAGAGGTTTAACCCCTTAGCCACCACTCCAACCCAGTGACTTGAAGTTTCTAGTCATTTGTATATATTATTTTCCTGTATCTTGGTGTCAATTTTCCCCCAATGTTGTGCTCCTAAAAGCTAGTGCTGTGAGTCTCATTTGCATCTCTGTCTCGGGTGTGTTCTCTTTTCTCTTTCTCATTCTACTATCAATTAATTAGCATATAGTATAATTAAAAGTCAATCAACCAGGGGATAGCCAATTTTGGTCAAGAATCTCGGTGTATGGAACTCAGTAAAAATATAATTTCATATTATAGATAAATAAATGTATATGACTATTGTAAATTTAAAGATACATATAATTTTTTGCATGTGTGTGTACATTTATTTTTGTGTACAGAAGAGGGTACTGTGTGCCTGTGGAGGAACACAAGTGACAAGGGGAAGTCATCCTGGATTGCTTTACTCTAGGGTTTCCCAGCTCCACCTTCCATGGCTAGAAGTTCAGGCTGCCACCATTTCTGTCAGGCCTTTTTATATGGGATCTAGGATTTGAACTCCAGTCTTTTTGCTTTTGAGGAAAAGTCTCTAACTCCTGAATCTCCTCTCCAGCTCAACTTTATATTTTTGAAATGTATTCATAATGCACATCTTGCTAAAAATTGGTCAAAGGTGGTATCCCCACAAAGAATGCATTATAAAGTCCATGAAGATATAATAAATGATTCTAAAAAGAATCATTATTGTGAAGTTGGGAGTATGTCTTAGTGACAAAACACTTGCCTAGAATGCTCAAGGCCTTGGCTTTGATTTGCATTATTGCAAATAATTTATTAATATGCAAATTAAAGCAATTCTAATTACATTCTACAGATGGTATCTAGAAGCAATTCTTCTTTACTATTACTTTAGCAGTGATAGGAAACAAGCTTGTCCTATATGTGGGGACAATGTAAATGTAAATGAAATGTTTAGTCAATGTTTACATTTTCACCTAGGTAATGTAATTTTCTTAATGATAGATAACAAATTTAAATTTTTCATGTTATTCTTATTTAAAAAGTACAGATGGTTATTGAACTATATGGGGATATATAAAATATTTATGGTACCTGGGACATGCTGGAAAATCTTAAATTTAAATATTTTGACTAGTTGTGATACCATATATTAAAACAAGTCCTGTGGTTTTAGAAATATGGTTGCTGGAGAAGTCATTGGTCCAAGATATATTGGTTTAGATAGCCACTATGAGTCTTATTACTAAGTATTTTGGGATGCTAATGTAGTACAGTAGCAAAGCATGTGTTGTATTGTCAGATAGGACTGAGGTTACTATCTACCTGTTTTTGGATATTTTTAAAATTTATTCAATTGTGTGTGTGTGCACGCGCACACGTGCGAACGTGTGTGTGTGTGTGTGTGTGTGTGTGTGTGTGTGTGTGTAGAACCATGGGCGAACGAATTCGGGAACCACCATGGACACCTCCACCTCCTCCTTGTTTACTCTGCCCCGGGATGCACAGACTCTACCCTACCAGGACCAGGCCGCCCCCACTTCCGCCCGGCGTCTATAAATGGTGTCTAGGATCCGAACTCAGGACCTTCCGCCTGTAAGGCAGAGGCTTAATCCCTGAGCCAGCTCTCCAGCCTCCTGTTCTTACATATTTTAAAGGTACTCTTTTACAATTTCCTAAAAAAATTTGTTCTTATCTGTAATCCTTGACCTTATGAAACTTAAGATAAATGCAGTAATTTAAAACCTGGCACATAGTAAGTATTTAGTTTTTCAATTTTCTTGTTTCAATTATTCTTGTGTAAAATGAAGACATGATGTGCTGGGTACCACTCCACAGTATAGTGCTTGCATCATGGGATGCAAGTGGAGGAGCTCTGGGCTAAGCCTTAGCTATGCAGTCACAAAGCTATGCATGTCTGATCAGAACAAACTGAAATTCAGCATCCTCCTTGGGATTCATCTCTTTCAGCTGTGGCCTTAGTTTGACACAGCTGGTTAACTGCTGGTTTCAAGTTACTTCTGACATCTTTACATTTGTGTATAACTGAATCAACCAAATCATAAAAGTTTTCTGGTCATTGTAACAATCTTATGGACACAAGTAAAACATGTCTTTTAAGCATTACTAGTTTATGTGAAATTTTGGATTACTACTAGGGAAATATATTCACTATTCAGTTCTTGCCTCAGCATATATGAGTATACTCCCCTCCCACAAATGCTAGTTATGCTAGGTTTGGTCCGGCGAGGTACTCTGAACAATAAGAGGCAGGTGTTTATGCTGGAAACAAAGATTTGGACACTTAAAAGTTCATTTTTGTGATATCTTGAACAATTCCTCCTTATTTGTCAGTTTCTGAACATTACCCTGACCTTATGAGACTTTAGTATAAAATAGATGAGCATGGAGGGCTTAAAAGTCTGGCACAGAGTAAATGAGCTTGTGCAGTGGGGCTTGCCATCTTCCATCTCTGCCGTCAGAAGAGCTTCCTGTGATCAGCTGCCTCTCCATTACTAAGGGGTCCAGTTACAGAGTAGAATGAAGCCAACCTGTGGCAAGGAGTCAAGCAGCTTGAATCACAGTCACTCAGTGCTCTCAGCTGGCCTCTAGCTGATCAGAGATAAATAAGCAAAAATTAATAGTGCGGCTTTAAACTTCTGAACCTTAGTGTGGAATGTAGAAATGCTGTCTAATTATACCTTGTAAATAGACACAGGTAAGATATTCAAGACTTAAGGTGGGATGAAATTTTTCTTAGAAGCAAATATCAAAAAACTTGCATAAGTGATTGTGGTACTCTCAGCATAACTGGGCTTTGATACAGAGGATTCTTTTAACATCTCTTGAGATGTCAGTCATCTTTTGCATCCCTGTAATCTTCATATTCATTGTGCCAGGATAATTTGGTTGGAATTATAGGAATAAACTATGACTTTTTGAACAGGAAAAAATATTTACTGAAATGATATTGGCCAGCTTATTAAGTAAGCAGAACACCCAGTTGTAATTTGGATGAAGATAACTCAGCTCAAGATGTTGGCTACAATTTAGGAAGGGCTTCACTGATCGCCTTATTAAGGTTTCTCTTCGAACTTTTCATCTTACTGTTACTTTGTTCAAGATTCAAATTTCAGGAAGTAGGCATTTGAATCACCTAGACAAGAGAGGACAGAGACTCATTGGGAAACTGTGGTTCACACGGCAAGTAACATCAGCAAGTAACTAGTTGAGAAGGTAAAGTGTGTGCTGGCCAGCCAAAGGGAATCAGCAGCTATTACTCTCAGCATTACTGTATTACTCAGCACCACAGTCTTTATTTTCCATTGCTGGAAGAGCGAATGAGAAGATCCATATCCAAGAACATGGATGAAGTATGATGTGAGGGCTTAGAACTAGAATTGAATGTATTGGCTGTAAGAGAGACCAGTTAAGGGCTTTTATTTTGATGTGGATCCCTTGGGGTTGTCTGCTCTTGTATGATAGTTAGGAATCCCCTTACTGATCAAGAATGGCTGATCAATTTAAAACCCTGATTTTTTTTCAGTTTCCCCTGAGGTCTCCACCACAAGAAAGTAATTCTACTTTCTTTCTGGTTGAGTGATGTCTGTTTCGCCAACATTAATTTTTTTGTGAGTGTGTTTGTGTGTATGAATGAGGATACATGAGTGTCATAGCATGTGTGTGGAAGAGACAGAACAGCTCTCAAGGGTCAGCTCTTTCCTTGGGTTTGTGAGGCAAATACTTTTACCACATAAGCCAGTTCACCAAGCCTTCACTAACTATCTTATCTTGTTTCCAGCTCTTGTCTCCACAGCTGTATCATTTTTTTAGTCACCATCTTCTCATAAAAAATCTCTTCAATGTTTTGATCTTTGCTTTCATTTTCTTAAGCAACATATTGCTATGCTCTATGTAGTTCAGACATGACTGCAGAAAAGATAGGATGAGAAGATGCCTGTACTGTGGAGCTTCGTAGGGAAAGGAGATTAAACAAAGTTATGCAAAGAATCATGGTTTTTGATCAAAGTGCCTTGAAAGAGACAAACAGACAATGGTGACAGTGTGTATATGATGAACAACGAACCTAAACATGCAAGGTCAAGGAAGGAGTCCTTCAAGACAGAGTTAAGCTATAAAACAAAGGCTGAGTAAGTGCTGTTCAAGAGGGGTTGTTAAGAGTTGGAGTAAGTATCAAGACCAGAAAGTGGGAATTGGGTCAGCTTACTGGAGAATTATTAAGATCCATGCTTGTGGACAGAGGGGAGCAGATGAGATTGGTGGGAGAGAAGACTCCCCATTCTCTTCCAATGCCAAAGTCAACAACTTTCACAACTTGAAGATACTTCATCTCTCATCGAGTGGGCCTATCACGACAATCTTTTAGGAATGGGTGGAAGAAAATTACTGAAAGAAAGAGAATGCTGGCTAATTTCAGTGCATGCTTCTCAGGACTATTAGAAAAGCACACATCTCTTCCTGCCTCATTTCAAATCAATGTTTGGACCTGAAGCCAGTGACTAATTTGAGCTGCTGATGACATCCAGGGCCTGAGTTGTTCCCTCCCTTTCAGTATCTGTTTAGAGACTGCTCATTTTTTTTCTATGTTGGATGCTTGGAAAATTTTTTAGAAAAACAATTCAGGCAGAGGGCAGTGCATATTCCCTCTTGCCTTATTTTCAGTTCAGCGGGCCAACTCTCACTTGTCATATTGGATCCTTTATTACAACAAAATATTATTTTAAAGCTGCACTAACAGCAATTAGAAGCAATTGAGTTTTATCAACTAACACAAACTGTGGGATTTCAAACTTGGATTTTTGCTGGTATTTTAATGAAGTGTGTGTTAACAACCTCAAATCTTCTGTCAGGCCAGCAGCTGAGTCACATATACAGACTTTGATGGGGGGACCATGTGTTAACGCTCAGAGGCGTCAGGCTCATGAGTTAGCTCTTCACATCCATACTTCACAGATCTGTCACCCGGACCCATTTCATTTTGTCACTCTCCTAATGAATTTTATGATTCCCCACATTGCTCTTAGAAAAGTTTTGGAGTTAAAGATGAACATTCCCATGTGCAACATCTGAGTCACAGATACTTAGATGGGAGTGAGGATGACTTGAGTTTTCTCTCTACCAAACCTTCTCATTTCAGCCAGAGATGCTAAAAGGACAAATGGTTCAGAGTCAAGAATTGATGGTCTTGAGAAGCAAGAAGTAGAACATGAAAAATGAGAAGAAGGATCTGCCCTATTCTGAAAGAACATTTTCAGTGGCATGTAGACCCACAAGAGCAGAGTCCTTCTTAAAACATGATTGAAGACTTTTTCAGCTGATTTTTTTAAAGAAAACAACTTGCAATTTAACAATTAAAAAAAAAAAACCAGCTCGCACAATGGACTTCAAAATTTCTCATACCATCAAGAGGTCACCGAACTTCTTAAAAGATGAAAAGTATTGTTCCCACTAGGACAACACTTAGATAAGAGGTAACTGAATCATAAATTTACAGATAGATTTTATTCAAACAACATGTAAGTTAAAAAATATAGCTCTGGGCTTGAGAAATAGCTCAGAAATTAAGGTGCCTGCTTGCATACTTGGTGACCTTAACATCATCCCCTGGAAGCCCAAGGGTGGAAGAAGGAAACTGACTTCTGAAAGTTGTCCAACGACTTCCACCCATGCGTCATGGCATACATGTATACATGTGCATCCTGATTTCTCTCTCTCATAAAATATTTAAAAATCTAGTAGTTTTAATTCTTGAACACCTTTTTGTACCTTGATTGATGTCTGAAAATTATAGGTAATTGTATGAGCCATTTATCTAAAGCAAATACTGCAGCTACCCTATGGTTGGTTGGTTTTGTACTGGGAAACTGCCTAAGGCTTTTATGATGCACCAAAGTCTGCTCAAAACTCAATCTGGGAATAGGAGGTTAATGTCCATGGGGATGCCCTTCACCATCAGGGAATGAAAACTGAAAGGGCTACTACGCCTTTCAAGACTACAAGTCTTGAAAAGAGGAAGTAAGATGCACGCTATCAAAATCAGAGGGTTTCTTTGTGGCAATCAAGGAGACACTTGTCTTCCCACATGGACTCCAGGCTGGTACAGAGAACATCACACATGATGAGAGTGATACCTTCCTGCCCCTGAGAAGGACCATGCAGAGAAACTAAAGAATGGCTGTGGACGAGGATACTTTGGGGCCCAGTGTGACCGTTAGTAGTAAGTGTCAGCTTGGCACCAGCCTAGGAAGCAGGTTTCCTGGCTCACTGAGAAGTATCTTTTTCTTTTTTCTTTCATGTACGTATGTATGTGCATGTGCATGTGCATGTGGGTGTGTATGTGTATGTGTGTGTACATGAGTACACTTGAGTGCGTGTGTCTGTGAAGGCCCAAGGGTGATACTGGAAATCATCCTCAATTACTCTTCCAACTTATTGTTGTGAGCTTTGATTTTTTACTTATTTATTTTATTACTTTTTTTTGCCTAGTTATACAAGCTCAATAAGAACCCCCTTCTTCCCCCTCCCTCCTTCCTTCCTCCCTGTTGTCCACCATTCCACTCTCCTCCCTCTTTTCACTCACCCCCTCCCTCTCACACCTTTTTCATCCCTCCTTCTCTCTTAGTGATTCCTGCTCTCTCCCTCACATTCTCCAGAGAAAGCATCTGTTTATGTGAGTGCTGAATTTCCACCTCCACTAGTGAGTTCCAGGACTAAGTGGTGAGCCTAGATTTTTAATTAAATTCAAAGCACACCATTAGGGTTAACCTGACTAGCCAGACTGCTCTGGGGATTCCCAGGCTCTGCCTTCTTAGAAGTAGAATTACAGGTGGGCCTCCATATCTACCTGACACTTTTAAGTGGAATCTGAGGATTCCAGTTCAGATCTTTATGCTTTTAAGGCAAAGACTTTAAACACTAAATCATTTCCCCAGCCATTGAGATGTATCTTTTTGATTAAAGTTGGCCTCTGGGCATGCTTATGAGAAATTGTCTTGATTGCTTAATTGATGTTGGAAGATCCAGACCACAGTGGGAAAGATCATTCCTGGGTAGGTGACTGAAGATGTAGAGAGCTAGCTGAGCACAGGTGAGCGTGCATGTGTACATGATTTCTTGCTGTGAATTTGATGGACTAGTTCCTTTGACTCTTGCTGTTGTGACTCTCTTACCGTGTAGACCGTAATCTAGAATTGTGAGCTTGAATCAAACTCGATTCCCCTAAATTGCTTTAGTCAAGTGTTTTGTTGCATCAGTAAATAATGAAAATAAAATACCCAGAGGGGAGTGAAAGGAGATAGCAATGAAAACTGGAAAGAGTAAAATGTCCAGACATTGTGGCATTCATCAGTGGCTTTAGGGTCTGGGTATGGCCAAGAATGCAGACAATGTCTCAATAAGATCCTGTAATAGTTCTTTGACCATTAGACATGGTGGTAAGGTTATCAGCACTGAAATCACCTTAACAGAGTTGTGGAAGAGATCAGGAGACTCAAAGAGGTATGGATGTTAGAATGCATTGATTATATGAGAACATGGCTTCCATTGCTTACCTATGTTTCATAGAGCATACCACCTTCACTGCAGTACAGAAAATTTCACTGGTAGAGGACTTCTAGCATCCTTAAGAGGCTTACCAGTACCCTCATTTGCAGGTTAGGTTGACCATGAAAGTTATTAACACTGAAATGGAGATAGGTCCTTGGAGCCAGTTTCCACAATGGAAGAAGACAGGTGAATTACCTTAAGCATGGCTAATTATCCCAATGGGCAATAAGGCCAGAATGGCTAGCAGGACACCAGACCCAACCGAGCTCTGTGATAATGGAGGTACATCACAACAGATAAACTGCTAGAGGCTACCAGTGACAATAAACTTGCATTATCTCTTACCAACTGACAACTGATTCTCAAAATCAGTCAAGTCCCTACCGAGGATGTAGATCTCACCCTTTCCAGACCATGGACCATGAACGTTTGCATCTGGTGAGGCTTGCTGATAATTAACTGTTTTTCCTTTGGTGCCATCCTATCCACAAGTGTTTCCCTTTTAAAATGGAAATTATGAAGGGAAGGTGATTTTCTTGGGGTGTAATAGTTAGAGCTAGTACAAGTAACTGAAATAGAATGAATAGAAAATTTAACAGTATATAATTCTCCTGGGAGTTTATTAGAAATGCAGAATTCATCTTTTAGCAAGATCTTCTGGATTATTCAGGATTGGGAAGCACTGTCTGTCTGAGTGAGTGAACTTCCAGTATGGGGGCTGGAAGGACTCAGTTGATCTGTAGCATGAGATGTGAGATGACAGTGGGAGGAAGCATGCTATAGACTCATTGAAATTTACTTGGACAGCAAAAGCTGCAAATGAAGAATTCACCTGGAAAAGCTTAAGTTGCATTGAGCAAAGTTAAAGAACTCCAAATTTGAAAAGCAATAACATGTTATATTATCAAATAAGCATAGCTTTTGAAAATATGAGTCATTGTAGGTAAACTTATCACAGTTTAGATGAGCCATCAATTATTGCTGAATACATGGAAGAATTTAAGAATTTTAGGACTAGGTAGACAGCCTGCTAGCAAACCTGAAGACCTGATTTCAATTCCTGGAAGTGCACATGGTAGGAGAGAACTGACTTCTGAAAGTCAGAAGTCCTCTGACCTCTGTCTGTATGTCATGACATGCATATGTGTTTCTGCCTACTCTAGCCCCCCCCTTTCTTTCTCTCTGTCAAGTAAAAAAGATAAAACATTTAAAAAAATCTTAACATCTTCAGATCTAGGAATCATTACTCTGACAATTATCTGAAATGTGACCAGGGAACTCTAATCCCAGGTCATCCTTACTGATGTGCTTACGGTGTGCAAAGCAACGTGTTAGACTTTTTACGGAAACTGACTCAATTTCAAAGCATTGAGTTTCAGAGTATAATATTCATTTCCCAAGCTTGGAAAGCTAACAAATAACAAGAGGTACAGGTCAACACAGATCTCTTTAGACTATTAAGACTGTGTTCTTTGGAAAAAGAAGATATGCAACTGTTGGAGACAGCATTCGCCAAGAGTTTTTTAGTAGGTTAAGAACAAAATACACAATATAGTTTATCAAGTACATAAAATGCAAAGATAAAAATATCCAGAGGGGCTGGAGATATGGCTTAGGGGTAGAAAATTTGTTTGATCCCCATGAACAAAGCCCTTGTTTCAAAACCCAGTACCCCAAAAGAAAAGAAAGAAAGAAAACAAATATCAGAGAAGGTGATTGCACATTAATTGTCATACATATTAAATTTTCCCTCCCTCTCTCCCTTCTTCTTTTCCTTCTCCCCTGCCTCCCCAAGTGAAATTCCTTCAAATGAAAGCTTCTACTTACCAAGTTGCATACTCAGATGAAATAAATCCTTATAAAGGATCCTTTTGGGAGAAAAGCCCCAAACACTGACTAAAGCAAGGATTTAGAGCCCGAGTGCCATTGCCCATGATCCACTGGATCTCTGTATACTCATCAGGTGGCCGCTATTTAAATAGAATGCTTTTTTTGTTTCCAATGAAATTATCATAGCCTTTTATGGAGCACTTCAGAAGCCGTTAACTTCTCCCTCATTTACACACAGCATCTCTGTCTTTCTGCCTGATTTTGCATCACTTAACCCAGTGGAGTGTTTTCAGACAAAGGCTGCCTGAAAGCTGGGGTCCGCATCATGGCTCTGTGGCATTCATGGCCAGTATTGTATTTGAAGACCATCTGCCTGTCATTTGTTTGCTGATTGAGTTAGGGCACCTAATAATATATTTTTTATTGGACTGTGCTAGCCAATGAAAAGGAAATTATACACTCAACAGATGGGTCACAAACCTTTCTACCTCAGTGCATCTACTCCTCGAGTTAGTTAAAAGCAATCAGGAAAGCAGATTATAAATGGAATAATGGCCTTGGTACAAATGGTTTGCAAAGTGGTTCCTGGTTGCAGTGCCAAATGTGATGGTATCAGATGTCCCCTTTTGCTGCATAGATCTTCCTTATAAAAACAGTATGTATGTTGAGGGATATGGAAAGGAAGAGAAGAAACCTTGCTAGTGATAAGGACCAGAATGCAGGAAAATATGTGGCAGATATTACATGAACCCTGTAGAGCATGCGCCCATCCTGAGTGAATGGGAAAAAAAAAATCACAGGATATTCCAAAGGTACCGTGTGACTTCCCTCAGGTACTGTGTAGTCTCCCAGAGGTATAGCTTTATCTTCCTGAGGCACTGTGCAGTTTCCCCAAGGTACTGTGGTACTGTGTGGCCTCCCTGAAATAATGTATGGTATCCAGTCAGGTATTGTGTGGCTTCCCTGAGGTGCTGAAATGCCTATTGAGTTACTTACTATGTGCTCCCTTTGACATACTGTGGTATTATATGGTTTCCCTGAAGTATTGTGTTATCTCCTTGAGGTACTGATGGTCTCCCGGATGTATTATGTTTTCTTCCCTTGTCCTTTAATTTGTAAGTGGAGATAACAGGGATGGCCAAATTTGTTACAAGAGAAGGTCTTTACTTAACCCAGGTAGAATAATCAAGAAACTGTGGGCTATCAGCACTAGATATCCTATGAATTAAGGATATAACACAAGAATGTTGTACTTGACCTTAAATCTCCTTAAGCTGCTTGTTTCTCTCTAAAGCTCATAATTTCTGTCATTGGAAACCTTTCCTGTCTTTGAACTATGAACCTGGGAAATTCCAGAGTAAAGCAGTAAGGAGGTAGAGCAATCCAGGATGATTCCTGAAGTCACCCTGGGCTTCCACTGGCACACACAGTGCCCTCTGACACACACACACACACACACACACACACACACACACACACACACAGAGAAATTGTTTTAAAAAAGACAAGATATTTTTATAAGTTTAGTAACTTGTTTGTGAATCCATCATGAGACTCATATGAGATGTGTTTATCACTAGTTCATCCTTTTGTTTTATTTTTTTTTGTCCTTTGGCCTCATCCTGATTTCATCTGGACTCGTGGCAACATGGTTACTTTGACTTTGGCATGAGAACACTGATGTGGGTGGCTCAGGACCGTGAGCTGGAAATCACTGATCTGTGGATGAGAAAAGTCTGGGGTGATGTAATCCCTGGTCGCATGGACAGGGAGACTCTGTTGCCAGAAGCCCCACCACTCACAGCAACGGCGACTGTCACTTTCTTTTAAATAAAGAAATCCATTTTTAAATAGTACTCTTCAGATGGGTCCAACATTTTTAATCTATCTTATTCTCTTTAGAGACTTTGTTTCTTCCCTTAGGTGTTGCTAGGATATGCTCAGGGTCTACCATGCTGGGCAACCTGGGGTTGTGTGCCCCATTTCCTGGTGGAGAAGGAGCAGGTGTCTGTGACTCAGTTGCAAGATTCTGGGTCAATCTCAGTTTCTGTACCAATGGATTCTGGTACAGATATCGCTCCTCCAGATGAGGTGCTGCCCCTCACATGGACCCTGGGAGAGGCCTCTAGCCTTCTGTGTATCTTCTGCTATCCAGTCAGCTTTCTTAGATCATTTCATGTCAATTCTTTTCTTGGTGCCTGGATGTGAATGAATTTGAGGTACATCCTTGAATTTCACCAAGGTGGCATTGATGAAGGTAATGATAGTCTCCCCCACCCCCAAATGGAAAATACTTTTTTTTAGGAGTATGGAAATCAAGCAATGGGCCAGAGATGGAAAGGTGTTGGGATTGAACAGGGAGCTGTAACTGCTTGTCACCTATTTTGAGCTGGAAAGGTCTTTCACTCCAATCTCAATGCTTTTTAGGACCTATGGGCAAACCAGCCCAGAAGAACATTTTGCTAATGATTCTTTAAACTCCTCAAAGCCTTACGAGTTGCTGATGACTTTTTTTTCCTTCACAATTCTACATTCTGACTTAATGACACTGGCTGCTGACTGGAAGACAGATGTGTCCAGAAAGAAAACCAAACACAATGAGACTCCCACCCCTTATTGCAACCCCATCTGGGCTGGTCCCTGTCATCTTTCTCCCGAGCTTAGCAGTCATCTCGACTGCTGCCATTTCAATGGGACTTATCAAGTTAGGAGCCCGCCTCCCTCTCTCACACACCTGGCTCTCTTTTTCAGCTTTATTTTGAAGGGATTTGATTTGGAGCAGGATTGAAATAAAATCAGAATCTGTGCTAGAGGAGATGTGCTCACACAGAAATGGAATTCATCAGCTGGGTCGGTTGTGGCCTCATTTCCCTCTGTGTTGGGCCCCTGAGAAAGGATATGCTAACACTGTTCCCCGCGTCCACTGCCTGAGCAGCTGAGGAACAGTGAAGAGAGGGTGGGAGCCATAAAGCTATATTTTTAATTTTTTTTATTTCTTATTCAATTGCGTGTGTGTGTGTGTGTGTGTGTGTGTGTGTGTGTATGTAGAACCACGGGCGAATTCGGGAACCACCATGGACCGCCTCCACCTCCTCCTTGTTTACTCTGCCCCGGGATTCACAGACTCCGCCCTACCAGGACCAGAAACGCAGGCCGCCCCCGCTTCTGCCCGGCGTCTATACGTGGGGTCTAGGATCCGAACTCAGAACCTTCCGCCTGTAAGGCAGAGGCTTAATCCCTGAGCCACCTCTCCAGTCCTCCATAAAGCTATATTTTTGATGCTATGTTTTTAAGCCTTCTTCAGGCAAAAGGAAGCATTTCAAAGTTATACTGAAAATAAACAGGGGCACCTGTTTTTAATCAGAACACATTGATTTGGAAGGGACCAAGTCTCACTCTTGCCCAAGTGAAGGTGGTTTATTAAAAGAATGGGGGGTCATCTTAAAGCCATGTGGATAATATAGGAAGAACTGGGAAAGGCAGACACCAGTGGGTCGCCACTCTTTAGGTCTTTTCATCCCCCTGGTAACATAAATTCCACTTCATTTCTGCAAATGTGCTTCTTTGCTGGTCCTTAATTCCAGCCCCTCCAAATTTTGTCTCCATGGCCTTTCTTGTCCTATGTTCTGTCTTTCTCGTGACTCTGTCCTTCACTTAGTACAGGGCATGATTTCTGTACAGTGATTGATACTTGCTCAATGGCACCGTCATACAACTTGAGCTCTAACCAGTTTCTTCTGCTCCATGGGAAAGAAGTCTGTTGCCATAGATGCTTCTCTTGATGGAAAGAAGGGTATCAGCAAAGTAGTCTGTGAATCCAGATCCAAGTCCTCTTGAAAACTCTTGGGTGTACTTAACATCTTTCTGAAGGGAGTGTTGAAAGCCAGGGACATGGACAGTAATCATCTTCCTTCAAAAACAAATGATTGGAATTACTCCACTCTTATAACAGCCAGGCAGTGGTAAAGTAAACCTCACCCAAACAAAAGAAAACACATGTTAGACATCCACAGAGACACAGACACAAAGCTGTGCTCGCTTCTTAGAGTCAGATCTAAGCAACCTGGTACCTTTACAGCAGTGAGCTCACTTAAATGACTCAAGAGAAAGGACTAAAGTAAACACCACGTGAATTCTTTTCTCCTACAAAAGTAGGAAGAACTAAAGTCATAGTGAAATGAAGGCAAAAAGACATCAATAAGAACTGAAAAGATAGATGTGAAATGAAGGCATTTTGTTAATTTCATTGGAAGGTAAAGTCAAAGAAGGAAGAAAAGATCTCTCATGTTTTAAAGCCCTGGAACCTAATATAAAACCTTTCTTTTGTAGAAAGAGAAATGCCCATTAATGAAGAAAAATATTGTAAGTCAGAGCTGCCTGCCAGTATTTATCTTTGACTTGGGATGTTTATATCAATGATTACAATGGTGTTCATGTATTAACTCAGTGTCCTTATTAGTTGGGGCATGAATCATATATCTCTGGGCATACTATTGAGGAAAGCACCCCCTTGAGTTTTAACCCTCCACAGTTTCTCAGGGGGGTGGAAGACCTCTTGAGATCTTTTGCCAAAAATTGAAGGACACTTTTCATCACATGGTTCCTACTTTTATCTTGGATTAGCTCAGTTTTTCAGCTTTGGTGAATGTGAATGAAGAAAAGGCATACAGAAATTTCATGAGAGTCATGAGTACCTTTTACAACACCAGAATCCATTCTATAAATCCTGATTTGGATTCCCTGTCAAAAATTTTTTTTCTTAGACCTTAAAATTTTTTTTGTATTCCTGTATATTGAACTTTAAATGCTAAACATTCTATGGGGCGATGAGAGTGCTTAACTTATAATATTGTCAACAATTGATAAAATAAATACACTTGCTATCTTACCCAGGAAACAGATGAGCCAAATGATATCAAAGGACACTCAAAATTTATTGAATAAATCTTCTCTAGAATCTATAATCTTGTTAATAGATTAAGCTCAAAATGTTTCCAATGTTTTAATTCACATAAGAGTGAATATTACTGCAATAACCTTAAAGAAACTGATGTCTTAAACTCTCTACTACTGACGTAACACAAATTTCAAGATGAATCAATATACTTTATTCAGTTGTGTTTATGGGACTTCTAAAGTTTCTGATAATTATTTTTTAATTTCCATTTAGAAATTTTAAGAAGAAAGCTGGTCATGAGCTAAGTTTATTTGTATACTGGAAAAAATACTATATAGCACATCAGTTGTAACAACTGCTCCTAGGTTTATTGTCCAATAAAAATCATTGTATGAATGAACAAATGCAAAGTAATAGATTCTGTAATACTTAAAGTCAGGCAATTCTGTGTTTTACACAAATCTTAGTCACTATAAAAATTTCTTTATAAGGGAGATGTATTTTACATTTCATTCAAGAAAGGATATACTCAGTTGTACTAATCAAAATTAGGACGGGATACCTCAAAAAATAGGATTTGAGCCTGGGAAGATAACTCAGTAAATTACTTGCCTTCCAAGCAGAATATGAGTTTGATCCCCAGAGAACTTTTTAAATATGTGAAGACTTCTGATCTCAGACCGGGGAGGCAGAGACAGGAAGACCCCTTAGTTCACTGGCTTGTTCATCGAGCCTACTTAGTAAGTTCCAAGCCATTCTGAGATATTATCTCAAAAAAAATGGTGAATGATATCAAAGGACAGATATCTAAGGTTTTCCTCTGGCTTCTGCACTTGTACACATGTGTACACAGATAGAGAGAGAGAGAAAGAGAGAGAGAGAGAGAGAGAGAGAGAGAGAGAGAGAGGAGAGGAGAGGAAGGGAGTTTGGATTCTAGCCTTTGGATTCTATATTCCCATCATCATTTAAGTAGAAACCCCTCATTCACTGTGACAAGATACCATGAATGTGATTAATTGTTAGGCAGGCGAACAGGAATTCAGGTCCTTTCCTGCAACTCCATTGTCCTCTAGGGGATATGGATTATTAGAAAGAGCCAGGCGGCTATTTTCAAGCTCATGTGAACTATCTGAAAGAGCTCTACAGCATTAGTCAGAAGTAGGGGCCGTTTTTCAATTCTTTGTGAGCCCCCTGTGCCATTTCACACACTGGGTACAAAACAGACCCAACACTTGTAGCTGCCTTATCTCTACAAATGTAGACAAGAGATGGTGAAGTTACCCATTGGAAGTTTTAGTTCAGGACCTTCTGTGTCCACGCAGGAGATGGCAGTGCTAATGGTGTGTGTCTGATTTGACAGCCATACATTTGTCTTCAACTTGGAAGGAGAAAGAAGTTGAGGTGAGACCAGCAACAATGCATATAGCTGGCTTGCCCTGCTGCCTTGAATTGGGCCTCTAAATGAAAGGCGCTTAATAGCTTAACAAATCTCAGGCTATCTTGATGACTGGAAAGGGAGAGGGTATCAGTGAGGGAAAGTATCAGGATCAGAAATGAAAAGAAGCCACCCCCAGCGGATGGGCTAGCCCTGAGCATAGAGGAGTTGGGAGTCAGTCTGGTACTCTGACTACTGAAAGCACGCTTTCTGTGGTTTCCTGAAAGTGAACATGTGGGATGAAAATCCACCCGTGACTTCAATTAATGCAGCCAGGCCTTGGCAGCCAGGCCATGGGCTGCACCAGATGGAGGGGTTTCCGTGGCAGCCAGCCTTTATTTATGTATAAAGGCTCCCTCTTGTGTGAGTGCTGGCCAGTCAGCTCCACTTAAACAATCCCTTTGCAGTGAATAGTTGTACTACACATAACACCTCCTTTGTCTCTGAGCCTCCTCAAGCTCTCTGCCTGTCTGCCCTCTGCCTGTGTTTTTTTAATGGTGGCCAGCAACACAATTCCTGGCTCTGGAGACACCTCAGATTGGTTGAAAGGATAACCTTTATGCACTGAAAGCTAGTTTCTCGAGTAATTGGAAGCTAAAGGGAGTTTGAGATAAGTGTTCCAGATGTCAACAATGAATTTTACCTGCTTGTGATTTGCAGATTTCATCTCAGGACTCTTGAAGACATAGGAAAGAAATGAGAAAGAGGAAGAGGAGAGGAAAAGCAAGCCGAGTGCGAGCAGCGTTCCAAAGGCTCATAGCTGCACAAAGATGTTTTTGCATTTGAATTGCGCACATTCCCAGGAATCCAGCTTCCCTTTTCTTTGGGAGCAGTTTGAAGATCTCTCATGGTACTTTACTCCTGGAGCAAGATCCCAGGTTGGCTCTGGATGGATCCGTCCTGGAGTGTGCTGCTCTGGCTCCCGTCCTTTCTTAGAGTCCAGTCACAGAAAAGCTTTACATGCAGAACAGCACGTGAAGTCACGTGCCACGTCTCCTGTAGGCTGATTTCATCAGACTAACTTTGGCTATGTGCTTGACTCTCAGGGTTTAAAATATGATAGCGAAGATAGATCTCCTATCATCTCTCTGTCAACAGTCAATCTTCTTGTCAATCATTTATCTATCCGCATTGGCTATCTACCATCTATCTAATGGCATCAACTGCTCTTTTTGACTAGGGTATAGACATAGCGTGGGTTGGGTGGGATAGAAGTGACTGGAAACTGTAGCATAGGCCTCTGGGTGGAAAACCACTCTGCCTGTGAGAGGATGGTGGTGTGCTGGTGTGGTGACAGTGACAGGAACTGCAAAGCTGACGAGTACTCTCTTCATGTTGGAAATCCTTCTCCCACTCGCTCCATCCCGGGCCTTTTTCCATTGCCTCCAACCATGAACTGAGGGCTATGACTCCCATGCTCATGATCCAGCTCAGACTCCCAGAGAACCGAGCTGACTGGCAAAGTTAGGGTGAGGAGTGGAGGAGCAGGGCCTTTGAGGATCAGGCCTTCTCTTTCTTCCGTCCTGGGACTCCTAAGAACAGCTTCCCTCTTGGTTTACAACAGGTTGCCATTGGCCATTGTCAGAGAATTGGGATGCTCATGGTCATCGATGTAATGATTATGCCCCCCAAAGCCTTTACGAATCGTGGAAGCTAGGCACAAAGGCAAAAGTGATGTGGTTGGAGGAAGTGCCTAGAAAATGATGCTCAGGACAGTAAATTAGCTGATGGATGACTTGAGCATTATAACTTATGCAAGGGTTTGTGTCCTGGTGGAGACTTGAGCCATCTCAAAGACAACTAGCTGAGCTAGGGAGTTAATTTGTTGAGTTAACTATGACTTGGCTATTTGTGAATAGTCATTCACATTCCATACAGCTTCTTCCCCTCATCAATCCATTTTCTTCACCTGCTCATTGTGGTTCTTTCTCTGTATATCTAGACCAGAATGCTGATTTTTTTTTCAGCATGTTGCAGTGGGAATCTATATTATATTCTTTTGTTAGCTGCTGTAATTTCTTTATTCTCTCGTAAAGACAAGGTTGAAAATATCATGTGTGCTCTTTTTACTCTCAAATACGTGCCTCTGGCTCAGACTTTCCCCCCAGCACATGAAACTTGAGCATTGACTTCCTCAGGGTCATCTTCACTTGGATACTGCAGTGGATTAAAGTTTATGTCCTTTCAAAATTCATAGGTTGAAACCTAATACCTGGTGTGAAGGTATTTGGAATAAAGTTTAGGTAGATAACTAGTGCCATCAGTGGAACCCTCCATCAACAGGTTTAATACATTTATTAACAAAACAAACAAACAATAGCAGTAACAGCTAAGCCCGGAAAGTTGTCGTGTTCTCTTTCTGTCTTCAGAGTCTGGTAGTTTTCAGTCCAGATGGGAGAATCCTTACCAGAATCCAACAAAGTGCTGGAACCCTGATTTCAGATTTCTTGTTTTAAAAATATTTTATTTATTTACAAAGGGGAGAGAGGGAGAGAAAGAGAGAGAGAGAGAGAGAGAGAGAGAGAGAGAGAGAGAGAGAGAGAGAGAGAGAGAGAGAGAGAAGAAACACATGCATATCATGGTGTTGGTGAGAGGATAACTTTTAGAAGTCAGTTCTTTCCTTCCACCATGTGGGCTTCTGGGGATCAAAGTCAGGTTTGCAAGCAGGTACCTTTCACTCTGAGCTATCATGCCAACTCTGATTTTAGATTTTGAAATCCAGAGAAGCAAATTTCTGTTATTCATAAGTAGCTCAGTCTATGGCATTTGTTGTCAGGATTCTGAATTGACTAAGTCAGATGTCAAATGATTTGCAGTTAACATCCAAAATTGTGATGCTGATAATTCTTCAAACCTGTAGGCTATTCCATCCTGATGATGATCACCCTGTTTCCAACTCTCTTTCTCTCATACTGTGCATTTGATCCATCATTAAATTCTGGTCTCTGAAAAACACGTGAGAATCAGAATGCTTCTCTTTTCTTCACTGTTACTAGATTCATCTGGGCCACCATCATTTCTTACCTGCTTTAATATAATAGCTTTGTAATTAAATGCCTTGCTTCTTCCCTTGCATGCTTTAAGTAAAACTTCACTCCAGCATCCAGACAGGTCATGTCTTAACATTCCTCTACTTGAAACTTGGCAATGATGTGACTACTGGTCTGTCGATGACATGTGTGCATTGATGATGTGAAGTTATGTTATGAAGAATACTCAACTATAGGACTCTAGCCAATCAGATTTCTTTGCTCTTTCTTTTTCTTACTTTAGGGTTTTGCATTTCTATAACCTAGAATGCCTTTCTCCCAGCTTCTGTGACTTATTTCCTCACTTTCTTGGATAAAACATCCATAGTTGCAATTTTCAGTAAGGAAACTAAGTGATGAAGTGCTAAATGGAGATAGAAATGATGAGTATCAGCTAGGGGGCCTTGAGAAAGCAATGTTCAGTGCAGAGGTACAGAAAATTCGTTGCAGATCCTCTGTGAGGGTAACTATGGGTTGGTACCTCTGAGCAGTAGTCTTAGTTCAGACCTGATTACAACTTCCTGCCCCCACCACTCCACCTTCTTCACTTGCTCATGACATTTCCTTCTTTTGCAGGTTTTTGCTCAAAATAGTGATTTTTTCCCTTTAGTATGTTAAAACGAGAACCTACAGTATGTTCCTTTTATTACTAGCAACATTTTAAAATGGGAGTATTTTATTTCAGTATTCCCTAAACAGCGATCCTATCTCCCTAACATCTCCCCACAACCAGCCATTTTCTGCTCAAGTTCCCAAACCCAGTGTGCAGGGAGAATCCACATTTCCACTTTTCTTCCTATTTTGTTAGAGCATTTTGTCAATAAGTTTGGTGTTTCTTGAGGCAACGATGTAATTACTTACACTTTCCAAAAACCTTTCATAAATTAATCCCCGTAGTGATTCTATGTGGTAATAAAGAACTGTACTGATGTTGATAAGAAAAAAAAATCAGACAAAGACACTTTTATTGCTTCTGAGCAAGGAAAGAAGACCGTTTGATAAAAAAGAAAACATTTCTTTTTACAACGCTCATGAGGTTACTGGATACTTGAAATGTAGCTACTTATAATTGAGGCATGTTATAAATTTAAGGAATCCCACCATATTTTGAAGATTCACTATTGAATCTATTGACTATATGGCAAAATAATACTTTTATAGCTATATTGGGCAGGAAAGATACATTATTTACAGTGGGTTGAATGGACCTCAAAGATATCATCAAGCTTTAATCCTTGGAACCTGTAACTGTTATCTTCCTTGAAAGGAAAATCCTCATAGATATAATTAAAGTCAAGGATTTTGATACAGAAAGATTATTCTGGATTATTTGACTTGACCTTTCATGCAATCACTTGTATTTTTTAAACTTATTTATTTACTCTTGTGTGTATGTGTGTGTGTGTGTGTGTGTGTGTGTGTGTGTGTGTTGAGAGAGAGAGAGAGAGCGAGAGAGAGAGAGCACTGTGTGACCCTGTAGTGGACCAAGGGTAACTTTAGGAATCAGCCTGGATAATTTCTACCTCCTTTTTGGTTCACTCTGGGATTTTCCAGTATTTGTCTACCAGGGACAGAAGTTCAGATCTTTGCCATTTTCACCTGGTATTTTTACACAGGACCTGGGTTAGGACTTTTTGCTTGTGAGGCAGAGTCTTTCCCCTGAGCCATCTCTCCAGTCCCCCACTTTCATTTTTATAAAAGAAAATGAGAGGAGGCACTTATAGTAGAAAAGTGGTAGGGAAGATTCAGGCAGAGAGTAATGTATCTATAAGCCAAGGAAACTCAGCAGCCACTGGAAGTTTACAGGGGCAGGGAACATTTCCACCTAGAGTTGCTGGAATGAATACAGACTGCAGACATTCTAAGCTCTATCAGTGGTACTTCTTTTCAACTCTGAATTTCCAGGAATCTGAGAGAATAAACATTCTGTTAAATCACCAAGTCCATGGTGATTTGATATAGTAACTGCATTTTTAAAATTCACTTTGCTCATTTCACTTATATCTTAAAACTGTGACTTATATCTTGAAAACTAGTTAATTTAAAATTATATCTGTGGCTCACATAGTATTTTCTTTGGGCTGTGCTGCCACTGACCATGTGATGAATAATTTTAAAGATGGCAATGACCAGCTGTTATCTAATTCTGTAATGAGCACAGTAAAAGCTAATGTTTTAGAATGCAAAGAGAGCTCCAATGCATGAAAAAGGATAAGCTAGATTTAATGGCAATTAAATATTGGGACTGGCAAACAGAGGCTCTGGAATGTACAAGCTTACCAATCTTAGAAAATGAGGTTCCAGCCATATATCAATCAATCTTGCGTGCATCAAAAGTTAGGAGTAAGATCAGGTGACTGTTCAAACTCATTTCTTACTTTGAGTTACATTAAGTTGTTGAATTTATAAGCTAAAGCATTTTCAGTGATCAAATTAAAGTTATACCATTTTGACTTCTCCATAGAATGCTTACATTCCTCAATGGTGCAAACAAAGGCAGATCATAGACAAGAAAATGAATAACAAACCGAGGCACATCATAGAGTAAAGGAAATGAGCTAAGAAACAATCAGGACATTAAACTGGGGGCATAGTCCAACCTCTAGGGAAGAAGTTGATCTTTCTGAGCTTCAGGGATGTACACACATTTGCATAGAATACCGTTGTCAAGACTGGAGACAATTGTGTAAGGTGCATGACACATGACCAAAGCACAATTAAATAGTTATTTAAAAATTATTATCTTATTGAATCTTTTCAAACTGATACCTGTCAGTGGACAGAGGTAGTGATTTCAAGTCAGATTATTTCTAGTGTGGTCAGAGAAGATAAAAGAATGATTTGCAGTAGACTATAGCTAGAGTTGGCAGGACATTTAAGATGGAAACTTTAGATGAGTCACCTGGTCGTCTGTGGATTGGAGTTGGTCATTTCTGTTCAGTGGAAGCAAAGATTTAAATATTTAGGAGAAGAAAGCAGTGGCTTTCTTATATACATTATATACATTTATAAGAAAACACCATTAAGGCACTTCTCTAATGTACTTTTAGTGAGTAGATTATTACCTTACACATTGTAATTCATATTGATATTTTTATTTTCATTTAACATACAATATCAAGAAATCTATTTTACCTAAGTTATTCAAGACTCTTACAGGAATTTGGACTCAGACTACGTGGCTTACTACCCTAGCCCTTAAAATCACTGCATCATATATACTGTCTTTCATAGACAACCAAGACATATATACGTATTTAATGCTGACACTGTCTGTTTATTTATACATTCAGAAGTGTGGCATAGCTATGCCATCCAAACTGAAGCCCTTCCTCCTGGAAGAAGACTCCTCAAGACACAGAGAATAAGGGAAATATATAAGTCCCAGAAAGGAATAAAACTCACTAGATTTGAAACTTACGAGATTCATTCACAAGGCCCCTCCCCAGGAGTACACAAGCAGTGTGGACTGCCAGGGACAGGAGACTCTCTAACCAATGAAGCTGCCCTAGAATCATGCAGAGAGCTCCAGAGATGTGGGTGTTGTGAGTTATCACCCATGCTGATGCAATGCAGGGATCTGGCAGCAGCAGAAGAAAGAAGACAGATAGAAACAATAACAGCAACAACAACACTCCTCTAAGTAATCACAACAACAACAACAACAAACTCTTGTAAGTAATCCCTTATCCATACTCCTGCAAGTAGCCTCAATAAACTCACTGGTTCATTAAGCTAGACGGGTGGAATCATTTCTTTGGTCTGTTTTTGGTGCCCAATCAGGAGTCTTTTCACATGTCTTCTATGTACTGTAACATAATGTAAAAGACTTATAGGAATATAATGTAATATAATGTAAAAAACTTAGAGGAATAGAGGACAAATGAGATTGTCTCTGTCCTCAAGGAGTTCCCAATGTAAGCAAGAGGATGGTTGTGTTTACCATACTGTACGGTGTAAATAAAAGCAAAGTAGCTGCAACAAGAAGTATAAGAACCTGCAGCTCCTTAGGCTCTTCAGTGCTGTGACTATTGAATGCACGTGTCATGTTCAAAGGTTCAAGCTTGTACAGGCTTTGATTTTCGTTACTCACTTGTAATAATGGGACTGTTTCTTATTCATCTTCATTTTCTTTAAAATATACTAAATTCATTGGTATCTTGTAGGTTGTTAATAATTGTTTATACAGTACACTAGTAAATGGAGAAATGTGCAGAGGAAAAGGAGATCATAGCTGTACTGGGAATATCCAGCATAACTTGAATAAAACATTGACTTTTGAGATAGACCTTGGCAGGTAAAGAGGAATTTGATAGGCCGAAAAGGCTTGAGGTAAAACAAAAAGAATAATATAAGCAAGCTTCAAAATGTAAAAGTGGCTTATTGGACTGATATTGTTCAGTGATATGGATTTATGCCTGTATTAACCAAGGACAGAATTTATAATGTTCTCCAAATAATTCAGGCAAGTCCTTTAGATTAGCTCAGTATGAAGAAATAGGTTTTGTAGCTACCTTCTGATTGGTCATGATGTGAGGAGCAGTGGATACTTCTACCACTTTGGATGAAGCTGCCCATGGCCACCATATTTTTCCAGCTATGATGGACCATGAGTTTTCAGGAACCATTAACAAAAAAAAAAGGTCCTTCAACACACACATTCTTTCTTACAGTAAATCTGAAGAAAAAAAGCTTCTTTGTCTCTCAAATCCTTCCTAGGCTTATTAACTTGTTGTATATCAAAAAAATCCTAAGTCTGAGAGATTTCAAAAATTTACTTTAATGAGTATGTGATAAATGGCAAGTCAGGTTGATGATGGGTGCTTAAATGGGTCTGAACATTTTTATTGAGTACTTATTCTGTGTACACAATTCCACAGATGTTGGTTCTCTCACATACAGCTCACAACTCCAGGCATCTGCTCATCTCATAGATAAAGTCATTAAAGTTTAGCCCTGGTAAGCTAATTCTCATGCAGCTTTTAAGAGGAAAAACCAGTATTCTTCTAGTGCTATGTTCGTTATCATGTTATTCTAGCCATTGGTGTGGGTTCATCAAACTTCTTGCTTTATCTTTTATTTTCTTTTTCCCCTTACATATACTTAAAATCTGTGATGATTAGCAAAGGACTCAAAATGTTTACAGTTGAAGCTGATCAGAGAAACAAGATTGTTTTTCCAGTTCTTTTTTTAGCCAAGCAGGAGGCTGCAGCTCATTGGAACTCATCTTCCTATATACTCAAGTGCCTCCAGAGAATTCCAAAGCTGAGCATGAATATGTAGACATGCAAGAAATGATCCAGACAGATGTTATGCTGATCTCTGCTGGGCCATTTCACATCATAGAAGCTAATATACAGCACCTTTTTTTGTTTTTTTTTTTTTGGCTATCAACTTTTTTTTTTGTTTCTGTTTATCAGTTTCCTTTCTTTCTCTTTCCTCACTGCCAGACCTCTGCATTGCATTTTTCTCTCAGAAGAAAAGCATACTTTTGACTTTCCTTTTTACACAAGCTCAAATCGAGCTTGCCCAAAGAATGAATATAGCTGTCAGAAGAGCTCACTGGTTCCAAACTGCTGTGACAGGTGATCATTCACACATCCCTGCCCCCACTGTCACTGCCACTCCCATCCTTATCGTGTTTTCTTTTGTGGCCTGTGTACCATGGGAAACTTGATGGAAATTTCTTTTAAAGAGTTAACATAGGTCAATGTGTACTGTTCGTTACATGAAACCCAATGTCAGGGAAATCCCAGGATGTGGAGGTTTAGCTCTTGTTTTCACTTTCTTTGTATGGATGGTATATTGAGCTCCTGTCAAAAGCTCAGGGTCTTGTACTTTTATTTTCAGTGTTAGTGATGAATTCATCCCATCCAATGTGTGTGTTCAGATTTGGCTCTGTCCATTTATTCATTCCTTAGTTATTTATTATATATGCCAACTATGTGCTGGACTCTTTGTAAAGTAAAGGATTGCAGTGGTGAACCAGGCTGTCGGGATTTCTGTTTCCATGAAACCAACATTCAAGCCAGAAAAATGGCAGCAAACAGGAAGACCACTGAACAACGTTATTATAGAGCAACACTTGCTATGGGACAGGAACAAGGGGATGGGACAGGAAGGGAGTGTGGGAGGCTCTACTAGAGGTCTGTCCAGCGAAGTACATCATGGGATGAAATATAAAGGTGACAGTTAAGTTAACCCTGATGAGAGAGAGGGAAACAGTCTGAAAGAACATATTGGAGTTTCTCGGGTGGGAAGTAAAAGGGATGAGTATGGCCAGAGAAGGAAAAGGAGAAGAAAGGTGAGAGATACCTTGAATTTGTCAGCAGAAGACAGAATTCTCAGGCACTGAGATGATAGTAAGGAGTTTACATTGTATTCTAAACAAAGGGTTTTAACTAAGTAAGTGGTCTATTTATTTGTACATACTGTGTGTTGAATATGAAATGTTCCTTACAGGCTTCTATGGAATGCCTGGGGGTACTTTTACTTACTGTATTTATTTATTTATTTATTTATTTATTCTATAGAATTTTTTAGGAAGCAGGTTCTTGCTGAAGAAATAGGGTGCTGAGGATAAGTCTTTGTAGTATTAGAGCACCCCTTAGCTCTGGCTACTCTGTGCTTCCAATTTGGGTGGGATGTGAATAGCTCCTACCTCCTAGACCCTTCTTCATTGGACTTCTTCACTCATCTTCCAGCAATAATGGTCTGTCATCTCCCCAAAAGAAATATTTCTTCTTGTAAGTTGTTTCACAGAGGAGTTTTGGTCATAGTAAGGCAAAATTAACTAATACAGAAGGCTGCTACCAGGTGAGTGGGGTCATTGCTTGTGAAGATTAGTTCATTCTTAGGCCACTGTAACCGGTTTGTGACAGGGATTTGGAAATGTTTGGAGATGTGGATGAGAATAACCAGAGAATGTTGCCAAGTAGAGCTGAAAGGATGACTTTGTAGCTATTCAGAAAACTGTGAATTCTGGTAGAAATGCTGTCAGTAAAGATTGCATTCATGCTGTCACAGGTAAAAACAAAGACTTTACTAGGAATTAGACCTTGGGACATTTGTGCTCCATTATGAGTATTTTTCCCCACTACATTCTGACCATGATCTGAAACTTTTGAATTTAAAAGTAATTAATTAACTTATTTGTTGGAGATAACAGAGCATCTAGACTCTGGCATTCTTTTTAGTGGCTGTTTTAGCTCAGATTTATGATAAGAATCAGGAACAAAAATACAGAGTAAAAAGGTTAAAAATGAGCTATTTTCCAGGAAAAGGGAATGTTTAATGTGTACAAAGTGCAAATGAGGCAGCTGTGATTGTTGAAGTAATGAGCCCAAATTAAAGAGAAGTACAGATTTCATGGGACTGACAGGAAAGGCTCCTTGAAAGCAGGGCCTTAGCCCTGAAGGCTCCAGGGGCAAATCCTTTTGAAAACTTTTCATTTAAACAGGGAGAGTCACAAAGGTGACCATTTCATTTCCACAGGCTCATATGTTTGAATCTTTATTGTTTCAGAAAGTCGTGGCACCTTTAGGAGGTGGAGCCTTGCTGGAGGAAGGCAGTCACAGGGGGTGGGTCTTGAGGTTGGCTAGTCTGCTCTGTAGCTAGCAGCAGCTCTTGGCCTCCATGATGTCTGCAGTGACATAGACCCCCTCCAGCTTCTGCCAGTGAGCCATATACAACCAACATACAGGACTGTATCTGCCCCCTGGAACTGTAAGCCAAATAAATCTTCCTTTCTCCCATTAAGTTGTTTGAGCTTGAGTTGTCTCAAGCAACAGAAAAGAGTAACCTGTATAGTACACTTTTCTAATTTCTGCTTAGTGAAGTGCACACATGTCTAAGGAATCTGTTGTATGAAGATACAAGTGTTAACATGATGGTCAAGTGTTCAAGCTCTGGGCACATTTGTAGAGAATCAGTAGTTGAGTTAAGCTCAGAATGAACTTTCAGGAGAATTTCTAGTTCATGGAGAAGGTCCAGCTTATTGTGAATGGGATTGGTCCCCAGGCAGGTGAATAAGATGGAGGGAAATGGTTGGGAAAGTTGGCATCCTTCTGGGCACTTGCCCCCTCTCAGCCTTTATGTGGATATAGTGTGGTCAGTTACCTTGGACCTTGGTGTTGGTGTGGGTTCTTCTGCCAACCTGGAACAAGAACTGTAACTAGACAATTGAAAGCTGGAATAGAAAATCTTATTCCATTTAGTCCTTTGATAGTGAATTCATCAAACAACAATGAAGGTTAATTGCATCAATCACTATCAATATCAATATCACCATCCTTATCTTCATCATTATCATCAACATCATTACTGTCATCACTATTAACGTTACTGACATCATCATTATCATCATCATCATCACTGCTGTCATCATTGTCATCTTCATCACCGTCTGTCAGTATCACCATCAGCATCATTGCCATCACTCTCAGCAACATCAGAATGGAGCTCACCTTTACTGTGTGCTTCTTAAACTCACTGAAGAACTTGGTATGATATTGAGTTGAGTTTGCAGATATGTAACATGCATGAGTCACAGGAGAGTGGAGACTTTCACCAAGATTTTGGAGAAAAGCCTGTTAGGCGGGAAATCTGTACTAAGGTAAGAGTCTTTGAAAGAAATACCTGAGGCTGTGAGGAAAATTCCAGGATGTTTCAGATGCTATGAATATGGGGGCATCTGTTGAAGAAAGTGGAAGTCACAGGTGCAGCTGGACCAAGAGAAAGGCCATGTGTTCTGCAAATTACATGGTGGTAGGGGCTCAAGAACAATGCTATCTGCCCCAGATGACAAACATGGAGACACAGATACTGCTGCATCCTCCAGACTTCACTATATGTTGCTATAGATACTACCATGTGCCCCCAGATATCAGACATGAAACTATAGATACTGTTGAAGGTCCCAGACTTCAGACATGAAGTTACAGATGCCACCACATGCCCTAAATATCAAATGTGATGCTACACATTTCACCACATGCCTCAGATGTCACTAGAATATAACATTTTCCCTGATGGATTTCAGTCTTGCTTTGAGTCAATCTTTTTTTTTTTTTTTGCTAAGAACCCATTTTATTCTTTTGGGATATGTTTATACTGTACCATGATAAATCAGCAGTGCATAGTTCTTTTTTATTATTTTATAGTGACTTACAGCTAAGGAGTTTGCTTTGTGTCTCAGTAGAGACTTTGGACTTTTAAAAATATTTATTTATTGACAATGTCATAGGTGTACATAAAACATTTTGATTATTCTTTCACAGCCTATCTTATCTCCTCATCCAAATCAAATCAACTTCCCTTATTCCCTGAAGGCCTCTTCCACATGTGTCTGTCTATTTTTTAGGGACCATTGATTTTAAACAAGGCCATCTATATGAGCATGGGTGTGGAACTATCCAATGGGACCTGGTGACTCACCAGCTGGTATACAACTGAAAAAAATGATTCCCTTTCCTCCACAATTCATCAGTATCCAGTAGTTACCTGGAGGTAGGTAGGGTCCCCCCCACCTCATCTGTGAGTATTGAAAGATCCAGTCTTTTTTATTTTACTATTTTTAAACTTTATTAATTTATTTTGTGTGTGTGTGTGTGTGTGTGTGTGTGTGTGTGTGTGTGTGTGTGTGAGTATGTGTGTCTCAGAGGGCACTATGTGACCCTGTAGAGAACCAAGGGTGACTTTGGGAATCATTCTGGATTGCTTCTACCTCCTTTTTGCTTGGGTCTGGTTCCCAGGCTCTGACCACTAGGGCTGGAAGAGCAGACTACTGCCATTTCTGTCCAGCATTTTCACATGGGATCTGGGATCTGAACTTAGTTTCTTCTGCTTGCGAGGAAGAGTCTCAACCCAATGCGGGAATCATAGTTGCCATAAATTCATTATTTTGATGGTCATGTGTTGTCTAGAAGATAGTGTTTCATAGCCCTCATTCCTATCTGTATTATTTCTGTTCCCTCTTCTATGATGGTATCTTAGAGGACATGGTATAGATGTCCTGGTTTGGGATGAACCCACAAAAATCACTTAGATTCATCAGTTTGAACAGTTATAAGTCTCTACATTAATTGCTGCCCACTGAAGAAAGAAGCTTCTCTGATCAGGGTTGAGAGCACCAATGTGGGTATAAACACACATATTTAGTGGGCAGTTTGACACCATGTCTCTGGAGAAACAAAGGTAGTAGTTTCCCCATTAAGGCCTGTGACTTTCCCAGCTATGGGTTGAAATCATGCTCTCTTTCTCTAGAATGGTGTTGTCAGTACCATAAATGACATTTGTGCTACTACATTCTATGGGACAAAGTGAGCCAAAAATTCAGCCAGGACATACGAGGTAAAGAAATAGATTCAATCCCTTGATAGAAATATGTGCAAACCATGACCTATGCGTACTTTTCCATGTATGGATTATGTATAAACAGAAACACTAGAGACAATAATCCTAGAAGCAAAGACGCAACAAGCAGAATGAGAATTTTGAGGGATTATCGTCTCAAGGAATAAGGCAGGACTTTTAAAACTCAAGAATATTTATAATTTGCATTAGCTCCTTGCTAAAATTTACAGCTGAGTTTGGAGCAGAATTAGGCATTTATAGCTGTAAAGAAGAGAAGCAAAGAAAGCACATGCTATCTGTCCTTTCAAGAATAGTAGACTATGGAACAGCAACAATTCCACATGAAACACGTTCATGATCAAAGTTAGCAGTGGTGAGAGAAGAGAAGTCGACAGAGGAAACAGCATGTTAAATATGTCACTGATCTGGGAGAGTTAAAATCCTTTTAGAATTGCTCTTTTGCAAAATTGCTTGAATTGTCTCTTGTTGATTCAGAACCACCTTGTTTTCTTATCTTTTTTTCCATTTTTCATGGTGAATATTTTATAAAGTGGTTCACAATCTACTTGGTAGTGTTTATGTAACAACAACAAAACATTCTGAACCAGAGTAGGATTGTCCACCTGTAGTCTTCTTTCCCTGATATAAATTGTTATTTAATATTTAGAGTAGGTAACATTTGCTTAATGCATATTTGACTTGCTTGTAAGCTAATGACCTGGGACCCCCAAATCCTCATTATACTTGCTTATTCTCCCCTCTTATTCTATTTTCTTAAACAAACTATATTCCAAGGAGAATTTGTCCTTGAGATGCAGTTGAATCTACCATTATGTGATTACTGCTAAGATAGTGAATATATTATGGGAGACAATCGTAGTGCACATTGTTCTTTTGAAAAACCAATTGTGCATGATGCATAGGGAAGAAGATTGTATCAGTGGTGCTTTAATATTAAAACTGAAGACATGCTGAAGTTAAGAGTTTTGAATACACTTAGCCATGAACTATCGGAAAGCCTTTTCTGCCAAAATGTTGGCATTTTTATTAGAAGAGATATGAACCCTGGTCCCCTTTGTGTGAATATAATAGTACTCTTTTCAGGGTATCAAAGCTGCTAAAAGTGTAGCTATGATAACCAATTTATAAAATATCAACATTTTTTTTACATTACAGACTTTTTTATAACTATGCATTTATCTGAAATATTCAATGATCATCAGTGTAACTTAGTTGGTAGAGTGTTTGCCTAGCAAGCACGAGACCTTGGATTCAATCCCTAGTACTTTTTGAACCACATAAACCAAGTGTGGTGGCACATGTTTGTAACCTCAGCACTCAGAAGATAGAGGCAGTAATTCAAGATTATCTTGGTTATATTCTTGAGTCAAGGCCAGTGTGGGTTCTATAAGACTGTGTTGCAATATAAAATTAAAAAAGCATAACTTTTGAAATTCACCCAAAATTTCATAAAAATTCAAGTTACAAAATTCTTTGTAACCTGGGTCCTGTCTTGGATGTCAACCTCCCTATGATGTGCCCCCTTTCCATTACCCTGCTTGAATCTGACTTTAGTGTTTCTACTGTTCTCTGCCTCTGGACTTTTATTGCTTCTTTCGTCATTGTCTACCGTATTCACTGCTCCTGCTCCTCCCGAAGTCCAGCCCATCTTTTAGTTGACTTTTCAGCATTGAGACCACTTCTTCTGAAAGGTTACTCCTCTGAGCCAATCTACCAGAGCCCCTCTTCAAATTCCCTTATCTCATCCTCTTATTTCCTTCCTAAGGAAATTTTTGTTTGTTTGTTCATTTATGTTTATCACTGTCAAGTGAATTTGCACTCTGAGGGAAAGGCTATCTTGTCTACATTGTTTAATTCAAGATTTACCAAAGCACTTGACATATAATAAGCACAATAAATAAACATATGTGGTCATATTTAGTCACAAATATCTTTCTAAACCTAATTAATTTTCTATGCCTGATCTTTCAGTACCTACAGTGATATATTTCTGAAGCATTCTCTGTTTTCTTCTAAAAGATAGAGGTTCATCAAACTAAGCTTTGAAACTTTTTGGATTCATTTGTGATGGGTCAGGGAATAGAGGATTGAGGAATAAAGAAAAGGGAGTTGACTTCTATATTTTACATTTAAAATATTAGTAATTGATCCTTAGAAGTTTCCCAATCTGCATTCTTTTCAGTATTCTTTTGAAAGTGATGAATTATGCTCTTATTGCCCAATTTTCATCATTATCATTGCTTTCTATCTTTGGACAGAGTATAGTATCAGCACAGAAGTTTGTACAAGCTGTTGTCTACTGTCAAATGTGTTACTGTTCTTATTACAAGCATACAAAAGCTCCATTCTCCACTGAACTATCGAGAGCTTGCTATCTGTTAATATGCCATCCAGGACAGAATGACAAAGTCTTATTTTAGTTTTGTAGCTTAAAAGGCTGCTTAACATTGAAAAAAATCCTGCCTGAATTCTTTGTTTAGATTTTTATTCTGTCACTATTTTTTTTATGCAATTCCTTCTCTGCCTCTAACTATATGGAAACTTATTCTGTTCTCCAAGGACAGAGATGCAAGGGAAATGAGTGCCAATCAACCCTTTCCTCCATTTGTTTAAGTACTCCTGTGGGGATTTTGATTTACTAATAATTTCCATAGTTTTATATAGATAATGCAAATGTAAACTTCAGCCCAATCCCTGTGCAAATAATTTCACACTGTATTTTGCCAGATATGATGGTTAATCTCAATTGTCAACTTGACTGGATTGAGAAATGCCTTGGAGATTAGTAAAAACACTTTTGAGAATATCTGTGAAGGTCCCTAGAAAATGATTATAAGTGGGGAAGGTCAACCCTGAATATTGTTTGCACCATCCAGCAGGTAAGGAACTAGATATAACAAACAGAAGCAGGAGCAAGTCTTCTAATGCAGAAGTAATGTTCTCTCTGCTTCCTGGCTGCCATGAGATGAACACCTTTTCAGTCATACGATGTTCTGTTTCACCATAGCCCATAAACAGCAGAGTCAGTTGGCTATGCACAGAGACCTCTGAAATCATGTGACAAGTAAATATTTCATTTTTTTCCAGTTTGTTCAGTAAGGAAACCTGACTATCACAGAAGGTTGAAACTGAGATACGGAGTCATTACTGTGACTATTAGCATGAGGTTTCAACTGGGAACAAAGACTCTGTAGGGAATTGGACTAGAGACAATTTAGCAGTATTCTGACAACTAGGTTGTCTGTAATTTATTGGGTACTTTGTGGGAAACTGAGTTTTAAAATGATTGATAAACTTGTTTGGTAGAGGAAATTTGTGGAAACCCCAAAGGAAAGCTGAATTGGCCAGACTGCGCAATGAAGTATGCATTTTGACAGAATGGATCACACTGGCTGAATAATAAGCAATGGAAATTCATTTGTGTCATGGGTCTAGGGATCCAGAAGTCCAACAACATGAGTTCAGAATCTGGACAGAGTCATTCTGTGGGAAGGGAAGAAGCGAGAAGCAAGGATGTGAGGCAGAGTGAAGAAATCAGACTGAACTCTTCCTTTTGGTAAGGAAGACTTTCTTTTAGTAACTAATATACTCCATTAACTATCCATAGGTCAACACCATTAATAGAACCATGAGGGCAGAACTCTTATCATTTAATTCTTAAAGATCACACATTTTAGGGATGGGGAGACGACTCAGTCTGTAAAGTGCTTGCTGTACACAAAGACCTAAGTTTGATGCCCAGAACATATAAAAAAAAGTCAAACATGGTGCATACCTGTAATTCCTTTGCTGGAAAGGTGGAGACAAACAAATCCCGGGGGCTTTCTGGTCAGTTACTCTAGTCTGCTTATCAAGTTCCAGCTAGAGAGATTCTGTCTCCAAAAAGAAGGTGGACAGCACTTGAAGAACAACACTCAAGATTGATCTTGTTTCCACATACTCTACATGCATATATACATTCATATGACCACGCATGAACACACACTTTAAATAATCATACATTTTAAATACAATTTAAAATAAATTTATGTTACAATGGCAATAAATTTCAGCATGAATTATGGAGGGAATATTCAAATCATAGCATGAAAGGTATGTGTGTGTATGTATGTGCATTGCACATGAGCACCGAAGAACATGTGTGTTTGTGGTGTATTGATCAGGAGTGCCACTAGACCTCAATCCTGAATTAGTTGAGAAAGTCAGAAAAATACAGAAGAGAAAGATAGAAAAGTACAAAAAAGAGACATAATTTTAGAGTTCATAGATAGCCTATGAGTTCCCATGTTGAATACTAGATCTTTTGAGTCATCTTTTATTTTGTTTACTTTTTGTTTTTCTATCTTGTTGTATCTTTGTCTTTGTTTATGTTATTTTAGTAAAAGTCCTTTGCAAAAAATTCGCAAAATAAAAGAAGTCAGTCACTTTCGTATGCATATTGGATAGTTTATTATATAGAGGAAATACAGGGACTACCTAAATGAAAGTTTAGGTAGAAAACACATGAATCACAGAACCTTAACTTATAATCTATTTTTTCATTTGTTCGGATTGTCTGTGTGATTTTGGGTGCATTAGCCTTTCCTCTTATGTTTGCCTTCAAGTACCCTTGACTGTTTAAGAAAGAAATACATCATTATTGAAGGCCCTTTATATTTTATGTGTTAACATAGTATATATTTTAGTTATTATAGTTAGGATTGATTCAAGATTTTCAATTTGATAACTTTTGATCCATATTGCATAGAAACATTGGTTCTTACCTTTAAAATGAAATGTTTTCATTTATCCCTAACATTATTATTCTGAATTTCATATTAGGCTTCCTTATTTTAATCTTTGAGCATATACTCAGAAAATAGTGTCTTTGGAAAAAAATCAAAATTAACATACATGTTTCAGTGAAATCTTATTTTTGAATGGGTAACTCTACTGAAATTATCATTTTAAATGATGCAACTTTTCTTATAAAATATAGTTCTTTTAAGAAAAATTGTTTGGAAATATTCTACACATTTAAGTCCATAGTCTCTCTCTCTGGTCAGCCAATACCAGATTTTCCTACTGCCATTTTCCATATGAAAGCAGTGGTTTGACATGGCAAACCTACAGAGAACCTTAGTGTTTCTTCACCAAATAGTAATACATACCAGATTTGAGAACTATTTTGTGTTTTGGTGCTTTCTGTTTTCATTTACTTTGTGATATTCATTCTGATTCAAACTGGATTTAGTGCTTGATTTTCTTTTACTAGATTCTATAGGTTGAGAATGAAATCTTCCAGGTGTTTCTGTCATTAAGTCTATATTATCCTGTCTGATGTTTATGCACATATATAACCAATCAAGTCATCTACATAGATAAGAGAATCAGCCAAGAAACACGTGTCCAGTACAATTGCTCAGAACATTTGTTTCTTTATAACTTGATACTGATTATCTTTCTTCTTGTGTCCTTGATGCAAAAGCTTAACCTTGGAGTGGGTGAATAGTTTGGATGTTTTGTGTAGGGCCAGGCCATTGTTTATCCTTTATTTTCTACACTTTTGCCAGATGTAGTTTTCTTTAATAAAGCACAAGCCAGAGGGAACCCTGAGGCCCATAGAAATGGACAGGCAGGAGAGTGAGAAAGAGTGGGATGGATTAATGAAGGGAAGGGAGTGGGAATGGGAAGGAGGAGGGAGAGAGGGAGGCAAAGATAAGTACTCAATATGCTTGCAAAACTAGGAAAATTTTTTTAAATACTAAAAAAAATCTACCATTGCAAAAGGAAGCTCTTTGGTTGAGTGCTGTGTGTTCCTTTATTCTAAGCATATAAGAGCAAATATATAAAAGGCAGTTTGATACAGTGTTTTTATAGCTTACCTTGATGGTTTGTACCTCCCTTTTCCCTCCCCTTTCATAGTTTCTTGTTTTGGTTTCCACTACTAGGAATGTAATCCTTCCTGAAAAGTGGGTCTTATAGCCAATAAGAAAGCTACTGGTTGCCTGACTTCCATGCCACTATTACATTGATGGTAGCTTCTTGCCTCTGTGATTGTTATTGCAGCTTGCAGCTTTCATGGATCGATGAAAAAGCTGGTTGCTTTTCTCCCCCGAAACTTGAATAGACAATTTTGAAAGCTGTCTGATGTCTTTCTTTTCTCCTAACTAGACTAATTCACATCAGTTAATAATTCTAGCATTTTATAAGGCATTCAGTCTCTTCCAGGACAACATAAACTATGTACTAATGCAGATGTTTGGAGAGAACGTTTTTGTGCTTTTTTTGTGAGTAAAAAGGAGGTAGTAGCATCCATTAAGATTTCAATGATGGCATGTGACAGTTGATGTTACAATGGAAAAGTCATTACAGACTTCATAGTAACAAGTTATTGTTGAAGGATAGTCTTGGGAAAACATAAGCAAAGCAATATTTGGATGATTGGCCTGGTCTGTGGAGTGAAGAGGTGGGCAGAGAGCATGGAAGAGGAGAAGGAGCCTTGTACTTTAAAGGCTAAACAAATATCTTTGAAAATATATGGTTCAGATATAAGTAGTAGATATATTTTCTCAAATTGAACATATTGTCCACAGTAATAGACTTGGAAATATTGTTATTGTACTTTTTTCCCCACTTTTCTCTACTGATGAATTTTATTCTTTGACATTTTCATAAACACACAAAGAACCTTCCTTACTATCTCCTCTGACCTCCTCCATTTCACTCCCTCCCCTCTTCTCCCCTTCCTAATAGACTTCTTTCAGTGTTCAATACCCTTTGTTTTGCTTTGTGTATACTGGGTTCAAACAAGGCCTTTTGTGGGATTCTGGGGTTGGGAATCTTCTCTTGGACTGTTTGTGTCTTTTTTTAATACACTGCACTGACTCAAATTCATTTGCTCTTACTACCTTTAAATTTACACAGAATTCTTGGGAAGTATTTAAGAGAAGGATTAATGATGGATTAGTCTAACACCTATATACTTACATGATATCCCTAAGCCAACAAAAGTAACTGAGAATGTAAGAATTTTATTAAGCAAATCCTTGGGAAGCTATGGTTTTTAGAGATCTAATGTGGTAGTCCATTTTTGCATTCCAATGGATTGAAAAGATGAATAATATAACCCAAATTCTATCATGGGGCATACTTTGAGAATGCAGGCAGGTTTTCTCTGAAATTAGCCTCCTGCTTTTTTTTTTTTTTTAATTCTGAGGAGAGTAGATAGAAGAAAATTTTGTTTAAGTTGTATAATAAAACACCCATAAGTTACACAACACTATTCCTTTGACTCATCTTTAACTGCATGTATTGTACGCATATCTCTATGCAAATCATGTTGTTCTCCAAAACACCAGATAACTGACTTCCTTATGTTTTCTGCTCTACTTAATCTCCAGTTGCTTTTTAGGATCTGCTCTCAAATTATCTACTGGCAATCAAATCCTAATCTTAGGATCTACTTCTGTGAGAGACAAGCTATTGCAATTGTTAATACATTATAATAAATCACCTCAAAGCTTAGTGGCTTTAATCAAGGATTTTATTGTGTTCCTGAGTTGTCTTGGTTAGGAGTTTAATAGAGAGTAGAATACTATTATGACTTTATTATTATAGTTGTAGCTATAAATTAACTGCAAATGAAATGTCAGATAAATTTTTAAACCTGTTTGTTTATTTAACCCTGATATTACAGGTGGCCCCCATATCTACTTGACTATTGCTTGAGTCCTGGGGGATCCAAATTCCTATCCTCATGCTTGTGAGGCAAGTTCTTATCCATTGAGCTATTTCTCCAGACCAAATATGTTCATTTTTTAAATAGTCTCAGGGATCAAACCCAAGGAATTGTGGATGGCATGGAAATACTCTATTCTGAATCACATTCCCAACTCAAGTATGCATATTTATAGCATACATATACATAGGGAAATATGTATAAATGTATATATATCAGGGTAGGAAAATATATTTTTTCTTTTTTAGGTGAGGTAGCCTAAATGAAATGACATTCCAGTAACACTGGCATCATTAATACTTAATCCTTGACATCTAATACCATTCTCAGTAAGAACAAATAAGGATTTCTGAGAAAAATGACCGAGTCTAAGGTTATGGCAAGAAATTTGCCATTTATGCCTGCAGCATCTCAAAGAATTTTATAATGCCAGAAAGTAAAGGAGAAAAAGAGAGAGAGAGAAAGAGAGAAAAAGAGGGAGAGAGAGATATTTTCACATACCATACTACCCATACACTGATGGGGCCAGGGTATATCAAGGAATGAGGTATCTATATAGAAAATACTGAAGCACTAGATTACAACCCAAAGTATAAAATAGATGCTCATGTGTTCATACCAATATAAACAAATGAATATAGACCTATGTCATCATGTCATGTGGAGGTCAGAGAACTTTTGGGAGTTGGTTCTTTTTTAAAAATTTATTGTGTGTGTGTGGGGGGGGGGCACTGTATGTCCCTGTGAAGGACCAAGGGAGACTTTGGGAACCATCCTGATTGCTTCCACCTCCCAGGCTCAGCCTACCAGGGCCGGAAGTGCAGGCCACAGCTGTTTCCACCTGGCATTTTTACATGAGACCTGGGATCTGAACTCAGAACCTTCTGCTTTTGAGACAGAGTCCCAACTCTTGAGCCATCTCTCCAGCTGGGAGTTAGTTCTTAACCTCAATTTCATTGAAGTTGAGTCTTTTGTTTCTGTTGTGCTGTGGCCAATTCTCCTATCTCTAACTCCCATCCCTCTATAGAGGCATACTGGGAATATAAACACTTGCACAACTACATCTGTATTTTTATGTGGGTTTGTGTGGTGATTGAATTCAGGCTTCAAGTCCTTAGGGTTACGTGGCAAGGGTTTTTACATCTTGCAACCCCTGTACCACATTTTCTTTATCTATTCCTAGGTTGATTCCATAGCTGATATATTGTGCATAGTGCTGCAGTAAATTTCAGTGTGCAAATGTCTCTGTGATATGTTCACTTGGAGTCTTTTCAGGTAAATAGACAGGTTATTCAGTGAATCCAGTTTTATTGTTTTTTAATTTATTTTTAATTAGCATACAGAGGAACAGGTTTCTTTGTAATGTTTTCTTACAAACTTAGCTTTGTTTGATCCTATGCCCCTCCATTCTGTCCCATCCCTACCCTCCCTACTTATGTCATTCTGAGTTCAGGATTCCCCCTGCACTTAACATCCCATGTAATCCATCACCATATTCTCCTTTTCTTAAAGTTTCTTTTTTAAAAATCAGCCTAAAACACTAAGTCCTTTTGGCTTGTCCTCATGTTCTCAGAGTTCAATTCTGGTGAAGCCAAAGCAAGACAGATGCTCTCATGGTTAGAATAAGTCAGGGTCGGGCACAGACCCCACAGTCCCCCTCCTTTCCACCAAGGCACCATCCCCTGTCAAGTCTCGGAGCTCTCATCTACTATGCTATTAGAATTAGGCCTGTGATGCAGTTAACACCTCGGAGATTACACGACCTAGAAAGAGAACAAGAGAATCAGATCAGAAGAAAAAAGCAAAAGGGGAAATCCGGTCTTTCATTTTCAGGATAAATTTGCTTAAGTTCTTTGTTCTTTGGGCTGCTCGTTGGCAAAGCAGAATCTTACACATTGGTCACAGGTCACATTGAAAAACTTCAGTACTTATACAAAGGAATGACACTTTCCAGCTGGTATTGATGAGAAATAAGAGAATTTAAGATGAGATGTGTGAGACCATTTGACAAATGACTGTATCTTTTGTCATGAACTCTCTGGTCACATGACTGATAATGGTAGACATTCCCCTTCAGAAAGGAGACTTGCTGGACATGGCATTCTTTTCAGTTCCTTGGACAGCCTTTGACAGCTTTGCAGCATTAAAATATACTCATTTGCATCTTCCTCCGGAACATCTGGAGAGCGGGTGAAAAAAACTGGCTTTGGAAAGCTGTTCAGCTCACAGAAAACCAAGGCCGAGCAAGCAATCCAGCTTTCCCTCGCTGGCCATCACTCACACCCAACGTATTTATCCTTTTTCTGCGACTAGAGAGCAACATTTGGAATAGTTCAAGCTGCTGAGTTAATCATCCAGATGCCACGGGGACATTTTAAGCTGTGGGCCAACCCACCTCATATGATTTGGAATCAACACAACCACCAGGCTGAGTCAGGCAAGCCCTTCAGCCTGTCCAGCGAGGGGGACAAATTTAATGCCCTTCACGTTTCCCATCTCTGTGTAGATTTCAGTGCCAAAGGCAGGGGCGTGTCAGGATTTCAATGAGTCAGTGGCTTGGACTCCAATGCAGCCCCACAAGACTGTCACCTAACATGGGTGCATGCCTCTTCTCTTCCCCTTATCTCATCATGTAATTTCACTGTTTCCAAGTACAGCAAGACCAAGAAGCTGGTTCAGTTCTTGTCATTCTGAACTGTGGTTACTCTCTAGACCCATAACCTTTCTTTCCTTCCTAACACTTATCTAGGCAAGTGATATTCAACTTCAAGACATTTGCCCCTCCTACTTTCCCATGGTCCCAGGTAAAACCGAGGTCTGAGATCTGACGGTCACAAGGGAGGTACCTTGCCTTGATCAAGTACATAAATGTCCATCTTTGCCTTACTGTGCTGTGGCAGTAACTACACACTTACTTCACTCTATATTCAACTCTAAAGTCGATTTCAAATGGGCAGAGAGAATATTGCCAAGAACATACTACAGTCAGCAGCTAAAAATTGTGAAGGAAGATCTAGCCGATCTAGCCAGGGGAAATCAAACAACATACTGATTTGCCCTAAGTTGGCCAGGAAATTATCAGAAATCTATCAAGAAGTTATGAACTAAAGTGCAATCAAGATATAGCTGGGCGGGGGAAGCAATGTATATTACGTTTGGAGGTATGTAACTGATAGTACTTATTTTAGATTGTAAAGTGGCTTTACAGTGTTGATGATGATGACGATTTTGCCTTATAAAACCACAGGGGGAGATATTCATGAAAAGGAAGCTGACATTTTATTTTTATTTTTGTACACACATGCATATGCTAGATTGTGCTAACTTTGTGCTTTGCTCTGGAGTTTCCCACGCTCTGTCTTCCAGGTATAAGTCACCATGATGGGATCCAGGATCTAAACTCAGGTACTTCTGCTTGAAAGGCAGAGACCTAACCCCTGAGCCATTTCTCCAGTCCCAGAAACTGACTTTTTTTTTAATGTTCACTGTAGGGTGTGCATAACATGGTTGCTGCTAGTGTGTTTGGGATACTTGAGTTATCCAGATAGCTCAGACTTTCACCTTATCTAAAAGCTAGTTTGTAACATTGATGGTTGGGAAGACCAAGGTACATGGTATATCACTTGGAAAGATACATGGTATATCACTTGGAAAAAAAGCTAAAGTGGTCATTTCTACCCCTTCTTTGTGAATAACACTTTTAAAGGCACCAGTATTTTGAGACAATTTCAAGTACATTTTGTTTTTTTTTTCCCTCTGATAATCTCAGTTTCTCTTCTTATGTCACCATTGTTTAGTGTGCTACAATTAAAGCTAGTATAACATTCAAGGCCCTTCCAGCTTTTTGCTGTTAAAAAAAATGGCTCCTGTGTTTTGGTTCATTTCAGTTAACTGAAAAGGTCCTCACCCAATCATGTCCTCTTGTCAGTGAAAGAAAGGAAAGGAACTAGCATAGACTAGAAGACTATTTTCAAAATCAATCCCTCATATTTAAAAGAGAGATCCACCCTCTCCAGGAGGCGCAAACACAGTCATTAGAACTGAGACCTCCATCTTCCCAAGTGCCCTTCCATTTTTTCACACTGAGAGGAGCTTTCAGGTGCCTGCTGGGCTAACGAAAATAGATGGCTTTTTCCCTTTAATGGGGTTCACTTTGATTTTCTGTCATTGTGGTCAATGACACAAGACCTGCTCCAGTGTCTGAACACTGGAGGAACATCGCTTTCCCCCATGTCATGTGAGCTCTATTATTCCTAGTCACCTGCCAATTCCATGCCCCTCTTTGATTCTAGCCCTAACAATGAACAGTTTTTCAAGTTTGTGAGATGCACAATGAATAAAAGCACTTCTTATTCCTGAGCCTCTTCAAGTTAATAAAGTAAAACCAAGTATTTGCTATAATTAGTTAATAAACAATCATTATATATCAAGTATGTTATGATATCTTGATATATATATATGTGATAGTAAGATTAAAACGAGGTCATTAACATAATCTATTGCCTCCATGCTGCCTCTTTTTGAGGTGATGATTTAAAAAAATCTATTCTTTTAGCACATTTGAAATATATAATAACTAACTGGAGTCACCATGAATCTAGTAAATCATTAAACTTCACTTCTCCAGTTCTAACTGAAAACCTATATAAAATTTTATCAATATCTCTTCTTTCCTCAACTCTCCTTGTTTCCCCACCAAAAGTGAGATTGTATGTTTTTCTGTACTTGATTTATTTTATGTAATGTGTTTTTTAGTTCCATCCTTGCCATGAATAATAAAGTGGCTATCCATTTATAAGTCTGAGCAGCCTTCCATTACATATACAGACCATGTGTTTTCATAATCTATTCATCCATGGACAATTAAGTGGATTCTATGGCTTAGCTATTGTGAATAAAGCTTCCATCACTTCAAGGAGACAACCAATAGCTTTCTGATTGAACTCAAGGCCTGTTTGTCAGAATGGAACACATTCCTGTTACTGTTAAGTACAAGAACCTAAAAAAGGGAGGAAACAGATCAATAGGAAAAATCAGCCAATGAACCTATAGGTAGGAACAGAGTTCACCAAACTGTTCTGTAAATAGTTGTTTTATACCTGTAGATTAGAAGAACACTTATCACTTTGCCTAGAAGTCTTTTTCTACAATAGATTTAGAGGATTTCAACACCCTGATAGGATGCAGCCTAGGGCAGTGGAAGAGCAGTGAAGTGGACAGCAATGGCCGCCATAATGCAGAGTACCAGTGACTCAGCAAGGCTTACCCAAAATCAGGCCAACCTAATCTCGCCATTTCTTCAGGCTTTGGGAACCTCACAGACAAGGGGATGGTGAGTTTTGAAAGAACTTAAAGATGGGAAGGTTCACCATTGGATATGACATTCCACTGAAGGCAGGACTACTGCAACTAAGAACTCACTACAATAAGACTTGTCCTTACAAGACCTGCATAATGACTGACATACCAAAACCCAGACTATAGAGGAACTTGAGATATAAGAACATTTAGTGGAATCCTTGGGGACTAAAACTGGATGAGTAAAGGGAAATACCCCTATCAGTGGGGTGACCTTAAGAGAGTCAACTTGGTATGCCAAAAAGTCCTGAACCCCCACAAGAGTAGACAAACCAGAAGGAACCCTGGGGCCCATAGAAGCAGACAAGCAGGAGGGCAGGAGGAAGTAGGATGGATTGATGCAGTGATGGGTGGGAGGGGGGATGAAGGAAAATAGGGACAAGTATTCAATATGCTTATAAAACTAGAAAAATAAGATAATAATTTTTAAAGCTGCCATTATCATGAGGATGCAGGTTTCCTCTCCAACATGCCAATTTTAGCTCTTTTGGTATATGCTCAGAATTGGGACTGCTAGATCACATCTCTTCATTTTTTACTTTCCATTTTGTGTCTACACTAAGGAAGAAACTCTATTCTGAGATTTCATTCCACTGCATTTTCAAAAGCTCTGTAACGAACTTGAGAGGCTCAGTTATAGCTTGGATCTTAAAAGTCCTGCAAAGGCCATGTGTTGAAGGCTTAGTGTTTTAGTCTCATAATTCATTACTGCAATAAATATATGATCCAAACACCTTGGGGGAGAAGGGATTTTTATTCACTTCACAATTCCAGGTTACAGTTCATCATGACAGGCTAAGGGAACTCATCACATCATATCTACAGTAAGAGAAGAGGATAAAGACCAATGTTGCATACATGCCTGCCTGCCTGCCTTTTCTCACCTAGCTCTCACTATTTCTATCTGCATCCCAGGAATAGCGGTCCTGGACACTGTGGGCTGGGTCTTATGTAATCGAGACAGTTTGCAAAGGCCTCAATTGTCCATGGAGTCCTACCTCCTAAGTATTAGGTTGACAATTAATACTAACCATCACATTTAGTCGCCAGTCTTTGGCAGTATTGAGAGGTGGTAGAACCTTCCGAAATTGGAACCCTATAGAAGGACATTAGATTATTAGAAATAAGACCCTTAAAGAAGATACAGGGACCCTTGCCTCTTTCTGTCCCTTCTGTTTGCTCCCTGGCTGCTATGAGCTCAGCTGTTTTGCTGTGCCACATGCTACCTACTATGCTATTTTGCCACAGGCTCCAAAATAGCCAACCAAAGGTCACTGAGCAAAGGATTCTGGGCCAAAATGTCTGAAACTGTAATCCAAAAGAAATCTTTACCCTTTGCAAATTATTTCAGACTTTTTTTGTTCATAGAAATGGACATCAAACTAATACAAACCACTGAGTCTATGCCAATTTTTTTTTTCAGACAGTCTCATGTACCCCAATTTGCATGAAGCTATCTGTGTAACAGACTGGACTCCTGACCTTCCAGTTGGCACCTCCCAGTACTGGGGATTACAGATTCGTAATCACCAAATGCAGTCTGTACTGAATGTTTGAAATGGTTGTTTATTGTCCCAGTTAAAGAGAAAGTTCTTCTTGGCTAATGGCTTTCAGGCGATGCATAGCCATCTTTAAAACAGGCACTAGCTGCATATCAGATTCAACTTTTAGGCTTACCAAACCAGATAAATCAAAGCAGGCACCACCTATACCCTCAATAAGAAAAACAATGAAGAATCACAGCCTCCAAGGTTATGGCTTTCTACAAGTTTTATCTTGAACTCTTAGAATACGCTAGTAGACACAATACTAAGTGCTCTATGTACTTTCATTGCATTTTACTGTAGTGATCACACTGGAAGCTGGAGTTTAAACTCCATATTCCAGGTTAGAATGAGCTTGGTAAGCAATGACATTTTTTGTAAAATCACCAGTAGCAGGAAGCCAGATTTTTTTGGACTTCAGCCTCTCTGAGCCCTTAACCTCTACATCATGCCCAATTCTTCCTTTTCTATCCATCTGCAGATATGAATGGAGCTGCATGGGAATGGGAGCTGGAGATACCATAGTCAGAAGATGGCGGAAGCTATTTAGACTTAAAATGTGCTGATTTTAAACCTGAGGATGAGTTTTATGAGAGGGCAAAAGAGAAAAGAAAGTAAAGCAGTCAAGCCTTTCTCGGGACTCCTCAGGAAAGCACAGAAAGCTTGTTACTCTGCAAAGGTCACTAGACAAATGTTCAAATGTTCCTAGAGGTATTTGACTTTGACTCTCGGAGAATATACCTTTACCAAGAACTCTGTAGCCACCCAGTTATTTTGGACAAAGCTTGTAGTCATTATGCCATGACAATGTCAAACGTGTGGGATGTCTCCTATCCTGTGTCCTCTTTGATCCTGTAGTGGGAGCACCTTGCTGGTAGATAGGTGTGGTGGAGCTATCTGCTCTTTAAATCCTTCTGAGCATGGTTGCCAAGAAGCACACTTACATTATTTAAAGACCTTTTAAAAGAGAGCCCTCCCCCTTAAGCACGCTGTTGGCTGGGAATCCCCACCGAACAATCTGCTGCTATATTTCTTGGAGACATTATTTAAAATCCTTTTAAAGTGCAGTTCTTCCTACTTTGCGACGATTGATACCTGTGAAGGGCTTAATAGTACTGGGGAGGAGGGCGAGGAGGATGACTGCTACTTAAAAGGATTTAAAAGAATGTTGCAGCCATATTTCATGCCTCTGATGCCTAAAAGCCTACGGTAAGAGAAAAAAAAAGAGCTATTTCCTTTTCTGGGTATAATTGGAATATATTCCTCCTGGGTTTCACTTCTCCTGCTGGAAGAACTATCAAGATGACTGGCCAGTTTGGAGCAGTTTCATGTCTGTAATACCATGGCCATGTGTAGAGATTGAAGGTCTGAAGTAGAGGTTGAAAGTGCAAATGTGTACAGAGGATAAAGAGAGTGAAATAGGATGGATGTGAGCACTGAGGACTTGTATGAATAATTGCATGTACTTCTGTATTTCTGCATGCATTTATCCACTGTAAATCCATACTATAAAGTCACACACACACTCACAGCATATAAGCATATATAGCATACAATGTATGCTACGAACTTAAGACATATATTGAACTGACTTTTGGGTAGCTTCATTAAGTCATAAATATGACTGATATTTATTGAGCATAGTATTCCCAGCATTCTTGTAAACCTCACTATAGTGTCTCCCTTAATACTTATATTGATAATGCGAAGTATATACTTTTACTATTTTTATTTTGCACATGGGAAGGCTAAGGTGTTGAAATACAAGTCACTCTGTTGATAGAAGGACAGCCTGAATCCCCATTCTTTGACATGCAGGTGCTCAGTCCAGGGTACATATTCCTACTCTTTCTTGCCATTAATTGGATAGGGATTACTTGTCCCCCAACATTTCATCTGTTGAGATTTATTCTTTATTGCCAGGCACCAGGAGGAAACAAGTTTATTAAATTAGAGCTTCATGAGTGAATCTTGGTGTCTTCATAGGAAGAGAGACTACAGGAGATAAGTGTATCCATGTATGGGTTTACCATGTGCCTCACATGTGATGCCCTGTGCTACCTCAAGTTTCTTCTAGCAAGAAGAAGGGGCCATCATCACTCATTGTAGCTCTTTGACCTGAAAACAAGAAACCATGAACCCAAAATATACCCAGTCTTTGGTATTATGCTAGTAGCATACAAAAACAGACTAATGCAATTATACCCATCTGACTGCTCCATTATCTTTTATAAGGATTGAAAACTAGTTCAGAAAGAATTCGACAAATGTGCCATGCTCCTTACAAGATCCGTTCCTAGCATGTCTTTTTTTTCTGTTGTCATCTTCTTAACTTGACAGTATCACCAAGTCTCATCACACCATTATGGACTTACATGAGAGTCTATTGTGGATTTTAGTTCATTTCATAACAGAATTGGGTGTTTATTTGCTCAGTTGTTGTAACTGCCATCTGGTGCTGCAAAATTAAAGACACTTGAGAAATTTTGAGCTTAAAAGAATCTGGAAATCATCTAATTCACTGACCTTATCTTCCACATGAGAACATTAAGACCCAAAGAGAATAGTCATGCCTCAGAATGGCACATCTGATAAAAAAATCCAAGTATGTAATTGCTCCTGAAGCAAAAATTTCCATGCATCCTTGATTCCATCCCTTATGGAGTGCTTTTTGCTAGGTCATGTCACTGTGTGTGGGGCATCTGGATGGGTGGCTTACTCTGGCCAATGAGATATTAACACATGTGCTATAGTTGGGGTTATGAAAGGCACTCACAGCATGAACTTTGTTTGCTGTTAAACATCATCATCCTCACAAAAAGAAAAGGGCTAGAGAAACATGAACTTAAAAAAAATCTATTCAGGTAAGACCAGCTTGGGTCATCAAGCTGTTTATCAAGAGTAATAAACAGTATCTGTTTTAAAACTGAAATATCTCATCTTGTTGTTGTTGTAGAGTCTAGAATGTGCCCTAATATAGGCTAAGGTGTTCGAACAATGAAAAGTCATCTAGTCAGATCCTTCATGAATAGCTATAACCCCTAACCAAAGCCAAGCAAAGCTGCCCTGAAATTGTTTCATGGTTAGAACTTAGCTGGAATATTACTTCCCAAGAAATAATATTTGTTTGTGGACAATCATTTCTAATTACACCAGCATGTCACTCTGTTTATGTATTTATAACAATCTTTTTTTCCCCCACTGAAATCGAGGCTCCACAAAGCTAACCTTGCTCATCTCGTTCTAAGTCCCTCTGTATTTCAAATCTAGAAAAGTTCCCAGAAACTTTTGGTTCCCAGGACCAAAAGTTTTCCAGCAAATCTTTATATATAACCACATATATTGAGCTCTGTCAAAATGTTCAAAGACAGGTCTTAGAACAGCACGCCAACCAGGTAGCGCTGACCTTAGGTGTGAACTGTCTGGCTTAGATGCTGTGTTCCCTACCACCCTACCAGGATGCATGGTCCTGGAAAACTCTTGGTCCTCTCTAAATATTATTGAAGGCAAAAAAAGTTAGTATATTTTCAATTTGACATTGTGGTCCTGAAGTTCTTAGAGAGGCTCAGTGAGAGTAGGGACTGGGGGAGGCTTCCGAGAGAAGGCAACAGTGACCCAAGTCTGGAAAGAGTAGTTCATCTGATGACAATGGGTGGAGCGACATGACTCCAGCTGTATTCCAGAATAAACACATGAAAATTCTCAGTATAATTGGAGCAGACCAGTTTGGCTGCTGCTTAGATTCACATTCATAGTGGAAATAGAAGACAGTAAGTCTAATTTTTCATGTGTATGTGTGGTTAGTGTGGCATGGGTGTGTATACACATATTTGATGTGTGTAGGCATATGTGAAGATATGCTTGTATATGAAATGGCTGACACTGGGTGTCTTCGCTTGATCAGTCTCTACCTTACATGTTGAGGCAAGTTCTCTTTCTGAACTTGCTTGTGGATATTTGAGCTCTGAACTCTGGTCCATACTTTTTCAGTAAACATGTAACCTCTACTACATCTCTTAAGCCCCAAGCCTAAATTTTTTTGTTTTTCTTGGTTCCAATTGGAGAGAGTCTTTAATATAACCCAAAGGATTCTATATTCTTTTAGACCATAAGTTAGAAAGCATCTGTGCATTTGGGGAAGAGAATTCTTTTGGAATTGTGAAAGACGAAGGAGGGCTCAAAGAAAAATAAAGGCAAGAGATCCTTGAAAAGACATTGCCAGAAGCATAGGAGACAAGCAATGACTAGTGTAATGGAGGAACAGCAGGAATGGGAAGCAGAAGCCCAGGTGGACGGGAGAGAATTGGTCAGCTTTATTGATCAAGTTGATAGAACAGGGGAGGAAAGCAGTCAATGAGAAACTGGAAGTCTCCAGGTTAAGTGACAAATATGATGTGATGCCAAGTTGAAGAGAACAGGAAGAGAAGCAGATTTCTAAGAAGAAAAAGAGTCCTGGCTATGTTAGGATTGAGATGTTGGAAGCATCACTTAAAAGCCATTACAGTCAAAATTTATGTCCGGAACAATCATTCCCTACATGCTATAAGGCAGGAGCCTTCTCGAGTAGACATTTGCTATGTTTAAACAACCATCTATACCTGTGTACTACTGATAAATGGACACCATGGTAAGTTAAAATAAGCACTTCTCTCCTTGTCTGTTGACACTGAAAAGTCTGACAGGCCAGTGACAAGAATTGAGATAGTTTGCATTTTAGTTTTGACAGTGGAAAGAGATGAAAAGCAAGGGATCTCTTTTCTGATTATGTTACCACTCAGCTTTTCTGAGTCAAATCATTTATAGTTATGAAAAATGAGCTGATTGGGATGAACACAAGTTGTAAAGATAAACTTGGGTCTAGAATCTTGAGGGACCTCTGGGGAGAGACAGAAGGATGATAATGTTTGCAGACACTTGATAGACCAAGAAGTGGGTGGTAGGGAACACAGCATCTAAGCCAGACAGTTCACACCTAAGGTCAGCGCTACCTGGTTGGCGTGCTGTTCTAAGACCTGTCTTTGAACATTTTGACAGAGCTCAATATATGTGGTTATATATAAAGATTTGCTGGAAAAGAAACATGGTAAACATATAATTGTCCTTGATAATCCACATATCTATATTGTAGTTCTTATTGTCTGCTTGTTTTTACTCCAACCTAACTTTTTAGAGTCTGGTCCCTTCTTACCTAAGTTTCAAGCTTCCATAGAGCCTGTGAATAAGCCTGTGAATATTAACCTGTGAATATTTTTATTTTGACTAGGCTTATTTGGTTCCCCCTTTGCTAAATTGCTAATGTGTGTGTGTATATGTGTGCATGCGCATATGCGTATATGTATTATACCAATACCAAAGATTGACCTTGGGTATTACTGCCAATTGTATTCCACCTAATTTCGAATAATGCTATTTATATAATTTTTAAAAGGAGTATGTAATCTGTAGGAGGGTATACTCTGATAAGTGGTGTGGAGGTCAGAGGACAACTTTGTAGTGTTGGTTCTAATCCAGTTTCATGTGGGTCTGAGGATTGAACTGAGTTCAACAAACTTTTGTGGCAAGTACTTTTACTGTGGAGTCACTTCACAGATTATTGAATCAGCATCCTTCTCTGAACCTCGAGAACACCAATTGGGCGAGACTGTCAAATCTTAGATATTCCCTATTTCTTTTCTTTTTCTGCAGTTTTGGTCTTTCAGTGGCCAACATCACACATAGGTTTAATGTGGGTGCTGGAGAATGAACTCAGGTCCTCATGTTTACACCTCATGTATTTACCAACTGAATAATCTCCCCAGCATCACAATTAACTTTAAAAGGTAATTATATTATCATAAACATGCTTATATCAGAGTGTCTGGTATTTACTACAGTATATCCTTAGTTGTTAGCTCCTAAATCAAGGATTAATAAATGGCTCTTCATTCTTCTAACCTGAGATCTCATGTAATTCAGAATCCAACTCACTTTGGAGAAGTAAAAAAGCATGCTTGCAAAGCCATGCAGCATGGAGGAGGGCTAAGTAAGAAATGTGGATCTTAACAAATTTATGATGAAAAAGACTATATTGATAGAAAATGCCATTTGTTTTCTTCAGCTCAAGGAAATACTAATGTTGTCTCTATAGAACATTGAGAAGTGGGCTAAAGAGATGGCTCAGGGGTTAAAAGGTCCTAAGTTCAAATCCCAAGTCCCATGTCTGCACTTCTGACACTAGTAGGTGGAGCCTGTGAAATCTCAGAGAAAAGCAAAAGGGAGTTAGAAACAATCCAGGATGATTCCCAAAGTCATCCTTGGTCCTCCACAGGGACACATAGTGCCCTCTGATACACACACACACACACACACACACACACACACACACACACGCACGCGCACACGTGCACACACACACACACACGGAAAAGAAATGAATAAAGTTTAAAAAAGATATTAGAACATTGAGAAGCACATGTCGTGGGATAGAAGTTTTCACAGGTTCAGTTTGAACCTGTGCTAAGTGTACCTTCCTCATCACAACCTGGAAGGATCACTTCTGACAGCAGGACAGCTATTCATCTAGGTCTGCTGTCTGTCCATGTGAAAATGAGATCCCTGTGGGCAGACCGAGGTGAGCAACCCTGGCCAAACTTTCTTCTAATGATGAGAAACGAAGCAGTAGTCTTGCCTTTATTTCCTGAAAATTTCTTGTAGCACAAGTCCTCACATGAAATTCACGTGCCGTATGTCACATCCTGTCATCTTGATAATAAGGGCACGGCAAGTCATACAAAACACTTCCACAAATCGTAATTTCATATACAACTCTCACACCCAAACAGTTTGATAGACCTTCACTTCCAAAACAATGAACTATTAATTATTGATCATGTACAAGCCTTTGCTAATTCATACTAATAATTCAGAATTTGGGGTAGACATAATATATGTTAGTTGAAGGACATAAATTTATTTAAAATAATTTGTCTCATGAGAAATTAATATACATTTGTGAAACATGTCTGGTCATGTAGCAAGCCTTTGCTAATTCATACTAATAATTCAGAATTTGGGGTAGACATAATATATGTTAGTTGAAGGACATAAATTTATTTAAAATAATTTGTCTCATGAGAAATTAATATACATTTGTGAAACATGTCTATTTAGTCTTGATTTGAAAGAGTAATATCCTTTCAATATTAGATTCATTAAAATTATATATAAAGACTTGGTTACCTTAATTGTGACATATCAGTGCTATGGTTATTATAACAACTTTATGTTCAGACAAACAAAATGGTGACATTCTGTATGGTAGAAGTGCCACTGATAAAGGTTGGTCTTCACATTAAGCATGTTGACTGTAATATTTCTCAGGGTGAGAAGACAAATCTTTTAAAAATGGATGGGCTGTTTATTTTGTACTCAAGAAGGCAAAGCTATGGTCCACAGTGATTACAGTGATTACTTCATTGCACCTTGGGGTTTACCCAGCAGGTGGTTACCATGGCATCATCAATATCATTTTTATAGAATTGGCTTAGCAATTTTCCTTAGACCATGACAGTTTCTGTAGCAACCTAAACCAATAATGTTTTAAATGAGAGCCATTTTCCCTGAGGTCTTTTATGGGGTCATTAGCATTTTGGCACACACTCTATACAAGAACCTTTCCAACGGTGCCACATCTGACCAAAAGCTTCACTCTTTCTCTTTCTGCCATAACCACAGTCTTCAGGGTGAGCCACAGGGTTCACTAACTGCAAGCAGGGCTTTCTGCCTTGGTACTTGATCCACTTGGTACTGGAAAGTGGGGACAGGGGTTGTTGGCTGTGAGGTGCTTTCCTCAAGTTCCTGCAGGGGGACAATTCAAGGTGATGGTGGAGTAAGCGGAATTCATCTTATAAGCTTCTTGGCTTACACCTGGAGCTGCTCTGTTCATTGGCAAGACTTGCCAGTGTGGGGTTTCGGTGGGGGGAGAAGAGCCTTAACTTCTTTGCAAATTTAAGGCTCAGACTGCTGCATGATGGATTTTGCTCTAATGTCATTAGCTGCACATGCTGCTAATTGTAGTGGCTGCTAATCCATCTGAACAGCCAAAATGATATTAGCTTTCAATAGGATTTACATATATCCAGGCTTGTTTCTGCATCAGCTAGCAATTAAAGTTTAAACTGTTGAACATGCAGCTTGCTGGAGGCTAAGTAATATTTAATAGCATTAACAATGCATTTCCCTATTTGCCTTCGAATCTCTTTACGGGCTCATCAATTTGCCATCACCTTTGTGGGACACTGAGGATGTTCGCTTTTATCCTAACAGCTTCCAGAGGAGGGCACTGTCACAGATAAGAGAATGGAAATGCCCACTGCACACATCAGTGTTAGCAACATAATTTATACTAGTATCTTCATCCTCCCTCTCATTGACCTTCCCTTCTCTTCCTCTCTCCTTCCATTTCTCATCTCTCTCTCTCTTTCACACACACACACACACACACACACACACACACACACACACACACATACACACACACTTCTTGAGGTGTGGTGGTTTATCTTTTTGGGTCAGGCTTTGAGAGACTGGAAACCAACTTATTTGGACAAAAGACAAGTATTCATTAAAAAGGCTGTGTGAGTCCTTCCAGATCAGGTGTGGAATCCAAGACTTTCAAAATTTCAATGCAAGCAGGATTAAGCTGTCTTGATTAACTCCTTCGGTAAAGATATATTTGTATGAAATAATGTGGAATCAAGGTAGATCATAAGCTCCATGATGGAGTTTCTCTTTCTTATTCGCAGCCATATCCTGGACCATCTAGCAAAGCTATCACCTAGAAAGGACTGTGCAAACATTCGAGGAGGTAATGACTGTTCTATGCATGCTAATGGTTCAGATGTCCTGATCCTAGAGCTCTGAGCTTTTGATACTTCTCTTGTTCACCATCAGATCCATGCTTTCTCTCCATTCATTCCTTATTTCTAGCCAACTCCTCAGTATATGAAAAAGTCAGGGGTGGGGAGGAACGTCAGATTTGAGACTGATAAAAGATCTTGTGTAATCACTTTACAAGAAAGTCATCACTGTCAGGAGTGGGTCACAAGCAGTTCCCTTCTAAGTTTTTTTCTTTCTGGACTGTGGATTTTCCTGTCTGGGGCTCAAAGCTGGAAGGGGTTCATTAATCTAGCGTGACTTAGTATAAGAAGGATGTGTTAGTGCTCTCAGGTTGCTGGAATAAGGTATTAAGAGCTGGTAGCTTGAAACTTGTCCCATAGTTTTGGAAGCTGAAAGTCTGAAATCAAAGGGTTGGAAGGGCCATGCTCTCTGACAGCCTTAGATATTTTACTACTTCTAGTTTCTGGAGTTTGCTGGTCATCATTGGCATCTCCTTGATCTACAGAAGCAACACTTTGCTCATTTAGAGGTATTAGGAGTTGTCTTTTTGGTGGGATGTGATTTAATCTAGCAGTGAGAGTTATGTGCCATCTGGAAAAATGGTAATGGGGTGTTCTCAGGCCTAAAAAACCTTTATCCTTGGGAAACAGAATAATCCATATTCTCTGGACATAGTAGTCAATAACAATTGAATTATTTTTCTCATTTCTTGGGCCATGCCATCTTGTAGTTCCCATCTCAATTGACTTTTATTACATAATATTCTCCAACTATTTCCCTGGTCATCTCTTCTGTTTGGTAATTTTTTTCTTTCTCATTTATCCCCTAAATATGGCTATTAGTCAGGATTCTCCAGAGAAAAAAAGAACCTAATGCACACACACACACACAAACACACACTCACACACACACACACATACACACACACACATACACACACAGGCTTTACTTTATATGTGCATAAATAAAGGTATTTGCTTGATCACACAATTATCAAAGCTGAAAAGTGCCATAATGCCATGCATGGCCTGCCATCTGCAAACACGGAGGCTTAGGAAGATGGTAGCCCCATTCCAGCACATACCTGAGACCCAGAGGGGTCAATTGTGTAGGTCCCAGTGTATTGCAGTTACTTCTCTTCTTGCTGCAAATAGAAAGGGAGAAAAGGTTATTCGCTTGGCTTATGGTTCCAGAGGGGATACACTTCATTATGGTGGGACTTGCACAGCAGAAGATATGTATGTACTCAGAAGCAGGAAGTTGGTTCAGATGACTGAAGCCAGCAAGAGGCAGAGAGAGCAAGAGGGAGCCCAATCAGGCTACCAAACCTCAAAGACCCCCTTCCCCCCACAACCTGCCTTTCACCAACAAGACTGCTCTACCTCTTAAAGGTGCCACAGCTTTCCCTACATTAACACCAGCTAAAGATTCAAACAAATGATCTTGAGGAGGACAACTTGTATTCAGACCATGACACAATTTGAACACGAAGGCCTAAAAGAAAAGTACAGACAAGTGAGGGAAGGAGAAGACAGCCTCCCCAATGGAGCAGAAGCAAATCCCCCTTCTTGCTGTATTGTGACTCTCTGTGGATCAAATGATGCCCATTCCTATTATGAGGTTCTGATGCTAATCACTTGCAGAAACACCCCTCCTCCCTCCTACACAGCAGGAATGTTCTACTAGGCACATCTCTTTGTCCAGTTTAATTGCCATGAGATAACTAACATAGTGGTGTCTATACGAACTGTCAGTAGTTCTTTGAGTTCTGTTGACTGACAGGCAGCAAACTCAAATGTCCCTTGGCCTTTGGGCTTATGACACGGGGATGACTGATCTACTTTATGTGACACTGCTCTCATGAGACAGCCAGGCCAGCTCATTGAAAGACTTAGATATTCTACTAGGAACAAGATTATCTGAAGGTTGTACTAATTTTTTATTTCATTTCAAAGCAATCTGTTATAGTACATGCTGCATAGTTTGCTGTTTTTTTACATGGTAAATATATTATTCTATTTAAATCTCCAAAAGGCAATTACCTACATAATCAATAACAATGTAGCATTAGGTTTTGCAACAGTTGTATAAAATTTGTGACTATAGATTGAGAAGGGAGGAGTGCAAGAATGCTATTGTAAGAGTTTTGAACTAGTGGGAAATTAATTTTAAATTGGTACAGGATGAAGGAGGGAGACCAGGTAGCATCAAGGCGGCAGCCACACCAGGGACTGAGGCGTGGGCGGTGGATCAGCGACCCTAGCGTCCGCATCACGTCTCCTCCACAACCTCTCCAGGATTCTCAGAGCTGGATTGGTGGAAACATAAACCATTGAACTGGCTTTACTTGGAGAGGCAGATAGCATTGCACCTTCAGATCTACAGTGAAAACACCTGGATCTCAAGGAAGTGGAGCTTAAATAGTTTTGTTCAGGTGTCTTATCGTGCCCCCTAAAGACAGACTGACAGTTCATCTCCTCATGGACTCCACTCTCCCTCTTTTCTTTTTTTTTTTATTAAAAATTTAATTATACATTTTAAAATTTTTTTACCAGTTCCCTCCCTCCCCCCTTCTCCCCGAACCCCCTCCTCCCCCTCCTCTCCTTCCCCATCCCCCAGTGCCTCCCCCCCAATTCCCAGAGAGTCCTTTATTGTGTACGCCTGACTCTCCACTGGGTCCTCCTCTCCGATGACATATAAGGACCCAGTGGCATTTCCATAAGCCCTTTCTCTTGTTCCCCTTAAGCACAGGAGCACTACTATGGCTGTCAATCCCTTGCCTCCAGGGATCTCGGTGCCCTTAACAGATGCTAGACTTTATGAGGGCAACAGTATGCTGGACATTGCGCAGGGCATGCAAAGTCCCATTATGATTGCTTTGGCCCCAACTATTGTTGAGAATCTTGCACATCGTTGCTCCTCCCATCCTTTTGCTCTTACAATCTTACCGCCCCCTCTTCCGCAAATGTCCCTGAACTCCAGGATGGAGAGAGATTAGGCTGGCCTAGTTCTATGTGATTGATATAGAGTCTCTGAAGTTCTGGATTGTGGTTTGTTGATTTTCTTTTGCAGTTTTGCTGCTCCTGCAATGCCCTTCACTCCATCCTGCTGGGCACTGTATGTCACCCCCTGGCCAGAGACAAAAAGCTGTTAAACTGGAGTCTTGTTATAATAGCACATTCAAGGGTAGATGTAAGAAGAGTAGGAAACTTCAGTGAGGGAGGGGTCCATCACCCATTTGCAAAATGATTACTTTTTATCTGCTAGACTATATGCCCTCCCCTTCTGGTGAGATCAGGAAAGAACGTCTGTGAACTTAACCAGGTTTCTCATTACTTACTTGCAGACCTTGATGGAGGCCTATTTTCTCTGCTGTAACATGGTCTCCTCTCTCCTTGTTTCTGGTGTGGCCCTCCTACCCCATCTCTCCTGTTCATAGTCCTTGCAATTACTGTGTTACACAGGTTTACTTTTGAGTGTCTCAATGTGGGGGTGAGTTTGGTACTAGGAGCCACCTATTAGGGAGTACATATGGCGCTTAATTTTCTGGGTTTGGGATACTTCACTTAATATAATTGTTTCTAATGACATCCATTTCCCAGCAAATTCCAGTAATTCATCATTTTTGGTGGCTGAGTAGTACTCCATTGTATAGATGTACCACTGTTTCCTTATCCACTCGTCAACTGTTGGACATTTAGGTTGATTCCATGACTTTGCTATTGTAAACAGTGCTGCTATGAACATGGTCGAGCTTGTGCTATCATGGCGAACCTCTGCTGCATGGGGGGTTATTCCCAAAAGTGGGATAGCAGGGTCATATGGCATTTCAATCTTTAATTTCTTTAAGAATCTCCAGACAGCTCACCAGAGTGGCTGTATGAGCCTGCATTCCCACCAGCAATGTAGGAGAGTTCCCCTCTCTCCACATCCTCTCCAGCATTTGTCGTTGTTTGTATTGTGGATTTTTGCCATCCTGACCGGGGTGAGATAATATCTCAGGGAAGTTTTGATTTGCATTTTCCTGATGGCTAAGGAAGTGGAGCATTTTTTAAGATATTTGTTAGACATTTTAATGTCATCCCTGGTAAAGTTTCTTTTAAGTTCCAGGGCCCATTTTTTAATTGGGCCATTGTTTTCTTTGGAGTTTAGTTTTCTAAGTTCTTTGTGCACTCTGGACAGTAGAGCTCTGTCAGATATGTGGTTAGTGAAGATTTTCTCCCATTCTGTGGGTTGCCTTTGAGCTCGTGTTACAATGTCTTTATCTGAACAGAAGCTCTTTAATTTCACAAGTTCCCAACTGTTGAGTGTTGGTAGCAGTGACTGTGCCATTGGATGTCTGTTTAGGAAATGTTGGCCTAGCCCAATCAGCTCAAGGGAGTTCCCTATCCTTTGAACTATGGTTTTTAAAGTCTCTGGCCTTAAATCAAGGTCCTTGATCCATTTGGAATTAAGTCTGTACATGGTGACAAGTATGGGTCCAGCTTTAATCTTCTGCATGTGGAGATCCATTGTGGAGAAAATGCTGAAAACGAAATCTCAGATTCTACTGCATCATCATGAGGCAGGATTAGAGCAGCCATGCTGGGATGGGTCTCTCAAGGTCTTTGGAATTCCTGAAGGCCATTCCCCACTGCTGGAATCACCCTCAAGGAACACTCCTGCTGAGGAACTGACTCCTCCTGAGATAAGATGGCCAAATTCCAGGAGCAGTGGTGACATAAAGGTGGTTGCATGACTGAACAGCATGGACATTGACCTGTGAAAGCGCCATCGCTGGAGGTCCCTGTGCAGCTTGCAGGCAGCCTCACCAAAGACAGGCTTCTCCTCCACAACTGCTTACTGCTTGGATGACCTGGAATATGGGCCTTGTGATCTTGTAACTTTCTAAGTTATAAGATCCTTCTGAGCCTCCTTCCTTTTTTTAAGAGCAAATGTTTCAGTTCAAAGGAAATGGCTAGATAATACCATATCCCTTTTTCCAGCCTTACATTCCTTCTACTACTTCCACAATATTACCCAAGTCTTGGTGCATAGTTTGCTTTGAAGCACAGAATTCTGAAAGCGCTCTTGGGCTGCCAAGATGAATGGGATTGAAACAAACCTCATTTCTCCCTCTTCAAAAGTTATTTACTGGAATTTTTTGTAAGTTTAGCAGCATGGGTGGCGTGTAAAACATTGAAGGCTGATCTTAGAAGAAGAAAACTCCCTTGCAATGGCACACAGTATGTTCCCATGTTCTTCCCTGCATCCATAATTCAACAAAGCAGAAAAATGTAGAAATAAGAAGCACTGGTGACATCTATTAATTAACATTTTAAAAGCTAAAAAGCTCTGCTATTTCTGTTGAGTTTTATTAGCTTTACTGCAGAGAGAAGCTCCAATGTGGTCCTCAGCCAAGAAAGACAGGGACAGGCAAGTAGCTTCCTTCACGTTTTTTGCTGGATGAATTGGCCATGCTCTGGGGTCATGTTAGCGCTGCCATTTTTGTACAAAATCACTTAATAAATTGATTGGCACCTTATCTCTGTGTCAGCATCACTCTACTCTTAGCGATGTTCAAACTGTTTAAATATCAAAAACAAACCATGAAGGACAAGTTAGTGAGAAAGGGCTCATGCTCACTCAAGATCAAAGAGAGACAGATGACGGCTGTGTATATTCCATGTTAACCAGGGAAGAAGTATAGTGTTTCAGTCAGCTCCTAGGGCCAGAGCTCCTTGGCCAGACTCAGCACACAGTGAATGCAGGAGGAGAGAAAGCCAGGATGAGCTTCAGCAGAAGATCACAATTATATTTTCATAGGACAACAGAATTGTTTGTGTCAAGAAGATGCCTGTTAGACCACAAGTCCTCGCCCACTGCATATTAGAAAGCAGATAAGCCCAATTCTAGCAGGTTGAAAAAAAAAAACAAAATCCTTTGATGTGAACAAGTGTTACAAAGTATAACACAAAATATTATCACATTAACAATAGATACTTCCAGCCAGCAGGCATTTTAAGAGAGCTATCAATACCTTGCCAGTTGATCTTACAGCCAAATTTTAATTTATAGGTATTTTATTAACTTGGGTTCAGGGTCTGAGTTCTCCACACATGGTCAGTTAATGGATGTGTAATGTATGTGGTTATATATCACAAATACGCTGGGGGAAGATTAGGTGAACCATTAAAAAGAAGCATTTTAAGAAATATTTATTTTTCCTTTAGCCTTATATAGGTCATTCACTTGAATGAGTTGATCACCGTCTGTGGTGTATATAAGCAAAGTTTTTAGAGCATAAATGCTATTTAGACTAAAAAGCAGGTTTAAGTACAATTTAGCTTCCCTTCCAGTATTTTTTGGTAGATGATTGCACAATTTCAATTTTTTTCTTAAACTAGTCATCTTAAAAACATCAAGTGCCTTCTGTGAACAGAAGTCTGGTGAAAACAGAGATTGGTGGGTAACTTTGGACCTCAGTGCATCCATGCTTGCCTACATAGGTTGCTCTGGACTGGAGGAAAGGGGAAACTGGAAGCCATGTTCCTGCAAAGAAAGTATGAGTGACTATTTTGTAAGCCATGTGTTTGGCTTGGATTTGAATGCACACAATTCTTATGACTCATCTGCAAAATGCTAAATAAATTTTTTATCTCAAATATGAACCAAGCGTCCAAGAAAAGTATCTTTAAAAAGTTATGCTTTATGTAAAATTTCTAACAACTGATTGTGCATGCCTTTTCATGATTCTAGATGTTATCTTCCTTGGAAAGTTCTCAGATGATATTGGCATTCTTTACCAGATGGAATAAGCCACATAGGCAGGAGTTCAGACACACACAGATGTTCAAAAATGTGTTAAATATTCATTATTTCAATAAAACTATAAATTGGCCTAAGAGTGTGAACTAATTGATTTCTTTTTCTTCAATGTACTTTAATCATTTTTTTATCTCAGGAATCAGAAACATTGTTGCTTGCTAAGCCAGACCCTATTCCCATCCTTGCATACTTCTTTCCCTTATACCTCATACCAAACAAGCTCAGGAGCACCCCAGTTTAGTTTCCCTAGCTCACATTAGCAGACTGCTGTGAGTCCAAGCCACGTTGTTTCTTACTTGGGAGTCTACACTAGTTTCCCACTACACCCACCCATTTCTCAGTATTTTTCTTGTCATCCTTCAGACCAACTAGGATGATCTGAAACCACAACTGATCATGTTAGTATGTTCATTAAATCCTGCCGTGGCTTTCTACAGATTTTGAAGAAAATCTGCTCCCCCCTAAGTTTCACAAGATCTGAGTGCCAGGGTCCTCACCTATTTCTGCATCCAGTTTTGGTTTTTCCCTTCTATACATTCCTCTCCATCCACAGGTGTGATCTGTTCTTAGTTCCTGGGCAGTGCTAGACTTTCTGCCACCTTTCAGCCAATATGCCTGAGGTTCCCCACCCCCCATCTGCAGCAAGCATCCCTCTTGATCTTTGCAAAGCCGACTCCCTCTCACACATCTCTGTAACTGTGACTACCTTTTCATTTTATCTACTATTTATTTCCTCTGAAATAAATTGCATTGGATTACCTGTGGGACTTTAGGATGCACGTGGCTTCATGAAGGCCCTGGGGATTTGATATAAGCTTCTGCTGAGTGTAGAAGGTGGAAGTGTAGTCGAGTAGGAAAGAAAGGAAGAGGGCTATGCAAAGTGTTGGGGGGCACCAACTGGAAGGAGCATGATCTTCACCAAGTAGGAGAATATATTTAGAAAGCGAGTTTAAGTTAGTTGTGTGGTTTTTACATGAGTAAATGTTAAACTGTGCATTTTTGTCTTTGTCCTGATTTGAGACAGAGAAAGATGCACTGAAGATTTTGCGACTGCATAATGATCTAGAGTGCTGTTTAGAATTACTGAGTTGATAGTATGGGGGGGGGGATCCATCGGAACAGGGAAGAAATGGAGGTAAAGACACTAATTTAGAAACTTCTAGGTATAAAAAAGCTTTCAAGAGGTCTATGTGATTTTTGGGTCACACAGAGGGGTGTGGCCTGGGCAGGTCTGTGAGAAGAGGTGGAAGGTGGTCCCTATTTATCTCCCGTTCCCCCCCACAGGTTGAAGTTGTAGGCAGAGAGTTAGAAGACAGAGGTGGGGATGTTGCAATAGGAAAGTTTGTAAGAGCAGACTTTCAGTTTCATAAGTAATGAAGGGAGGAAATTTGTGAGGAGAGTGCATTTCAGATAAATTGAGTGTGAGATGGGAGATACTCTGGGGTAAAGGTAGTGCTGCTGAGGATGGGAAGTTCATGTCTCGTTTTCTACATTGGACAAGAGAGATTCCAGCTTGATTCAATTGTGGGAGTGGATCTGGTAGATCACAATTGGGGGTTTCTGTCAAGGGAGTACAGACAATGTCCTGTGACATCACCAGACCACTGAAATTGAAGACCGTGGAGTCCCCCTTTACATAATCTCTCCAAACCAGGCAAACACCGGGGTCTCGGGGCCTTGAGGAATGAGCACAGACGCAAGTCAGTCGAAAGCTCAAGGCCGCGCAGAGGAATTCTTTGACGTAATGTATTTCATTGTCCCTCTTAAACTTCCAGCCGGAAGAAGTCAGCTTGTGCCTCTGTCCCGTGCTGGCTTTGGAAAATTGGGTGTACCCGCACCAATAAAACTGCTTTAAATAAATAATTGTCACTTTTTATAGTTTTTATAGCGCTGTTACTCCGATAACACACAGGCCCTGTGATGAAGGTCAGGTGAACTGACTTTTTTCTTTTACAAGTTGAACCAGCAGCCAGGGGCTTTGGAAGTGAGCTGGCGGCTGCAGGCGGGTAGCGAGCCACGCTCTCCCGCACTGCCTCCCTGCGTCCGCGGAAGGAAGCGCCCGCCGCGCGCCCGCTCGGGCGCCCACCTTCGCGATCCGGACTTTGGGGGCGCTGGCAGCCAGTAGGCTGCACGCGGAGGCGAAGGCCACGGTGCACAACCGGGCTGGGAGGTCGTGTGGAAAGTTCCCGAACCCAGCAGAAGTTCGGAGCTGCTCTGTTCTTGAGAATCACCCAGAAAAAGAGTCCCAGCTCTCGAGTTCCCCAGCAGACAGCAGGCAGCGCGTGTCTTCAGAAGCGAAGGCGCCCTGAAATGAAGAATGCGAAGTGTGATTGCAGCCGCGACTTTGCGGCAGACCTCTAGAATAAATAAGCCCCGTGTCTTCGCCCAAACGGATGGCTTTTGTGCGAGTGGTGGGTGGAATTGATAAGGACCGTGTTACATACAGCGTTGAATGAGGTGCAAAGGAAAAATGACTGTAAGATCACATGGCTGTCACGCTCTCTGTGACCCTTCCCTAAAACGCCTCCCTTACTCCACAGCTTTTTACACCCATCACTGAAGACAAACGGGGAGAGGGAGGGAGAGAGGGAGAAAGGAAAGAAAAAGAGGGAGAATTGGAAGGAGAGATAAAGGAAAAGAAGAAAAGGAAAAGGAAGGGAGGAAGGGAGGGAAAGGAGGAAGGGAGGAAGAAAAAAATTTCAACCTCTTTCTTAGTTCTCTGCACATGGTCAGTTTAATGAATATGTAATGTAAGTGGTTATATATATCTCCTCTCCGTTCCTCCCCTTCTCTTTCTTTCTCTCTCCCCCTCTCTCTCCCTTTCCCTCTTCCTTCTTCCTTTATTTTTTTCTCTATTACCTTGTTGATTTTGTCTTGGTCTTTTTCTCCTGTTTAATCAATAATCACTTTGTTGAATTCCTTCTCCTTTTAAAGTCATCTCCTTCTGTGGCAACATTTCATCTCACTCATTAGTATTAATGTCGTAAGGATCATTCTCTTTCTTGACTTCTTGGACTTATTTCAATATTTACATGTCCGGCAAACTGATTGAGCAGGAATAATGAGCTTTTGACACTTGCTTAGCCTGAGGTGGGGGAGGGCATGTTCCCACTGGGGGAGATGATGATGGATTAATTTATGTGCCTTATAATTATTAGTTAGAGTGACACTCAGAACCCTTCTTCTACCTGTAACACTTGCTGGCACTGCAGAGGTGGGCTCCTGTGTCACCCTAATGCTGGTTCCTGGCCTCCCCAGAGACCCTGAGAAATGGAGTGGCCCCATACCCTCTCTAGCCTCTTGGAAAACTGTTGCTCCATTCTTTTAAAGGAAAAGCTCTCTCTGTGGGCAGAAGGCTTTTCTATATACTCATCAGATGGGGCAGGCTTTTCTTCCTCCCTTGGCTTTCTGAAAATACAGTTTCACATGTAAAAATCTCTCTTTTATTTTCCTATTTACTTTCTAGTAAGATAAACAAAGCCACTTTTCTGCTTTTATCCAACACACAGTTTCACTGGTATTTGCAAGTACTTGCTCCACTACGGGAAGAATTAGAAAACTTTCCAGATAACATGCTCTGCATCTACACTAACCACACACCCAACAGAGTACACAAAGAACCTCAAAAACTAAATACCAGGGAAGCAAACAATGGCATTAAAAAAATGGCTGCAGAACTGAAAAGAAACTTTTCACAAGATGAAATTCAAATGTCTAACAAACATCTTTAAAAATGTTCCACCTCCCTAATCATTAAGGAAATGCAAATTAAAACCACTCTTCAGTCAGAATGGCTGAGATCCAAAACACAAACAACAGCCAGTGCTGGTGCGGATGTGGGGAGGGATTGTGGGTGGAATTGTAAATTCATACAATCCCTTTGGAGATTAATTTAGAGGTTCCTAAAAAGATTAAAACTCAAAATTCCATGTGACCCAGCTATTCCTGGGAATATTCCCAAAGAACTTTGCATCCTGCAGCAGAATCACATGTATGACCATGTTCATAGCAGCCCTTTTTGCAATTACAAAGAAATGGAACCAACCTAGATATCCAACAATTGACAGATGGTTAATGAAAATATGGTACATATATACAGTGGAATATCATTCAGCTATCAGCAAAGATGAACTAATGACATTTGCCAGTAAATGGATGGAACTGGAAGAAATCAAAATGAGTGAAATATCCCGGATGCAGAAAGATAGATGTCACATGCTCTCCCTTATAAGTGGATTCTAGCATTAAACCCTAGTTTGATGGAATCAAACAGAAACTCTTACAGTGCCAACTAATACAAAGGAACACAAAACAGAATGGGCAGAAGAAGATTCCAAAAGAACAGAAACAAAAGAACACGGGTAAACATTTAGAAAAAGCTTTTATGTAAGAAAAGTTTTAAAAGAGAGCAGAGAACAATAATGGGACACAGTAGAGAGTGGGGTTAGCCTCCAACCACTTGCTTACTAGCCCCTAACCCCTCCCCCTCTCCATGATAGGGAACAATCAGCACTGTAAATCAGTCTAAATAACAATGGGAATAACAATGGGCAGGGTGAAAATTCACAGTAGACAGGATCAGATGTCTCAGTACTAACCACAAACACTAGAAAGTAAACTTCCATCTAAACATCTCTCAGTTTATCTTTAGATAAGAATCTCAACACCCAAGCAGAGGCAGTCTAGTGCAATGGAAGAGAAGTGAAATAGCTCAACAGCAACTAACCGGAATACGTAGTACTCGCAACCCTGAAGCATGCAGAAAAAATTAGGTCAATTCAATCTCTTCCCATCCTAAGGCTCAGGGAATTTTGTGGAAGAGACAGCGATAGATTTGTAAGAGCCTAAAGACAGGAAAGTCCACTGCTGGCCAAAAATTCCACTCAAGGAAGGGTTGCTGCATCCAGGAACCTACTGCAATGAGACTTAACCTCACCAGAATTGCACAATGGCTGACATACCAACATTTCCCCCCAGACTAGCAAGGATCTCAGGAGAAACAATTACATGCAGTGCTGTAACGCTAGGGGCCAGGTCTAGACAGGTGAGAGGGTGTGTGTGCCTTTGTCAGTGAATCTACACAAGGAAGGACCACTTAGTCTCCCACAAGGGCCTGAGCCCCCAGCAGAGCAGATAACCCAAAAGGAACCCTGGAACCCACACAAGCAGACAAACAGGAGGGTGGGAGGGAGTGGGAGAGATTAGTGAAGAGAGGGGAGAGTGGGAGAGGAAGAGAAAGGGAGGAAGATGAAAGAGAGATAGGAAGGGGAGAAAAGGAGAGGAAGGGCAGGGGGCAGAGACAATCACTCATTATATCTGCAATTTTATTATGATAAATTATAAAAAAACATGCTTTGGAGATACTTTTTAAAACATGGAGAAAAATCCTAGAAAGCATACACTTAAGTCATTTACCTCATTTAAGAGGGACATGAGAGATATCTTTGACTCTAATGATATCCTTGGATTTTCAACCAGATCATCAAAGGTTTCTACAGACATTGGCTCATCTTTGAGACCGAGGGAGTTCCATTGGGTAATATTTGTCCGCCAAGGGTAAGATGTTTGTGTATTTAGACATCTGTGCTTCCTGTCACAGGACAGCTAAAGACTTCTCATTGCTCCATGTTTTGAAGATTTGCTTTTATCATTGCCAGTCCCCCCACTTAGTCCCCCTTTAGCACCAGATCGGCAAGGTTGTCTCCCTGCTGAGAGTTCAAAATGTTTCCTTACCACACAGACAGCCCTCTGTTCAGTGTGGCCTGCAACTCCTCAGAGCACCTCAGAGTACATTTATATTCAGGGCTAATTACTGTTAATCCTGTATTCATTACCCTCCCTTGGCTACAGCCCTTGCCTGTTTTTGTCTCTGTCAGCAGCTTATCAAAGAAAATAGGATTCAGGGGGTGGTTTAAGTACCACTTACTAAAAATTAGATGTACTAGGAAAGGAAGATCTTCCCGCAGGGGGGATAGAGATCCTGGGGGGGAGGGATGATGAAGCAGTTTATGCACATGAACGATGTGAGGGAGAGGGAAACTGGAAAGGGGCAATGTAACAGAGAAAGACAGAGAATGAGGGAGGTAAGAGACCAAGCAGAAGAACTCATGGACTTAGAGGGGATGAAGGGATGGGGTGTAGGAGGGGCTGAGGGACTAATAGAAAACCCCTAAGAAGGTGGGATGTAACCACATAGGAACCTCCTATGATATTAACATGCCAACCACTTTAGTTTTAAAAAAAGAAAAAGAATGAACAGTCCTGGCACAAAGGAATATAGAGAGGGGAAGATAGACAATACAAAACAAAATGCTCTGGGCTGCTCCACCTAGAATCCAGAGGCAATTAAACAATGATAGAAGTAATAGGTATGTGATTCTTCTTGATAAGTTGTTGGTCAAAGAGGTGACCTCAAAGGTCCCCTTAAACAGTATAGACTTTTGCCATTGCTCTTGGTTATCTTCCAGAAACTGACCGTTAAGACCTACTACGGAAGATGCAACACACATGACTCACAAGGACATTGACCAAAACACCATCGGGAACTGGTCCAGAAGTTTCCTCCTTGTTGGATAGCTTACACACAGTACCAGAGAGTACTATGGACACTGCCAAGGGAGCAAAACAATCAAAGGTCCCAACACCCTGTGAAATCTACAAGTTGCAATAACAATCACTATGGCAACAGGTGACCGTCTGATAATAGTGGCATGAATATCAAGGAGACAACTGACAGCTTGCTGATTAGATTTAAGGCCAGCTTGTCAGAATGGAGCACATTTCCTGTTACATAGAGCAAGAACCTATGAAAAGGAAAGACATAGGTCCCAGGGCAAGAGTAGAATATGATTCTTTAGCTAGGAAGACAATACACTAAACTGCTTTGTAAATACCTGTTATTATACCCATAGATTGGAAACAACTCAGCACTTAACCTAGAAGCCTCCTTCTACAGCAAAGGGAGTTTATTGCTGAAAAGCAAAACTTGCCAAAATCCAGAAAATAAATAACTGTGGATTTATGGTTCCTAAACAGGACATATATACCTCACACACACACATCCCAAGGCTCAGGGGCATCATGGAAGTAGGAGTAGTAAGATTGTAAGAGCCTGAAGTGAGACAGTGGTGGGCCAGACATTATCTCCTGGACATGACAGAGCTGTGATATATAAGATTTCATGGCCAATATGTATACGTATGCAAGAATTGCATAGGATCTATCTCAACATATCACCATGAAAGTACAAAGATCTCAAGAAGAGTCTACAGCTTTCTGAAAGACTGAGGAGGACTAAAACTGATGAAAAGGAGGATGCTTTTTTTCAGTGATATACCTGCTGATCTATGACACTTGCTGGAGTATGAAACATGTCAGGCATGTGTTATCCAATCAAACTAGATGAAACATAGTGGGCTCCTATTTGAAAATAGGAGGGAGTCTGTCATGGGGAAATGAAGTATTGTAAGGGGAAAAGAAGGGGATGAGTCTTGGGACTAAGGTGAAAATTCAAAATACTACAGATTCACTATATTTGTGTATGCAGCATAAAAAATAAAAGAATGGGGAAAACAAAGAAAAAAAAAAAAGCAAAACCAGAGCCTAGATACTGGAAACCACAGCAACAATGGAAGGTTACATTTCTAGGGTCCATGGAGTTCCTGGTGCTGACAGGAGACTCTTATGCAGAGGTTAGAGCACAAGGAGGGACTCTCACCTCCTCTGACTTTCTAATACTTTAGCCTCCTAAAGGACAACCACTTAATGGAACAATCTTTCAATTTTTGAACCAAAAGCTGTTAATAAGGGCTGGAGAGATGGCTCAGGGGTTAAACCTTTGCCTTGAAAGTAAAAGAACCCGCCCACGTGAAAATGCTAAGCAGAAATGGCCAGGGACTTCATGTCTGGTTCGGGAAGAAGGTGGAGCGTGGGAAATGCTGGCAGGCAGAACCTGGGAAACCCCAGAGCAAAGCAGTAAGGAGGTAGAACAATCCAGGATAATTCCTGGTGCTACTCTTGTGTTTCCAAGGTACACATACACAAGAGGCCACTTCTACACATACTCACACACATGTATACACCCATACACATAAAAAAGATGTTGATAAATTATGTTTTAATCACCATTATTTGAAGGTGAGGATACTAGGAATCTAAGCTTTATCATTTCTGTGTATATACCTGAAGAATTCTTGTCAATACATCACAGAGATACCTTAATAACAAATTTATTGCTGCGTTATTTACAATAGCCAAGTTATAGAATCAGCCTAGGTGCCTATGTATATATGAATGGATAAAGAAAATATGGTATCATGCCCAATAGAGCTTAATTTAGCAACAGAGAATAAAGTTAGGTGAGTTGTTGGGAAATAAGTAAAACTGAAGATGGTCATGCTAGCAAAACAAGCCAGATTCAGAAAGAAAAACATTTCCTGATTTGTTTCGTATATAGAATAGAGATTTCAAAAAGGTATGACAATAGAAGAAGACTATTTGGGGAAAGGAAGAGACCAACAGGAAGGGGGAGAGGAAGATGAGAAGTACATGGGGGAGGGTTAAACATGTCACAATACTTTACATACATGTGTGAAATATTATAAAGAAATCCCTTATTTTGTATAATCAATATGCACCAATAAAAATGATGAGAAAAACACAAGAAATCTAAAATTTTCATGTAATGCACCATTTTGCAAAGCTGGCTACAGGAGAACCAGGTCTCTTGACTCTCAAGCCAAGTCAATCTAGCTGCTGTGGTAAAATAAGTATTTTATAAAATAGGTAGAATTACAAGGTGGCAACTTTCCAGAGATTAAAGTGGATCATGGAATAATAGTTCCAAATACAACCCATGTCCTTTGACTAAGATTTATGTCATGATCACATAAAAATAGGATCATAAGTATGAATCCAGAACTGTTTTGAATGTGTCTCTCAACTCCTTTTGTTTTCTGACAGTATCTTTAGTTGGGACTTTACTTCTATATTTTCTTGGAGAGAAATCTCTCTGCTTTTCAGGAAAAATCATTATTTACATAGGCTGACGAAGTTTTGCATTTTTTCAGTCATTTGTTACATATTTATGGAGTTCTTTGGAGTTCAAACTTCGGAGTTATAGAAATATATTCTTTTTGGAAGTCATGGTCTCAGCATAAGACCTATTCTGAATCATCTCAAATCTGATTTCATACTTTAATTGTAAAGTTAGGGCTAGGATATCAGCATTCATTCTTCATTTGAAGCAGCCTAACTCACCAAGCTCTACTAATGTTTTGAATGAAACAGGGACCAGTTGTGAGTCATTTTCCTTCTACTTAGAGAGTTGTTCAGTGTAGAGAATCTGCTCAGTGAATCAGTGGAAAGGATCCAGTATTCTTTGTGCTCCTGCTTCCAGCTAAGCAACATGGAAGGGATTTACTATTTCTTATTTTATTTTCATGTGTATATGTTTATGATGTATGTGTTTTGTGCATGTATGTAGGTGAGCACATGGGAGTTCAAAACAGTTGAGCAGCTTTGCCATAGTCACTATCTTAAAATGGCAGGATCATAATTCAATGCATAGTGATGTTGTTCTGCTGGCTCCCCGAGATAGATGCCTTCCACATGATGGGCTGGGAATATCAGGGGACATTAGAATAGGAGAAAACCTTGTTTGAAATTCACCTGTTTCTCTATATTTGATATAATTTGTTTGTTCAGTGTCAACTGTATAGTTGCAATAATAATGTGCCAAGTGTTAATAATTAAAGAAAATAAGAAATTTCTCTTATGTGTGTGTGTTTATGTATGTGTGTGTGCACATGTAGCTGCAGGTCAGAGAAAAACTTTAGATGTTGTTCCTCAGGCACCATCCACTGTCCCAAACTCACCAAGTAGGCTATATAGGCTAGTCTTTTCTGGTTGGTAAGTCAGCCCCAAGGATCTATCTGCTTCTGTCTCTCCCTGGTGGTGGGCTTACAAAGACATGCCATATATATTAGTATGTGTGGTATGGTGGGGATTTTTTTTCTCTCTGAGGACAGATCCAAGGATGGCTTTTCACAAGAAGATAGGAGACCAAATAATGTATTGAACAGTGTTCAGATGGCATATGGCTGTGCATACTATTTTTGTTATGATAGCTGGAACAACTGAAAATGGTAACAGTGCATTTATTTTATTATGCTGCTTAATTTTTATGAGTCTCACTCCCCAGGTTTTTTCCCTGACTTGCGACGGTTTCTGTTTGAAGCCTGGATGATATGCTCTGGATCATTTCTCAGGGCAGCACTGGTCCCTTCCAGCCATGTAACAGGCAGGAGAGAGGTAAATGAGAGAGGCGGTTTTTCTAGCACGACTATTAAGGTAGGATTTGGAAACTCCCCATCTCATCTCTTCCTTTGTCAAAGCAAGAGCTTTTCCTACCTTTGTCATGGCCCTTTCTTTCAACCATATGCACAGAAAACTCCAAGGAGAAATAAAAAGAGGTTTCCAAAGAACCAACGTGGTAGACCTTCTCCAGTGACGAGTCACAATTATGTGCATGTGTGTGGTTTCTTTGAGTCATTGGGAAAGTTTTTAGTACTCCTAGGAGCTAAAGAGGCCTGGAGAGTTACCCAAAGCCCCGATGGCCACCAGCTGACACTTGAAAGGAGCATAAGCCATATATCCACCCCAGAAAGAGATGGGGAAAGGAAAACAGTGGGGGGCTGGCTGTACTGGGTATTCTTTGTTTTGGTTGTTCCTTCCCTTTAAAAAAGTACATGTCATAGATACATCCTCATCAATCATCCTCAGAACACAAGCACGGAGTCAGGCTTATTTCACATTTCCTCACACATACAAGGGCTCTCTCTCTCCCTCTTCTCTCTCTTACTCCCCTGCCGCTTTTCTCTGAAGTTTTCACTGTGTTCTCAGTCCTTTCTCTTTCCCAACATTTCTAGACATGCCGCACAAACTGAAGCATCATCAGCCCTGGGTGTTGGGGCATCTGAGCATACGCATCCTATCGCGTGCAATCTGTGGCTTGCAGACCTCACTTACTGACATTAACAATGCCAAAGCAATTTGTCACAGAATATTTCCTCTAAGGAAATAAGGGTAGAAATAGCAAACTTACTCTTTAAGGACAGATGAGTATGATGAGAGAGTAAGATACATACATAACAGGAACACACGCACGAAGGTTTTGCTATCTTTCTTATTTAGTTTATACATTGGTCATAAAAGAATCTCATTTGGTATCCAGAATGCTGAATGTTCATGCTGAAGCTTTTTTTCAAAAATAGTCTTTGAAGCTTTCTTACACAAACACAACAAATTGACTGCTTTCATCCCCTATTCCCCACCCTCATGCCACCCCAGGTTTCCCTTTGCAGCCTGTCTTCTCCCACTCCCATGGCCTTCTGAATATGCATCCCATTGAGTCTGCATCCTGGTGCCCAGGCTCACTGGATAGACCACCGATGGGTCAACTGTTGAGTGAAGAATCTCCCCCTTTCCTGTCCTGGCACCAGTTCCACATTATCTCTCAAGGTTAAGCCATATCTCCTGGGATCCTTCCTATTCCATAGGGAAATAGTGATGGGCCGGATCTTGTGGTGGACTAGTGGAAGTAGACACTCTGCATTGTACTCTTGGGTTTAGCAGTCCTAATATGGAGGAAGACAACGGTCTGGCAGCACTACTCCCCATTTTTAGGCTCTTACATTCTTTTTTTATTATTATTTCTGCTCATACAAACTTAATAGGTACACTGGTTCTCTCCCTCCCTCCACCTCCCCCCAACGCCCTGCTCCCCCCTCCCATCTCACCTCGCTTTGCATCCCCAAGTGCTCCCCCCCAATCCCCAGAGCATCCTTTACTGTGCATGCCAAACTCTCCTCTGGGTCCTCCTCTCCGATGAGGTACAAGGACCCAGGGGCATTTCTCAGAACCCTTTCTTGAGTTCCCCTCAAGCTTAGGAACACTACTGTGACTGTCAGTCCCTAGCCTCCAAGGATCTTAGTGCCTTTAGTCCATGCTAGGCTTTGTGGGGTCAATAATGTGTTGGACATAGCATAGGTCATGCAAAGTCTTATTATGATTGCTTCGGCCCTAACTTGTGTGGAGTATCTTGCATATCATTACTCTTCGCAGCCTTCTGCTCTTACAATCTTTTTTTAAAATTATTATTATTATTATTATTTATTCAACTGTGCGCATGTGCGTGCGTGTGTGTCTGTGTGTGTGTATGTGTAGAACCACGGTCGAATTGGGAACCACCATGGCCGCCTCCACCTCCTTCTGCCCCGGGATTCACAGGCTCCACCCTACCAGGACCAGAAGCGCAGGCCGCCCCTACTTCCACCTGGCATCTATACGTGGGGTCTGGGATCCGAACTCAGGACCTTCCGCCTGCAAGGGGGAGGCTTAACCCCTGAGCCACCTCTCCAGCCCGTGCTCTTACAATCTTATCCCCCCTCTTCCCCAAATTTCCCTGAGCTGGTCCAGGATGGGGAGAGATTAGGCTGGCCCAGTTCCAGGTGGTTGATATAGAGTCTCTGATGTTCTGAATTATGGTTTGTTGATTTTTTTTCAGTTTTGCTGCTCCTGCAATGCCCTTAGCTCCATCCTGATGTATTGGAAGTCACCCCTTGCAGTCCTTGATGGTGGCCTATTTTTTCTGCTGTAACATGGTCCCCTCTCTCCTTGTTTCTGGTGAGGCCCTCCTTCCCCACCCCTCCTGTTTATAATCTTTACAATTACTGTAGATATCACAGAGATTTGTCTTTGAGTGTGGGTTTGGTACTAGGATCCAACTATTAGGGAATACATACAGTGCTTAATTTTCCATATCTAGGATACTTCACTCAATATAATTGTTTCTAATTCCATCCATTTCCCAGCAAATTGCATTAATTCATCATTTTTGATGGCTGAGTAGCATTCCATTGTATAAATGTACCACATTTTCCTTATCCACCCGTCAATTGTTGGACATTTGGTCTGATTCCATGACTTTGCTTGCTATGAACATGGTCGTGCTTGTGTTATCGAGGTAAATTTTTGCTGTATGGGGGGTTATTGCCAAAAGTGGAATAGCAGGGTCATATGGCATTTCAGTCTTTAACTTTTTTAAGAATCGCCAGATGGCTCGCCAGAGTGGTTGTATGAGCCTGCATTCCCACCAGCAATGTAGGAGAGTTCCCCTCTCTCCACATCCTCTCCAGCACTTGGTGTTGTTTGTATTGTGGATTTTTCCCATCCTGACAGGGGTGAGATGATATCTCAGGGAAGTTTTGATTTGTGTTTCCTGATGGCTGAGGATGTGGAGCATTTTTTAAGATATTTGTTAGACATTTTAATTTCATCCCTGGCAAAGTTTCTTTTAAGTTCCAAGGCCCATTTGTTAATTGGCCATTTGTTTCCTTGGTGTTTAGTTTTCTAAGTTTTCTGTGCACTCTGGATAATATTGCTCTATCAGATATGTGGTTTGTGAAGATTTTCTCCCATTCTGTGGGTTGCCTTTGTGCACAAGTTACAATCTCTTTATCTGAACAGAAGCTTTTTAATTTCACAAGATCCCATCTGTTGAGTGTTGGTTGTAGTGACTGTGCTATTGGATGTCCGTTTAGGAACTGTTGGCCTAGCCTAATCAGCTTGAGGGAGTTCCCTACCCTTTCAACTATGGTTTTTATAGTCTCTGGCTTTATATCGAGGTCCTTGATCCATTTGGAATTAAGTAGTGTACATGGTGACAAGTACGGGTCCCATTTTAATCTTCTGCATATGGAGATCCAGTTTTGCCAGCACCCTTTGTTGAAGATGCTGTTCTTTTTCCATTGGATTTTTTGGGCATCTTTGTCAAAGATCAAACGGCTATAGTTGTGTGGGCTTATATCTGGGTCTTCAACCCTTATCCATTGATCTGTGTGTCTATTTTGGAGCCAATACCAGGCTGATTTTACAACTATAGATTTGCAGTATAGACTAAGGTTTGGTATGGTGATACTTCCAGCCGTGTTTTTGTTACTCAGGATTGTTTTTGCTATCCTGGGTCTTTTGTGCCTCCATATGAATTCTGAGATTGTTTGGTCAACTTCTTTAAAGAATTGCTTTGGGATTTTCATTGGTATAGCATTGAATCTTTATATTGCCTTTGGTAGTATGGTCATTTTTATGATGTTGATTCTGCCAATCCAGGAACATGGGAGGTCTTTCTACCTTCTGGTGTCTTTTGCGATTTCTTTCTTTAGGGATTTAAAGTTTTCATTATACAGGTCTCTTACTTCCTTGGTTAGGTTTATACCAAGGTATTTAATTTTTTTAGGGGCTATGGTAAATGGGATTGTTTCTCTCAGGCTTTTTCACTTCTTTCATTCTGGGCATATAGGAAGGCCACTGATTTTGCACATTTATTTTGTATCCTGCCACCCTGCTGAACTTCTGTATTAGTCCCAGGAGCTTCCTGGTGGAGTTTTTGGGATCACTCAGGTATAATATCATGTCATTTGCAAATAGATAACTTGACTTCTTCCTTGCCGATCTGAATCCCTTTTATGTCCCTTTCTTGTCTTATGGCTTCAGCTAAGACTTCAAGCACAATATTGAATAGAAGTGGTGAGAGTGGACAGCCTTGTCTAGTTCCTGATCGAAGTGGGAATGCTTCAAGTTTTTCCCCATTGAGTAGAATCCTTGCTGTGTGCTTGTTGTATACTGCTTTTATTATATTGATAAAGGTTCCTTCCATTCCAACCTTCTTTAGGGTTTTGATCATAAAGGTCTGTTGGATCTTGTCAAAAGCTTTTTCTGCATCTATGGAGAGTATCATGTGGTTTTGAACTTTGGACTGGTTTATATGGTGAATTACATTTATTGATTTGCGTATGTTGAACCAACCTTGTGTGCCAGGGATGAAGCCTACTTGGTCCCCATGGGTGATCTTTTTGATATGTTTTTGAATCCGATTTGCTAAGACTTTGTTGAGAATCTTTGCATCTGTGTTCATCAGAGAGATTGGCCTGTAGTTTTCTTTTTTAAGTGTATCTTTATTAGGTTTTGGGATTAAGACGATATTAGCTTCATAGGAGGAATTTGGTAGTGTTCCTTCCTTTGCTATTTTTTTTGTTTTTTTTAAATTTTTTAAATTATTTATTATTTATTCAATTGTGCATGTATGTGTGTGCGCGTGTGTGTATGTGTGTGTGTGTGTGTGTGTGTGTGTAGAACCACGGACGAATTCGGGATCCACCATGGACCGCTGCTTCCACCTCCTCCTTGTTTACTCTGCCCCCAGATTCACAGGCTCCGCCCTACCAGGACCGGAAATGCAGGCCGCCCCCGCTTCCACCCGGCGTCTATACATGGGGTCTAGGATCCGAACTCAGGACCTTCCACCTGCAAGGCAGAGGCTTAACCCCTGAGCCACCTCTCCAGCCCCCTTCCTTTGCTATTTGATGGAACAGTTTAAAGAGTATTGGTGTTATTAGCTCCTTAAATGTCTGGTAGAACTCTATGCTGAATCCATCTGGTCCAGGACATTTTTTGGTGGGAAGATTTGAGATTACTTCTTCAATTTCCTTATATGTTGTAGGACTATTTAAATAATTCACAACTTCCTGATCCAATTTAGGTAAGTTGTGTTTACTTAGGAATTCATCCATCTCTTTTGTGTTGTCAAATTTCACCAAGTATAAGTTTTTGAAATATGACGTTATAATTCTCTGGATTCCTTGGGTATCAGTAGTGATAACTCCATTTTCATTTCTAATTTTGTTAATTTGGGCTTTCTCTCTCTTGCTTTTGGTTAATTTAGCTAGGGGTGTATCAATCCTATTAGTTTTTTCAAAAAACCAGCTTTTTGACTGGTTGATTTTCTGTATCATTTTCCTAATCTCGATTTCAGATATTTCTCCCCTTATTTTGCTAATCTCCTCCCTTCTACTGCTTTTGGGATCAGATTGCTCTAGTGTCTCTAAAGCTTTAAGCTGTATTGTTAAGTTATTTATTTCTGATGTTTCCATTTTTTTGATGTAGGCATTAAGAGCTATGAACTTACCTCTTAGGACAGCTTTCATTGTGTCCCAGAGAGTTTGGTAAGTTGTATTTTCATTATCATTCACTTCCAGGAAATCTTTTTTTTTTTTTTTTAAGTGGGACCTGGGATCTGAACTCGGTACCTTATGCTTGAGAAGCAGAGTCTTAACCGCTGAGCCATCTCTCCAGCCCCACTTCCAGGAAATCTTGAATTTCCTTTTTAATTTCTTCCTGAATCCAATTCTTATTCAGCATCATAGTGTTAAGTTTCCAGAAGTTAGTATATTTTCTGTTGCTTGTTGTGTTGTGGATGTCAAGCTTTAAGCTGTGGTGGTCTGATAAGGTACAGGCTAGAGTTTAAACTTTCCTGTATATGTGGAGATTCGTTTTGTGGCCCAATATGTGATCTATTTTGGAGAAAGGTCCATATGCTGCTGAGAAAAATGTGTATTCTTTGGTGTATGGATGAAAAGTTCGATAGAGATCTGTAAGGTCCATTTCAGTAAGGGTTTGATTAAGCTCCAAAGTGTCTCTGTTAAGTTTTTTATCTGTTGATCTATCCCATGTTGAGAGGGCGGTGTTGAAATCCCCAAGAATTATTGTTTTGGGATTGATTTCTTGCTTTAGATGTTGTAGGGCTTGCTTAATGAATGTGGGGGGGGTGCCCATATTGTGTGCATATTGTGAAGTCTTCCTGGTGAATTGTATCTGTGACTAAAATGTAGTATTCTTCTGTGTCTCTTATGATTTTTTTTGGCTTGAAGTCCACTTTGTCCAATAGCATTATGGCTACCCCTGCCTGTTTTCTAGTTCCATTGGCTTGCGGAATTACTTGCCAGCCTTTTATTTTTAGGCCTATCTTTTGTGGTGAGATGGGTTTCCTGAAAGCAGCAGATTGATGGATTGTGATTTTTTTAATCCAAGTTTGTAATCTATGTCTCTTGATCAGTGAGTGAAATCCATTAACATTTAATGTTATAATGGAGAAACTATTTTTAATTCAGGACATTTATTATGTTTAGTGGCTTTTGTAAATATATTGTTTCACCTTTAGGTTTTGGTAGTATTATACTTCCCTTCTGTTCTCCTGGATATGCCTGTTTTTTTCTTCAAGCTTGAGTATCTTTTCTAACGTTTTTTGAAGGCTTGGTTTGGTGGACTGTATCCCTTCAAGTTTGTCTTTGTGCGGGAAAACTTTTTTTTCTTCCTCGATCATGACAGATAGTTTTGCGGGGTATATCAGCCTGGGTTGACATTTTTGCTCATTCAATACTTGAAGTACGTCTCTCCAAGCTCTTCTTGCTTTTACTGTTTCCCTTAAGAAGTCATTTGTTATTTTAATAAGTTTACCTTTAAAAGAGACTTTTTTTTTTTTCCCTTGAAGCTGTCAGCACCATTTCTTTATCTTGAATGTGGAGTGTTTTAACTATTATTTGCCGTGGCGAGTTTCTATTTTGGTCATATCTGTTTGGGGTGCGGAATGCCTCTTGTATATGGATGGGCCTCTCTTTTTTTAGATGAGGAAAGTTTTCCTTGGTAGTTTGAAAAATGTCCTCAGGTGTGGTATTTTGGGATTCTTGTTCTGATATTCCATGAATACGCATGTTAGGCTTCTTCAGGGTGTCCCATAACTCTTGAATATTTCTCTTGAGTATCTTTTTGGCTTTAGCAACCTCTTCCATTGAGCTGGTTAATACTCCCACTTTGTCTTCCAGGTCTGAAATTCTATTTTCTGCTTTGTTATTTCGGCTGATAAGACTCTCTGTGGAGTTCTGGGTTGAAGATAACTTGTCTTTAGGCTCTTACAATCTTGCCACCCCTTTTCTTCAATGTTCTGTGTCTTATTTCTATATATTCAAGCAAGAATTTGAAAATAGATGGTACTTAATATCTTTCCCAGTTATAAATAACTATAAACATCCTATTTTTTATTATAGCTATTCTTTTCTGTCATAAGTGATTTCTGGATAAAGTTGTCCAAATAAACTCAAGAATTTATCCAAGCAACCTTCTTAATAGAAAACAATGCTGAACAATTTGCAAGAATTAAAAAAAATGTCCTTACCAGACCTGCATAATAACTGGCATATCAGCAAGGATTCTAGGAGAGACAATTGCTAGGGGCTAGGACTGGATGGGTGAAGGAGAGTGCCCCTATCAGTGGGACAGCCTGAGGAAGGGCCACTTGGCATGTTACAGAGGCCTGAACTCCCACAAGAATAGACAATCCAGAGGAAAACCTGCGGCCTATAGAAGCAGACAGACAGAAGTATGGGAGGGAGTGGGATGGATTGATGAAGGGATGAGAGGGAGGGAGTGAAGGGGGGAGGGAAAAATTATAAATGAAAAAAAATCTTAACAAAAGAATTTAAAAAACTCTTTAAAAATTAGTTAATTAAAAAAACAGGTGGAGAGAAGAGAGATTTTAATAGAACTCCAGCTGCTAGAAGATTGGAGGAGAAACTGACTTGACAGAAGACAAAAGTATAGAAGAACGAGGCCGACAGGAAGGCAGCCATCTACCCACAGTTATGGAGAAGTCCCTGGAATCAGAGGCACTGGTGGAAAACAGTGGAGTAGAAAACAATGGTAGATTTTGGTCAAGATGTTTATGAGAAATACAGCAAAAACTTCAGGTTGCTTTTGGAATATTCACCTCCCTATTTGAGGTGACCAAACAAAAACAAAAGCAAAGGATATAGTGTCTGGAGAGAATGAATCGGAGAGACTCTGGACCCAGTCCCCGGACAGATGGGAAAGGGGCTAACCCAGGATAGCCGAGGGGAAATCTTGTTGTTACATACTGACCTTTTCCCCTTGGAAACCTGTCAGGTGTTTGGAGGATTGCTTTCAGGAGCAATTTGTTGACTCCAAAAAATATCTGCTACTGGTCATTTGTTAGTTCAACCCCAATTCAATAACCACCATTTAATAGGCTCCACTATGTTTCTGGGTGCCCAATCACTTCTTTAGTAAAGAACCATCCCAGAACATGAGATCGAAGGTACTGACATGAAAGCCAGAGACCACAACAGCAAACAGGGAAGGAAATCATGACTTGCAAGTAACATCATACTCTATAGACCTCAGCCATGTTTAATTTGTATTCCAGGTGAATCTGTGTCAGCTCAATATTCCTATCTCATTAGAGTTTTAAAGACTATCTTTCCTTTTTCTGTATGTTGTTGGTCTTTTGCATGTTGTGTTAACATATTTTATGTACTTTTGGGTATTTGCATAGTTATATCATTTGGGCTTTCTTTTGTGATTTCTTTGACCGATTTTAGGATTTTAAAATTAGATTAAATAGCTTCTTTCCTTTATTTGCTGGAAAAATATTCTGATATTTGGGTCACATTACTAGCAAAAACAACAGTGATGTATGATCAAGGATAAGTCTCAGGCTTCTGGAGCAGAGAGCTGAGTAAGTCCTTGCCTTGCTAAAGATTTTGTCTCTTGGAAAGTAAAGGAAGTGACAAGGGAAATTACTATTCTCAGTTTAGTCAGCATCAGAGAAGAGTTGCTTAATAAAGTGAGCATGATGAGAGTTTTTCTGAAAGTGACCATATCTGACAATCTATGACAGGGCACAGAAAATTGGACATAGTAGCTCAAGTAGACAAGAGGTGGCAAAAATGAGACACGTAAGTTCCCAATTCTTAGTTCTGGACCAATGACTGTAATCAGTAAATTAATAAAATATAAAACCTTTTATGTTGAGCATGGAAATATTTTTGAACCTTTTTCAGAGAGCATTATTAATAATAGATCAAGTTGACAGAGTAGGAGCTTGCTTATTTTTTCATATGCATGTGTGTGTTCATGTGTGTACAGTGCAAATACATACGTGAGCATATGGAAGCAAGAGGAGCACATCAAGAATTCTCATGTGCCAGGTGTGTGTGTGTGTGTGTGTGTGTGTGTGTGTGTGTGTGTGTGTGTGTGTGTGTGTGTGTGACAGTCTCTCATTGCTCTGGAACTCTACAAGTAAGTGAGCAGTTGGCCAGTGAGACTCAGGGATCAACTGTTTCTGTCTTTCCAGTCCTGGAATTACAAAGAAGTACTACTATGCCTGGCTTTTTTCACATAGGTTGTGGGGATTGAACTCAGGTCCTCGTGCTTATGTGGTAGGTACTTTATCAACTGAGATATCTCCTCATTCTGGGAATGCTTATTTTCCATACATCTTCTGCATGATAAGGGCATTTTGATAGTTCAAAAACATATGTAGGTTAGGAGCTCATAGTTACTATGGCAACACAGTATGCTTTACATAACAATTTATTCATGGACCCATGTAACACTTGGAATTGTTACATTATAGTTTCAGCAGGTGGAAAATGAGGATCCCAGTAATGAGGATTATAACTTCTTCTTTCACTCGGTGATGTTTGACCTGGCACTCAGTTGTACTCATTTATCCAAAAGTGCTAAATTGAAGTAATACTAATAAGCTCATTATGTATTTACTCAAAAATGTATACACTTGAAACTACTTTGTTTCATTTGACCATTCCACATTCAATTCTAATTTCATGAGATAAGACTCCCACATGTCCAAATGGCTAGTCTTTAAAGATAACTTTTAATATAAGATGAAAGCAGGTATCTTACTTTTTAGTAGCAATTTAGTTTTTTTATCCTAGAAAACATTATCCATGAAGAATGGATACGACTTAATGTCTAAATATGGAGGAATTGCTCACAGCATGAGAGGCATAAATTGGTCTTTAGATCCTCAGCAATTATTTTTATGCCTCATTTTCTCTGATGTGACTCAACTTTGTAAACTCGAAAATGTAATATATACAAAGACATTACTGATATTTACCAAATTAGAAAAATTGTTTATGCTCTTTTAATAGTATAAAGACTCCCACACACCTCAGTGCACACAGAGGAAACAGCCATGAGCCAGACCGATGTTGAATAGGCGCCAAAGAGCATGGCTGGTTAGTATTGGAGCAAACTCATGTTACTACCTGCATGACCAGTGCAGGTAATTCATTCTCCTGACAATGTCAAGACAGAGGCCTCAAGTGAAGCCGCTGGTGAGTGATGTGGCATTGCCTGGCCTTCCTCCCTGGGGAAATGTGAATGGAAGAGAGAGTAATTTAAACAGAAGCAAAATGAGGGTAGCTTTAGTTTGTGAGAATTCCTGTCATTCCCATTCATTCCTCTGCAGCATGAAACTCTCCATAGTTAACTATGTCCTGCTGCAATATAATTTGGAAAGTATAACATGGGTTTGGGGGACAGTGGCAGGTAATGGGGTTCTACCTTCAGCATGCCACAATAACAAATCAGAAAGGCAGACGTCAGAGTTGCCTAATGGCGACATTATGCTGAGTGTGGTACTCAGATCAAGTTACTTAAGCTTGGGGAGAGAGAGAGAGAGAGAAAGAGAGAGGAGAGAAAGACTAATCAAAGATCAATGTCCAGAAAATCTATTCCAATGATCTCGGTGTTTGCTTATGAAGTTCTGGACTGAAAGAGAAGTGATATAAATGAAAAATATATCACCAAGGATGCTACAAACAAGCAATGCTCAGACTCAGGGATTGTTGGGAGAGAAAGAAACTTTGTCTCTTCCACTCCATACCATGGTGTGTTTTCAACCTCACATGGTTATTTCATTGTTGGGAAAATTTCTCTAAAGCAAAACTTGGTTTTTTAAAAGGAAATGAAGTCATCATTTGTATTTCTCCCCTGGTTTGATAGCTCTTACCATTTTTCATTGCCAGGGTGCATAATAGAGTGGGCACCATGTGTTGAACACAACTATGAGAGCCGTTTGAGATCCTGAGTCCAGTTCTAATTCAGCCCATGAGAACCTTGACGTCTCTCCCTTTTGACATTTGCACACCTACAGCTGGAGACTGGACCATCTCAAAGTCCCCTTTCATTGCTGAATTTCTGTACTGACTTCCTTACAAATTGTGATATTTCCTGCAGACACACACTATAATGAAAACATGACATTTCTGCAGAGGATGTTGCCTTCTTTAAATGTATAGCTTTCCTTTGACCTTTATCATTTCCTTGGCATCTACCTTTTATCAAAAAGTCCTTTATGTTTAAAGGCTTCCATAAATTGCAGTTTGTGACCCAGGGAAATAGAAAGAGAAGAATACGTTATGTAGTCTCAGGCAGTTGAGCAAGTCAGAAAAACAGCAAACTAAACTAAGTCAACAAGCACAATGATCAATGCCATACATGCTCTAGAGGGAGAGAAATACCACTGTGCCCAGTGGTATGAACCCAGGGGCACATTGACATGGGGCTTAAGGATGGGTGGCACTTAGCTCATTCCTCCTTAACCCTCTGGAAAGATTCCCATGGGTCAACTTGAATCAAGGCTACAGTGAAAACAAGGTGAATTACAAAAGAAAAATAATATTAATACTTGATATGGTGCTTTAATCTGAGACTACCATAAATAGAAGGAACACTTTGAAATGTCAAGATAGGCACTGGAGATTACAGTCTATGTTTTGTCTTTTTTTGTCTCAGGCTATCAGTGGCTAACCTTTAAATCTTGGAAACAATCACTTATCTTCAGTTAGGACAGAAATTCAAAATAGAGTATTTCAGGAGGTGGTAGTACACTGGTCTAAATTTATACTAACTTGGAGACATGATAGCTCTCACCTGAGAGCACAGGGAGCATTGATTGAGCTATAAAGGTCCGTGTTTCTGAAATCATGAAGCAGTCTACACAGAGAACAGACCGTTACAGAGTATTGATTGGAAGATGTCCAGAACAACTGACTCGTCTGCCTTGCAGTTTGAAAAATCTAACCCAGTTTTCAAATTAGTTCTTCTAAGCTGCCCTGGAGAATGGAATCCTTATATGAACAGTCACAATGAGGAATGATTTCTAACATTGTTCCCACATATTAAACTCTTTTGCCCAAACCATCAGTTATGACCATTCTCTATTGGTAGGAATTCAACAAATAAAATGAATACTTGCAGAAACCAAGTAAGGACCAAGGTGTACTTCTAACAGTAGACCTATGTTGGGTTCCCAACCTCCTGTTTTTCTGGGTCTGCTGAATGAAGTTTATTTTAGAACTCTCATTTAAGACTGGCCAGAAGCCAATGAGAAAAACATCCACAAATATACTGCAGTTCAGGAGGAATAAATTAGTATTTTTGCTAAGTATCAGAAACAACTTGATCATTAAAGGTTCTCTCTGAAGACAGTCAGTCACACATCTGTGGAGCACCTCACAAGACTCTTCAGATGGTGGCTAATTGAAAATCCATACTGTGAACTAAGCACTTTTTTTTTTTAGTAAAGAGGGAAAATCAGTTCAGCTACTGTGGCTTGAGAAAAAGCCCTGCAGCCTTTTGCATCTTAACATAAAGCTATCGATGGTAGAGACAAAAGAGTACATGTGTTTCATGCATATAAGGAAATGATGACCCAGGAAGACAAGGTTTGAATGAAGGGGGTCCTTCTGAACTTCAGTAGGTTTTGCTGAGATTTCCAGCTGCCTTCAGTCAGGAGCACCACCTCAGCATTTGAAAGAACTTAGGTCACTGTTGTAAGGAAACTGGGAGAAGGGAAAATTCGTTTACATGGAAACCATGAGCAATGGCACAAACCCTGCTTGCCCTTCTGTTGCCTGCCAATGGCCCCAATGACGGGGAAGTGGAGAGCGGTGGGCAGGATACAGAATGTTGCCTTAAGCTGTCTGCAAAATGTCCGTCTTCAGAATGTGGTTACATGACTTCACTGGAAGAGTAAGCTTGAGGTTGGCTATTCCTGTTTCTGAACATTTTCCAATTTGGTAAGAAGGAATGGGATAACTGGATCTTAATTATTGCTGAGAAATACCTCCAGAATTACAAAAATTCCCATATATCCTTTACTCAGCTTCTACCCCCTTCCCCTGCCACTCCATTTTACATAGGCATGGAACACTGATCAAAACTAAGAAAATGGATTGTCAGATGCTTCACTGGGTAAAAATGCTGGTTGTGCGAACTTATTGACCCAAGTTTCATACCTGAAATCCCACATAAAAATATGAATAAAGTGGTGGACATCTGTAATTGTAGCACTTCTACAATGAGATAGAAGGCAGAAATAGAATTACCCAGAAGCTCACAGGGCAGCTAGCATGGAGTTTACCACAGAGTCACAGAAACAACAGGGACCCTACCTCAACAAGATGACAACCAACTTATAAAAGTTGTCTGTACACACACACACACACACATACACACACACACACAGAGAGAGAGAGAGAGAGAGAGACTCAGTAATATGCACATAAACACACCACACGCAAATTTTTTTTAAACTAAGAAAGCAACCTTGAAAAAAAAATGAAAGCAACCTTGGTATGACAATGTTAATTAGGCAGCACACTTTATTTGCTTCTCCACTGATGTTCTTTCTTTTCCAATATTCACTCCAGTACCCCACATTATATTTAGTCATTATACCTCCTTCTCTCTTTCTTTACTTTTCATTCAGTGACTTTTTAGTAAGTCTTTATATTTCACGATCTTGACACATCTGAAAGTACTGGTAGAATGTCCCTCAGTTTGGACTTGACTATCTTCTCATGATCAAGTCACTATTACTATAGGTCTAGCAGAGGAACTGCCCCTCATCACATTGTATAATGTTAAGGACATATATGAAGCTTTTTTCTGCTGGAAATGCTGACTTCTCTCACTTACTTTTCTCATATATATATATATGCATATATATATATATATTTTTACTATTCACATTCTATTCATCAAAACTGATTTACTAAATCCAGCCTTACTGATGGACAGGGTGTCCTTGTTTCTGTCCTTGTTAAACACCTGGGCACAAGCAATCTAAGGAAGAAAAGATTTGGCTCATGATTCAAAGATACAGTTCAGCAATGTGGGGAAGTCGATGTGGCAGAAGTTTGAAACAACTGTTCCCGTTCCGTCTACAGTCAGAGAGTAGGGAGAGATGAAACACATTGCTTTCTCCCTTTTACACAGTGCAAGGAATAGTCCCCCACACAAATAAAACCGCCATCAATCATGTGGTTCTAGGGATCAAATTCTTTGCTGAATAGTGTTCCACTCTATGGATGTACTGGCATGTGGTTTTATATCTGGGTCGGAGAAAATCGTAAGAATCAAATGTAAACTCTTGCCAATATTCTTCACTCTGGTCAGTGTGATTTTCTGCTTTATTATTCTTCCCTGGCAACAGGGTGCATCTTCATTGAGCTCTGAGTGCTTTTCTTATCTAAGGGTTAAATAAGAAGTGTTCAGATGGTGGTTTACTATTAAGTTTTTATAGTTAACACTAATACATTTGTTCCTGTCTAGTGTCTATTTTCGTCCCTTCTACTGTTATTTGGATAGATTTACAGCATCAGACATGGGTTCCCTGAAAATAAGATGGTTTATAACCCATTCAGAGAGCAATTGGTTACCCATAAGTCTTGTATCTGACACAGCTATACCACTTCTGGGAATGTGAGAGTATTCCCAAAGAAAGCTACATCCTACTACAGAGACATGTGTACATCCATGCTTATTGCTGCTATATCCACAATAGCAAAGAAATAAAATTATCCTAGGTGTCCAACAGTAGATGAACAGACAATGAAAACGTGCTACATATACACAGTGGAATAATATTCAGCTGTCAAGAAAAACGAATTAATGAAATTTGCCTCTAAATGGAGTTGTAAGAAATTATACTAAGTGAAATATCCCAGACACAGAAAGACAGATGCCATGTGTTCTCCCTTGTAAGTGGATATTAACAACCTCAAAATGCTCTACTCTAAGGAGAACTTCTATAATACCCACAAACTACAAAAGAATGTAAGTCAGGGGGGATGGAGAGGAAAGATAAGATCTCAAAGGAATGGAGACAAAAGAACACAAGCAAATATGGAAGAAAAGTCTTAAAGGGGAGGAAAGTAATGGAATAGGGATAAGGGAAGAAAACAAAAGGCCTTACCCAGTTGTGAACATTGAAAGCTATTATAACTCTTGTAGGAAGAATCCATGTGTACATGTCTTAACTTCTAGAAGAGAGTCAGCTATGTTTTATAGAACAGTGTGCATTGAGGTAGCATATTTCATAGCATTCTGATTCTGCTGTGCCATTAACGTAATGGTTTATGTTAAAAGTATCAGTAATTCATCTGAACTTGAAGTTCATTGTTCTCTGATTCTTATCCTAGTATGTCATCAAAGACCTTAGCTTTCTGGTGGTATCTTGTATTGGGGATGCAGGTTTATATACCAGTGAGTTTTTCTCAATGGATATAAATTAGAGAGAATTTGTCACCTATTGCTCTTTTGGAAGAATTTTGTCATTGATTTTATCCAGTGATTGTTGGGGTGATGGTAGAAGATATGAGGAAAGGAACATTTTCTCATGTTTGGTCATACTTTAGTCTAACTAGACCTCAGGAATCTGGGCTCTTCCCACATGCCCACATGCTTGCTCCTCTAGCTATAGACTGGACTGTTTGACATCGGGGGGGGGGAGGGAGTTTTTTCTTTTCCCTTGAAATGGGCTTAAACTAGTATACTGAGATTGCAGAATTTGCTGTGTTTTCCTCCACAGAATAGAATGTTTTTTACCATGGAGGAAGGGTGGTGGACCTGGAAAGGGTCTAGGAAGAGCTGCTACTTCCTTCCCTGAGCCCACTGCACCAGGAAAACTTCCCTCATGTTTTCCATGAGCAGCTGTGGGAGACTGTGGAGCGAGCCTTTCCAGGGTAAAGGTCTCCAAGTCTGCCTTCTCCAGAGAACCCCTGGCCCATCTCAGGAGCACTTGGTCTCCAGTGGCTTGTCAGTAGGTCACTTTGCTGACTGAGATGCTGGACATGATGCCTGCTACAGATGAGCAATGCTCAAGATCTCTGCTTTCTGCAGCTTCCTTCTGTCTCTGGAGTTGCTCTCATATGAGATTAAGAAAGGCAGTCAATGTAGGAGTTGAAATTATTTTCTCTTATTCTGAGAGCAGCAAAACCATTCTTCCTAGCTTTTTGCATGTAAGAGGTGAAATTGGATTTGTTAGTTGAATGTTAGATGTGCTATTTAGCTCTCAAATTTTATTTTTCTAAATTACCGACTTCCACATGCTTTTATTTTTCCTTCAGAGGACTGTAATAATGTATTTTAAAGTAACATTCTCCTATCTGATCTGTTAAGAAGTTTGAATAGTAAAACTTTTGTAAATATTAATAACCAGCATCTCTCATGAAATGATGCCTCTGTAGGATCCTTGATTATAATCACTACTTGCCTTCCTGAAATAACTAGATGACTGATCATCAGGTGCTTATTTTTTATCTTTGGTCAGCACTCAGCAGAGGGTCTTGAATATTCTCAGTTCTCACTCTATGTTGACTTTAATGATTAATAAATAGATGGTAAATGGAATATCCCAAAGAGCTGTAACGTCAAGGTGAATTGCAAATGATTGCGTGTGTTATTTTGGAAGATTGCTACATTTTAGGTGATTATGCTAAGATAACAGGTACAGGAACATAGTGGCCATCTCTACCATGTGTGTTTAAAGTGGGTTATAGAAGGCCAGTTCAGGCATACTACAGGCCCAGAAGAGAAACACTCACATATTAAAGGAATTCAAGTGATTGAGATGGATAACATATCATTTTCCATTGTAGATAAAGAAGTAAAATCTGTACAGAAGGAGCAAAGACGGAAGCAGAGCAGATGGAAAAAACAGCTCAGCCTACTTTTTATATTGGGGAGGATCATGGGCCAGGTATTTAGGTAGATTGCTGATCTAAACTGCCACATCTCCATGTCTTGAGTCTTGTGACATGGGTCATTAAGGAGGAAGGACAGTGTCAGATCCCTGAGATGACTTTGATGATGGAAACTGACTCAGGAAGGCAGAAGCAGTGGGGTTTCTTTCAGTTGAATTCAAGTCTAGAATTTTCCAGGTTTTTCCCTAGACATTTTTCTTTCTAGATACAAAAGACAAATAAATGCCATGGAACTGGCAACTCGAAAACTGGACCTAAACTGGAAAATCAGACAAGTTCCAAATGAGTTAGTTCACTTTTTAAATGTAGATGCAGGCTAACCAGGGAGAGATGTAACATCTGAGGGGTTTCCTCAAGCAAAGCTGAAGTTATGAGGGATCAAGGCCATACAGGATTCATATGGAAGAAAGATTTTAGTTATGTATGCCATCAAATGTAAATCATATGGAAGAAAGATTTTAGTTATGTATACCATCAAATGTAAATCTTATATAGCTCCTCAAATTTATTCACATATTCCCCATTTTCATATTTGCAAAAGTATTTCATAATAATCATCTTTTTTTAGTGTTGGGGATTGAATGTTCATGCTCTGCACTGAATATATCCTTACTTCCTACTGCATTGGTTTCTGCTTTTATTTTCATATTTATTCTTCAGGGCAACTTTCTTGTGACTAGTCTTCTGAAGTTGACACTTTACTGATTAATTTTAAATCTTTTTTTTCTTTTTCAATGTACATTGATTGATACAATAAATTTCTCTTTTAAGTATATTTTTGCTATCCCACAAATCTTGATATACAATGATTTTATTCTACTTAAATTGTTAATCTTTTATCATTTTTAGCAAGAATTATTCTTTGAAACATATATAAAGTACATGCACTCAAAAATATATAAGATTATATTAACTATGTATTTGAGATTTTCTATATAGTATAGAAAGGTGTTTTCAGAAATTTTTCATGTGTAGGTTTATATATTGCTAGATATAATTCTCCTAGATAAATGCTCTTCTGGTAATATATTATTTGAATCTTTTCTATCTTTGACAGTATTTGACTGCTATGTTTTATTTCTGCTGAAATTTCCTAATATTCTGTTATTGTCTTTTCCTCCTGTGCTGGTTTTTGGTTTATTACTTCTCAGTGTTAATTTAGTACATGACTTTTTTTTAGCTTTTGATTTTTGAGAAAAGGTCTTGATTTGTAGCCCCAGCTGGTCAGTTACTCTGTATTTAGCTCAGTCTGGCTTATCACTCACGATCCTCCTGCTTCAGGCTTCTGAGGGCTTGGATAGGTGTGCACCACCTCTCCTGGGTTCGGGCAAAGGATTTTTTTTCCTCTCACATTTTATTTTTTTCCTAATCATACAAGCTCAATAGGTACCCCTGGCCTCCTCCTCGTTCCTCCCCTTCCCAGTTATCACCCCTTACACTCTCTCCCCTTCCTTTTACCCTTCTCCTTCCCTCCCCCTCTCCCATTGCTTCCCCCCTTCCACCCTTGGAGCCTTCTCCCCTGTGATCCACACTAGACTTTGGGGGGAGGGTCATTGACATGTCAGCCACTGTGAAGGTCATGTGTAGTCCAATTATGGCTACTGCAGCCCTAATTTGTGTGGAGTATCTTGCATATTGTTGTTCCTCTCCATCTTTAGGCTCTTACAATTTTGCCGCCCGCTTTTCCACAAGCTTCCCTGAGCTTTAGGATGGGGAGAGATTTGGCTGGCCTGGTTCCAGGTGAATAATGTAGGGTCTTTGGTGTTCTGAATTATGGATTGTTGTTGTTTTCAGCTTTGCTTTTCCTGCACTGCTCTTGGCTGCATCCTGGTTGGTACCCAAGGTCACCTCCTAACCAAAGATAAAAGACTGTTTAAATGAAGATCTTAATATAAAAAGAGACTCAAAGGTAGATAGAAGAATAGGAGTAGAACATACCAGTGAAGGCTGGGGTCAGTGTTCCATTTGCAGGATGATCACCGTCTATCTGCCAGTCCCTATACCCTCCCTGACTGGTGAGATCAAACCTCTTCAGTTGCAAGTGACCAGGAAGGGTAGTGAGAGTGAGCTGCACCAGATGTCTCCCTGTTTACATGCAATACCTAACAGTGACCCATTTCTATAGTTTTCTTTATTTAGTATCTTTATTAGGTTTTGGGATTAGTGTGATATTAGCTTCGTAGAAAGAATTCAGGCAAAGGATTTTTATATCTGCTAAAACTTCCTCTTTTTGTCATGAAACTGTGGCTCTTTTCATTCCCACTAATGCTTTTTCTTTAAATTATAAGTTCCTTGAACAATATGACTCTATCATATTTCTTTTATCCTTACTCTGACCATATATTTACCTATCTTAATTTTCTAAACTTTCATTGTCAATACCAGGCTTATATTCTGAAAAAAATACTTGGATTTCTGTTGTAAACCCAGAGTCACATAGAATTACCATATTATTGGTTTTAAAATAGCTAGTATCTCTTTACAAGAACTAGAATTAATGTATCTGTTAAAACTGATTTAGTTTTTTTGTCCTTTTTATTTATCTTTTTTTTTTTTTAAAAAAACAACTTTCCTAGGGCTGGAGAGGTAGCTCAGGGGTTAAACCTCTGCCTTGCAGGTGGAAGGTCCTGAGTTCGGATCCTAGACCCCACGTATAGACGCCAGGCAGAAGCGTGGGCGGTCTGCGTTTCTGGCCCTGGTAGGGCGGAGCCTGTGAATCCCAGGGCAGAGTAAATAAGGAGGAGGTGGAGGCGTCCACAGTGGTTCCCGAATTCATCCGTGGTTCTACACGCACACGTGCGCGCGCACACACACACACACACACACACACATATACATACACACACGCACACATATACATACACACACGCACACATACACAATTGAATAAATTGAATTAAAAAAACTTTATTATTTTTTATTTTGTGTGTGTGTGTTCAGGGGGCACTGTGTGTCCTTGTGCAGGACTAAGGGTGACTTTGCGAATCATTCTGGATTGCGTCTACCTCTCTTTTGCTTTATTTTGCCAGAAGTGCAGCCTGCTACTGTTTCTGTCTGGTGTTTTTTAAAAATTACTTTAATTAATTAATTAATCATTCCCCAATCATACAAGTCCTCTCCCTCCACCCCTCCCCAGTCCCCCTTGCACCCTCCCCCTCTTTTCCCCTTCCTTTCACCTCCTCCCTCCCCTTCTCCCAGCGCCTCCCCCTTCCCCTTTTCCATCCCCTGGAGCATCCTTTCCTGTGAATGCCAAACCTTCCTCTGAGTCCTCCACTCTAGTGAGGTGTAAGTACTCAGTGGCATAGCCCAGATCTGTCTGGCATTTTTACGTGTAAGACCTGGAATCTAAACTTAGGATCTTCTGCTTGGGAGGCATCTGGGCCATCTCTCCAGCTCCTAGTTATCATTTTATGTTTTCAACCATGCAAGAAAGAGTAAATAACTTTGACACTTATTCTAACACATATAACTACTGATTTACTAGGCTTTATTTTTATCATCTTAGTTTGTTTCTTAGATATAAAATTTTATTTTTTTAATTTTTTATTTTCAGTGAGTTTTGAATTAATTTAATTTCAAACTTTCTTTTCTCATCTGCTCTCATGTTGGAAAAGATGACCTATTTCTGTTAGTTCAAAGTGTTCCCCTAGAGTAAACATAGCTGTCCTAGAAAAATCTAAGGATGCTATTAGACACAATGTTTCCTATGGAAAGATGCTGAACCTCAGCACCAACTCAGTATGATCATCACTGCTTTCTACCATGCTTGTCTTTTTCTGTTTCAAAGGCTTTTCAGTTGCATATGCTTATTTTAAATATTATTTCTTAGTTGTAAATTTGTTTGTCTCTATTGCTTTTTCCATACAATATGCTTTTTCCTTGTAGATTTAATTTCTTTGAAATAACATAGCTCCTTTACACATTCTTAGAGTGACTATATGTGTAGGAAACTTCTTTGGTGCTTAAAAATGAACTTACTTTCTTTCCCTTTAACTCACAGTTTAATATTAGGAAAACAGTATTTCATTATCTTTTGGCTCCTAGTATTGTTAGCAAAATGTTCATTTTTAAAATGTAATCTGTCTTTTATCTCTTACTAATTTTTAACTCTTGAAGATTTAATGGTTTTCTGTTCCTCTACTTTTAAGGGGATTTTCTTTTTCTCTGAATGTATTGTGCTTCTACGATGTAGTAGTTTATGGTTCTCATCAGTTATTGAACATTTTTGAACACGAAAACATGGTGAAAACAAATTCTGACTACAAAATGGACATCTTTCCATTTAACCTTCAAAAGCATGATTTATTAAATGTTAACAGCATTCATGCTATATCACTTTGTTGGCAAGGTACAAGAGGAACCACTGGCTGTGCCAAACTCAGCTATAAGTTAAGTCACATTTGCCATGTCCAAATCCATGCTCTAGTAAATCCAGGCATGAAGACAAGATTAACACTAACCATCTGGCATTCCAGTTAGGGTAAGAAAGGTTAAGAGAGTATGTGAACTCGTTCATTCACTTATCAAATGGCTATTTTCTGAGTTTCAGTCAAAGGAAAATATTTCTGAAATTTGGATATGGCTAATATTTATATTCAAATTTTGGACAAAGCCTGACTCAAGTTACTCAGCATTTATCACTTAATAAAGACAAAGCAATTTTCTAATGTTAAGTACCATTCCATACATTTTAGCACATTTCTGCTTCAAATGCACATCCCAATATGCTCCTTGGTATGTTTGTGTTATTAAAAGATTGGCTTTAAATTACCCAGCTTACTCATTAGGCTGCTTATTTATGGAGGCAAAACTCCATGTGGGGTAGAGAAAATATCACTGGAGCATGCCTATTCATGACTTCCCAAGGGTCAGCCTTCTTAATGAGCGGCTCACTGACCTCCTTCAACTTCTCAGGGGAGTAACCATGAAAATTTTCCAGTTAAAGGGAAATCTTAAATGTTAGATGCTATCACTAATGATGTGAAAACTAATGGGGTTTTCATTGTTTTAATTCTGTGTCTGGGGAATAAGTTGGATGACCATAAAGAGAAGGTAGGATCAAATTTGAATTAAAAATTTATGTGTTCTTTTGTAGATGAATGCAAAAATACCAACTTTGAACATATTTGGGATGAGGGTGAATGTGAGAAAGAATGTCTGAAAGCAAACATGTATTAGACCCAGACACTGTATTTTTCTAATCTAAGGAAAATACATTGTAAAATCTTTGCTTAGAAGAAAGTCAATATGAATGCAAACCTCAGTTCAAGCCAAGAAATTGTGTTTTGAAATCTTTCCCTGAAGATTGCTAAGGACGTCTGAGTAAAATGGCCGTTTAGAAATTGCCTTCATGTGATGCAGAGAAGGAAAAGGGTGGTTTCCAAAGAGAGGAAGAAGAGTGTATATATCACAAAGGTGGTGAGCAGAAAACCGAAAAATACAAAGAATCAGAGTCTTGAAAGAGCCCCAAGCATGAGTTTGCTCTATGGAAATGAGGTCTTCAAGCTAGTGCAGGAATTCCCGGTGAAAGGGACCTGCTGTCCGACACAAAGAAAGAGTTCACAGCATAAGTCTCAAATCCATTTGTGAGCTTCTGTAGGACAATGACTCATCCGGCATGTTGGGGCAACAGTGGAGTTGAGGTCCATTCTGTTTCTCCTCTAGGACTTGAAGGACTGGATCAGGGCACTGTCTTGAGAGGGTGTTGTGAGTCTTTTGCAAATGTCTATGTGCCCGAGAAAGGGCACTGAGGAAACAAACCAAATAAACACCACACTAAAGCTAATAGGTGCAAGAATGACGCAAAGGCAGTGACATCATCGAAATGCACACCCCAGCATGGGCGATGTGTTAGCTAGATACAGGTGTCAACTTGATAAGTGAAGACTGAGACTTTGAGCACATCTGTGAATTAGAAGTCAGGACAAGCCCCAAGCAAGCTTTTCAGAGAATATCTCGCTGATGTGGGAAGACCTAGCCCATGGTGGGGGGCATCATTTCCTGGACAGAGTAAGATGGAGGGAGCTGGTTCAGTAGCTCAGCATACTTTGGCAGACTGGCTAATAAGAAAATTTGCTCTTCTTTTAAGAATTCCTGCGGCCAGTTCCCTTGTTTCCTGGTGTTGGTATGAACTATCTCAATATGCTGAGAGTGTAACTGAGAATAGTAAGCAAGAGTGAACCTCCTTTTCTCCTAAGTCATTTCATCTGTTATTTATCAGCAACATGAAGAGAAATGGCAACAGCTGATGCCATTCAAAAGAAAGCTCCATTCTTAGAGCTTCTGTACAACTTGCAGGTAGCTCAGCTGTAGGAGCGTCTTGTCCTCAGCAACTGTTGCTGTTTGTGTAATCCCAGACAGGCAACACTTGCGAATCATATAAGTTTGGGGGATCTCCTGATTTTTCCATGTTTCATTTACTTCGTAAGTCCTATGAACATCCCTACCCTTTCCAGGAACGACTGTTTTAATTAAATAAACCAGCTACACAACAGAGGGAAAATATTGTTTAAAACCAGCCTTTCTGGGATCATAGAAACAAGGAACAATCACATGTGTTCAGGACTTGGAGATGAAAGCCAGAAATATGGATGAGAAAGTTTGCAACGTGGGTGAGAAAGCGACCAAAATGGATGAGAAATTTGACAGGACAATTAAGATTTGGAGAAAAACAGAAATATTAAAAATGAAAAAGAAAACAAACAAAAAGTAACAAGTGATCTTGACCATAGCCTTTAAGAACTCTGGAATATTAGTCAAAAGACTAAATGCAAGAAAAATGAACTAAGATTAAAAACTAAGGCACAGAAATTTCATTCAACAATAAAGCAGAAAAATGTCAAATCCGGGAGTATAAATAGACATCTAAATACGTGTTTGTAAATCTCATGACAGATTAGAGAAGATTATCTTCATGGTACATGGTACATTTCATGGTATATGGTACACATTAGAATAACATAAGATTTCTCCATAGATACCCTAAAAGCTTGGGGTGATATATTTCAAGCCCTGAAAGAAAATAGCTGATATACAAGCCAAGTTCACTGTACCTAGCAAAGATATTTTTTATTTGATAGAGAAATAAGGGCATTCCACAACAAGCAAATTAAAACAATTTATGGCTACCTAACCAGGACTGAAAATGATACTTGAGGTAATCCTGAACAAAAGGATAAGACTGTGGCAAACACAATAGAGGAAAGAATAAATTTCATGAATGGAATAGATGAGCAAATGTAAACTAATGAAAGAAAAAGAACAGACAAATCTAGAGATGTTACTCAGTTGTTAGGCTGCTGGTTGTCATGGATGAGTCCCCACGTTCAAGTTCAGTTTCCAGAACTGTACCGGCTAGGCATGGAAATGCATGCCAGTAATCCTCAGCTACACAGAGCATGAGGCCATCCTGATCTACAGGAGACTATCTCAAAATAGATACAATAAAAGGAAAAGACTAGAAGAAATAATAGTCCAACACACCACAAAAAGACCAACACAATTTAAAAATTAAATTAGTAATTTAATTTATTCACAAAATCTTTTCGATAATTCTAAATGTAAATGATCCTAACTCTATAAATAATGTATGCATATACTAGTTGATTGAATTAAAAAGATAGGGTACAACTCTGTCATATTCAAGAAACACATCTCTTTAACAACAATGTAGGATAAAAGCAAGCAAGCAGAAACTCAAAATAAACTAGCGCATCTATCCTGATAAATGATAAAGTAGACTTTAAACCAATATTAATCAGGGGAGAGAGAAAGAGAGAGGAGAGAGAGAGAGAGAGAGAGAGAGAGAGAGAGAGAGAGAGAGAGAGAGAGAGAGAATGTGTGTGTCCCAAAGGTAAGTGTTGGTGTATTCCTCAATCTCTTTCCACAATATTTCCTTTCTAAGATGTGTATCGTGTGGGGGCTAACACTTGCCATGGCCTGCATGGAGTGGTCATAGAGCAACTTACAGGAGTTGGGTCTTGCCTTTTAACATGTTGAATCTGGGTATCAAATTCAGGTTGCCAGTCTTAGCAGTAAGAACCTTTACTCAGTGAGCTATCTCGCCAGCACATCACTGACTCTAACTGAATTTGGAGCTCATTAATTCATCTAGGTTTGTCTCTGCCTTCCTAGCAGATTGTTAGTATATGCCATTACATCTGACTTTTTTTCATTGTGTTTAGAATCAAACTATAGTCCTTGTGCTTGGGAGTCAAGCCTTCTACCAGTTGAACTATCTGACCCCATCCCTGGCCACAACATTTAAGCATCCCATCACTTTTCTCCAGGGTTCTGATAAAACTAATTATATGATCATACCCATCAGCTGAGAATTGTTAGTTATAATTTGAGTGTCTCTGAGGCATAAGTGTTGGTAAAGTTTTGTTTCTGATTTTATAAATAAATAAAGTGAAAAACAATAGCCTTATTCTTACCTACATATTTTATTAAAATACTTAAAAATCTTTTTCTAGCTATCAAGTAGCTCATCTATTTCCTTATGGATCTTAATGCTACTGTGACAATGTCCAAAGATGTTCTCTAGTGAGTTTTGCTCCGGGTATTCGCAGCTGGTATAGTCATCTTCTATGAGGTATCACTTGGGCAGGGAGGTGACCCCCATTTATTTGTCTGGGGAGGACAAGGACCATCATGCAAGAAGTCTAGCTACTTTACTAAAGAAGCGCTGTGAAGAAAAATGGTCCTGAGGTAAAAAGTCCCAGCTGTGTCATTGTCTCAACTAGTTGAACCAAAATGGTGATGATTTTACTCTCAGTCATTGCATATATACAACTATGTGACATGAATTCGAGTGGCCAGGAGAGGCCAGTGAGGCCAGGAGAGAAGGACCACTGAGCTCAACTAACTACAAATCATGAAGGTAATACGATAGGTGCTGTTCTAAACCACTGAGTGTTGTAATGATTTGTTATGCAGCAGTAGGCAACCGGAAATGGCCCCCAATCCTTGAACATTATGAAAGCTTCTGGAAGGGTTTTCTTGCACAGAAAATGTGCTGTGGCTCTCCATCATTCACAGATGTCACAGAGTGGGCAAGTGGATAAAAAGACGAGTGTTATGAGCTGCAGCTCTGAAAAACTTGCTACCTCAGCAATAAAGATGCAGAGGCCTCAGTTACCCTTGGCCATGGTTAGCATAGAAAGCTACAGCTGAAGGATCTCTTACTGCTCTCCAAACACATGCCACCCTGTCCGCATCTGGCAGACAGCCTTTGATGTTGGCTTGCAAATGGACAGCCTGGGCTTTCCCTTTAGCTTATGCAAACAAAGCAAGGCAATTTGGGTTTTCATGGCAAATACAGTCAGGTGTTTTACATTCATCCATGAAATTTAAGTGAAAGTTTTCTTGTTCAAAATTCTGCTACCGGCCATTAATGAAAACAAATACTCATACCCTCACATGAAGTTACTCTGGGAAAGAAAAAAAGATTTACACAGCCAGTATCTATATAAATATTATTTTAAAAGCCTCGTGGAAGAATATTTACCAAATCTTTCCTGTTGTGTATTGTATACTTGCAATATGCATTTCAAACTGACATAATTTAAATATTGTCAAGTTAAGAACTTTTCAAGGACTTGGAAAGATGGCTTAAGGTTTAAAGCCTTTGCCTCACAAATAAAAGGACTTGAGTTTGAAATCTAGATCCCACATAAAAATTCTAGGTGACTAAGGCTGATGCCTAAATTCTGACACTGAAAGGCAGAACCAGGGAAACCTAGAGCAAAGCAATCCAGGATGATTTCTGAAGAAACTCTTGGACCTCCACAGATACACACACTTGTGTGTACTCTTGTACACACACACACACATTCAAAAAAAGAAATTATTGATTATTTAGAAACAAACTTCTCTCTAAAATGTTGATTATGATGTGTACATATGTGTATGTTATGGTATATAGTAGTGTAGTTATCAACAAAATTCAAATAAACGACTCCTCACACTTAAAATCTTTCAGTGCTGAGACAGAAATTTCACACTTCTATGTATAATCAGAAGACTTTCTGCTTCATAGAATTGGTTCATAACCCATCCCATGCATTTTAGAAAAATTGTCACCTGCTTCAGATTCAGGACATAAAGGAAGGAAAAGAGGAAAATGAAAATATTATTGTTCTCATGGTCCCTGTTGCCTGATATTTTGCTTTTATAGTGTATGAATTTTATCATCATTCCATATAAGGATTCTGTTACACAGAGAGTCCATCACAAACTTGGAATGCATGTTATTTCACATACTGTCTCTTCTCATAATGGATAAATCGACACCGAGGAATACTGCCTTACTTAGGCCAGGCCATTCTGACAGACCTGCCTGCCTTGAGGTCACTCTTCGTCCTCCTACCTTCTCTCTTCTTGTTGGAGCTTGACTCCCAAGTACTTATAGCATTCTGCATTTGTATCACTCTGTTATGAAACCATTTTCAGCTCTTTCTAGATCTTCCATCGAAAACATATCAAAGGACTCAACAACAGGACTCTCTTTCCTTAGGAGTACACAGCACTGGCAATTAGTTCTGATTTTCTCTAGCCAGAGCCCCTTTCTGAGAAGACAAGAGTGCCTTTACAGAGTAACCCCAATCTCTTATAGTACATTCTCTAATTTGACTTGTAGCATGATGTCTTCACCCACCAATCTATTTAATATAACCTCACTAAGCCTGGGAGAAGGGAAATATCCTAGTTATCTATATACCCCCTGCTTCTGGGTCTGGTAAAATGAATGGCTAAACATATGTATTCTTCAACTGACCATGCACTGTTCTCCGTTAGGAGATATAGTTGTGTGTTTGAGTGAAATTCTTGAGCTCCTAACTCAGGACTTTGTAAATAGAGAATGCTAGAAGGTTATTGAATTTGACTTTGAATGATAACTTGCTTGTGATTTTTACATGTTACATGTCATGTTCAGAGCTCCAAGCGAGGAGAATACTGTCCCACATCCACATAACCTGTGGGAGTTTCCATCAACTCAACTGTAGCCCTAACAGTTGTCGGTTCCCGTTTGACACCCACTTGCTCAGCTTTAGCATTTAATTTTGGATTTTCTCAGTTGTCTATGTCTGATAATTCAAATCAGTATTATTTGGATTGCAGAACTCAGTTAGTCATCCACCTGTATTTATCTGATTGGTATCAGTTTGCGTTCAGTTTGGTTTCCATCCCTGTTTATCTCTTGTATCACACCAAGTGGGTGACACTCCTCTGATGGACTCATTCTACTTCAAGATAATATGGTGAAGGACTTTGTTCTGTGCTGTGGACAGATTGTAGGGTCTCTGGGCACATTTCATATTTCTTTGTTCCCCTTGGTGTTCATTGGAGCTGTGTGGCAGTCTTCCCACATGTTGATCGTTGCTCGTGTGCACATTCCTACTGTCTGTATGAGGAAGATGAGTAGACATCATGGTATCTTGCTAAACTGGTCAGTGTTTTAGGTACATAACTGATATTTGCTACTTGTCAAATGGAAGGCGTTTTTTTAATTATTATTTTATTTTTCTAGTTTTCCAAGTATATTGAGTACTCAACCCTACTTCTCTCTATCCTTACTCCCTCCCATCCTCCTTCAAATGGAAGATGTTTTGTTTCGTTTTTAAAAAGAGATCTAGGCAGTCCTGGTGTCTGAGTGATCCCAGCAAAGGGGTCAAGTTTTAAGAGCCCTAAAAAAAAAAAGTTTTAAAAGCCCTGAAAACAAGGGGCAACAAACACACTAAACTGTGAATCCATCTTCCACTCCACCATCATTGGCCAAAAAGCTGCCAAGAACAAAGGCAGAATCTCCAGGTACCTAGCAAATAAATTCAGCATTGCATCATGAATTGATACCTTCTCTGAGGTGCCCACAAGTGTATCTGGGGAGAAACTCTGAGAGCAAGTGTAGGAGTGGTTTTCCTTCCGAGAGACTGGGGAGATTCCACGGAAGAATCTAGATGTCATGAAGGAAGCACTGGTTCAGGCAGAGGAAGCTGGAAAGCAGGAGAAGAAACTCTTGAAGAAGGAAAAGAAGTGATTGGCTGCATTGGCCCTGGCATATTCAGAAAATAGTAGTATTCCAGAAGAATGTGAGGATACACACACACACACACACACACACACACACACACACACACACACACACAAACAAAAACAACAACAACAACAACAACAACAAAAAAAAAAAAACCCAAAATGAGAAATGCCAAAGTCCCAGGAGGTTCCTCTGGAAAGTGCAATGGAAGAACCATCTGTCTTTTTGTCTAAACCCAAGAAAAGACATCTTTTTCCAAGGAAGAGTTGGTTAGTGATCTTGAGGAGACAGCTGTTGGCAGCATAAGTCTCCCCAAGAGGAAAAAGTCTTCACCTAAGGAGGAAGTGGCCAGTGGACTAGAATAGGCAGCCAGTATCCCCAAGAAGAGGAGAAATATCTCCAAAGAAGAATCAGTCAGCAATGGATGTGAAGAGGCTGCTGTTGGCAAAAGCAAGAAAAAGAAGTCCCAAAAAGTACTCCAGAATGGATAATGCAACCCTGTCTATCCAATACCCTTGTAAACTATGTAATTATGACTTAAATTCTTCTGTATATACAGGACATTCTGAACTCAGTTCCATCCAATATGAGACTTTGCAAGATCCATAGATGCTTCTGATACCTGCATCATTTGGATTTAATGGACATCTTGAGCATGCCATTATCATTTTAATGCAAATAATAATGTCTCGTAGGCTTAAAGAATTGAGGACCTACAAGCAGGAACCTCAATTTGACGGCCATCCTCAAATAGAAGATGATAAATAACTCAAAATATTGTTCTTCAAAGAGCAAGGACTTTGGCAGCAAAAAATCATCAAATGACTTTGTAAAAAGGAAACATCCTCTTTTTCTATGTATATATACTCTTTAGTTGGTGACCTTGGATCTATCTTAATAATGGTTCTCAGGACTCATTGCTCATGAAATAACGTGTGCTTACAACTGCTTGCAAGTTAGCTCATACAACCACTCTGGTGAGCCGTCTGGCGATTCTTAAAGAAGTTAAAGATTGAAATGCCATATGACCCTGCTATTCCACTTTTGGGAATAGCCCCCCATACAGCAAAAATTCACCTCGATAGCACAAGCACGGCCATGTTCATAGCAGCACTGTTTACAATAGCAAAGTCATGGAACCAACCCAAATGTCCAACAGTTGATGAGTGGATAAGGAAAATGTGGTACATTTATACAATGGAATAGTCCTCAGCCATCAAAAATAATGAAACAATGCAATTTGCCGGGAAATGGATGTAATTAGAAACAATTATATTGAGTGAAGTATCCCAGACACAGAAAATTAAGCACCGTATGTATTCCCTAATAGGTGGATCCTAGTATCAAACCCACTTAGAGACACATTCAAAGATAAATCTCTGTAATATCTACAGTAATTGCAAAGATTATGAACAGGAGGGATGGGAAAGGAGGGATACACCAAAAACAAGGAGAGAGGGGATCATGCTACAGCAGAGATAATAGGCCACCATCAAGGACTGCAAGTAAGTAATGAAACATCTGGTTAAGCTCACAGACTGTCCTTCCTGGTCACTTGCAACTGATGGGATATGATTTCACCAGAAGGGGAGGACATACAGTCTGGCAGATAGAAAGTAAGCATTTTGCAATGGGAGACAGACCCACCCCTCACTGCAGTCTTCTACTCTTATTCCATCTACCTTTGAATCTATCCTTATAATAAGACTCTATTTTAACAGCTTTTTATCTCTGGCCAGGGGGTGACATCCAATACCCATCAGGATGGAGCCAAGGGCATTGCAGGAGCAGCAAAACTGAAAAAAAAAATTATCAAACCATAGTTCAGAACATCAGAGACTCTGTATCAACCACCTAGAATCAGGCCTGTCTAATCTCTCCCCATCCTGAAGCTCAGGGAAATTTGCAGAAGAGGGGGCGGTAAGATTGTAAGAGCACAAGGATGGGAGGAGTTATGATATGCAAAATACTCCACACAAGTTAGGGCCGAAGCAATTATAGTAGGACTCTGCATGATCTGCGCAATGACCAACATATCATTGACCCCTCAAAATCTAGCATGGACTAAAGGCACTAGGATCCTTAGAAACAAGGGATTAACAGTCACAATAGTGTTCCTATACTTAAGGGGAACACAAGAAAGAGTTCTAGGAAATACCACTGAGTCCTTACATCTCATCAGAGAGGAGGACCCAGAGGAAAGTTTGATATACACATTAAAGGATGCTTCAGAGATGGGGGAAGGGGCACTGAAGAAAGGGAGGGAGGGGGGAAAGAAAGGGAAAAAGGGGGGAGGGAGCAGGGAGGTCCAGGGAAGGGTGGAGGGAGGGAGGGGACAGGGATACCTATTATGAGCGGAAAAATAAACAAACAAACAAATAAATAAATAAATGGGAAAAAAAAACTGCTTGCAAGTTGCATGGCAAACTTTGTGCATGCCCACTCTGACCCAATGCAATTTTTGAGTATCGACATGGGAAACATCACTTATGCCAATCTATCCATATTATCTAGAATTTCCTTCTGAGTGGTAGAAAACATTTTAAATGGATCTATGTTTAAATAGTTGGATTCAATGCTACTGAAAAGTCCAACAGGGAAAAAAATTACATATTTTCCAACAGCACCCTCCGTACCTAGTGGACTAACTTAATCTCCTCGTAGAATTAATTTATCTAATAAATCATTATCAAAGCCCTTCATTAGATTTACAATTCAGTCAAATGGGCATAACCACTGAAATTACAAACAAGCTAGAGGTCTCAAACGTGAGTGCCTTTTCTCCAAAAACAGCCATAACCTCAACATTGCCAAAGTCACGGGCGACTTCCCTTTATCCTACATTCCTCCCTGGATTTTAGACTCTGCAGTCTTCTAAGTCTCTTGAGTAATCTCTTCCCATTCCTGTCTTGTATTTCCTGTCTGCTCTGTATAGGTTACTGGCAGTCTATATCTAAATGGGACTCAATACACAACTCATATTATCAACTCATTCTGAGTAAACTTAAATCAAGCTAAATAGAGGAGATATGTTAAATAAAAGCCGGGCTTTGACAGGAAAATGAAAACTCACTATTTTCTGTTAATCAAAAGCAGCTAACTGGGGGATGTAGTATCTCCTTGGTCTTTTAAATTATACCTATCAAGCTAAGTGAACATATAAAATGCATAATTCTTATACTCATGTTTTTTTTTTTTCCAGATGAGAAACATCATTGCAAGGTAATCTAGCAGTTTTCTGTTCAGTTCAAACCACTGACCCATTTTTAATAGGATCTTTTTCCTATTGCATCCCAGGAAAGTAGTTGTAGAATCACCATGGTTCTTGTTTCTTTTCCCTGCATGCTATTTTTAATGCATGTTGAAGCTTAAATACCAACAACATAGCTTATCCTTTTTTCCAACCTCAACCTGTAACAATTTTACACTCCTTTTATGTTCATATAACAAGATAGACATTTTACAAGCTGAGAGAAGGAAATCATTTTTAATAATTTATTAACTCCTGGAAAAATGTAGAATTCACTTAGTTGGTATATGAATGTCTATATTAACACATCATAAAATTATTATGATTTTTAAAAATTGGATGCCTTGAAGGAGCCTCATTAGTGTACTAAGTAATGCATTAGTCTCAAATTAAATGCTGTGAGATCACAGTATCAGAGGTGCTTCATATGAGATGTATTGTACATAATCCATAGGAAATGACACAAAGGCCACAGACTATTTGATTGACAAATGTTACAGATGGTATCTCTGGAGATGCTGCAGTTAATCTTCATGTTCCAGACATAACCGTGGAACAAAAGACAACTTAGGGGAGTAAGAGGGTTTCTTCTTACTTACAAGTCTTGGTTACACTTCCTCACCATGAGGAGTTCATACCAACAACAGAAGCCAAAAGAACTGGCCACAACATATCTGCATAAGAGCCGAGATAAGGACATGCTTCCACGTTTTCTAGTCTGCCTATATGTCCAAAATACTGAAGGAACTCTCTCTCTCTCATCCACCTTTTCAGGTAATTGTCCCACCCATTATGGGTTGTATCTTTCCATATCAACTAGATAATGTCCTGTAGGCTTGCTCAGGAGTTATGTCAACAAAATAATCTAAATAATAGATGTGCTAAAAGATTTGTCCTTCAGTTGTCAAGTTGACGCCTGTATATAACTGGCACAGCAGTTTTAAGTGAATTAATGTAGACTGTACTATCTCAGTGTAACATAAGGTAGACTTTTCCACCACAGTAAATAGATTTACAACTAAATGTGTAACAAGTAAGATAAAGGAATAATTTGTATCAAGTCTGCTACAGAGGCCTGAACCCTCACTAGTGCAGACAATCCAGAGGGAAACCCGGGATAGAAGCTGACAGGAAGATAGGAAGGAATGGGATGGATAATGAAAAGAGGTGTGGGAGGGAAGGAAGGAAAAGAGGAAAGGAGTGGAGCAAGGATAATTATTCAATATGCTTGTAAAACTAGGAAAAACTAAAAAATTTGTATGAACTAACTTGCAGAAAGAAAGAAAAAACGTTAAGAAAACCATGAAAAACTTTTGTTTCTTAGGAACTGGATGAAATATGAATCAAATGGAATATAATTTCAGTTAAAATGTTAAGATAGTTTTAATTCCAATAAGATGTTGATTGTCCATGTCATATGAGAAAACAAAAGCAAGACATATAGGAAATAATACCAGCAAGGGCTGGGGAGGGAGCTCAGTGGTAGCAATGCTTGTCTAGCAGGCACAAGACCTGGTTTAGATCCCCAGCACTGCAAAACAATATTGTTGCAATTACTCTTTCTGATTCTGTGAGAGAACACTTAAACACAAGCACATTAAAAGGGAGCTTTAGTTGGCTTATGGTTCCAGAGGGGAGATACGGTCCATTATAGGGGAAAAGGCATGGCAGGTGGCAGAGGCCAGAGGCAACTCAGGTCACATCCATCTTGGAGGTAGAGAAGGCAAACAGCAAACTGCAAGAGCAGACTACTAACAGAAGCTACCCTTAAGGCCTGCCCCTTGGGATGTGCCTTCAGACTACCAAAGGAAACTATCCTTAAGGGCTGACCCTTGTGATGTGCCTTCAGACTACTAACGAAAGCTATCCTTAAGGGCTGCCCCTTGGGATGTGCCTTCAGACTACTAAAGGAAGCTATCCTTAAGGCCTGCGCCTTGTGATATGCCTTCCTCCAACAAGGCTGTAATTAAGGATGTCACAACCACACCGAACATTAGTAGCAACTAATGCCACTCACATTCAAGTCATGACAGATATAATAATAATGATAGTATAATACCATCCATGAAGAGACACTAACCTTATAGACATTACACTGAATTTCCATGGGACACCTACAATATGGCCTCCTTTCTACCTATTCACAGTGTTGCACACTGCGGGCACAGTGCATCTGTCCCACCGCCATGCTCATCACACCACATCAGTTCTGAGATTTCTAAGAGAGGAAACCCCAAATGCCAGACAAATTTATTTCATGTAGCTACTCATATGGCTTCCAGAAAAAAAAAAAAAGAGCAGAACTGCAACTTTTTGGAGGCCTATTTTAAGCCAAGAAAATAAAAATCAGTCAAAAAAGGCACATTCAAAATTACACATGGTATCGGTGCACCCTTCCATGTCAGTCCCAGTATAATTTGGCATTTGCTCTTCAGAACACAATTCTGAAACTGACTCCAGAAACGAACTTATTTGTGCATTCTAGAAACTACTGTTATAAAATAAGTAAATATTCATACTGCATCATATAAAATATTTTCCATTTTTATTGAGCTTCTCCCATGTGGCTTCACTGCCAGCCTTTGTGGCAGAAGGCCATGCAAGGGGCCAGCTCTGTGTGGTGGATCACTCTGCAGGGCGTTCCTGTGTGGACTGATAAAATTTGATAATGAGTGGAAAATTCCCTATTCGAATTATATTATCACTTTAGAGAATCGCGAGGTTGCAGAAGAAGACGTTAAGAAAAATTCAAATATGTACTCATTATTAATAGAATCCCCCAGTTTGCTCAAAGTGTGAGAAAAGGGTGACTTACAATCCCTCCTACTGTTAAAATAAATTTGGAAGTTGCTTTCTGTTCTATTCCCCACTGCCATAGTCACTTAAAGACAAGCTGACATAGAACAAATGAATAAAAACAACATTTCCCTAATGTGGAAAGGTGCAGACCATAATCAGGCAGGAAATAATATTTGTTTTCTTTCCAGTCATTTGGAATGAGCTGCCATTTCTTACTTCTGGCTCTACCACTAGAGAGATCATCCAGAACTCTTTGAAATGAAACCCGCTGTCTGTACTTCCCACGGTGACAGAGTCTCCATGCATGCACATTGTTTTGCATTTAAATATATATTGCTTTTAAATTTTAAATGGTGATATGAGTGAGAACCCTTGGCAGCAGAGAAATTAGATTGGGAAGTCAAGTGAGAAAACAAGAGCAGGCAAATATATTAAAATAGGACTTTTCATTTGTTGTGCTTCAAATACCCACCTGGAATCCAGAATGAGTCTGCAGATGGAAGATATTGGGTTCGATGTTTTCTCCAAAGATAACATCTTTCAAGAGGATACTAGTAGGCTTTAAAAACATACTTTATGGAGACAAAGGGAAAACCAGTATGGATTCATCAAAAGACACAATGAAAAATCAGTTCTTCTAGATCACATACCAGAATTAGTCTCAAAGAAGGAAAAATGAAGAAATCTCCATCATTAATTCTCCACCACAGCAAGTCCCTTTCCATAAATTTAAGAGAGAAGAAGAGATCAACCTATTTTGTTATCATAAAGGTAGGTGTAATATGGGGTAGAGCACACACTTTGTACAAAGGAATGCAGACACTGGTTTTTTTTTTCTTTTTTCTTTTTTTTGGCTAACATGTATGCACACACACTCATGCATTGTCTCTGGAAAATGATCCTGACTAAAAAAGATCAAAAGAAAGTAAACTAAGTAATAGACAGGCTTAGGAGTAGAACACATGAGGAAAATGTGAGGGAAGTGAATAGATTTTCCAAAGGAATGATACTAAGCAGGTCAGGAAATGAAAACATTAGCTAAATAGTTATACACTGAGCCCAAACACAGGGTCAAGTCAGGCCCCAAAGACTCAGAGCTTCTGCTGAAGTCAAATGTCTGCACCAACAGTTACGCACTCATTTGAAGACACAACTCAACCTTAAACAGCCAGTAAGTGAGAAAACATATTTATTTTGGATAGGAATAGCCAAACAAGTGACTTTAAGAGGAGGAAAATTCACTTTTGAAGTGAAAGGGAACCTTTTTCACCCTGAGGAAAAACAGATGCTCAGGCAGCTTCTGATGAGGTAATCAGTGCAAATGGTAGGCATGCTTAATTTAAGATTAATTAGGTCAGTAGAAACTTTGTTGATTTAGTCAAGGACTCATTGCAAAACACCCAAGAATACTTTTCCATCAAAACACCTTCAGGTGATGATATTAATCTAATCATTATACTATCGTGAAAACCTTTGAAACTTTTTTCTCTGGATTTTTTTTTTTCACTTAGGATGCATTTATATTACCATGCTCTTTAAGTCATAAAGATAAAATGAATTCTAAAGTATATTTTCTTCATTAAGTTGATCCTAGGACAGCAATGCCTAGACTGGTCCTTTCAGCAGGAGAATATTCTTTGAGTCAAAGAGAAGACCTCTGTTCTGAAAACCAGAAGTATACTAAGTGCATCAGTGGTCTGTTTAGTATATTGTTATTGGCTTCAGACCCCTGGGAGGTGAAAGAATTCCAGCTCCGCCCTAAAAGCTAGTTTCTACCTGAGTACCTAAGAAATCAGTCTCCAGCCACTTTCATTTCCCATTTCCTGTAGATTATGAGATAAGAAAATTCCCAGTAGGCTTATTGGACCTGGACTGCTGACTAAAGATCCAAAGTTTGCCCCCACTGATCAAAGCAGAAGCATATTGTCGAATTCATTGACATTCTCATTTTATGCATTTAGCAGGCAATATCCTCTCCAAATAGGTAGGATAGGATCCATCGTTTTACAATGTGTGGTGGTAGGCAGCATGGTTTTTTTTTTTTTTCCCTCTAATGCAAGGAAATGTGAAAAATAACTGTGCCAAGAATGAATTATTTGAATTTAACACACAAGCTGCAGCTGGTCACTAAAACCCATTTGTGACTTGTCAAAGAAATGTGTGGAATCACAGAATCATTTTCCCAGTTGTAGCTGCTTGTTCGTGTGCACAGAAATTGAACATTTCTGATTGGATTTATGAAAGAGAAAGACTTCGCCAAGAAACTCCTTTTTATGCGCTCAGAAAAAAAAATCCAAAATAACAAATCTGAAAAACATAACACTTACCTTTCTGCATCACTTCTCCTTCATGCTTTGAGCTGCTTCTGCAACTTTCAAACTGCTTCTCCAGCAGTATTAACCTTGCTTAGCGGATGGGGAAATCTAAGATGCAGCACATTTCCTCAAGGAGGGTTTGGCAGGGAGATACAGGCCTAGGAAAATTAAGACACAAGTATCTTTTATTTCTCCCAAAACACAATGAACACAGTATTCACAGATTCAGAGTATTTCACAACCTATCTCCTGGAGCCCACCAGCCAGATAGACCTAGACTGCCTCTAGACGTATTGGCTATTCATTTCAGTTACAGCCTTGTCATTCTCTGTGCTAAAGCAGGGCCCTTACCACTCTTGCTTTCTCTTGGGTACTCCATGACATATCATGTTCTTTGGTATCTGCTGTTACTCGATGTTTGTCTACCTTTATGGATGTCTGAAAATTCCACAGAATTTTCAAGGAATAGATCCCACTGTTTCTGATACGGGGCCAGGTGATAATGGGCTTTAAGCTATTCCCTTGATGACCATTCCAAGTGGTTCTCTTCTCACATTTCTAGGCCCATCCAGTGCTCCCAGCAACATCTAGCATTGTCCTGTATCCAAAGTAGAAACCCACAATTTTGCACATGTGCACTTTTCTTTTTAGCAGAGGATTAGAGTCACCAGAAATACAGAGTTCCAGTTATCTTGAGTTAGGAACAACAAGGCGACTTGGTTGGTTGCAGAGGTTGAGGAGAAAGAGCTACACACAGACTTCGAGCTAAGAAAGTAGGAGAAGGCTAAATGATACTCAGAAACCTTACTGAACACTTCTACAGGGATGGGGTCTTGTAAACAGAAGAGGAGAGTGTGGCTAGGATAGGATCTAAGACCCGATTCTTTTCTTTTTTAAATCTAAGACCCAATTCTATGTTGTCTCATAAGCAATGATGAAAAAAGGCAAATTTAAAATAGTAAGAATAAGGAGTGAGACACCTTCTTTTTTACTGTTGTGTATACATGTCTGCATGGGAATGGCATATAGCTGTGTTTGCTATGAAGGTGTATGCACCTGCTCATGCAGAGAGGCCAGAGGAGGACATCAGATGTCCTGCTGTATCACTCTACATCTATTTCCTTGAAGGTCTCTCACTGAATCTGACTACTGTACATCACAGATTATCCTAGCTCCACCTCCTCACAGAACTGAGATTATGGTCACATGTGGTCATGCATGGATATTCACATGAATGCTGGGGATATGAACTTAGATCCTCATGCTTAGCCATTGAGCTGTCTGTCAGCTCTTTCTATTTTTTTTTGATAGAGAGAAAGAGAGAAAGAGAGGGAGAGAAAGATTGATTCAGTGTAAAATATAGTCTAGCATGAGGCAATCTGATTGCCACTCAGTGTCATTCACTTTCCCCCTTGCCTAAGTTGGTGATCATTTACCTGAAGCCTTGCATTAGCCTTCTGATGTCGGCAAGAGGCTGACCATCCATGTCAAGATTTGATCCCAAGTGCAAAGCAATGCTGATGAGAAACATACAGGCCAAATTACTTCATCTCTCTGATGGCGCCGCTCTGCTGTCATGGCCCTTAAGCTCCCTAGTCTGTTGCCACAGCTTACAACATGAAATTGGCAATGCCAGGTTGAATGGTGGAATGGATAATGGGTTTCACTTTTCTACCACACCTGTTCCTTGAGCTTTAGTCAATACTTACTTATAACTCACAGAAATGCAATCTTCATGAGATAAGAGGATTGGCTGGTCATGTCCACTGCTGTCTCTCTCCAGCACTCGAGAGGCATTTGATTCAAATGATTGATTTGGTACCTGAGATGTAAGTAAGCCTTGATGTGGAATCCATGTGGAATATGTATCAAACAAATATGAATCAATATTAATACTATCTGGTAGATACAAATTATGTATTATATGTGTGTGTGCATACACAAACACATGCACACACACTGCTGTCATTTCTATCACTAAACCTAACTCAAAAGAGATATCTTGGGTTTGCAGAATAGTTCAGTGGGTAAAGGCACTTGCCTCTATGCCCAATGACCAGAATTTGGTTCCCTAGAAATTGTATAGTGGAATGAGAAAATGGACTTTGCAAGATAAATAAATAATTTTTTATTATTTATTCAATCGTGCGTGTATGCATATGTGCGTGCGTGTGTGTGTATGTGTGTGTGTAGACCCATGGATGAATTCGGGAACCACCATGGACTGCCTCCACTTCCTCCTTGTTTACTCTGCCCCGGGATTCACAGACTCCGCCCTACCAGGACCAGAAACTCAGGCCGCCCCTGCTTCCGCCCGGGGTCTATACGTGGAGTCTAGGATCCGAACTCGGGACCTTCCGCCTGCAAGGCAGAGGCTTAACCCCTGAGCCACCTCTCCCGCCCCAATAAATGTTTTTTAAAAGGAATTTCAGCCATATTTTAAAAACAATTAATTATGCAGAAGTGTAAATTGACTTCTGGGCAGTTAGAATTATGTATCTCAACAATAACTGGCAGTTAGAATTAGCTTTTATTGTTAGCATTAGGTTTTCTCCTTTGAAGTCATTGGTGCTGCATTGATACTCTCATTTTCTTTGCTTGGCTAAAGCAGTTTTCATTGTAAAATCTTGGTAGAAAGATTGAGCAAAGAGCCCATGGGGACAAAGACAAGGAATTCCTCTACCCTCCCTGGGCAGAGCATGGATCCCCTCAAGCTGCCATGTCAGGAAACATGTTAGACATTGTGCTCCCTCAGGCCTATCTTCAGACAGCTTTTAAAGTACAGAAGTTTCCCGGTGGCTGTGAGCTCTGTCCATGGACATGAATGAGTGAGGTGAGGTGGGCAAAGCGCCCTTTCCATCAGGCAACACTGTCTGAGCGCATGTAAAACTGGGAGATTGTGTGTAATGGAAACAGTGTCAAGGGCTTGGAAACCTTCACGTGGGCCTTCTGTGTCCATCACCATCAGTTTCCTCATCCTGACGCCATCACTGCCCTGTCCAGAGGTCAGTTGTACCATGTGCAGCTTGGGTCCTGCTAGCATTCACTCACCAATGCTCTGTCTGTTGTCGGCTTCTTCTTGCTCTGGTCTTTTGCCCCCAAAAGTATTCCTTTATTTCTTTTTTTTAAGTTTTAGAATTTGCTGAAACACATGTCAGAACTTGTGGTATGCAAAGGGCAATCATCCGGAACTTTACTGCATTAAATGCCCATCTCCACAGATTAAAAACTAGTGAGTTAGGTTCTGACTGATAAAGATCAGCAAAGTAAACCAATGCTAAAGAGAAAGAATAAGTCAAAAAAAGAAAAACAAAACCTTTCCTTAAATGATCCCTTTTTGAAATAGAGTAAAATACTAAGTACCTTTGCTCAGTAGGTGAAATCATGACCTCTTTCTTATCTATGTGACTCCTCCTCTTGCTGGCCACGCCTCTCTATCACTTCTGCATTACTCTACAGGGATACGGAACTCATGGCCCTGAGACTTTGCCTCTGATCATTCCTCCAGCTAGAAAGCCTGTCTGTCTTTATGTGACCTTACTCTCCTTAAAAGCTAATGACAGACCAAATCACTAGGAAGAGTCCTTGATACTGACCGAAGAGGGTGAAGAGATGGCTTTTGACTACTCCACAGATATTTTCAGAAACATCAAATTCTCATTTTCCTATCTACAAAGAGAGGTTTATTTTCCCTCAAGTTTTTTGAATCTGGTCTTTGTGTTTTTCTGAGGTTTAGCTTTGAAGAAAATATGGAGATAATAGAAGTCTGTGCTTTTAGAAGTTTATAGGCCAATCGTGGAGCCCATTCATAGAATTTATCTGGCTTTTGTAGAAGAGTAATTCATGTTCACCAGCCCACAAGTTCAGGAAGACCCCGGTAATGCTTAAAAGTGACTGATGATTTGAGATCTAGAATCACCTAGGAGACAAATATTTACATGTTTCTGTGAAGGAGTTTGTAGATTAAGTTATTGAGGTGGGCAGACCCACCCTAACTGTGGGTGACCCACCATTCTGTGGTCTGGGGTCCTGGACTGAATAAATGAGAAAAGAAGTTGAAGATCAGCGTTCATCTCTCTCTGCTTCTTGATTGAAGATGCAATGTGACCAGCTGCCTCACATTTCTGGTGTGATGCCTTTTCTGCCAAAATGGACTGTATCCTCAAACTGGGAACCAGATAAGTCCTTTCTCCTTAGTTGCTTTGGTAAAGAATTTTTTCACAGCAACAAGAAAAGCGACTAATACACTTCTTAATATTTAAAAGCAGAACTTGACCTATGTGAGGCATTTGCCAAGTGATTTATTTCTTAGTGCTTGATGTTTAGTGGCGGGATAGATGCTATCTCATATAATCATAATGATTATCACACAATAATATGCAGTTATTTATTTACATGTCAAAGACCTTATCATTCTAAAGCATAGAAACTTCAAGTATTAGAAAAATGTGAAGACAATACACAGTGAAGCTACTGAATACCTAGGAAACAAATCATAGCAGTAAAATCTAGTAGTATGGTAAACTACATCTATGTAATTGACTCGGTTTTGAATTTGTAATGTCAAGTTTCCCTGAGATGACTTAGATATCCATAGATACTGTACCTATAACTTTGCACATGTTGACAAAGAGATATGAAAAGAATAAACATAATCAAGCCAACTCTAGCTAAAAGTACAATAATTCAAAAATTTAACAAGTATTTAACAAATAATCCCTATCTTATTCATTTATATCTGGGCAAGAAACAACAATGACTCCAAATCTAGACACAGATCAATGCTGTGTAATCAATCATCATTGTTTCTTAACTAGACCTTTCTTTACAAATTTTATGTCTCACTTTCAAGTGTCAAAAGGCTTCCCATACTAGTCTAATTTCAGAAAGTTCTTTGAATTCTGTGATCAACAGTGTATGTTTTACACTACTCACAGTGCTCATTTCTTTGCAGTGCTGTGTAGCATCTGTACTTTCATCTTGTCTACCCTAAGGGCTTCTCTTTTCACTCAGCAGTGGTCTGCACTGCCTTGTGTAGCCATTTTGTAGTATCTTGGAGTTCTGGGTCCACCCTGGTGCTCTTCTACCTAGCTGTTGGCTCGTTCTCTCCTCTGTTATTTCAGTGGTATGATGTATGACCCAACTACTATGACTGGATTCCTTGTTCTCCTGGTTCTCAAAATCTGAACACACACACACACACACACACACACACACACACACACACACACACACACAAGTTATTGGGAGGTTGATGCACTGAACTTTTCTTATCCTGACAATCAAATGTGTTGTCATGCAAGTAGATGCTGTCTTACGCATTACTATTCTTAGGTTAAGTGTTTGACTATTTACACTCTCTTAGATTTATAATAAAGAATAGATACATTATGAGAGGAAGGAGCCTCTTTATTTTTTATTGCTATCAAGTCAAACATATATTGGTGCATGGGTCAATTTGCACAAAGTGTGGAACGTTCATGTCAGAATGGTGAGATACATACGATATGTAGGGAACTTTCATGTGTCCTTGTGTCCTATAGTCTCTCCAATATCAGAATGCTTGACTTGGTGTGCACATTACTAGTGGTATGTGTGGAGCATTACTAACTTAACTCTAAGGGTAGTGCATGTGATAGAGTCCTAGGTCAGTCAATGTACCAGATTATTTCGCTGATTACCAAAGTTTCAGGGATGAGTACATGGTCTAAGCCTATGCAGTTAGAATGAATCTGAAGTCAGATTTACTCATTGAACTTGGACCTGAGAGTTCATTCAGTTAAGGCAGTTGTGGCTATCTGTCACCTGGAGGAGGTGAATGGAATCATAACATGTAGAAAGCTGGTTCTGGATGCTGTCTTGAAATCTGGACTGAGATCTCCCTACATTTTCCACTAACAAAATATGTTTCCATTCTAAAACATTTACTCATATCAAGTCAAGTTTTCTTTCATTTGCACAGAATGTTCTGTCTGACACTGTGTGTCCATTCAGTACACACAGGCAGCGTGTCTGCAGTCAGGGCTGAGGGTCTAGTGGAGACCTATGAAAGGCAAACACACTTCACAGAGGTCTCCCAATAAGTTGCTCTTTGTGGATCAAGATATCAAACTGTTAGGGTTTGAATGTGACTATCTCTCCCCCCCCCCAGCTCACATGTCTGAATCCTTAGCTGTTGTTCATGTTTAGGAAGGTCTTGGCACATTTAGGAGCTGGAGATTGTTGGAGGAAGGCCTATCATAGGGAATGGACCTTGAGGAGGGGCAGTCCTGCCCTGCTTGTGTTGGCAGGCAGGCTGCTCTTGCAGTCTGCAGCTTGCTCTCTCAGCCTGCATAATGATGGATGTGACTTGAGCTGTCTCAAGCTCTGCCACCCACCATACCCTTCCTGCCTAATGGACTGGATCTCCCCTCTGGAACGATAAGCCAAATACATCTCCCTTTCTCCTCTTCAGTTGCTTGGGTATGAGTGCCGTTGTCTCACAGCAGCAGAAAGAGTGACTGTAACACCTGCTTACCTGTAGTTCTGCATTCCTTCCCTATTTAACACTCCATTTTCCCCTCTTTTTAAAGGAAAAATTTTAAGAAATATTTTAACTAGAACAACTCTTCTGTTAACTCGTGTTTCAACTTTGATATAATTAATACCATCTCATTTAAAGTCATTTCTTCAAACTTATAACCAAGGAATAAGTGTCTCTCCCACCTGTCTGAGATACTTTTCCCTCTGTAGTGTGGTGGAAAGTCCCATTGCAGAAGCACTAATTGACCCTTAATGAGTATAAAGATTATTATGTCACACATTGTGGAGCTAAATTAAAATGAAAATTAAAATATTAGCTCTTCTTTCTCCTCCAGTCTTTAGGAAACACCCAGCCAAGTCATGTGTGGCAGTTTGGTGACTGGGATCTAATTTCAACTTCATTATAGAACCATTAGCAAAAGGAAGTAGATTTTAAAATAAGTGTCATTTACTAAAAAGGTTTTCTACCTTGATAATTCATTTTTCCTTCAGTGATAAAGAATGAAGAATATTTTTTCTAATTTCAGATTATTTTTTTAAGTTAGTGTACTCTCATTAAGGCCTTTAAATTACTTAGTGTGTGTGTGTGTGTGTGTGTGTGTGTGTGTGTCAGAGGGCACCTTGTGTTCCTGGGAGGACCAAGGGTGGTTTAGAGAATCATCCTGGGTTGCTTCTACCTCCTATTTGCTTTTGCTTTGGAATTTCCCAGGCTCTGCCCACCAGGGCCCCAAGTGCAGGCCACCACCATTTTCTCCTGAAGTTTTTATGTGGGACTTGGGATTCAAACTTTGCATGCAAGGCAAAGTCTTAACCCCTGAGTCATCCCCCTAGCCCTTGTTAAGGCCTTTTTATGCATTCCTATCATTACACTTTGCTCTAGGTCACCCCTCTTCCACCGCCTTTTCTTACCTCTCCAGCTGCAACTAATAGTGAAAAATAGGTCATTCTTTATTTAAAAAAAGTGCAATAGAAGAAAAATAAATATTTGGTTGCATGTTTTTGTTATGAATTTTAAGTGATTTTCTAATTAAGGAAAGTGAGATTTAAAAGTTAACTTTTTCTATTCTTTTTCTCTAAAAAAAGAAAAAAAAAGATAAAAGTATTAATAATAAAGACTGCTTTCTCCCCAAGGAGGAGCTATTTGGGTATATTCAGGCAAATATTTTAGACTGTTCTTAGAGTACAAAATAAATGAAAGCATTTTCTGTCTCGGGAGAGGTTACTTGATATAGTTCTGGTACCCTTTGCATGCATATCCTCTTCAATGAGGAACACTGTCTGTCCACTTCCTGTCTGGGGACTTTTTGCAGAGATAGATACAGTCCAAACATGTTGACCAGCTGCCCCACTTTTTTTTTTTAGTTCTCAGCAGGACCTTTTTCCTACCCTCTGATTATAATGAGGAGAAAAGTTGCTGAAAATCCAACTGCAAGTTGTATTGTAAGAGAATTCTTTGCCGATGTGCTTGCTTTGGCTAATCTTTTTTTTTCTTTAATCAATTAACTTTTCTAATTTTTTCTTCTTTTAGAGATGTGACAAGAAAAAAAAATGTGTGTTCCTCAGACTCAGCGTCCAGGAGGATGACATTTGCCACCAAAATTCTCGGGAAGGAACTTGTTGGGGTTATGCCGCCTCTCAACCATGAGTCCTAGTTCTTTTCTCCTTCCCCTCTCCAGCATCTTTTTTCTCCCCCCTTTCTAGTTTCTACACAGCATGAAACCCCAGGAACCCTTTTGTCCACTGTCAGGTCAACAAGAAGCCAAATTAAAAACTAACAACTTTTGAATTTCAACAGCCAGACAAAGTGAATGTAGACTAAGAAGCAAAAGGAAAAAGAAAAGAAAAAAAGAGGGGAAAAAGACCTAAAGGAAAGAAAAGCCCAGCTGAGGGATTTGGAGGGCAGGGCCCTGAAGGGGCCAGGCTGCCTCTTTTGATGTGGGAGGTCTGCCCACAACCTGCTGTGATGCTCTCTGGGACATCTCATTAACCGTGTCATCAAAGCCCCCTCAGGTCCAGCGAATCATAACATTATCTCTGACATTACCACACAGATACAAGGTTCCCGAGGCAGTCTATAAACATGCCTGTACTAACCAATTCATCGTGGCTTGACACCCCGGCAAGGGCTGGATGCCCTTTAGTGAGCTCTGTGAATTGCCCCAGTCATTCATCAAAGTTTCTTCGAGTGCATTTCACACAGCATTAAATTTAATTAAAGCAACATTGACTGCATTGTAATCCTCGGGAGGCTTTTTGTCAGAGGATCTGGAACACTTTCAGCTTAAAATGTCCATTGTTTTGTTGGAGGTTTGCTTGGCTGTTGGGTTTAGGGTTTGGACTCTTTTTTTTGAAGGATGGATATCCGGATCAAATTAAAGTGGTGGTGACTTGCCTTTCTTTACTCTTTGCTTTCTTGTCTTTTCTCCTTGTTCTTCCTCTTCTTTTTTCCAACTTCCAAAGTCAAAAGATCTAAAAGATAAATGTTATAGAAGTGTTTCAAGAAAACGGGTTGTCAGTGAGTTAAACTGCATTATAAACCCAATCTCAAGAAAATGGGATACACTGCAATACAAAGATCCTTCCCAGCCCAGCAAAAGCCCCACCTCTACACCTGCAGAGGCAAAAGAGCACACTTGAGACTTGGAAGGTTCCCGTAAGTACTATCTTTGAATCACAGATTCCTTCAAAGGTGTGGTCTTGAAATCTGAATGCTTTGCAGCTAGTGCTTATATGAAATTCCCCCAGACACTGTGGATCCTTAGTGATCTTTTTAAGATTAATATCAGAAGATTAAGTCAAGAAAAAAATCAATATCTTTTTCCTTTTCATCAGCAAAGAAACTGGACAGTACGGAGAGGACAGCCAAGAATTCCATAAGCTGCTCTAACATCCTTTATGGAGTATGCCTGCTAGATGTATATGAGTATGTATGCATGTGTATATGTGTGCGTGTGAGTGTGTATGCATATGAGCATGAATGTGAGTGGTATATGAGTGTGAATGTAAACATTTGTATGAATGTGTCAGTGTGAGCATGTTTGTGTGCATGTAGAAGTGTGATATAAATGTGTATTTGTGCATCGTGTGTGATTACGGATGCATGTATATGTGTCTATATAAGTACGAATGTGTGTGATATGTGAGTGTAAATGTGTTTGTGTTTGTATATGTGTATAAATGATGGGAGTATTGCATGTATGTGTGCATATGTGTGTATGATGAGCATGAATACATATGTGTGAACTTTAATGGACAAGTGTGAGTATGACTATGAGTGTGTGTTATGATTGAGGGTGCATCTGAATATGTGTAAGAGTGTTGTGTGGGAAGGAATGTGAGTGCAAGCTTGTGTTTGTGTGTATGTGTGAGTGTGTGTGAATTTAAGCATGTGTATGTGTGAATGTGTATGTTTGGAGCAAAGAACGTTAGTCAGGCATACAGAAAGAAAGAAAATGAAGAATAAAATGTAACATGGGAAATTGCAAAATAGCCAATACCTGGCAGCATTTTTTAGCTACTTTTTGAAAAAGAAATCTATGCATACTAAATCTAGCTTTGCTGCATTACTCCTTCAAAATTGTGCAAAAGCATCGAAGAATTAAGGCTGGGTAACATAATGTCAGTATGAAACCTAGAGATAGTATACTTTGGTTAAATGAAGATTAGTTCAGTCTAATTGGACAGGCAATATTGTCCTGCTAGAGCCTTACTCATACTACTTTTAATTGCTCATTTTCATCTTTTTTTTGGTGATTGCATTGAATGACCCAAATTCTCTATTAAGCTGCCATGTGTTCAATTCTATGAATTCTGCAAATAAGCCCTAGTGGGCATTACCATATAAATCTATGTACATCTAACCTATTTATTCACAAAGTGGCAAGTCATTCAAATTTTCTATTTCAATTTCTTGGTCTGCAAAATGGGAATAAAAAATCTATCTCACTGAGCTCACAAGGATATTGAAAGGATCACACAAAATAATGTATATAATGCATATAAAAGTTCTTTGAAAGTGAGCAAGATGGCTGAGTAGGTAAAGGAGTTTGCTCTTAAGCCCAATAGCCTGAGTTCAATTCCTAGAAACTCACACAATCACAATGGAAAAAGAAAAGGACTTCTGCAGCTTATCCTGATCTTCACACATGTGCCATGGTACATATGTGTGCACATGCACACACACACACACACACACACACACACACACACATACACACATACACCCCACACAAAGTAAACAAATGTAAAAAAGGGGGTAAAAGTCCTCTGATTGGAATAAATGTGTTTTGCATATATTAGTGATTTTAAAGTAAAACATCAGTTATCAAAAACAAGCACAGAAATTGTGATTTTGTCCTTAAATTAAAGCATTTATCATCTTGATGAATTACTTGAAAGTGAAAGCTCCACTTACTACCTTTTAAATTTATAGCCTAACAATAAAGAATAAGAGGTAAAGAGAAAAGGATGTAAAGAAAGAAAGAACTGATGCACAATTGGGCTGAACAAAATAGATCCAACATCATCGGATCATACAAATGGATACAAGCAAGAGGTCAGAAATGAAAGCATGACTTACCATGTTTGGAAAATCATAACCATGTCAGATTTAAAAAGGACTCTAGAAGGAAATCTGCCTTTATGATATATATTATCTCACTGGAGATGTAGCTAATTGTTAAAGGAGATATGTTAATGTTTTGGTAGAAAGCTCAAGATATGGGGTCAAAGAGGCTCTACCTCTTACTAGAGCGTGACCCTAGTCTAGTAAGTTCTGAGCCTTTATTTCCCATGCATCACATGAGGGTCACAATATCCTTTCAAAGTACTGGCCATTTTTTATGAGGACTGTAGAAATATTCAAGTAGACATGAGCAAAGTATAAACACGGATTCTAAAGGAAAAACTCAAGAGAAGAAAATGCATACATGATGGAGTCTAGCGTACATGATGCATACATGATGCATACATGATGCATACACGATGCATACATGATGCATACATGATGCATAATGAGCAATGTAAGAACCACTTTCTGGCCTGTAAATATATTCCCTCAACTACTCATAATCCCTCTGTCCAGGACTGCACACTGAGTTCACCAAGCTTTTGGTGGGCTGCCAAAAAAGAGGAAAAATGCTGCCTTCATTGTGTTGGTGCAGCATAATTGTGAAGGGAGATCAAAGCAGAGATATGCAAGGACCATGGAAGGCAGTAGACAGATCCTCAGCTCATGAGAATCTTAAACAACTGGATTCAGCATGTCAATAAAAATAAAAGTATTTCATCTGCAAAAAGGTATTATTTAGCCATGTAAATGTAGAATGGGATTAGCCAGGAGGCAATTATTAATGCAGCCATGCTTTCCCTGGGGACGGGGTCTGGTAAGGAAGCTGAAATGCTTCTGGTTCTTCTGGAAGGAAGAACACGTAGGGAGGCTTTTGTGACCTGATAGAGATCGATATTTGCCTGGTCCTGTCCCATGTCTGATCCAGAGTTGTTCTATAGACATTAGTATAACTCTTCAGAGAGAATGAGCCAACCACATGAGGTTTCAGAATTTAAGATATCTATAATTTTTCTTGACATTTTGCATTTTTAATGTTTTGGGTAGCTATCTCAGCTTTTTGCCCTTGAGAGCCATATACCCTTAGTATCTTTGACAAATCAGTTTGCTATGAAAGTGAGTATAGGCTTGATCCTTATACTGTGATATGCCTGCTATATCATCTAGCATATAGCCAGAGGAAATAAGTTAGGAAATATGCCGTGTGTGTGTGTGTGTGTGTGTGTGTGTGTGTGTGTGTGTGTAGAAAAGGACACTAGGTATTTCCAAGGAGGCCCAAGGGTGACTGCAGAAATCATCCTGGTTTTCTCTATCTCTTTATTGCTTTGCTCTGATTTTCAGGGTTAGAATTACAGGCTGCCATTATTTCTGTCTGGCCTCTTTATGTGTGATTTCAGGGTGGGAAATCAGATCCTTCTGCTTTGGAGGCAAAGGCCTTAATTCCTAAGCCATCTCGCCAACTCTCATACCAATTTTTAATTCTTTAAAGTTTTCATATACGAATACAATGAATTTGTGTGTTTTTAATCCCCTGTTACCCACTTCCATAGCCCTTCCATCCCACACATTCTCCTTTCTTGCCAGTCTCACTCCCATGTCCTCCTGCATGTGTGATTCATTAGACTGGATGCTGTGTTGATAAGTGCCCAGACACCCACTGGAGCATGAACAGCTCACCAGCGGGCAAGCTGCTGAGTAAAGAAGCTCCTCCTCTCCTATCTGGCAGAAACCCCAAACATCACATAGAGTGGCAACATATCTCCTGAGATCCTCCCTCCATGATGAAAAACTGACAAGTCAACTGTTGTGGAGGTCTAGTGGAAGTAGACCCTGCTGTATTGAACTCTTAGGTACAGCAGCTCTGATACTAACAGAAGTTCTGTCTAGTAATACCTCTTCCCACTCTCAGACTCTTGTATTCTTATGGTCCCCCTTTCTGAAAGGTTCCCTGAGCCATGGGATAAGGTGTCTCACACCTTTTGACTACCACAATCCTTGTTTTTGGAGTTCTCCCATTTTCATTCCTGCTTGTATTTAATTTTCTTTTCTATTTCTTGTTTTGTTCTGTCTCTTGTGTTTGCTTATCATCATCTTGCTGCTTTTCTTTACCCTTATGTTCCTCAAGCTCTGTGCTGGGCAATCATTCATTCCCTAGTTCCAGTTATCATCCATGAGCTGCTGATTATCGAATGTACAAAGCCACTTATGTTAATTGGAAATGACCTTATTCCTGCAATTAATAGAAACTAGGATAGCTAAAAGAAGTATTATTTTGTTTTTCTTTTACAAAGCCATGGGCAGTGTTTTCCAGGACAGTTTGGCTGCTCTATGACATCATGGTGGAAGTATCTATGATGACTTATCTGTTACAGCACAAACAGATCTATTGTTCTGGCTCCCACATTCATACTTAAATAAAGCAAAGGCGAGAGAGCACCTGTGTTAGGGAGAAAGGTTTTAGCAGTGCCTCAACAAACCCAAGCTTACATCCTCTTAGTCAGATCCTGGCCCCATTTCCATATGAAAAAGAACAAGGAAAGTGAAAGCCATGCTTATCCAGCCCTCACGTGGTGGCTGCCAAAGAGAGGACTTGAGATGTGAGTTGGAGAAGCCAGTCTGTATTTCTTCCTGCACTTTTCCATAACCCCAATGGCCTCATGAGTATCTCTGCTTTGACCATTTAAGGGCAGTCAGAATTCACATACCAAAAACTAGACTCATCTGTGCTCCCTCAAGAGATCAATGCTCCACTCACCCAGCTACAGAGGCAGAGAACCAAGGCTGCTGTTTGGGAAAGAACATCTCTGGGGTCCCCATAAGTCAACACAAAGACATCAGACATATTGCCCAGACTGCCAACTAGACTTCCAGGATTTCTCAAACCTTCTCACTTGTTTCTGCTGCAGTCACCACCACCTGGGGTCTGGAGTAACGTTATTTCTCTCTTGCCATCTGTGTTAAGTGAGGATTTTTTTCATCACTGTGACACAACATCTGAGGGAAAAATACCTTAAAAAAAAAAAAGAAAGATGTATCTTGGCTCAAGGTTTTACTATTTCCAAGATCATGTGACTCCATTGTTTCAGGATGCAGAACACTGGGGCAGACCACGTGCAGCACAGGAAGTAGAAGGAAGGGGGAAAGGGACAAAATACATCCTTCAAGGACAAAATCCCAGTGACCTCCTTCCTCCCAAAGGCCACACTTTCCTCCATAGGCCTCACTACTTCCTCAAAGCCCATTAAAACGTGCATCCACAGGTGGAATAATCCACCAGAATGTGAGAGCTGCTCCTGAACACTGAGCACTAAGTTTCAAGTCTTCAGCACAAGAGCTTTTAGGAGACAGTTTAGTTCTAAACCGTAATACCCTCCTCAATCCAATCCCCAAGGCAATGCTTTTTGCTATTGTTTTGATTCTTTAGTGTGTGTGTGTGTGTGTGTGTGTTCATGTCTGCATGCACTGCATGCACGTGCTGAAGCCAGAAGACAATCCCGGGTATCTTCCTCCTCTTCTATTGCTCTCCACATTCTTCTTTTGACACAGACATTCTCATTGACTCTGAGCTTGCCTATTCCTCCAGACTGACTTGCCTAGGAGCACTGGGGACACTCTGTCCCTGCTCTTCAGTGCTGAAATTACCGTTGTACGCCACTAAACCTGTCTATTTACATGGGTGCCAGAGACCCAAACTCAGATCCTCAAGCTTGGATGTCAAACACTTTACTCACTGAGACTTCTCTTCATCCCTCAAGTTGGTGTTTATTTATTTATATTTTGCTACTTATCTTCTCTGCTTGTATACATTCATTTGTTTGAGTGTGTGCTATGACCTGCGTGTGCAAATCAGAAGATAGTTTTCAGGAGCTGGTTCCATGTGGGCTCCAGGGATAAAATTCAGCTTGTCAAACCTGGTGACAAGAACCTTTACCAGTTGGGCTATCTCATCAGCCCCCAAAGTGCTACTTCTAAACATAGTTTCATTCATTACCCTCCTCTGACCAGGACTTTCAATAACTACTAGGCTAAGTGATTCTGAGTGAGACCTACTAAACTCTTCATGAGAGGGTGCTACTCACCATTGCCTAGGCTTTGCTTATAGCTCTCCTGAAATACATCTTACTTCTTTGAACCTTGGAAACTTACCTTTCTGATTTTTTTAAGTATTGAAATTCTTCTAAGGAGATGATTCTGATTTAACCCTCATATGTCTGTTAAGACATTACCCTCTTAGAGAAAATATTTCTGATCAATATTGCCAATTATATCCTCCTTGTCAAAGAACTCCAATTCTATTTCTTCCTTTAGTGCCTTGTACCATAAGTCTATGTTTATTTGCATAAGGATGTGATCAGTACCTTAGATCCTCCTTTAGATCCTCCCTTAGAATCCAAATGTCTCAAGAGGAATAACCATGATGTTTCCTTTTCATCATTTTACCCCTAGTGCCCTCACCTGGCATAGCACTAGTCACATAGTAGAATCAATATACATTTGTTGAATAAATATTGACTTAGAATTGTGTTGACACACTGGAAAATCTTAATCAAGCAAACATCCAAAAAAAGAGAATGTATTGATTTCTTACTGTGTGTCCAAAACTGTTAAAAGTACGAATGATAGAACACTAGTAAATTCAAAGAGGAATTGCCAATATTTTGTATGGAATAATCTCAAAGAAACATCTTCTAGAACTCTCTGACATTTGTCTCATGTCATCATCCAGTTCTTCTGACTATGCTGTCTGGCAAATTGGGGCAATTTAAAGACAGGCATTGTGGCACATCCAGCTATATGGGTGGCTAAAGTTGGAGAACTGAGAAGTCAGCCTGGTTAATTTTGTGAGGCTAGCTCAAAAAAAAAAAAAAAAGAGGAAAGGAGGGAGGGAGAGAAAAAAGGAAGGGAAAGAGAGAAAGTGAGAGAGAGAGACAGAAACAGAGAGACAGAAACAGAGAATACATCAAGCAAAGGTCTCCTGCCTCAACCTTTCCATCCTCTTTTTATAACTTTTGCTTGTGCTTTTCTTCAGCTAGAACAGTTTTGCCTTCATGAATAGCAGGTGAAGCTTCTGGAAGGAGGTTTTTTGGTTCGGGGTGGGAGGGTGGCAGCACAGGGTTGATACAATAAATGACTAGAGTTTATGGGATCACTGCGAGGCTATTGCCAATTGAAGGACTAGTCCAAGGAATAATCTGAAGATGATTTTTTTACACTACTTGTACAGATTCCCAAATCAAGGTTACTAGGTTATGGTTTGGTAAGTCTCTACTGGTGAGTCAACACTTCACATGTTCCTGCAACCTACTTCTCCGCCTGTTCGTCTTGAAGAAACTTTCATGCAATGTTTACCATCAGAGGTGGGGATTTGTATCCAATTCCTACATCCTAAAGCTATCTTCCTATCCATTTCATCACATCTGTATCTCTTGAGAAAAGTAAATTTTTTCCAATATTTTGTTCCAAAACTTTTAAGTTATAACACTGCCTATAAGATCATGTACACAATTTAAATCAAAACATGAAATTCATATTTATGCACTGTATTTGTATCAACTACATTATTATTCAAATAGTATGGAATACTTGTGTATGTATGTGTTTGTGTGTATTTATATGGATGCTCACCACAATTGTTCTTTAATAATTCCTTCCACATCAAGGAAGACAGTAGAGTAATAAATATCTCACATATGCATGGATCAATGCAGTTAATACACTCAAAATGGCTGTAATAAGATATTTACACATTTATAATTTGGTTCAAAAAATAATTCCTTCCACATTCTCCCTAAGTTCATATCTCCACATGTTTCTCCTTCACATCCCTTGTTCTTTAGTTTTCAGATCTCAGTTTTGTCTGATCTTTATTATCAAGATTATTTTAACCTCTTAACCAGGTCAGCACATTTCCCCTCCAATACACATATATGTATACATATATATCCTTTTTGCTTTTAGAGGAAACATTCTACCATTACATTTCAGGATTCCTAAATTCCTCATTTTTTGACACAGTCAACTTTCCAAACACAGAGAATGCTACTGTTTTTTACATTGTCTATAAACTTATAATTGATTTTTAAAACCTACCTTTCATAACTTTATCGAAATTTGAAGAATTTCATAAGGCTCACCTCATAAGTTCACTTTTTTTATCCTGTAATTTCCAAGTCTCCCCTACAACTATTCCATTGTTCTTACAAGCCACTGGGCTCCACAGACTTTGGTTTATGTGGACTAAGATACATCTTAAATACTTCCTTTAGGTCTGGTGTTCTCTCAGTAATCCCTGTAACCACCAATCTAGTCAGTTGTGGCCCAAAACCCAGACTCATCTTTTTCTCTAACAAGGAGTTTTAGTAAGGTATATGACTATCTCAAAAAAAAAAAAAAAACCTTCATTCATTCCTGGATATAGACACATGAGTAAGCTCTAGTGGTCTATAACACTTTGGAGATGGGGCACACCTTTTCAATTCTTCTTTGCCCCCACACCCTCTGTAGGACTTTGCTGGAAGTGCAACCACTCAGATTGTGGCATTAACATAGGTGGTCAAGAATACCTGGGATCACTGTACCGAGTTGGGTAGGGCCTGGGCCTTATGGAGCTTAGGGGCAGAACTATCAGTCTAGCTTGCCTTGTTATTGTGTGGTATTATGTACAATGAGAAAAGTAAACTGTTTAGTTTTAAGAAAAAATATTTTGAAAATTCTGTCACAGCTGAAGCCCATCTCACTTCTGAGGTGGTATACTCCAAGTAAATACAGACAAAATGAGTTAGTTTATCACTGCACTGGGTAGGGTCCTGCATAGCTGAACAGCATGCTATGAAATGATTCCTTCAGTCATTTCCAGCAGCCCTTTGAAGGCCAATCACGCACTGTATAAGCCTGTAGAGAAAGCACAAGTTGTTGGTGTATGTTGAGTATTTCATGACACTTTTAGCAAATTTCCAGAGCAGAAAGATAAACTCAGGTTAGAACTAGTTATCTGAAAAAAAATGAACAGGATGAAAATATTTTGGTGTATGTAATACAAAGTTAGTAATTTGAATTCTTGCATGGATGACAGTGCTAATTACATTTGTATCCTAAGTGGATCAGTAAAAAGTAGTTACAGTTAACTTCAGATAAAATTAAGCCTCTTCTAATAACTTCTCTGTAAACAGTGAGAGCCAACTTAAAGGGAAATTTAATTCAGGTGACTGCAAAACAGCCACTGCTTAGGTGAGAACAAAGGAAGGTGAAAATTTTTATTCTTGCAGATCTGATGGAGACCAGCTCTTGTCAAGGCCCGCCCATACATGAAACAGATCGTGCACAAACAAATCAGAGGCCTACCTAGTTTCTGAGAGAATTATGTGGCTGAAGAAACCACAGACTTGGTTTCCAAACGTCTAGTCAGCCCCTGCACTAATCCCTGGGCTCCAGAACCTATGCCAGCAGGAAACAGGATATAAAAACTGTGAAACCCCAAAGAAAGGCATTGCTCCAATGGCTCCCTCAGATGTGGTCATGGAGGAAAGGGGAGACCAAAGAAAGACCCAGGGTGCACAGCAAGGAACTCTCAGAGAAGGGGTCCAAGGATGTCTTTCAGGAACTAGATGGAGGGCATCCAGGTGGGCTAGCCAGTGCATTTTTCATGATCCCTGTCTAGCAGGACTTCACCATTTCTGTTAGTCAATGACTGCAGAGTTTCAAATTCTCCCTTTCTAAATGGCCATTTTCACTACAGTGAGTCTATCTATATTTCATAATTGTGTAGGGCACAGGGGAGGTAAGTCGCTACCAAAAGTATTAATATATAGAATCCTTGCTTATTTTTTTCAGTGACAATAAATTTGCAAACCCAACCATGCCTCTTTTATCACACATCATAGATTTTTTCCTTATATATGGCAAGTTAATTATGCATGACATAGTTACCTTACTACCATAAATGCAAAACAAAAATAGAAGAAAAGGCAAAAAAAATCCATAAAATTGCAAACTGTGCATTCCATTGTGCCTCCAATGCCCTCCTGCAGGTTTTAAAGAAAAACATTTAACTTTATTCTATTCTCCCTTGATATTAGCTTCAATTTCCTTTTCAAGCTTCACAAACACACAATAAGCTTTTGATTATCAAGATTTCAAGTGCTCTCCTAGACAGCCAGTGTGTATTTATGAATGGAATTACTAAAGAAGCAACCTGACTCCATCTAGGGAACGGGTCTCAGGAGCCTTGAGCGACTATCCATGACTGTAGAGGAAACTGAAAAGAACTCTTTGACCTTATTTTCACAATTGTTTTGGTCTCTCCAGGGAAATGCACAGAAGTGTTTCTGAGAAGCACACTTTATAGTCTTATTTGTTTATTTCTGTCCCACCTTATCTCACGAAGGATTAAGAATGGATTGGACAAATTCACATGCTAACATAAATTCTAAGAAGTGGGAAAACTCAGTTCCAACAGAAAGTATAGGAAAAATACCAATAGCATTAAGTTTAATTCTTAAAAAAATAGAGCATGAAGTTTAGCATATTTACTGGAAGTGAACCACCAATTTGACTGTTGAAGAAGGTACATCTGACTATATTTTTCACGGTATTGCAAGACAGAAAAGCAGCAGAAGCTGCAAACAAGCACGGCTGTTTCGTGTAGAACCATTTCCTGTGGATTCTCAGACACTCTGTAGTGTCTCCTCTTTAGAAGCTGGAGATACATTCAATTGAATATGGTAGATAGGGTGTGGTAAAAGGAAGCATTTAGAATTTGGGTATCCGTGTTTCTTACTGACTTTATCCAGTAGTAGGTTCTGAAATATCTATAAGAATGGAAGAGTCATATGAACTTAGACAGACATTTTCTCCCTTGGTATATACTGATTACCTTTGATGCATGTAGCACAATGCTGAGCTTAGCAGAGTCTTCAAATGCAGTCCTAATACCTGTCTTTATATGGGAAGAATGATAGTTTCAAAAACTGAAATATAGTTATCAACTATCATAAGTAGGCTGTTGGAAACATCTAGAAAGTCAGTGACAGTTAAACTGAGGCAGCTGAAAGTGAACAGGATTTATGCGGCCATGGGAGGAGGTTGTGTGATTAAAGGAAAATAGAAAGAATACTGAGAACGTGTGTAGAGGGAGGTGGTAAGCAGACCAAAGAGCTCGGGTATAGGCTTGAGTTGGAAACATTTGGAGAGAGCGGTGACCAGCAGAGCCACACATTGTAGGAAAGGATTAGCTCTCCTGATTTTAACCAAAAAAGTCTCAGAAGAAACTGAAGCCTTTAAACAAGAGGGTGTCCCTTGATTATTGTTGTTGATGTTGTAATTATTATTTTGAGACAGGGTCTCATGTAGCTCAGGCCAACCTCGAATTCTGTGCATTCTTTGAGACACCTCTTCAGCTTTTGCTGTTTTCATAAATTAAAAAATTACAGCCACATGGGGTAGCATACACTTTTAATATCAGCACTCAAGAGATTAAAGTTGAAGAATCACAAATTCATGGCCAGAATGTTAGTGTAACGGGAGGCGGAATGAGGAGATGGAGGCGAGGTATTTTTGCACCCAGAAGACTTAAATAGCTGTTGATTAGCAGTAGTTTTGAGAATGTATTTCCCAAGTCATCAGAGTGCAGTTATTTCATGTGGCAAGTTAAGTACAGCACTGCAAGCTTTAAAAGCCAGCTGAGCTGAGAGTAGAATGAATAAAACCTAAATCTGCTTGGATAGAGGCCATCTAATCTACCCTTAAAGATGAGCAGACAGGATCCTATGCAGGACGAGACCCTCTTCACAAAGTAATTCTATAAATTTACCTGAAGGCACATAGAACTAATAACAAGACATCAGTGCCCTTTGACCCAGAGTGTGGGTGGTAAGGATTTCAATTTGGATAATTTAAGAATCAGTTTTTTGTGACCTTCATCATTAAAAATCTTAACAAAGTACTCATGTCACATCCAATATCTGTTGCACTCTCACATAACATCTTGTCCTGTTCAAAAAACAATTGCTTTCCTTTCCTACATGCCATGAGGTACTACACAAAAAGATGAACACAATGCTTGGGTAAGTCTGCCAATGGCGACTTTCATTAGTGAGATGTTGATATTTAGCTCTTCTTTCCAGCAAGGCTATATAGCACAGTAAGTTGTTTCTTGAGAACATTCCCCAAAACTGCTCTGCACATGAAAGCTCCCCATTTGGATCTGCCGATAGTGGTTTAAAAGAGAAATGGTACAGCCTCACTCCATGTTCATTCACGGTAAAGGTTAGACATATGACCAGATCACCATGATACCTATCTAGGTTCTCCGTTGTTAGTAATGGAAACCCGATAATTTAAGCTAAAAAGAAATATACTAGGATTCTGATACCATGAAACTTTCACTCGCTTGCACGCATCATGATGAAGAATGCTGTTCATATCCAAAGGACTTAGATGAAGTAGTGAAAGAGATCTAAATTCATGCCCGGCTGACTCTTGCTCCCCAAGGTTTGGGTCCTGGCACACACCACATCATCCAAAGAAAAGGATGTTGTGTCCTCCTCCCAAATCTCTATGGAAATTTCCCAAGTTACATATTCAAGGGCCTGTGAGAGTCTAGAGATAGTGGCCTTGAGACATGTTCTTGATTTACCTGTCAATCTGTAACCTCTGACCCGAAAAACAGAATACCACAGATGATACCCTTGGATCAAAATATAGTCTAATCTCTGAAATGAATGTGAAAAAATGTTCCTGCTCTGTTTTTTTTCTTTTTGTCTTATTCAGCTTCACTGGGAGTGAACACTAGGTTAAGCCAAATCTTCAAGTCCATAACCTTAAATGCTTTGAGATACAGGAAAGGAAAAGTCTGGTTTTTTGATCTCCTCAAATACATATTAGCATATTCTATGTACATAAAGATAATTCATCCTCTAGAAAGGCCAAATGTGACACCAGGCAGCTAAAGGTTCCTTGTTGATAATCAAAGCAGACAATGGTTGCTTAAAAAAGGAAAACATTTTCTTTGATGTTGTAACCACTAATAAGGTGCTCATGTTCCTCTAAATAAACTCCCTTCTGACTCCTGTAAGCAACTGTAATGAAATTCAGTTATATACACACACATATACACATGTGCATACACACACTGTTCATAAACACACACATGCAAATGCATAAATGTGGAAGAAGGCCAGTTGGGAAAAAGTGTTTACAGGAGTTGGGAAAGAGATAAGAAAGTGTAACATGCATGTGTGTTCATGTGTGTATACAGTTGTGTGTGTGTATGTGAGAAAGAGAGACAGAGACAGACAGAGAAAAATATGATCAAAATACAGTTTACATATGAAAATATCATAATTAAACTTATTGTTGTATACGTGATAATAAAAACATTAAAAATAAACAATAGAAATGCATTTTTAGACCTTAAGGTGATACAGATATTTATTTAGAATATGAAGCAAGAGACACTTCAAAGGCAGAGATCATTATTTGCAGCACAGATTCAAATTTCCTTTATTTTTTGTATCAAAAAATACTCTCCAAATCCAAAAATAGGACAAAAACTTGATAAAACTCTAGTAAGCTTATCATATAAAAATTTCTCAGGAAAAAAATACGGTTAGGAAAGTGGGTAAAAAGCGCAGCAGACAACTGTGGGCAAAGGAAAGACGTCCTGGCTTGTCCAACGCTCTGGGGTGCAGACCTCTGGGTGGGTATCTGTGGCACCAGTCTGCCAAGTACCATGATGATGGAACTAAAAGATAGAGTGTAGTGAGTACCACACCTCAACAGACAGACAGTGGGCAAGGACTCTGACCAAAAGAAACAAGCTGGTGAAGAAACACAAAACAGAAAGATAAAAACCAGGGCTTGTATAATCTCATTTATCCTCAAACAACCACAAGGTAGTTCTTTTTTATAGAATTCATATTTTTTTCAGTGGAGGAAATAGAACTCAGAAAGCTGAGGGGAATTAGCAACATAGATCACTGAGCATGGAGCAAGTCAGGATTTGTAAGTACTGAAGGGTCCCAGTTTATCACTGGTTTCGTTTCCACCTTGCCAAACTTGTTTAAGACACTTTCTCTGACATAGAACAAATGGCCTTGTGAACTACGACTTGCAGTCCATCTGACCCGCTTCCTGAACTGTCACAGTTGGGAGGACTACACTTAATCTCTGTCTGAGACTTCCAACAGTGATGTCATCACATGGGTGGGGCCCTGAGAACCCAGGGGGTTTTTGTGGGGGACTATGATTTACTGTGCCTTCTTAGGGTCCCCCGCTACTGCCCTGCCAGCCTCGCTCTTACCCCCACTCTTTTTTTTTTCCTGTGGAACAACAGTACAGACAAAAGAACTCCTCCCTGGGCAGCAGTGCTTCCATAGAGATGCTAAGTCCATTCTTCCAGCCCAGCCACCCTCCTTCACCAGGCCGCCCGCCCCACTGCCTCTCTCTCTGCAGCTGCCGAATCTCCACTACATCTCTGCTCATTGTAAGTGACCAGACTAGGCAAATAGCAAGAGAATGGTTAGTCAGGGAAATTTGGGCCACCATGATGGGAAAGGTGCAGAGGAAAACATTATAGCCCGAGTCCCTTTGAAACACACTGACAGTTGACAGATGAGCAGCCATAAAATGACAAAGGCCTCGCTGTGTAAGGCTCCCTGCCACCAGCGCTTCTCCCTGGGAAACTGACTGCCTTCAACTATCAGCCAAAATATTATTATTTTTTTCTGGTCATTATTCTTATTCTGTAATCACAAAATAGTTCATTTTGCATGAGTGAATGTCCCCCACACCCAATGAATACTACTCCCCATTTCTGACTTTCTTGATAAGAAGCAATGAGCGGGTCTGTCTGTGAAATGATTATCACCAGGATAGTCAGCTGGAATGTGTAACTGAATGGAACCTGCTTGAGTTCTGGTGTGAAGCAGGGGCAGTACTGGGAGGAACCTAAGATGCTGTAACACGGATGCCAGTGACTTTTAAGGATAGTCTAACTTTTAAGGATAGTCTATAGGACCTCAACAAGCTTCCATCATGTGCCAGCAAAGCCCATAGAAAATGTCCGAGAACAAGTTTTGCTGGAGTGAATCTGATTCCTATTCTATCTGTCTGTCCCTCTGTGGGTAGAGACTAGTAAAAAGGGAAGGAGAGAAAAGACAAGGGGAGGGGGTGTTTCCCATATGCGGTACCTCTAAAACCCAAGAATTCTTTCCTGCGGGATTTTTTAATGTGGGGATGCCTCCCAGGAGTTTAGAATCTCACTAGATCTTTTCTTTCCAGATCAGTGTGCTATCAGTAGGATTTTCTGCGATTACAGAAATACTCTGTCTCCTGTCCAATGGGAGTCAAATGCACTTGTGACTTATCAAGCATTTGAAATATGACTACAATGGCTAAGGTATTTGAATCTTGATTTACTTTAATTCATTACACTATTATGAACTTTTTGTTGTTCTTGTGTAAGTGATCACACCCAGATTTTGTGCCTGCTGGGCAAGTGCTTTGCCACTGAGCTCCACCCATGGTCTTGGTCCTATAATGGAGCTTAAGTGAATGGACGTGACTAGTGACATCACCAGGCAGTCAGGCAGCCATCATGTCCACCTGAGTGTTGCATGCAGAATTAGCAGCCCTTATGGTTTGCAAAGCCTAGAGCAGGAACTAAAGCCAAGACCTGCATCACCAATACAGAATTAAGAAGCAGACTATTTAACACAGGAGTAGGCAGTGAGAGCCCTTTCAGGAATTTCCTGGACCTAGAGCACAAGCCTTTGGTCTTCCAGCTCAGTTCTTCTCTAATCCAGTCATTGGAAAGAGTGACTCTTTCGCTTGTTTGGACTTCAAGCCTATTTCCATTGGCATCGAAGGAGAATTTCCTCCCTGTTAGCCACCTGATCTACTAACGGTGACAGTGCATGCTGGGCTCAGAGCCCAGGCCATGTTTGAGCAGCTTTTCCTCAGCTCTTTGGCTGGGCTTTTGTCTTGATCAGTGACACCTGCTGGCTTCCTGTCCCCTCAGTTGGCAGGTTCCCCAGTCCCTCTGTGTTTGCTCTTTAGCTTTGAGGCTCTGAGCTCCTCCCACCCCTGCTTTCTCTCTTCTTCCATCTTCAGCCCTTTTTTGTGTGTCCTGGAATGCCTGACTCCTCCACACAATGGGTAGCTCCAGAGTTCACATGCATTTGATATTGTAGGAAAGCTTTCCAGATTCCTAGCAGTTCTTACTCTCAAATCTTTATGGGCTTTAAGCTCTATGACTACATTTGCTTGTGCTTTCACACTTCCTGTTCACCATTCCTTTTTAGCGAGATGTTAGGAATATTTTATTTGCTTTTTAAATTTCTTACTATTATTATGCATGTGCATGTGCGTGTGTGTGTGTGTGTGTGTGTGTGTGTGTGTGTGTGTGTGAATATTATGACCCTTATACATATACACAGAGGACAAACTTGTGGAGTTGATTCCCTCTTTCCACCTTTAGATGTATTCCGGGATTGAATGCAGATCATCTGGCTTGCCTGGTAAGTGTCTCTACCTGCTGAGCCATCTTGCTAGGCCAGTCCATTCTTTGGTTTTATTGTTTACTCTTTATTTCTTTTTTATCTTTAGTTTTTAATGTTGTGTACATGAATATAGTAACTTTATAATATTGTCAACCCTTAGTCCAAATCCCATCCTCCCTCTCCTTTTCCCTTATAACACTGACTGACTTTCTATTTTCAAATCTTTTCATTTGTGTGGCCCACTGTGTTTCATCTAGTCTGTGATGACTTATGCCTAACTTGATTCATGCTCCAGCAAGCATCCTAGATCAGTGGATATTCCATTGAAGAAAGCATCCTTCTTTACTTCCCCATCAGCATTAGTCCTCATTGACCTCTCAGACAGGTGTGGAGATTCTTGAGATCTTTCTGATGCTATGGCGAGATAGTGATAAGATAGTTCCCAGGCAATTATTGTGTAAGTATGCATACTGCTGAGAAATCTTGTATATCACAACTATGTTGTGTCCAAGAGATGATGCCTGGCCCACTAACTTCCCATTTCAGTCTCTTACAATCTTGCTGCCCCCTCTGGGCCTTGGGATGGAGGTAGATGAGGCTTATATGTCCTATTTAGGGACAAGCAAACCCATATTTTTTGCATTTTGGCAAGTTGTGCTTTTCAGATTCTATTCTTTTATTTGCTTTCTTTTATTTCATTGTTTCATTACCTAACCTTAAACAGACATGAGAACATAAGCGCACACACGCGCGCACACACACACACACACATCCACAGGTTCTTATGTATTATCATAACTCATAAATTGTAATACTCACAAATGCACTATGCAGAAGTGCGTTTGATATATTTGCCAGCATTTAATTAGGAATATTTACAGATATGTATTTTGCTCCTCTTTCTATAATTCTCTCTATCCTTATCATTAATAAGACATGATAGAGTATACAAAAGCATTGTGTAGCTTGCACAGTGCCATACAAGCCTGAACTCTATCACCATTTTAATAACTTTCTTGACAAGAGTACCCATGGGGTAATTCAGGATAGTATAGTGGCTGCCTTCTCTGGAAATGGCCTGTCGGCCACGACAATTCTCAGCCACCATTATTTGGGCATAACTGTCCCATTCTTACTTCCTGGATGGTGCATGGTAACCCCTCTTGAACAAACACCATTTTTTTTCTCCTAAGAGTTTGATTTGGGATTGAGACAAGCAGACTGTTTGAGCTCATTCCTTTAGAAGAAATATGAATGTAGGAGCCTTTCAAGAAAAATCTTTTACCTACTAAGAATGTGGCAAAGTAACCAAGGAGCTCAGACTAAAGAGCATTAATGCCAAACAAGTGAAAGGGATCCAGTAATTCCACACTGTTCCAAAGCCACCATCCAGCTAATTCTGTGATGCTCTTGGTCTTGCTAGTTATTGAATGAAGCTAGGCTTGCCATCATGGAAAGGAATGATAGAGATCAACCCACATACATCATGATTTCTGCAAACACACTACACTGTCCATCCCGTTGATGGTTCAAGCCTTGTGACCAGCACAGAGAACCCAGGTAGCAAGTGGCACGGCCATGGGTGGTCTTGTGAAGCACTTGTACAGATGGCTTGCTCCCGTAATGTCAGGACCCAGGAATCCTGGGAATACCATGGCCCATATACATAATAAACATCTGCTTGAATATCAAGTAGGTCACTTTCAACATTCATTTATTTGTGACGTAAGAACATACCTTCTACATGTGCCTCTACTCCTCATCACATTTACAAGCAAGCTTTCAATGTTACAGTAGCAATGATTTGTCTATGCTGTGTGAGGGGAACATTGAGTTTAGAAGGAAGTGACTGTGAGAACAGAACTCTCATTTTCTCTACCAGCATGGCTGTGTGGCTAATGCCTTTGACTTGGTAGAAACTCCAAAGTTCTTTATAATAATGCAATTATGGTTTTGCTGTGAAATGGAAAGCAATAAGTTCTTATTCTTCACATAGTCTTCTAAGAGCAAGGTTTCTATTTCCTTATGTAAGTTCCAATGTACATGGTGATTTGTCAGTATTGCCACTAAGACGACACATTTCCTTTTCCACAGCCTAATTCAGTGAGGAGAAATAAAAGCAGGAGGAGCCATCGGTCCTTTCCTAATGTAAATCATGCCTCAAAGCCTAGTCCACCTCACCTATGGGATCCTTTCCTGCTTTAGAGAAAGCCAAGAGACTTGTCTATCTTTTGGGGATCCTTATCAATCAGGTATGTTGGATTTGTGGATGGAACTACATAAGGGAATCATAGAATCTGGATCTGGGTCTAACTCAACTACTCACAGAAATATTTCTAATCATTTCTTGGATATTTTTTCTGAACTAACCCACAAGGCTTTATGTTGCATCAACCAAAAATAGAACAAATATTACCCATCCAACATTCCCCAAGGGCCAGTGTGGTGAGACAACTAGAGTGTGAAAGTACTGATAAGTTACAAAACATGACAACAACCCAAAAGAGGCATGTGGAGACCAATGGAGTTAATACAATATGGGACCAAAGTAAGGAAAGTGCAATTTATCTGTGTGTGTATGCTTCCTCCTGGGGTCTATTCAATAGTTTCTTTTGACCTTACATTAAAATGCTGACCTCACATCTCCTTACATGAAATATATTTTAGTCTTTTTTTAATCTGTACTAAAAGAGAATATTTTACCTCAAATTCAAGATAAAAAAGAAATTTGCAGCTAAAGGTCTATAGGGGGAAAGTCTAAATGAGTCCATTAACGATAACTAAAAAGTCAGCCCATCACAAATGGAAAAGGCAAGTAAACAGTCACATTTAATGAAATCCAGTTCAGGAAATAAATTACTCTTCTACTTCTCTTTTCCCCAGTGCCAGAGTTTCATGACTAGGGTTTTGAAACCAAGTGTTTGGAGATAAAGTTAATTTTAAATGTGGTTTTTAGCTATTTAAATAGCAAGTCTTTCTCACATGTTTACTTAAATGCACACACAGAGCTGTGTGAAGTCCAAACACTGGGCTTTTTATATACTGAGACCTTGGCATATCAGAACAAATGAGAATCTATGTGATAAGAAGCGTCATGCTTATACTGCCATTCTTTTAAGTTCCAAAAGGAATTTTTTTGTGATAAAATCCTTGAAGTGATTAATTTGAAAAGTTAATTTTTTTCATAATGAAAAGCAAAGTTGGCAAGTAGTCTTATTCATAGCATCTTCTGAAAGAGTCCTTTTTAGGCTTTGAGGTAGTCACTTTAAAAAAAATGATCAGCCACTCTTAAGCAGACATATATGGAATTCTAACTATATTCTAACAGATGGTCTAGACACTTGGATTATAAAGGAAAAATTAAAAAGTAACAATGTAAAAAATGGGAAAGCTAAAAGGTAACATTAGAAAGTAAAAAAATTGTCTTGGAAACAAAATACATACTAAAAGTATTTTTGGCTCAGTTAAGTAGTTAGAATAGATAATAATAATTTCTATATGCCTTAATTTATAAAAGCAGCAATTATTAAATAGGCTCAAAATCTAATGCCCTATTTCAACATATTAACAAAAAGAATTTCTTATAAACGTCTTTGATCTTCCAAAGTACATACACTAATAATGCTGTATTAATAATAGTTTTAATTTAGTGACATTCAACCCTCTTCTCATGCATGCTGTGAGGTGTAACATTAATCAAAGTGAAAATTAAAAGACACAATTTTATTTTGTATATTGTTTTTCCTTTCACAAAAATGGAACATAAAAATTAGGTTGAAGACTATATTAGTCAGGGTTCTCTGAAGAACAGAATTTCTAGAATGTTATATATATATATTTATTAAATTAATTCATAATAAAAATAGTGTCCTTCAAAGTAGCCACCCATAGCTGCTTCATTCTTGACCCGAATGTCTTACAAAGCCAAAAGATCCCGAAAAGATCTCAACCTCTACGTTGATGGAGGTTAGAAGATGCTGGGTTAGGACATCAGTGAAGAACAGGTAGACTCTGATGTCAATGAAGAACAGCTGGGCTCCAATATCAGCAATGAACAGCAACAATAGCAAGACCTAGAGACCAGGCTCCAAAGGCAGCGGGAACAGCGGCAAGGTAGAAAGACGGAACTCTGACTCCGCCAAGGATGAAGTCAGCAGCAACAAAGAAGGCAACGATGCTTTGAGAATTCAATGTGTGTTTGTAAAGTGAACTCAGCAGCAAGCTGACCCATGATAAGGGAAGAACAAGTCCCTCCTCCTTACACTTCCTAGTATCTGGTCCACTACTGGAAACTACTACCCACTATGGACTGTGTTTTCCACATCAATTAATCAAGTACCTGCAGACTTGATCAGGGGACTACTCCAACCATCAACAGTCTGCAACCATCAAGTTGATACTAAAATGTAACCATAACAAAGACCATTGCTTTTTTATGGCACAAATTGATGTTCTTGTGGACATTTCTCTTATGACCTAGTATCACGGAAGATTGGAAAATGCATTAAATACAAAAATACAGTGATGGGTTTTACTTCTTGCTTTGTTCAAATATTTACTAACTTTAGATTAAACATGTGTGTTAAATACCCTAGCTATTAGTTTCTGCATCTGCAAAGTGAGAGTTAGATTGATGACCTGAAGAATCACTGTTAAACATAAAATTTTCTACTGCCCACTAGAAGTTATGTGACATAGATCAATATCTGTGACTAATTTGAAAAATTAGCAAAGGAAGTGGCAAATATTAACTATAGACAGATTAAAAAAATGTAAAGTAGTAAGTTACCATTAATCCCCAAGATCACAGAAAGTGATTTCTGGAAGGAAATAAGGCATGAATCCTAATGCAGAGTTGATCAAATGTCAATCTTTGCATTTTCTACCCCCAAGACTGTTGAGGTTAGTCATTCTTTTCTCCTCTCTCCCACAGGCTCCGGAGCACATAAAAGTTTTCCTTATATTCTCACACATTCCCTATATTCTCACACATTCTGCTCCATGTTCTGAGGCCAAATGTGATGAGAAGTAATGCCTATGTCTGCAATCTTACCCATTCATGAAGTGCAGTCACAATTTTATATCCTCCAACCATGACTTCATTCAACTGGCAGTCTTCAGGATGGCTTTGCAGAAATGAGAGGGGATCTCTACAAGGGCTTTGGTCCTGTGCCTTATTTCTGCATTGCTTCTGCCATTTTCTCATGGTTCTCTCTCTCTTTCTTTCTCTCTCTCCATTCATTCATGTATGCATGCATGCATGCAATAGTAATTTTGTTAGTTACTTGGAAAGTACTGTGCTGGGAACCAGGGCTGCAAAGCATTTATGGTAGATAGTATGGTAAGAAAGATAGATAGACACAGGGCAGATGATGCACAGAATCTGCTAAAATAGACACTTTTGAAAGAAGATTTAGCAGTTTGCCTGCATTGTTGCTGATAAAGTCATGACAAAACAGCTTAAGGGGTTTAATTTTTTCTCTTATGATTCATGGTTACAGTTCCTTGTCCAACTTGGCAGGAGACATGCACCATCAGCAAAGGTCAGGAGAACTGGTATACCATATCCATGGAATGACTAGGAGAGAGATGATCCTTACTTGCCAGACCAGTACTGGCCAAGTACACAAAAGATGCCAACTCTCTCAAACAGTTCTATCCATCTTATTCACCTGTCTGGGGACTAGTCCCACCCACCATGGGCTGGAGCTTTCCCATCAGCTAGACAATCTCCTGCAGGTTTGCTCTGGGCTTAACTACTAGCTCCCTACAAATGTGCCCAGAACTTGAACCCTTAACCATCAAGTTGACATCTGTATTTAACTATGACAGAAGATGCAGAAAATTTTCCCTACACTAATTTGGGGAAATGACAATATCCAACTACAGAATTTTAAGTATGGTCCTGAGGCAGTTAATCCTTGTGTCAAGATTGCAGGCATATATCTTACTTCTGTTCCTGTTTCCAAAGCTCTGTCAGTCTTGAAACTACTTTTATCCCAGCTAGCACAGAAGGCTTACTATGATGAGCTTCTGGGGTTTGTCTTTACCATTCCAAATTCCTTCCATACCAGGGCTCATGGTGTAGGCATCCTGAAAAGTCACATGAACAGGAGCTATGGGGTTCAAATGTAAGGTAGAGAATGTATTTGCCATGTGATCTTAGACAAGCCATTATCATTTCAAGTGTCAATATCTTCATCTACACCATACAGAATTTATGAAGTAAGGATAAAATTGAAATATTTGTACTTCAGACATTGTCTGTGATTTTGGATTCATAAATAACTCATGACAAGGCCTTACAAATGCCAGCTCTTAATATTCCTCTAGTAATCTCTAGAACCTTCTTTCAGTATGCACACAACTTGGTAAGGGTTAAGAAATGCAAGGAAAAAAATAGTGAATCTTGTGGGAATGTGAGCAGTTTTCAATGATGCATGAACATCTGCTGCTATTTTTTTATATATGAAAACTTTTTTCTTCACACAGATAGCAACCTGTTGATAATACAGAATTTAGAAATCATGTATATAAAAAAGAAAAGAATTATGACTCATAATTTCCTCTTGGAGATGTCCACTGCCAAAACGAATATATTAAATGTCAGGTTTTTCTAGTGGTGCACTTGTCAAAAAACATGAACTGTGTGTTTAGAAGACAGAGAACTGATAGGTACTGACAAGATCTTGGCTTAAGTAGAAATAATAAGTGGCTGAGATATAGCTGAGATTTCTTTTAGTTGGAGACTCTTGAATACTCTGTCTCTCCATTAAACTTACTAGACTAAGGGAGCCCAAGTCCAGAAGGCAATGGGATCAAGATCCAGCTCATTCTGAGAAAGCCTGCAAGTACTGTGAGACTGAGATGCTCTGAGGGGTCATCTTGGGAGCTTCCCTGTTATCTTACAAAACAATCAGGCTTATCCTCCAGCTCAGGTGATTCTCTAAGCCTGTTGATACCTCTCTCTGATTTGTAAGACAAGACTTGGTGCCACATATAACCAGCCTCATTCACACTATTCCCTGGCCAGTCCTCTTTGGCCATATTCTACTTGTTTTCTCCCTTGCTAAATGGAGCAGGGATAGGAAACACATCCTAAGGCCATCCTGTAAGAGACTCAAAAATGGTACCCAGTATACTTTCCCCCTAACTCTTTTCTCTGTGTCTGCTTAATCTATGTGCCTTCATCTCTTCTTTCTTTTAATAAAACACCAGTCAAAATGGGGTAAGACTACTATTTAAAAAAAAAAACTCCTTTTACCTTTATTGTAGATGCCTTTAAAGCCCCAAACAGCAAATAAAGACATATTCTGAGGTTAATACTGCCAACCTATGAATTTTGGAAAGATTCAGTTCAGTCATTAATACCCTGTTACCTCATTGTTGTAGGCAAAAGTGTTGTGCTTCACCTGAATGCAAATTTACTTCAATGAGCTTTTCACCTCAAATAGAAATTGCATGATTGTGTTCCCATAAGATTCTTTCATAGGGAAATCATGACTGTGTTTTCACTATTCTTTTATTCTTCATGACTGATTTGTGGTGATACATGATTCTAATAAGTAGGACTTGCCTTAAGTGTAAATTTACCTAAATCTCTTACAAATCTGACTCAGAACATTAAGATAAAGATATGATGGGATCCAAAATGTTACAAATCCCTGATTTGCATAGGAACTTGGGTATGTCAAGTTCTGCATTATTAGATTATCCTGGAAGATTTTGAGAAAGAGGCATTTAAAAAGATTTTATATGAAAATGATCAGAAACATTTCTGCTTGATCTAATTTCAACTCTTAAAAAAAAGAAAGTAAATATAAGGTCAGAATATTTCCTGCAAATAAATAGCATAGTATAAAACTCTCAAAGACAATGTAAGAGACAAGGATTCTACAAACAAGAATGGTAAGAGTTGGTGCTTGACCATTTGGTCTTTGACAAAGGGGCCCAAAGAATCCAGTAGAAAAAGAACAGCATCTTCAACAAATGGTGCTGGCAAAACTGGATCTCCACATGCAGAAGATTAAAGCTGGACCCATACTTGTCACCATGTACAAGACTTAATTCCAAATGGATCAAGGACCTTGATATAAGGCCAGAGACTATAAAAACCATAGTTGAAAGGATAGGGAACTCCCTCGAGCTGATTGGGCTAGGCCAACATTTCCTAAACAGACATCCAATGGCACAGTCACTGCTACCAACTCTCAACAGCTGGGATCTTGTGAAATTAAAGAGCTTCTGTTCAGATAAAGAGATTGTAACAGCGAGCTCAAAGGCAACCCACAGAATGGGAGAAAATCTTCACTAACCACATATCTGATAGAGCTCTACTGTCCAGAGTGCACAAAGAACTTAGAAAACTAAACACCAAGGAAACCAATGGCCCAATTAAAAAATGGGCCCTGGAACTTAAAAGAAACTTTACCAGGGATGACATTAAAATGTCTAACAAATATCTTAAAAAATGCTCCACTTCTTTAGCCATCAGGGAAATGCAAATCAAAACTTCCCTGAGATATCATCTCACCCGGTCAGGATGGCAAAAATCCACAATACAAACAACACAAATGCTGGAGAGGATGTGGAGAGAGGGGAACTCTCCTACATTGTGGTGGGAATGCAGGCTCATACAGCCACTCTGGCGAGCCGTCTGGAGATTCTTAAAGAAATTAAAGATTGAAATGCCATATGACCCTGCAATTCCACTTTTGGGTATAACCCCCCTACAGCAGAGGTTCACCTCGATAGCACAAGCGCGACCATGTTCATAGCAGCACTGTTTACAATAGCAAAGTCATGGAATCAACCCAAATGTCCAACAGTTGACGAGTGGATAAGGAAACAGTGGTACATCTATACAATGGAGTACTACTCAGCCATCAAAAAGGATGAATTACTGGAATTTGCCGGGAAATGGATGTCATTAGAAACAATTATAGTAAGTGAAGTATCCCAAACCCAGAAAATTAAGTGCCATATGTACTCCCTAATAGGTGGCTCCTAATACCAAACCCACCTAGCCCATCTTGAGACACTCATAGGTAAATCTATGTATTACCTACAGTAATTGCAAGGATTATGAACAGGAGGGATGGGGCTGGAGGGCCACACCAGAAACAAGGAGAGAAGTGACCATGTTACAGTAGAGAAAATAGGCCTCCATCAAGGACTGCAAGTAAGTAATGTGACACCTATTTAAGTTCACAATTCATTCCTGATCATTTACAACTAAGGGGGTATGAACTCACCAGAAGGGGAGGGCATATAGTCCGGCAGATTAAAAAGTAACCATTTTGCAAATGGGTGATTGACCCCTCCCATTGCCAAATGCCATATGACCCTGTGATTCCACTTTTGGGTATAAGTATTACATCTACCCTTGAATGTGCTCTTATAATAAGACTCCAGTTTAACAGCTTTCTGTCTCTGGCCAGGGGGTGACATACAGTGCCCATCACGATGGAGTGAAGGGCATTGCAGGAGCAACAAAATTGCAAAAGAAAATCAACGAACCACTATCCAGAACTTCAGAGACTCTATGTCAACCACCTAGAACTAGGCCAAACTAGTCTCTCCCCATCCTGAAGCTCAGGGACATTTGCGGAAGAGGGGGCGGTAAGAGTGTAAGAGCAAAAGGATGGGAGGAGTAATGATTTGCAAGATACTCCACACAAGTTAGGGCCGAAGCAATCATAATTGGACTTTGCATGCCCTGCACAATGTCCAACACACTATTGACCTCACAAAGTCTAGCATCTGCTAAAGGCACCAAGATCCTTGGAGGCAAGGGATTGACAGCCACAGTAGTGTTCCTATGCTTAAGAGGAACACAGGAAAGGGTTCAGGGAAATGCCACTGGGTCCTTATACGTCATCGGAGAGGAGGCCCAGAGGAGAGTCAGGCATGCACAAGAAAGGACTCTGGGAATTGGGGCGGGAGGCACGGGAGGATGGGGCGGGAGGAGTGAGGGGAGGGAGAGCAGGGGGTTGGGGGGGGAGGGAGGGAACTGGTGTACCTATTAAGTTTGTATGAGCTGAAATAATAATAAAAAATATATTAAAATAAAAAAAAAAGAAAAGAAAAGAAAAAAAAGTTGGTGCTTGAAATAGATGGAAATTAAAAATTATTTAGCCATTTAGCTTAGATATGGGAAAACCGATTGTTCAGAAGGTACCTTGTCTTCTACATGTAACAATATAAGTGGAATGCAGCTATGCCTCAACCGCCATTCACTTCCTTGTTCTGTATCCACTGTGGTAAATGTACATGAAATCTAAGGTGAACGCCTTGACCTGTCCTAGAGTGTTCCTAACCTTAGTGGAATGAGGTTCACAAATCATCTTAATGACTAAATATTGCCAGCAAATTCAAGTAGGACACAATATACCCTAATGGAAGGAGAGAAGAATCCAAACTCACAAGACACAGGAACATCGTGTTTGAACTTGGGCCAGACACTTCACTTCATTAAACCTAATTGTACCATCTGCACATAGGGAATAACAATGATTCTTGCCCTATAGTCTTCACTGGGCTATTGATGAACAAAAAAGATAAAGGACCGGCAAACTCTTGGTAAATATTAAAGTGGTATTCAAACAGTATGTGTGACAATCACTGTTATATGCTAGGAATTTATGTGCCCGTGAGATTCGCTTTTTTAGGCAGAGAGTTGATTTGGAAATGTAATCTGGGCTAGATATACTAAGAATGAAAATGTCAGTTTTATTTACTTTCCTTGAAAAAAATAGTGCCAGCTGCATGAGCACCTCAGAGTTCAAGTTTAAAGAACACCATCTCCATTTTAATTAAAGTGCATAAACTATGGCCTATAATGACAGCAACGACCAGGAGGAGATAGTATTAAAACCAGTAGTTTTCTGGCACCATTCCCATCGAAACTAGTCAGTTTAATAGAGATGTAGTACAGAGCCCAAGGACTGAGCAATCTTGGAAGAGGAGTCCCTGCCGTTATGTCTCAGAACATCCACTTAGCAACAAGGGTCAGGAATTAGTTATTGAAGATCACATCTCCATAAACTCTAGGAGCCCACTAACCTTTCCATAGAAAATCCACTCATGCTTACCTTCTACAGAAAATCTGTCTTCAAAATTTACCCTTGCTCCAAATTTCCTAGAAATCAGTTCTCAGGGCAATGTTTTCTCCTCTTAGCCCCCTTGTCATCAATGGCTGCCTCTGCTAGTGGGTATGACTGAGACTGCTACTGTTATCTGATAGACATTTCATCATCTCTTGCTTGACCCAATTCATTTTTAGGAGTCAACTTGGCCATTGAAACTCAGCCTTTAAGCATACCTAGAAAGAATTATTTAATTAAAGCAAGTCTTTCAGCACCTATAGGAGATAGGTGGGATAACCCAGCCCATAGGCGGTGGAACCATTCTCTGGCAGGTGGATAAGCTGGTTGGCTTTGGCAGACTGGCAAGGTAGAAGAAAGTATGTCCTCTCTCAGTTTTCCCTATGGATATGATTTAGGCCAGTTCCCTTGGTTCATAAAGTTATTATGAACTTTCCTGTCATAATAATGGACTGAAACCTAGAGAATCACAAGCTGGAATAAAAACCTCTTGTTCCCCTAAACTATTGAAGTTGTACATTTATGATAGCAGCTAAAGAGGAACACAGAGATCAACAAACCTCTGATTCTAAATTTCTCTGAGTCTTCATCCTCTCAACCTCAGAGAAAGGAGACAGCCTTACTCCAGCCCTTTTCTTGAGCAGGCCATGGAATAGAAGTTGTGGTGTTTTGTCCAGGGACAGTATACTCAGAATACATTCCTTTTGGATGGAAACCTCTGTTCATAGGCTGGGATCTGGTCACACAATTAGAATCGAGCAATGTTCCCAAAGCACAGTTTGTTCAGCTTTGGAAAGACTGACCTTTGCAACATGCTAAATCTGGTCTAGTTTGCATTGTGTTTGGTCTGCATGAGTTCTCTGCTGATTTGGTCTTGACTTGTAGACTCTTATGAACGAAATGCAAACAAATAAAGAAAAGTGCCAAAGACAGAATGTGTTGATTTGCTTAACTGTGAAGTCTTGGGTTGTAGCTCCTTAGGATGCCACACTCACACACTGTCATGGCCACAGTTTCTTTCTCTGCCACTGGGTTATGCTTGACTCTTGCTTTAAGAAGACTTCATTCTTGTAGCAGAAGAAGGTTGAAGATGTAATGGCCACAAATAGCACTAGGCCAATGAAATGTGACATTTCATTCCAGTTTATCAATACCAAGTAAAATAGAAAATACTGTGATCCACTATCTCTCAATAGCCCATCCTTACAGTGGAGAGGATATGGGTGTTTCCATCAAAAAACAGAGAGAGTCAGAGATGAGGGATTATCAGCAGTTACTCTTTCTGCTATCATGAGACAACACTTATAAACCCAGCTTAAAGGAGAATGGGAGATGTATTTGACTTACAGTTCCAGAGGCAGGGGAGATACAATCCATTATGGTGGAAAAGACATGGCAAATCTCAAGGTGGCTTATGTCTACCTGTAGCAGTTTGCCTGCCTGGTTGCTGATAAATGACCATCAAACAGCTTAAGGGAACAAAAGGTTTGTTTTCTCTTATGAATTTTTGGTTACAGTTCTCAGTCCAGCTTGACGGGAGAGCTCACACCAACACCAGGGCCGAGGGAACTGGCTATACCATCTCTACATATGGCTGAGAGATGGATGATCCTCACTCGCCAGATCAGCATGTCTGGCCAACTGTATACAAGGACGCCAAACTTTCTCAATCAGCTCTCTGTATTTTATTCCAGGGCCTAGTCCCACCTACCATAGACTGAGCCTTCCCTATCAGCTAGACAATCTTCTGCAGGTTTGCTCTAGGCTCAACTCAACCACCAATTCTCTGCAAATGTGCCTAGAGCTCAAACCCTCAACTGTCACATTGACACCTGTGCTATGACATCATGGTAGAAGCAGGAGGGAAGATGAGTGTGCCCAGCACAGGGCAAGATAGTCCCAGAGCTCTTCTGTCTCGTGATTTCTTTTATCTGGTTTGCTAGTAGGAGGTTCTATCCAGATTTAGGGTCAATCTTTGTGTTGCAATATATTGATTGAAATAATCTCTTCAGGTGATCTGGCAGCCAATCTGTTGATTAATCCCAGGTATAGTCAAATTGAAATTAGGCACAATGAGAAATGGAAACAAGTGCCTAGGACAGTTCTGAAGATTGTATCAATGTTGACTCTTAAAGCACAGCGGCTCCTATTGGATGGCCCTACAGAAAGCTCCGATTAAACTCAGTGGTATACAAAACAAAAGCAAAATCATGGCCATGAGACAGCTGGGAGAGGGATTAATAGGAATGGAAGGGTGATGAAAGAAGGTGGGGGAAAAGTAATCATAATTCATTATATATGTGTAGGAAATTGTCAAAGAGCAAAATTAATTTTAAAAGGTCAAAAGATGAGGAGATCTACTATAAATGAAACCCTGGATTTCTTCTGATAAAATACCAGCTGCTACAATGGAGTTTTTCTGGGCTTTAAATCATCAGTCCCACTAGAAACTCTGTTATATATACACTATTCCTTAGTGATTAAAGCTTGGATTTTAAAATTGAACACAGTCAGATTTGAATTCTTTCTCTACTATCAATGATGCACATAATTTTGAGAAAATTCTCACAGCTTCTGATTTCTTGTGAACACAGTAGAGAAAAATCCCTCCACTCGTTTGTTGTGAAGATTGAGTTGGATAATGCTCCTGACCAAGATGATGATCCTATGTTTACTATGAAATGAGTGGTACTGAAATGCTAGCTGTTATTAATGATGGTAATGTAGTATTTTGGGAATCAACTTGACTTTTACTTTCATTCAAGCCAATTCTATGGAGTTTGCCAGGAACTGAATAAATTCTGAATAAATGACCAGCTAGGGAGACAATGTTACTCATTCAACTGGCTTACAAAGAGGAGACTAACAGTATCATCTAATTTTGCTGGCATTCTATCATCCATGAAGACAGAGTATTCATAGGGATTTAGGAGTGGTACAATAAGAAGTAACAAAAGAAAATTAGTGCAAAGCAATCCAGCAATGGTGAAACATCTATTGTGGAGCAGAAACCATGAAGGCAATTAAGACTGGAGACCACACAGTATTCAGAAATCTCAGTTTCACAGTGCAAGAGATTTGAGGCATAGATAACATTCATTACATAGCTGATCTTAAAATCATGCATAGACCTAGGCCAAATCCACGTTAACAGAAAGTCTATCACGGGAGGACCCAGTAAGATAGAATCTTCCAAAACCACTGAAACTGAAACCAGGAAGCTTAATGTCCCTGAGAAGAAACAACTTTCACTGAGCAGATGAAGGGCTTGCTCCTGGTTCCCAGCTCTAGAAAAGTGTCAGATTTCAAAGGATTGTTATTTGCAGAGTTAGAAACATTATGAGGAGGTTAAAATTCAAAAGTTGAAGAAAGTCTGAATAAAGTTGGCAGATGATGTTCTTTGAGGTCTAGTAGTTACCTTCCCTGTAAGATCCTATACTGAAATACAAGCAGGACTGTCATGAGAAAAGCAATTGGGATAGAAGGGAAAAGAACAAAGAGACAAGGAAGAGATGGAGAGAAGAAGAGGTGAATAAGCAAATGGGAGCCAGGAGTGTACTACCTTAGGAAAGAGAAAGGAAAACAGGGGTCTCTCCTTCATCATACATGTATATAACTGCCAGAGGCAGATTTGCAATGAAACTATGAAATTTAAGCCTCATGATCCTTCAGTCTCTTCTTCCTAAACCTAAAGGAAGTCTTGAGCTATCCATCTGCATGTCATTTATGCAGATCTGGCAACTACCTCCTATCTCAAATCAGTGAAGACCACTGGGTCTTTTCTCTCCATCTAACATTCCACTCAGGTGGCAGTGAGGGGGATCATGAACCTCTGGGATTCAAATCTAAGGGAAAGGTAAATTAAAGATACTTTTTATTCGCTGACTCTTTTCACTTTTTTTTTTGCAAAGGTGGGGCTCGAACCCAAAGTCTTATGCTAGGAAAGCACTGTACTATTGAACCACTTCTGATTTGGATTCGGCTAGGTCCGTTCTTAATGTTCACAAGCCAAAGAGACATCTGGTGCGTGGTCAAAGTGTGTATTGTCATACAGATGTGTCCATTAAAGTCACAACGAAAGGGGTGTGACTCAGGAGGAGGGGGGATGATGTATCCTGTGGTCAGAACAATTCTTCTGAACATTTCCATTTGCCTATGACAGAAACTTGATAAAGTTACCCCAAATTTGGCAATTCTAGAGATTTATATGTCATAACCAGCAAAAATTTATAAGGTTGCAGAAACTTCTCTAAAGTATTCTTTGAGGCATTTCTGAAGAAGAAAATAGAATATATTTTTAAATTCTGTTTGTTTACTCTGTGTGTGTGTGTGTGTGTGTGTGTGTGTGTGAGAGAGAGAGAGAGAGAGAGAGAGAGAGAGAGAGAGAACACTGTATGTTCCTGTGGAGGACCAAGAATGACTTCGGGAATCATCCTGTATTGCTTTTACCTTTTTGCTTTGTTTTTGGATCTCCCAGGCTCTGCCCACTAGGACAGGAAGTACAGGCCTCCACTGCTTCCTCCTGACATTTTTATGTGAGACCTGAGATCTGAATTTAGGACCTTCTGCTCGCAAGATAGTCTTCACCCCAAGCCAACTTTCCAGCCTAGAAAATAAAATATTTTTAAATTGATTTGTAGAAAACAGGATTGCTTGCAGATAAAATACAACATACCTGGTTAAGCATGAACTGCAGATTAATGAAAAATAATTTTTATTTAATTTTTTATTGAACAGTGGCAAGTCCCAATGGCATATTCTTATGGGCTCAGTGATATTGCGTATATATAGTGTGGAATGATCAAGGCAACTTAACAAATCTCTCCACTTTATTTTTTTAATATATTTATTTATTTTTTGCACTCATACAAACTTGATAGGTACCCTATTCCCCTCCCTCCCTCCACGCCTCCCTGGATCCTCTTTCTCCCTTCCCCCCTTTTCCCCTTGCTTTCCCCCCCTCCCTTTCTCCCATTCCCCCCCTCCTCCCCGCATCCCTAGAGCATCCTTTAGTGTGCATGTCAAACTTCCCTCTGGGTCCTCCTCTCTGATGAGGTATAAGGATAAGGACTCAGTAGCATTACCTAGAGCTCTTTTTTGCATTCCCCTGTAGTCTAGGAACACTATTGTGGCTGTTAATCCCTTGCCTCTAAGGATCCTAGTGCCTGTGATCCATGCTGGACTTTGAGGGGTCAATGATATGTTGGTCATTGTGCAGGTCATGCAAAGTCCTGTTATGATTACTTTGGCCTTAACTTGTGTGGAGTATCTTGCATATCATTGCTCCTCTCCATCTTTAGGCTCTTACAATCTTACTGCCTCCTCTTCTGCAAATTTCCCTGAGCTTTAGGATGGGGATCTCTCCACTTTCATATGATCATCTATTCACCCTGCCTAACTAAAATGTGGAACCCATGGGGCCAAATCCTTGTTCTGTACTCCCTAGCTCCTGCTTATTACCATTCTTCTCTCCAAGTGTTTGAATTTTTAGTTTCCACATATAAGAGAAAGTACATTACAGGCTTGGGGTGATTATTGATTGGATAAGGCACTTGCCTTGTAAGTGTGAGTACTCGTGTTCAGATCCCCAGAATCCACATAAGAACCTGATGAAGGCAGGCAGGGTGGCTGTCTGTTATCCCAGCACTTGGGAGGCAAAGAACTAGCCAAACTGATGGGTTAGCATTTTTTGGTTAGTCAATTAGGTTTAATTGACAGACCCTGCCTTAATAATAAAAATGGAGAGAAGTTGAAGAAGACACTTAATCATTAATTGTTCATTAAGTACAAGAAATTTAAATATAACAAAACATCTGTACTGTAATCTGCTTAAGCTGGCATCCTCTATCACAAAATAATTAATGTGAAAAAAGATGACCAAAGATATGTAACTATTCCTGTCCTCTCTGACCTTAAGCTATCTCTTCTGGTCTAATGCTCTCCCATCTCAAGGTTAAACTATGGCTCCCTTGGCCTTTAACTCTAAATAAGCTCCTATTAAGTCTCAGGAAAGATACATAATCAAAATTTTTAACAGATAAAAACATTATAATAGTTTGGTATAATAAAAACAATAAAATATTTTCTGTTTTATGATATTTTAAGTATCTGTCATTCTTACTCTGTAGAAAAAATTCACAATCATAGCTTCACTTTATTTTTTTTCTCATAAAAAGGTCCATATACCTGGGTCCATTCCCTGACCATCCTCCTTTCCCCAAGAGAAACAAAAGTCTGTCTGTCCTCTCAAGGATGGAATAGGAAAAAAAAGAAAAGCTGAAAGGAATAATGAACTCATGCTGGCCAAATACATTAAAGGAACTAAGGAAGTGTTTTACAACCATACCAGGGGAAAGAAATATCTGAGCAGATGTAAAGCCATTAACAAATAAGGAAAGGAGTGAAATTAATAATGACTCTAAAACAGCTGAGATAATGAACTCCTTTTCCAACTCTGTCTTTGGCAAGATAAATAAGGAAATGGAATTTGCAGAATTAGGAAGTAATGAAGACCTTGTAAAAATAGCTATTAATATAAGGTAGGTTAAAAAAATGCTTAGAAAACCTGAATAAATCAGAGTGACCGGGAAATATGCCTCCGGGAGTTCAGAGGTGAGCATAATGAAGTCACTAGGCTGCAGACCACTCTTTTAAGAAGCATCAGAGATAATAGAGGAAGTTGAGGACTAAAAGTAGATTGGAAGGAAGCAGATCTAAGCAGACCAAGGAAAGTATGGAAAACATAAAGCTGTGCTGCTAATTATACTGGATGTTTAAATTATTTGATAACTCCAAGGAAACAGAACACTTATTAAGGAAATCCTATAAAAAAACATTCACTAATCTGGCAAGATGGCCAGATCCAACCACATGAGTTCAATACGGAGGTTGCGGGATGAAGAACATACAAGAATGACCTACATGCTCCACTCTCTAAATAAGAGAAGTTACTTTGAATTGATTGGAAAAGTTATTTGGTTAAAACCGATTCGAAGGTCATGCATAACAATGCTGGCGTGGGCAAATGGACAATGCATGTAAACACCTGAGGGCCAATTAAAGAGAAGTTATTCTGCCTGCCAGCAAAGTTCATAGACTTCGCTAAGATTCTCCAAAGGTAGGTAAACATGATCTGTAATTAGTAACTTTTTCACTAAAGAAACACTCCAACACAGACCTCCTAGAATCAAAAGGTCTTTAAACTGGAAGGTAATTAATATTGAACAGGCCAAAAATAGTTTTTTTTCTCATAAAACAACCAACATAATCTACTGAACTACAATTAGTGAGAGAGGACTTGGTATAATCCAGATCGTTTATTCAGTATGTGGGAAATTGAGCCCAGTGAAACTGAATGACTGGCCTATAGTAGCTACAGGCAAAGTCAGGATAGAGACCAGGTCTCTTATTTTTAATTTATTTATTTACAGGCAAACTAGGTTGACATCTCTGCCCGGACCTCTTTCCCAACCACTTCCCTCCTCTTCTACCTTCCCCATCTACACATTCTTCTCCCACTCTTCCCTTCATCAATCCTGCTTTGTTCCCACCCCCTTTGCCTGAATATATCACAGGACTCCCTATGTGGTGTCTGTATTGGTAAAGGAATCAGATTTCTGTTGAACTTTATGTGGCTCTTTAGTAGGTCAACTTGTAAGTGGGGAGCTTCCTCCTCCCTAGTCCAGAATTTGCCCCTGAGACACTCTAAGAAGAGTTGTTTCTTCAAAGATCCTAGTTAGTCCTTGGCAAAATGTTGGTAAGTTGGTTATTGTGTAGATCTTGTGATAGAAGTTCTCATCACAGTGACTTTCTGGGTATAGCAGCCTTGTCTTGACTACAGTTTATTGGTCAGACATACCTCATTCCATCTTTAGGATCTTACAATCTTACTGACCCCTCTTCTGAGAAAGATTTCCTGAGCCTTGGCGTGAGATAAGATTTTGATGGGCTGATTAAGGCTGAGCATTTTAGGGTCCCTGACTTCTGTACTCTGAGCATCTATGTCAAAGATCAGTAGACTTTAGGTAGATGAGCTCATGTCTGGGTCTTCAATTCTTATCCGTTAATTTTTGTGTCTATTTTGGAGCCAGTGCCATGCTGTCTTTATTACTACGGATTTTTAGTATAGATTAAGGTGTGGTATGGTGATAACCTCCAGCATAGTTTTCATTACTCAGGATTGTTTTTGATATCCTGAGCCTTTTGTGTTTTCATGTGAATTTTTAGGTTGTTTTGTCAGTTTCTGTGAAGAATTATTTTGGAATTTTGATTGGTATTGCATTAAATCTGTATATTGCTTTTGGTAGGATGGCCACTTTTATGATATTGATTCTATCAATTCAGGAGCATGGGAAGCCTTTCCACATTCTGGTGGAAATTTCACATTCTGAAATTTCTTTAGGGTTTTAAAGTTTCCATGTGGGCTGGAGAAGTGGCTTAGGAGTTAAGACTGCCTTGCAAGCAGAAAATCCTGAGTTTAAATCCCAGGTCCCACCTAAAAAACACCAGGCAGAAACAGTGGGGATTTGTACTTCCAACTCTGGTGGGTGGAGCTTGAGAAATCCTAGAGCAAAGCAAAAAGGAAGTAGAAGCAATCCCGGATGATTCCCAAAGTCAGCCCCTAGTCCTTCACAGGGACACACCGTGGCCTCTGATACAGATATACACACACACACACACACACACACACACACATGCACACATGCACACACTCACACACACAATAAACAAATAAATAAATAGTATTAATAAATAAATAAACAAAGTTTTCATTGTACAGGTCTCTCATATCCTTGGTTAAATTTATACCAAGGAATTTCTTTTTTTAGAGGCTACAGTAGATGGAATTGTTTCTCTTAGGACTTTCCAGCTTTTTCATCTTTGGTGTATAAGAAAACCACTGATTTCAAACATTAATTTTGTATTTGATTTACTTTTCAATGATCTTCATTCTTGCTGTAAGCTTCATAAGACCAGAAACCAGGTTTAGCTTAAAGGCTATTTCTGTTTGACACACAGATGGTGATTATGTACTAACACTGGGAAGCATATGCCAGGTACCCGAGACTCATCTCTACTTTAACATAATTTCTCACTATCTCATGCTTTGACTGAATGTCTCATACGCCAAGGGTCTTGCTACAGCTACTATTAAAGTGCCACAAGTAAATAACAATTTTTAGTATTATTACAACCATTAAAACATTATTTAGCTCAAAAATTTCACATTTAGACATCCATGGAGATTGATCATTGTTTTGACTCAGAAATGCATTCAATGGGGTGGTGATCTCTAGAAAATTGGGATTATGTAGGTAAGATTCCAGCTGCCTGCAGCTTTACATAGAGCCCTATAATGGATGTTCAGAACATGACGCTTCTGTCTTCTCTCATCTTGGAAACTGCAGGCACAACTTCAGAGGGAGCACTTCTTATGCATCATGGACAGGAAGCTAAGGTTAATAGGAGAAGTCATAGTTAGGCCCAGGTGTCAACTTGACAGTTGAAGGTTTGAGCTCTGGGCACATTTGTAGAGAATTAATGATTGAGTTAAGCCCAGAGCAAATCTGCAAGAGATTGTCTGATAGGGAAGGTCCAACCCACAGTGGGCAGGACTAGGCCCTGGAATGAAATACCGAGAACTGATTGAGAAAGTTGGCATCCTTGTGTACACTTGGCCAGACATGCTGGTCTGGCAAGTAAGGATTGTCCCTCTCTCAGCTGTTATATGGTGATAGTATGGCCAGTTCCCTCAGCTCTGGTGTTGATGCGTGCTCTCCCATCAAGCTGGACTAAGAATTTAAGAGAAAATAAATCCCTTGTTCCCTTAAAGCCGTTTGATGGTGATTTATCAGCAACCATGCAGGTGAACTGCAACAGGAGACATCTCAGAAAAGGTGACAGAAAGAGTCAAGAAGTGTCAGCGATTGAAGCCACTTTAAAGAACAGGCCTCTTGCTGCATCAATATGCATTTCTTTGTCAACTCACCTTACCTGTAAATACTTTTTGTTGGGTGAGTTTCAGAATTTCCTTTTTTTTTTTTTAAATGTGTATAAGGATGTGCGTGAGTGTGTGTGTGTGTGTGTGTGTGTGTGTGTGTGTGTGTGTGTGTGAAGAGGGCACTATGTGTGCTGTGGAGGCTCCAGGATGACTTTGGGAATTCCTTATTACTTTGGTCTGAGGGTTTTCAGCCTCTGCCTTCCAGAACAGAAAGTGCAGGCCGCTGCCATTTCTACTAGGCATTTTTATGTGTGATGCAACTTCCAAATTCAGGCCCTTTTGCTTTCAAAACAAAAGCTTAACCCCTGAGCCATCTCTTTGGCTTCAGAATTTCTGTTAAGAAAGAGTTTAGGGTTGGGCTGGAGAGGTGGCTCAGGGGTTAAGCCTCCGCCTTGCAGGCAGAGGGTCCTGAGTTCGGATCCCAGATCTCACGTATAGACGCCAAGCGGAAGTGGGGGCGGCCTGCGCTTCTGGTCCTGGTAGGGCGGAGCCTGTGAATCCCGGGGCAGAAGGAGGTGGAGGCGTCCATGGTGGTTCGCGAGTTCGTCCGTGGTTCTACACACACACAGACACACACACACATGCGCGCGCACATACACATGCACATGCGCACAGTTGAAAAAATAATAATAATTAAAAAAATTTAAGAAAGAGTTTAGGGGAAGTTATTGGCATAGGAGAATAAAACAAATACAATATCTTAATTTTTATTTCTCTATTACTCTTTGCTTGCTTGCTTTTTGTTTTTGAGACAGGATCAGGCTGAATTAGGAATTTTTCTGTAGCCTAATCTAACCTAGATTTCATGATGGTCTTATTTTAGCAGTCCTATCATTTAGATTGCATATTTACTTGTAGGACTTGTTATTCTCTGGGGTATTATTAATAATATATATGGGATATATGTAATAGTTAAGTTATAGTTAAAAATTGGCAACCAGCTAGTTAACAGGATGTCAGGAATATGTTGCTAGCAAAATAACTGCTGATCTTAGCTTCTGTGCTAACGTTTGCCTTCCCTCAAGGTCACGTTGTACTATACATGCTAGGATTGATGTTTCCGGGTGGTAGCCAGACACAGATATAATGAGAATCGGTTTCTGTATCTAATGTGACTCAGTTTCTACATCTTTAGTCCAAAGACCCAGTGTTTGTGCAGGACTATTGTTATTCACAATGCTTATGCCAGAATATTGTTTTTTAAGGATACAGAATATGTGACAGAGTTGTTGTTAATGATTCAGTGGCTAAACCACAAATATCCAATTTTTCGCCTGTAAAGACTCTGTACTTTAGGCTGGAGAGATGGCTCAAGGAATAAGTCTTTGCCTCATAAGCAGAAGAACCTGAGTTCAGATCCCAAGTCCCACTAAAAACGCCAGGTGGAAATAGCGACAGTCTGAACTTCCAACCCTGGTGGGCAGAGCATGGAAATTCCAGAGTGAAGCAAAAAGGAGATGGAAGCAATCTAGGAGATGATTCCTGAAGTCAGCCTTGGTCCTTCACAGAGGCACACAATGCCCTCTAATACACACACACACACACACACACACACACATGCACACACACACGCACACACCCGCACACACACACATGCACACAAAAATAATAAATGAATAAATAAAACTAGTCTGTTTAAGAATAAATAAATAAATAAAAATAAATAAATAAATAAATAAATAAATAAATAAATAAATAAATAAATAAAACTCTGTGCTTCTGCCCCTCAAGGCCACTGCCTCTGTCTGGGATCTCCAGCTCCCTGGCGGGCAGACATCAATCAACTTAAATAAAGCCTCGCCATTTGATCAAGTTTCTGTAGTCACTGTGGTGAAATCCCCAAATAACCTGCAGCACCCATAATAAAACATGATCTCAACTGCCTCTGCTCTTAAAAATAATAAAGAGTGTAGTCTTGGTCACTATCACATGATGTTGCACTAGCCTAGAAAAGATCTTTCTTCACTATGGATACTAATTTGTCTCCAGGAAACACTGCCCACCAACAAAGACTGACAAATAAAAGAACTGACAGGGATTCAATGCTGTATCCCTAGACTGGATGGGGGCAAAAGCTGATCCTATATCCAGAATGGCTAAAATCTCAGCTCTGGAAATGGAAGAGGTTTAAAAAAAATACATTTGTCTAATATGTCAGTTCACCACTGCTAAGGATGTTTAGAAAGGTCTTTCTATATATGTTAACATGTTAAGATGTTCTACCAAGAACCCTAATATGGGTTGTTTGCTTGCTTGTTTTGTTTTGAGACGTGGTCTCAGCACATATCCTAGGCTAGCCTAGAACTCTTAATCCTCCTGTTTCCTCTTTCTGAATGCAGAGACTACAGGCGTTCACACCATGCTTGGCTCAGTGTGATCTCTCTAACAGATCTAGGCTCAGGGATTAAACCTCTGCCTTGCAATCAGAAGGTTCTGAGTTCAGATCCCAGATCCCACATAAAAATGCCAGGATGAAATGGAGGTGGCCCAGAAGACAGAGCCTGGGAAACTCCAGAACAAAGCAAAGAGGAGGTAGATCAACCCAAGTTGATTCCAAAAGTCACTCCAGGACCTCCACAGGCACACACAATGCCCTCTGATACATACACACGCACACGCACACGCACACTGCACACATGCATGTGCAATAATTAATTTAAAAATGATGCTAGGTGTCTCCACTCACACACATGACCATGTTCCTCATCTCAATGGCTTCCTTGTAAACAAATAAATTCACTCATAAATACTGTGAAGTTATCCAAATACATTGCTTCCACTGGACCACTTCCTTGCACATTATCATACTGTACATATCCCTCCAATCTTTACACTCTTGGAAAACCAGAGCCAGGTCCCTGTGCATGAATATTTAGTATCATATTAAGAAAGAGTCTTCTAAGTAACACATTAAGAAAGAGAAGAGTATATTCTCAGCATTCTTAGAATCTTACATAAAACTGCAGAGACAGGGTTCCAAGATCTCAAGGAAATGAAAGCTGGGCTCAGTCCTGTTCTTGAGAAAGCACATAAATGACTTCCGTTTTGTGGAGGAGAAAATTCAGAATTCTTTTGATTTCATAGTTCTAACTTACATTTAAGGTTCATCTTTCTTTAACAGAACATTGTCTCAATAAATTCTTTTTATTAATAACACAAGTTGACAAAATTTTGATCACTCAATAAAAGAGACAAAATCATACTAGCTATTTTGGTTATGGCATCTAAAGGAAATTTTTGGACGTCAGTCTGCCGGTTCAGCATTTATTAAGCTCTACCTAGGTGTAATAATGCAGAAAAGCGATTACACCGATATGTGTTACTTACTTTTAGATAAACTATGAGATAGTCAGTTAAAAGCAGGGGGCACATTCACAAATGTAACTACTATAAGTAACTAACTGAACTCAATGAAAGTTGATAGATGCCAGTGAAGAGAATACCAATAAAATCCTAGGCTATGAATAAAGCAGTAAAAATGTTCAGAACAGCACAACAGATGGCTTTTCTCTATTTGGTGATGGTTAGATTCTATTTGTGTTATTGGATTGAGCTCCGAGTACCTTGAAATTAAATCACAAGGGTAGTGAGGAAACAGACACGATCTGGGGAGTGGTTTTGGGGACTGAAGATTGTTGTCCTTGGAAAGGGAAGATGAAGTGGTACTAGATGGCTGTCTTTGAAGAATTGAAGGGCTGTTGTATACAGAGAGAGTGAACTTCAGTGGGCAAGTCAAGTATCAGTGTCTGGAAGTGAAAACATGGTTGCAGACAGAATACAAGGAGAATGCTCAAACAATTCGAACTGTCCTTAATTGAAATGAGTTGCCCCTGTAAAGTGAAGCCCGCTTGTCAAAAGTATTGTTAAGGGAAAGGCTGAGGATTGTTTGTGGAGGTTGCTGAAGAGGTGCTTTTCGCTTAGGCTAAATGGCTCTTCTGTGGTATCTGACATTGGAAAAGCTGCAGTAGAGAAGTGAAAACATGCAGTGGAAGACAGAACAGGTGCTACTAGTCTGAGACTACGTGTAGGATGTACGACTTGAAATGAAATTTGAAGAACAAATGGCACCTCAGAACATAATGGCAAGAAGAAAGTGTATTCCAAGATGAATTGGACATAGGTGTTATCTTTGGGAAATGGGCTTTAGAGCTAGGTCAACCTGTATTCAGCCCTGACTAGCTTTCATTCAGTGACTGCATCATCCTGGAATTTTGACTAAGACCCTCCAATACTGTATCCCATTGCCAGCTCTAAATCAGGCAAAGGAGCACCCCCAGAAATCCTACACACTTCTTAAAACCCAGTGTGTTTCCAACAAAGTGTCCGTTGTGATTTGAAATGGATTTCTCTTTCTCTATTTCTATTTCAATGAAATTAAATTTTAGAGGATCCCAACTATCAAAATGTGAGAAACAGCTTAGAGTTATCTCTTCCAACTGACCACACACAGAGAAGCCCCACATGATTTCTGCTCTAGAGATAGGTGTCTCTCTCTTTTCCAGACCCATCTATTGTTTCTAGTCTAAACTTTTTTGATGTAAATGTTAATACAACATCAGGCAATATCAGGCTCAAATCCCATTTGCAATTTACTAGTTATAAAGCCCTAGAGTAATTATTTAACCTTTGAGTCTCAGATTCTTCATTTGTTAAAATGTTAAATTGCTGCCACATTTTTCACTCTAATAATCATTCCCTCAGACTATGAGAATCATCTCCATTACAATTGCACCTCACACATTCAGTAAGAATCAATAACAAATTATCATCATCATCATAAAGTTGAAATTCCTTCACATGTCACACAAGGTCTTTCATGGTTGTACCTCCACTGCTAACCAACACAACTGGTTTCTACTGAAAGTTCCAGCTTTGAGATCTTCCTTCGGCTACTTACCCTTCCAAACTGCTTCAGTCCTTCAGCCATTTGGTGCAAATCCTTAGGCTCTGGAAGCTAGCTACCTTCACAGGTGTGCTCTGGGTTCAGCCCTTTGCAAGGGTCCAGCTCTGATGTCTCTTTCTAGAAGCCTTTCTGGAGCATATATTTCTCTTTCCTTTCTACTTTGTTAGGTGCCTTCATAACAACCTGCATACTCTTTTGTTGTCTCTTCTACAGTGATCACAAACCCCTTTTGACAAACCAGTTGGGTGGAGCACTTTAAGAGTAAGAAACTCTGGTATTTGGTAGGTACATTGTGGGTGCACTTAGAATGGATGGCATCATTCTTACTAGCTATACAATGTTATTCTTTGTTTCCATGAACTTCAGTAACTAAGAACAGATATTACACTTGTTCTTTGCCAAAAAGCCCAGAAACATTTCATGTAGATATCATATTGTTGATTTCCTCATTTTGTGGAACTCTGTGGAAAATAAATGGTTATTCTTAAGACTACTTGTTTCTGGGGCATAGTGTTTTGAAAGATGCAGCATGTTATAATGCTAAAACCAGTGAAGAAGGGTGTTAAGCTGTAAGTGTTTTGTTGAAATGTGGCAACAAAGAAAACAATTCTCATCATCATTATTCTTGAGGCTAAATTGTACACCAGTACTATAGCAACTTTATTAGGAGCTGGAAATATGGCCCGTCATGTTAATACAACATCAGGCAATATCAGGCTCAAATCCCATTTGTAATTTACTAGTTATAAAGCCCTAGAGTAATTACTTTAACCTTTGAGTTTCAGATTCTTCATTTGTTAAAATGTATTGATAGGAGATTTGTCACATAAAATGTAAATAGTATTCCATTGTAGTTGGATTAGACACATAAATGTTATTTACTGTATGTGAGGCGTGCACACACACACACATATCCTTTTTAGTGTCACATGATCCTAAGAAATATGTCATTTATTATATGTGGTTTTTTTTATCACTTTGACCCTAAGAAATACGCTTTGAAAAATTATTAAAAAATATTCCTTGAGAGAGAAGTCACCATGTTACAGTAGAGAAAATAGGCCTCCATCAAGGACTACAAGAAAGTAATGTGACACCTAGTTAAGTTCACAATTCGTTCCTGATCATTTACAACTAAGGGGATATGAACTCACCAGAAGGGGAGGGCATATAGTCCGGCAGATTAAAAAGTAACCATTTTGCAAATGGGTGATTGACCCCTCCCATTGCCTAACGCCATATGATCCTGCGATTCCAATTTTGGGTATAAGTATTACATCTAACCTTGAATGTGCTCTTATAATAAGACTCCAGCTTAACAGCTTTCTATCTCTGGCCAAGGGGTGACATACAGTGCCCATCACGATGGAGTGAAGGGCATTACAGAAGCAACAAAACTGCAAAAGAAAATCAATGAACCACAATCCAGAACTTCAGAGACTCTATATCAACCACCTAGAACTAGGCCAGCCTAATCTCCCCCCATCCTGAAGCTCAGGGACATTTGCGGAAGAGGGGGCGGTAAGAGTGTAAGAGCAAAAGGATGGGAGGAGTAATGATTTGCAAGATACTCCACACAAGTTAGGGCCGAAGCAATCATAATTGGACATTGCATGCCTGGCGCCATGTCCAACACACTATTGACCTCACAAAGTCTAGCATCTGCTAAAGGCACCAAGATCCTTGGAGGAAAGGGATTGACAGAGGAGAGTCAGGCATGCATAAGAAAGGACTCTGGGAATTGGGGCCAGAGGCACGGGGGGATGGGGCGGGAGGGGTGAGGGGAGGGGGAGCAGGGGGTTGGGGGGGGAGGAAGGGAGGGAACTGGTGTACCTATTAAGTTTGTATGAGCTGAAATAATAATAAAAATGTATTATATAAAAAATATTCCTTGAATATTTAGGAGTAGAGACCAAATCCAGGCTAATGTTCAGCAGTAAACACTGGGCCAATGGCAATGCTAGGCTCATTACTTGTTGCTCCTCACTCTTTCCATGCCATTGGCCTTGTCCTTCGCTGAAGAGATTCATACATCTGCGTCAGATGATCATAGGGTTCCACAGTGGGCTCATTGTTTCATCTCAGGGAAGTGAAATAACTCTGTCGTGGTCAGGGAGGCTCCACTGTCACAGCAAAAGACTTGTAAATAACACTGTCATGTGGGACTGAAATCTCAGAGGAATAACTGTATCTTCTGCATTTTTATTTTTTTGACAATAATTTTTGTATCCTTAGAATAAATTGCTTGCATATTCATCTTGCATTTACCTTTTGCAACAAAGCGACCATTAGTTAATTTGAATGTTATGATTAAAATAATGATTTGTAAATTTTAACATATAATAACAGTTCCAGTACAAACGAATTGTTACAGACTTGTTCTCATCCTTAAAGACTTTTCAAATTAGACATAGGTATCAACTTAACAGTTGAGGGAAGAGTCCTGGGCACATTTATAAAGAATTAGTAGTTAAAGGCAAACCCAAGCCACATGTTGCTGATATGTGTCTGGCTATATAGTCAGTGGCAAAAATGCTTATCTACAGCCTCTCAGAGTTGGAAGGCAACCCGAATCAGCAGCCAGAAGAAGCTGAAACTATAGTTTAGGTAAAGTTTCCTTCTGTGGAGAGATGCTAAGTTTCTTTCTGGAGCCACACCACTAGACAAGGTTAACCTCTAAACAGAGGTTATTCATTTGATGAGTGTGTTGGTGGAGGAGAGAGAGCATCATTTCTCTTACAGGGCTGTTCTTGATCCTATGATAAGAACCATGATAAGCAAAGGCTACCAATAGTGCTAGTATGTTTGCAACACTTGACACACATCAAGACAGTTAGATATGTAAATGCTGAGATATGGAGAGATTGCACTATTTTTTAGTCACAGAGGAGTTGAACATCTATCTGATAATTCACTACAATCCATGTAGGAGATTATCTAATTGATATAGGAAGACCAAGCCGATAGTGAGTAGGACTAGTCCATAAGCAGGTGAACAAGAGGGGAAGAGATGGTTTAGTACTTTGGACATACTTTGCCAGTTCACAAAAACAGGCTGGTTGACCCATTTCTCAGCAATTCCTGTGGTTGTGGCATGGCCAATTTCCTTTACTCCTGATGTTGGTATGAGCTCTCCTTCTTATCTGGACTATAAACTGTAACCAGAATCATAAGCAGGAATCAAACCCTTTGTTCCCTTAAGTTATTTAATCATGAATTTATCAGCAGCATGTAGATAAACTACAACAGATACAGTGAATAGAAATTCAGTATTTCTGTTTCTCATCTGGCCATGTTTGTGTTTTTCCTAGTGGAACTTGAAATAGGATAGAGAACCCAGCTTACAGAAAGGAAGTCAAATTGTGATACAATAAGGAAATAGGGCCAGGAAATTTTCCAGAATGAGCCAAGTTCAAAGCATGCCTAAAAGTAAAAGGATTAGAATCCAATGCCATTACCACACTGTGCCTCAAACTTCAGCACTTAGACTTCAAATACAGCCACTTCTGAGATTCAGTTCTTGAAACACCTCTTTTGGTTTATTTATTAATTTTTCCAAATACTTGAATTTTCTAAAATACATTTCATTGGAAGAATACTTGTTGAAGTTAACTGCTAACAGATTATAGGGTCGTCTCTGTTTAACTCCCACATTGAACATTCTTGCCAAGTACTGAACGTGGTGAAGGGTGTGGGACTGAAAAAGAAAGAAACACAGCTCCTCAGAATTGGGAATTCAAAACTGAAGGAAGAGAAGCGTCCACAGAGAACAACTACAAAATGTGGAATGTGTTGCAAAGATGTGAAGAGAATAGCTATTATGGGAGTCCTGGGCTCCTTATGGGACTGACAAGAATAGGGAGAATAAAAGTGGCTGAAAGTTCATATTGTGTGCCTGAGTTTGAGCAATATTTATAAACAGATAGTCAGCAGAGATCTTAAGCTCACAATCCAAGGATGAATTCTAGTAATATCTATTTAATCACTTGAATAGATGCAGTCTTGTTTGGCAAGCTTTGGTTATGGAAGGCCTGGTAACTCCATACACTGGGATGGAAATCTGCAGTACCTTGCTTATTCCCAGGTGTATATACAGTTTCAGCACTGTGGTAGCCTTGTGGGACATAGCAAAGACCCTGATCCAACTTGTTTTCACTTAAACCATTTTTTTTCTTCTACATCTACCATCCTTCTAAGGACTCTCCTACCTTATTTACTTTTGAATATCAGCTTTATGATTGAAGACCCTTTCTCTATCCCATTAAGAATTTGTCAGCATTACTTCTAAGCTTTCATATCTCATAAATAAAAGCTATAGGACTGGCATACTTGAGGCAAGAAGCCAAAAGCATGACTGAGTTCTTTCGCAATGTTGCTCCAATCCCATTCCTTCACTCATCTGCTCCTGGAACTGGGAAATCAGAGGATGCTTGCAGACAAGCTAGAGAGAACACTGCCACCCACTAAAGACAGGCAACTTGAGAATCAGCCAGGGCCATCAAGCAGAGAGAGCACACACACATGTATAATCATACCATGGAACAAACTAGGGCAACAGGCTGAGTAGTCAGTAGAAAGGTTTAACAAGGAGGACAGACAAGGAGAGGAGAAACAGCTGAAACCTACCAGAGCAGGTATCTGGCCTTTCTAAAATAAGCTTTCTCTGCATTGTTGATTTGTGTCTGGCTGCAGTCCGTGACAAAAATGCTTATCTCAGCCTCTCAGAGTTGGAAGGCAACCTGAATCAGCAGGTTGGAAGAAGTTGAAACTATAGTACAGGTAAAGTTTTCCTCTATGAAGAAATGCTAAGCTTCTTTCTGGAGGCCAGACCAATAGACAAGGTTAACCTGTAAACAGAGGTTATTCATTTGGTGAGTGTGTTGGTGGAGGAGAGAGAGCATCATTTGTTCTGAAGGGATGCTCTTGATCCATGATAAGCAAAGGCTACCAATAGTGCTAGGATGTCATGCAACACTTGGCACACATCAAGACATATATAAATGCTGAGATATGGAGAGATTGCACTATTTTTCAGTCACAGAGGAGTTGAACATTGTCGCGAGCAGAAGGAAGAAGGAAGGGACTTTCAGTAGGTAACCTTATTGCCCGTATCATATCCACAGGGTAGGATATAGCTCTTCCTTGAGATTTCCAGTACTGTGGGTCACAGGCATTGGTTTCAACCAACCGTGACCTTCTCATATGGCAAGCCAGTGATATGCCTATCAAAAGTTGTTATGAGTTTCTGGAAGCCCTACCAACTCATTTGCATGGGTGACTGCTATCTTATTCATGAGGTTGTGAGTACTAATCAGCTTTGCCTGTCCTTTCTTGTAGCTTTCTAACATTTGCAGAACCAGTCCCCTCTGTTATCTCTCTCGGTTTAAAATATCTAAAATATATCTTTTTTTCTAAAAGACCCTGACATAAGTAGTATCTGTCAAATCAACTTAGTTTTTCTCTCTCAAAGTATTCTCCAGATCCTCCAGAAATTGCTACAAATCGTTAGATTCAGATGATGGCAACAACACTTCTTAACTTTCAATCTTGGCTTCAGCAAGTTACATAGCAGATCATCTTGTGGTATGGTTTGGAGTTGGACATACCTGAGCTTAAAGTCATGTACGTTTTCCCCAAGAATTTGCCTAATATAAGCCATATTGACATGCCTATGAAAATGGGCTAGAGATGCTAACACTCTGGAATTCTCATGAAATCTTGCAATAGTCACCTATAAGCTATTAAATCATTGGCAAACAGGTATTTATTTACCACTCAGATTCTCCTTCCATAGCTTTCTCAATAAAGACCTGCTTTTCTCACTTTTATTTGTATTACACCCTACACTTGGAATCAGAATTTATGTGTCAGTCTGGTTAAGTTTTTAGTTTTATTTGTGGAATGAAAATCTCTGAGAATTTTTCATAGACTTTGAACAGGTCATGGAAATGCACTCTTATGGGAACATCAGGATGATGACAGACTAATACCACCTTCCCCCACCCCAGCTGTCCCCAACAAGACATGTATCTTATAATCCCTGGACCTGTGCATACGTTACCTTGCAGAACAACAGATGTGATTAAGGACTTGGAGACAGGGAGATGGTTCTGGATTTTCTGAATAGGCTAATTGTAGTAACAGAGTCCTTATAAGAGATGGTAGGAGCATTTAATGTAAGAGAAGGAGATGAAAGAAGTAGAGGTCAAAATGATGTGGTTCCTAAAGGCTCCATGAGCCCAGGATTCCAGGGAGTCTCTACAAGAGAGAAAAGTCAAGGACATGGGCTATCTACCCCACAGATACTTTGAATTACACCCCCTTACAAGACTTATTTCAGAGTTCTGACTTCTAGAACAATACAACAATAAGGTTATGTTGTATTGAGAAAATACAGTTATAGTATTTTGTTACAGCAGCAAGAGGAAACTGATATAGTCTCTGCCATCATACTGCAAATTCGGCACCCACATTTGCCTTCATATTCCATACACAGGTATGCACAGCCTTTAGTAAGCATTTTTTTAAATTTTATTTATTTATTTATTCAATTGTGTGTGTGTGCACGTGTGTGTATGTATGTGTGTGTGTGCATGTGTGTAGAACCACGGGCGAATTTGGGAACCACCATGGACCGCTTCCACCTCCTCCTTGTTTACTCTGCCCCAGGATTCACAGGCTCCGCCCTACCAGGACCAGAAACTCAGGCCACCCCCGCTTCTGCCCGGCATCTATACGTAGGGTCTAAGATCCGAACTCAGGACCTTCCGCCTGCAAGGCAGAGGCTTAACCCCTGAGCCACCTCTCCAGCCCCTAGTAAGCATTCTTAAGGGAGATTCCCCAGATAAAATAATCAAAGCAAGCCTATGAATTGTGAAGGGAAGACTGACACTTCAAGAGCAAGTGTGCGAATCAGCTTGTAATATTTCATAAAGTCCGTAGCTAAGTAGCTAATCTTTGCCACCATAGATAGAAAACAAGCTCAACCTCCAGAGGCTGAGCTTTTAGAAATTTTACTGTTTCTGTCCCCATCCCTCCCTTTAAAATCTCTTCTCATTCTTCCATTTACACTATACTTACAACAAAATTAATCTCAGAGATACCATTTAGTTAAAGCTTGAACTCGTCTGCTTTATCACAGTTAATTATCTACTGGTGACCACCTGAGTCATCGTTTGATCACTTAACTGCCCACAGGGAGTGGGTGGGCAGGTATTAGAATAGGGAGGAGTACTGAACTCAGTAAGGGGCTTTGGCATTTGACACTATATGTGGCTCTGTAAAAGAGGCAGTCACTCCCTTTGATAGCTAAGACTTCTCTCTAAAATGCCAGCCAGATCTTATACCTGAGTGATCCCAAAAACTCCACCAGGAAGCTCCTGGAACTAATTGAGAAGTTCAGCAGGGTGGCAGGTTACAAAATAAATGTACAAAAATCAGTGGCCTTCCTATATGCCCAGAATGAAAGAAGTGAAAAAGCCTTGAGAGAAAAAAATCCCATTTATTATAGCCCCTAAAAAAAGAAATACCTTGGTAGAAACCTAACCAAAGAGGTGAAAGACCTTTACAATGAAAACTTTAAAACTCTAAAGAAAGAAATTGCAGAAGACACCAGAAGGTGGAAAGACCTCCCATGTTCCTGGATTGGCAGAATCAACATTGTAAAAATGACCATCCTACCAAAGGCAATATACAAATTCAATGCTATACCAATTAAAATCTCAAAGCAATTCTTTAAAGAAGTTGACCAAACAATCTCAATGTTCTTATAGTTTTTAAATTACTCATTTTTTAAAAAAAACATTGTGTTCATCCAAAATTCATTTTGAACTTCTATAAACTGCCTGCCAATTATCCATCTGATCTGTAGCTTCTGACTTAGTATCTCAGCTTTATTCATTTCTTTCTTTGCCACCACTCAGTACAAAGCAAACCTCAATGTCCACATTCCTGATTTGGATGGTCTTAGCTGAGCACTCAGACAGCTGGAAGATGCACTGTTACCTGAATCTCTTTATCCACACCTCTTCTCTGGACCAGATCTCATTTTTGTCTTCATTACTGGTCCCTTTCTCTCTTCATAGCCAAACTCTGGTGCCAGCTCAACACAAACCCCCTAGGTTCTCTAGCTGGATCTGAAACTCTCCTTCCTTGGTTCTCTCTCAAATAAATCTGTCTTGTGCTCTAGATATGTGACTATTTCTCATCTGTGATACCCTTGAAAAAAGGAACTGAACCTCTTTGCTTCCTGCCCTGGAGAGTTTGCATGTACCAATTTACCTGTTGAATGAATGGATCCCAAAGGATGGATGACAGGAAGGGAACACTATGTGCACTGTAGCCCCTCACTAGGCAGGCAGATGGCAAGGTACATAGGCTTTGGAGTCAGAGACTTGACTAGCTTTTGACCTTGACATCTGCTGGCTCTATGATCAATTTTGACTGCTGTTTTCTTTTTTTGTAACAATTAAATTCAATTTATTATTTTCTTATGAATAGCATGTCTTGTTGCCAAAATTCTAGAAACGATATTTTCATCATTTATTATATTATTTGTTTATAATTTTATAATGGGTCAGATTTTGTATTTGAATAAGAAGTATTTGAGTACGAACCATACATTGTCTTTCTATGTTTAGATTCATGAGTTATGTGATTTGTGCATTATTCTTCCTCAAAAATATTTAATTACGGGGCTGGAGAGGTGGCTCAGGAGTTAAGCCTTTGCCTTGCAGGCAGAAGGTCCTGAGTTTGGATCCTAGACCCCACTTATAGATGTGGGCAGAAGCGGGGGCAGCCTGTGTTTCTTCTGGTCCTGGTAAGGCAGAGCCTATGAATCCTGGGGCAGAGTAAACAAGGAGGAGGTGGAGGCATCCATGGTGGTTCCCGAATTCATCCGTGGTTCTACTCTCTCTCTCTCTCTCACACACACACACACACTTATGCGCGCACACACATACATGCACAATTGAATAAATAATAAATAAAAAACAAAAAAATTAATTACATATAATTTGCTGTTGATTTGCTATTGATTGTAGAAATGTTTAATTTTTCTGAGTGAGAATAGTCTTTTTCTCTTGCATGCTTTTTATTTTTTAATCTTGAGTTTCCCCCAAATCAATTCACATTTGTCAGAAATAAGGACTCAACACACAGTGTACAGTGTAATCCACTTGTATAGGACACACACGACTACACACATTCACATTCAGAGATCTAATTAAAAGTTTTCAAATGTAAGTAATTCTTTTCTACATATAATGTTCTATAAAATTTCCTGAGACAAGCATGTATTGGCATATCTTTCTTAAATCAAGCAGGAAAACTGGAAAAAAAATTGCAGGAGAATTCTATTTACCTTTCAACATTACACTTCCTCGTTTTCCAAAGACAATTTTTTTCTTTTCTACCACTATTATATTAAAGTTAGAGAACATGAAAACCACCCCATTCTCTTCAATAAAGCAAAGACATATATATAGAGAGATTAAATTTGTTGATAATCTGATTAAGCTCATTGCCTTGAATCTTTACATCAGCCTATGTGAGTCTGAGCTTGTTTTCCTACCTGTGACAGGAAAGATCAGCTCTGGACCACATGGAATATTTCAGAATGACTTGCAATCATGACCTTGGAATGCCAGGCTGCCTTTCACAATTCATAGGCTTGCTTTGAGAAAAGCAGCCTTTGATCGTCTCAGCTGGGGGAACTTCATTAGGAGGGCTTACTGAAGACTGTGTACACACTGACCATTGCCCACCCACAGTCCACCAGAGGCAAGGTGGAGGCACATGCTCTCTGCTGACTCGCAGGAGTGTGCCTAAAGTTTATTTCTCTTTAGAGTCCAGCTCCCCTCATAATGACTTGTCAGGGGGCCAGTCCCTACCACTTGCTTGTCAAAGGAGCACCACGCCAAGATCAAAGCAGCTGAGAAGATGGAAGGAAACATTAGGATAACAAAAAAGAAAAGAAGAGACAGAAGGATGGGGGAGAGGGAGAGAAAATGAGAGAAAGGAAGCAGGGAGGGACAAAACAAGGAGAAGTGGTGGCAGGATGAGACTGTATCTAGGCCGGCTGGATTCTCTTTAGGTGGATTTATACCTTCATAGGAGGCTGCCTTAAGTGACTAAGGTTCATGGCAATGCAAGGATCCTAGGATGGTCACATTGCATACCCTCTAAAATAAACTTGCAGGGGACAGCATATCCCACAAGATAAACTTGCAGGGGCTCAGCCAGGACGGCTCTCTCCAGACACTGAATCCACATGTCCCACTGGGTTGTGTTTGGTCACTGGCTGGCTCCACAGCTGTGCTGACGGCTCAGGAGGGAGCATCATGTCTATTCTCCCAAAGAGCTTAACAAATTAACTATGAACAAAGTTGCTTGGACGACGTCAATTTTCACATGCTGTGTCATGCCAAGGAGAATCTTGTCAGCTTGCTGTTTGCACAGTTATGAAAAGAAAAAGCCCCAGGACTCACCAAATAGATAGATGTATAATAATGTTTAGAAAGGGAAGCAAGAGATGGCTGAGAAGAAAAAAGCAGCAACACAGGCCACAGGGAAAAGTTCTGGATCTTTCCATGTTAATGAGGCCACATAATTTTTTCTTTTTTTTAAGAAAAAAGCTTAAAATAAAGTTAATCTGCATAGTGTAGTATAATGGCTAAATACATAGTGATTTAGAAACAGAGGAACTATTTGACAGTCTACATCACTCCTGAGTTTCTGTTTGGGGTATTAAAATGATCTCTATTTTAATACATACATGATATGATGAGTTGGGAAGATGGGGGAGGGGCTGAAACACAAAAAAGAGAAGTTAAATCAGTTAAAAAGGCATAAAAGATCATGAATGTGTGATTCTCAGAATAAGTAAATCCCTTATGGAAACTAGGTGAGTGGTTTCCAGGAAAACAGGAAAAGGAAGTGATTACTTCATCAGCATGGATTTCCTTTTGAGGTAATGAATACGATTTGAGAGTAGATAAAGGTGAACATCACCAGCAATGTGAGTGTACTAAATTCCACCAACTGACATTATCAAAATGGTTTTCATGGTTTGAAAGTGAGTTGTCCCCTTCAAGCTCATGTGTTTGAATTTTTAGATATTTGGGAAGGTCATGACATCTTTAGGAGGTGAAGCCTCACTGGAAGAAGGCAGTCAAAAGGGTAGGTCTTGAGATGGATTAGTCCCAGCCCTCTAACAGAGGCAGCCTTGCAGCTCTCAGCCTCCTGGATGGATGTGACCTAGACCTCTTCCCTCTTCTACCACACAGCCATGTTGTTTCTTCCATAAAGGACTGTTACGCCCTCTCTGCAACCATAGGCTAAATAAATCTCCCTTTCTCCCTTAAGTTATTTGAGCCTCAGCGGTGTTTCACAGCAAGAGAAAAGAGTAACTAATATAGAAACTGGTACCGAGAAGTGGGATATGGCTATGAGATTAAGAGATGACAATGGGCCTGTGGGGAACAGAGGTGGAATGTCATGTGTGAATGTGAGTTGCCCCCACAAGCTAATGTGTGTGAATCTTTAATTGTTCGGGAAGGCCATGGCACCTTTAGGAGGTGGAACCTTGCTGGAGGAAGGCAGTCACAGGGGTGGGCCTTGAGGTGAATTAGTCCCACCTTATTACGGGAAGAAATCTGCACCAGCAGTTGGTAGTCTTGCAGGATCTGTGTCTCCAAGAAGGATGTGAATTAACCTGCTTCTGGCTTCTGGCCAACCAGACATGCTTTTTCCACCATGAAAGACTCCCCTCTGAATTACAGCTAAATAAATCTGCCTTTCTCCCTTAAGTTGTTTGAGCCTCAGTAGTGTCTCACAGCAACAGAAAAGAATAACTAATACAATGGTTAATTTTCTATTAAACTTTAAAAAAAATAATTCTGAGTTACCCAGCTGCAAATAGTACAAACTAAATTGAAATCCAAGTTTGGTTGAATCAGATCTGTAATAAAAGATGTCCTTCTTGGAGAATTTGCCAGCCCCAGACTTCAGCTTTATTGGACTTCTGAAGGATTCCTTTAGCACTGCCAATGACTACACCTAATACTTGCCTTTCTGTGCAGTATGTGAGACAAAGGTTTTATCACAGTTAATTGTGACTGGCAAGATAACTCAGTGAGCAAAGCACCTTCTCCCAAACTTGGTAACCTGAGTTCAATCCTTGGAAGTCCATTTGATGAAATGGAAGAACTGACTTCTGAAAGTTGTTCTTTGATCTCCATCCATGTGTCATGCTATCCTCTCTCTCTCTTTCTCTCTCTTTTTCAAATAAAAAATATTTAAAAAGAATAGTGATGTTGTTCAACTAATAGAAAAGTCACAATCATCTCAGCAGTTCATGTAATGTTTTCTAAAATATACCACATTATAGGTCACAGAGCAGATCCAAATATAAATATAAAACATATAAAATACAAAAAACAAAATTAATTCCTGGTCTCTCATTAGACCACAGTTGAATAAAACTAGAAGCCTACAGCAAGAGAAACTATTCAAATATTTACAGACTGAAAAATAACACTTTTGAATGAAGAGTGAGTCACTGAAGAAATCAGAGCAGTTTCTTAGGTACCCAAGAAATAAAGTAGCCAAACCTGTCAGAGCCTCTGGTCCACATTCTATGCTATGTATGTGCTAGAGGCACTGATTCCCCAATCAAAAATTTAGAAGTTAGCTGAAATAGGGAAGTGATACTTGTTTTCTAGAATGAGAAGGGCATCTCCCTTCTGTACATTTGTAGGTAGATTATAGGTCCACTGGAGCCAATCATGTCTTGTCACCAATATTTCAGTTATGACCAGTCATGGCTAGTTCCCCAGACCCCAGACTTCTAGTTCAGGAAGCAGCTATTAGGGCCACTAAGCATGGATAAAGTGACTGAAGATGACACCTCATACACTGCATAAACTCCTGGATTCACACAAATAAAAGTTTGATTCATGACATTAAACCCTGAAATGAAAAAACAGTATGTTTTTGTTTGAACTTGATTTGAAGCACACTAAGATCATATTCTATTTCTACAAGGAGTGGAGAGCAAGAATGTCCATGGGATTCAGCCTATTTTTTAAGCTGTCATTAGAAATGATTAATATTTAAGCAAAATCAATAAAAATTGGATTTGAAAAAAAATCAATATTTAACCAAAAGCATTACAAATCACATGACTCACATCGACACCTTCATATATTAAAAAGGTTTGTTTTCCTGTGGCATGTGGGTAAAGCTACAGCCATATGAAGGAAATTCTAAAGTGGTGATATATTAGTATGAGCTGTGGGAATAAATCACTTTGAAAATCAACCTCGGTCTTTTAGAGAAAGAAAAACATTGGAGTAAATGCCAGCAACTATTAAATCTCACTGTCATATGTATATTAAATGTAAGTACATATGGATTTGTGTATATATCTATTTCTAGCAATCTTTCTTCTGTCCCTTCATGATCTCTTAGTAGCTATGTCTAAAGAGCAGGCATAATTATTTAAAATGGTAAATACAGTTGTGTCTCATTTGAGTTGTGGTAGATGAAAACAATAGTGTCTTTAAACTCAGAACTCAAGCTACAATACCAATCTTCAAGGGCTCATCTATCAGACATATATTCTGCTTACAGCTGGTAATAACTTCCATTATCCATTTACTGTGTGTTTTTTTCCAGGAGACCAAGATCAGATTAGGTGCGAGCTTCATGTGTCTTCTTGCTTCTTTGAGCATTCATTGACACTTGAAGAACAGCTATATCTCACCTTAGTGATGTCTTTATTCTCCTAGCTACATATGACCTGAGAAAAAGTGATGGGAGAAAATGGTCCTAAAATCCCCTCCCATTTATAATTTTTTAATTCCACCTTGCCTTGATGGAGCCCCTTCCATCCTTACATGGTTCCACTTCCCCGTGAGTACTGTGTAACCAAATAGGCATTGAGAACAGGAAGTGGTATGGAATATTGACCCATCCACTTCCTGTAAAAACTGTGGTCTTACCCTGAGAGTGATAAGATTATTCAAAATTCAGATTCCCCAAGTATTAGCAATACAAATTTTATTGTTTTTGTACACAGAGATGTCTGAGCATTAAATGTTTTTTTAATTTTTCTACTTTTATAAGCATATTGGTTATTCATCCCAGCTTCCCTCCCTCCCTGCTCCCCTATAACCCCTCCCTTCCTTTCACCATTCTTTCCCACTCCCTCTCACCCTTCCACCTGTGTGTTTCTATGGACCCCACGGTTCACTCTAACCTGTCTACTCCTGTGGGAGACTCATGGCTTCCATCAAGTTATCTCTCTTCAGGCCACTCCACTGATATGTGCATTCCCTTCACTAATCCAGCTTTAGACCCAAAGGTTTTCACTGTAAGTGCCCATTCTATGGATATAATAACAACTACTAACAGTATTTTGTTGTACTGTCTTCCTACCTACAGGTTATTGGCTATCTTACCTATTGATTTTTTTCCCTTACCTTTTATTTTTATAGGTTCTTGTTCTAGTTTATAGTAACAGGGATGTGTTCCCTTCTTACAAGCAGGTCTTGAATCCAATCAGAAAGCTGTTGGTTGTCTTCTTGACACTATTACACTGGTGGTCACCTGTTGCCACAATGATTTATATGTAAAACTTACAGATCTCATGCCACTGATGGAGCTTGTGATTATTTCTCTCCCCCAGTAGCTTCTACAGCATTCCTTGGTACTATGTCCACAGACCAATTCTAGTTGATTTATATTTTGTCCATGTTCTGTGATCCATTTGTGTTGCATCTTCAGTAGTAGGGTCTTACTGACAATTTTTGAAGAGCAACCAAGAGCAATGGCAAAAGCCTGTAATGTTTGGGAGACTTTAAGACCTCTCTGACCAACATTTTATTAGGAAGTGCCACATTCCTGTTACTTCTAGTATAATTTTGTCCCTGGGTTTTAAGTGGATCAGCTCAAGGCTTTTTATTTTTCCCTGTTTTCCTCTTCTGCATAGGGACTGCTCATTCTTATTCCTTTCTTTAAGACTTTGTTTTAAACATATTATTAGCATAGGATGTTCCTTTGTGGTTACTTCCCACAAAAATCTTTGGGTTTTAAGTCCCTCTGTTCCTTCTGTTTCCCATGTTCCTCCTATCTCCTTTCCCCTCATTTCCTGGTATGTATTTTCCCATTTATTCCCTCCCTCATGAGTATTAAATATTATTGCTGATAGAAAACAAGTGATCTGGATGAAAAGAAATGAAACATATAAATTGAGGGAAAGGGCTGGGGAGATGGTGCAGGGGTTGAATCCTTTGCTTTGGAAGCAAAAAGACCTGAGCTCAGATCTCCAGATCCCACCTAAAAGCACTGGGCAGAAATGGCAGCAGTCTGAACTTCTGGCCCTGAAAAGTGGAGCTTGGGAAACTCTAAAACAAAGCAATAAAGAAGTAGAGCAATCCAAGGTGAGTTCCAAAGTCACCACTGAGCCTCCAAAGATGCATTTTTTTAATTGAGAAAAATATAATAAAGGCTTCATAATACTGAATTGCGATACAGGAATAGTAAAAAGAGATTGGAACAAATTACAGTATTATGTACTAAAAATCATAAATTATTTAAATATACTTTAAGAAGCTCTTTGGAAAGGAGTCTTTTACTTACTTTTTTAAAATTCTGAAGCTAGTTAACTTCCTGCCAAATATTATTTGCAATTGTGCCAATCCAATTTCTCATTAGTTAGAAATTAATTTTCAAGCTATTAAAATGGCCCATTCAAATGTACTACTTTCCTAAGAGTTTGAGAATTTGTATATTTTACAATATCATAAAATGTAAAGTTGGTTGAATACATTTTCAGTGAAAAGATGGCAAAGTGAATAGACTAGAAATATCTAGAATTATTGTTGACTCCACTTCTTGCTTCAATCTGCTGAAGAAAATGTGACAGGAATTTCTTTACCTCCAGGCAAAGGTTGCCATCTCTGTCCAAGTCTTCAATCCTTCAACATCATCTGAGACAGCAGAAGGCAAAGGATGTCTATGTAGCCAGTCAGATCTAACAGTCTTTCTTAGGGCAAAAGTTTCTAGCTCAATCTCATATCCATAACTAAATAGAATTGTCCATCTATTGTTAAGTCATTCTATCAGGCATCGTGTTGCTATGAAGTCAATTCACTCATTATTATATTGAATAATTCTGCAGCAGTTCCAGATGTCAGGGCACACATATGAAGAGTTCTTTTTATCTTACTCAATTGTGCATGTGTGTGGGCGTGTGTGTGTGTGCGCGTGTGTGTAGAACCACGGACGAATTCCGGAACCACCATGGACGCCTCCACCTCCTCCTTGTTTACTCTGCCCGGGGATTCAGAGGCTCCGCCCTACTAGGACCAGAAACACAGGCGGCCCCCGATTCTGCCCGCGTCTATACGTGGGGTCTAGGATCCGAACTCAGGACCTTCTGTCTGCAAGGCAGAGGCTTAACCCCTGAGCCACCTCTCCAGCCCCATAAGAGTTCTTTAATTGAGGAAAAACTCTGTACAAACCTGTGGGAGATTATCTAATTGATGTGGTAAGACTCAGTCCATCATGTGTGGGACCATTCCTTGGGCAGATGGATAAAATGGACAGTTGACAGACTGGCAAAGGAGAAACTATATCCCTCTCTTAGTTCTTTCTGTTAATATGGTATGACCAGTGCTCTCGACTCCTGATATTGTTATGAACTCTTCTGCCATGCTGATGAACATAGGCACAAATAATAAGCAAGAATAAACCTCTTGTTCCCTTAAGTTGTTTGGATTCTGTATTCATTCAGCAGTAGGAATATGAAACTAACACACTTTCCTACCATATGTCTTGGTAAGAAGGCGCATTGTTAAGCTGATCTCTCTAGCAATGAGTTGAATAAAATTGGAGAAAATACTGAAGCTATTTAGGAACAGAGAGAAGAAATGTCTAATTTAATTTGGAGGTCAAGGAAGATTTTAGAAAGGGGGACACAAACTACTTATTTTAAAGGTAATATAGGAACACCAGAGGAAGTGTCTATAAATGCATGAATGTGAAACTGGGTGCATCACATGTGCTATTTGTATTTCTAGTATACTAGTCTCAATGGTAGTACCAATGGTAGTAGGCATGGGAGGTTTTAATCAAGGAAGTGTTGTGGGTGGAAATGTAGATTATTTCCTATAATATGTGGCCAAAGGAATAAGTTAGAGAAAATATAAAACTGGAGCAGGAAAGGAATTCAAGTTTCTAAAGTGACCCGAGTATAAATGCCAGGAATGTCAGAAACTGGATAGAAATGATAATGTCAAAGAGTTTGCAGGGGATTCAAGAGACACTTAAGCTATTAAGCTTGCATGACTTAGTGAGCAATGTGTTGCTGCCATGATCCTGGAAACTGAATGAGAATCAGACTCAGAAATGGGTGTTTTCTAACTTGAGTAATTGTTTATGTCACTCAAGGAAGGTGTGATTACAGAAGGCTGCTATAACAGGACATTATAGATTGGGTGACTTAAATTATAAATGTGAATTCCTCCTTCTAATGCTACATAACCCATGTGAGAGGGATCTACTCTTCTGACATCATTCCCTCCCAAAGCCTCACTCCCATCAGATAGAGTCAAGATAATATGTGTGAGAGACAGGTTTAGAAAGAAGGTACTCATTTCTCTCTTGGGAGGGGGATGGGAATGTCATTGTTATTTTTGAAACAGTGTCTCATGTAGTACAGGCTAGTCCCATATTTGCTATGTAGCTAAGGATGGCTTTGAACTCTTGATCATTCTCTGATTATAACCATGAGCCACCACATCAAGCTTAAAATGTGTTCTTTTTAATCAGTCTGATTTTTAATGTGCATGAATTTAAGACACATGAAGAGTATTTACTGTATCCAAAAGATAGCTGATTATGGGAACCAGAAGTCGCTGAAAGTCTGAGCTAGAATAAAATCATGTAAATGATCAACATAATAATAGGTATAAAATATAAAAGCGGATGAGATACAATCCTACTTCACTTTGACATGAGAATTGTAACCATCATAAACAGAATGCCAAGTATTGCAGTTAACCTTTTCTTTGGAGTGCACTTGTGTGTGTGTGTGTGTGTGTGTGTGTGTGTGTGTGTACAAGAGAGCACTTAAGTGTGTGCACCTGTGGAAGCCCAAGGGTGACACTGGGAATCGTCCTGTATTGTTCTATCTCCTTGTTTTGCTTTGAGGTTCCTAGGCTCATGGTTTTTTTACATAGAATCTGGGGGTCCTTTTGCTTGCTAGGCAAAGGCTTTAACCCCTTAGCCATCTCCCCAGCCCTAGTTTAGCCAAACTTTCATGTTACTCCTTAGACTTTCCAGTCTGGGATTTCCTTCTTTTTAATTTAATTTAGTAAATGTTTTTCAAAAAAAAAAAAGAATTTGATAAATATTTTTCAAATTATGTGTCATCACCCATTAGTGGATTACTTCAATAAAATTCATTGATTGTGATAAATACTATCTTGAACAAAGTAGAAGAGAGTAGAAAAAGAAAAAAGGAGAAGATAGAAGAATACACTTGCTATCTTAATTGCTGCGTAAAATTAAAGTAAATTACTTATACATACTATATGGGAGACACTTCTCTCTTGGTTAGGGAGGGCTCTAAAACAGGAAAATACAAAAGTAGATGAGATCCAATCTTATTCACTTCATATATATATGAAGTGATTATATATATATATATTATATATTTCCTCTTCTATTCATGAGTGTGTGTGTGTGTGTGTGTGTGTGTGTGTGTGTGTGTATGTACTTGATTGCAGTGTTCATGCTGTTGCCAAAAGCATTTGAAATACCTGGCCCAGATGGAAGGAAATGAAAAAAGGAGGGAAATAAAAACAAATCAAGAGTGTTTAGAAATAGAAAGTTGATGTTTAACAAAAGTAGCTCACATTTATACTTCAGAAAACAACTGAAAACAAGATGCAAGAGACAGGTCATGAGTGAAGAGAGGGCCAGGAACCACATGAAAGTCAGCTAAATACCACTGAAGTGCAAATGAAAAATAATGTGTCTTCAAATAAATGATGTTTAAACAATAAAATCATAAATTAGAATATGGAACAAGGGGCTGGAGAGATGGCTCAGGGGACCTTTCAAGCAGAAGGTCCTGAATTCTGATCCAAGGTCCTGCATAAATACGTGGAAACGGTGGCAGTCTACAGTTCTGCTCCTGGTGGGTAGAACCTGGGAAATCCCAGAGTAAAGCAAAAAGGAGGTAGAAGGAATCCAGGATGATTCCCGAATCCACCCTTGGTCCTCCACAAAAACACACAGCGCCCTCTGACACACACACATACACGTATGTGCACACATGCATGTGCATGCACACACACAGTAAATAAATAAATAAATTTAAGAATATGGCACAAGGGACAGAGAGGATGTCTGATTAAAGATGAAGTCCTTGAGGTATACCAGAAAATCAAGAAGTAGCCCCAAAGCATCCTGAGAAGGCATCATGAGAGAGCGAGGAGGGGAGCAGGAGCAGGAGCTGTCAGACAAGGACAGCATAGTACCAAGGCTCCCAGACACACCAAAATCCCTGCCTTCAGAATAGTATGTTTGGATTGCCACTAATATTTCAAAACAGTGAGTGTTCAACTTGACCTCCTCTTCCTTTCCAAAACTCTTCTTTTACCAGTGTTTGACACTTTACACTTTCAACCAAAATTAGTTCAAAGTTTAGAATCTTGCTTAGAAACTAAGATAGAAATCACAGCTCATGAAGATCTGTGGTTTCCTACAACCATGGAGGAGTTGAGAAAATTATCTTTCATATCATGTAAGAACATTTGATTCAACTGTGGGAAGCATATATCATTAATGATAGTAGCAAGAGCAAAGAAATTTATATGAGTGTCTCTTGATCAAGGTCAGGGACATATACCAAGCTGTATCTGCAGTAGCAAAGGCTGCCAAGGTTCCATACATATGATATTTGTCCCAAGATTACCCCATTTTCTAATACAGAGGCAGGTGGGAGAAAGATATACAGTGCATGTGTTCTGTTTAGGAACACATCCTACCAGTCACCTCTATTGCTTTCACCATAGTTTCATTGACTTTTCTGCAGTCTTGGAAAGTAAATTAGAAAATGTAGGCCTTATTTGGGGATTTTTTAATACCAATAGATCTAAGAGTTTGTTACCAACAATGAAAGATGCAAAGAACAACAGGAATGAAACTTGAGGCCAGTGACATCCTTTTAATTCCATGTACCTTAGCAGAATACAGGAAATTGGAGGTCACTGTTGCTTTTTCTAGAGTGGCTGGTCTGCATATTTTTTCTCAAGCTTTTTCAAGGATGTTAGGATTTACTGCCTCTAGGCACTGCACATGTGGCTGCTGTGTCCCATGTGCATCAGACAGTGGCAGAGAGGAGATGAGACTGTTTCTACTTTCAGTGTTCTGACTTGTGGACAGGTATGATTAATAGCCTGATATACCACACTGCTTGTCAAAATCCTGAATTCCTTATATGTGTATTCACAACATGAAGGCCCACAACAGGCACAGCCTCCCATAGGCTGGGTCTCCATGTGTTCACAGAGCGGACAGCCTCCTGTAAAGCCAGAGATCCACATGCTCACATCATGAACTTGTCTTATAGAAGACTGACAAAACTGCTATTCTTCAGCTTTATCATATGTTCTTAACTTGTGGAACTGGGAGCTCAATCATAGCTCTCTACATCCTTAAGGTATTTTCTTTTATTGCTTATGTATTATTTTATATTGTCCAATTTAAAAAAATTAGGACATAAAGGCAAGAGGTGGGCATGCTAGGGAAATGTCCAGGGGAAGTAAAAGGGAGATAGTGGTAGCTATGATCAAAATGCATTGTCTACATGTATGACATTGCAAAGAAGTAGAAGCAAAAACAAAATTAATTTAAAAAATGATGTTAGGGTTTAAGTGTTATAGTGAAGAAGTCCTTCACAACTGAGGGTGGCATGCCATCCTTCAATGTTGACAAAACCCTTATGTTTTATTTTTCACAATGCAGCCAATTCTAAAATTTTGGGGTTTTTTTTGAAAGCCTATTTAAAATATAAGCTTCAAAGACTGAAATGAAATTGTGTAATTAATCTTCCTGTAGTAACAATATCTTCATCTTTGAGGGCAGATTACATTTCCCCAAACAGTCCAGATTTAGTTAGAGACAAGTCTACTAAAGAAGGTCAAGCACTAAAGCACTCTGACAGTAGCTCCAAAATACATTTCAGGAAATAGTTTAAGCATTGACAACATGTTATTGCTGAAACATAAGTTCAGGACCCTCATGGGACTACTTTGGAAGAAAAAAAATTACAAAATAAAATGACCTGCTGCATTACAGGCATAACTTCTTGTTCTTCAAAAATCAATAGAGCTTAGCATGTAACAAAAACCCCAGACATTGATATGACTATACATAATGCCTTTGATTTTCTCAAGTAATGACATTTTTTCTTGAAAGGACAACTTGATTTTAATAAACCTGTTTTATGTTTACATTTATATTTATTTATATTATATTTATATTATGTTTTATGTTTACATCTACATATATATCGTGTGTGTACGTATGTGCATGTGTGTGTGTGTGTGCAGGTATTTGTAAGTCAGAGGACAATTTGTGTGAGCCAGCTTTCTCCTTCCATTACGTGAATTCCATAGATGGAACTCAGGTTAAGAGCCTTGGTATCTTTACCTGCTGAGCCATCTCGCCAGTCTCTTGAATAACGTTTCATTGTGATCCTCCAGCCAATGTTGATTATTACAGTCTCTGCACTTCTTTTCTGCTTTTGTAACAAATGGTGTAAGCCCCAAAGAGCTCAATAGCAGGTAGGGAAAGCCATTTTGATGCTTTCTCTAACAACACCCACCACGCTGTGGGCTTCCCTGCCTCACTGAAAGGAAGGAAAGTCAAAAGTGTACTCCTACTGAATCTTACCAGAATCAAAAATAATATCTCCAACCTCTGCTATCGGAAAAGACTTCCAGACTCAAGAAGAATGGGCAGATTCATAAGACAAATGCCAGACAAAAGATTCATGCTGTTTACAGAGAAGTTAATGACAACCAGTCTCTGAAAAAGGATCCAGTGTGAATAAATTTTTAGATCTTAGGTGCTGAAAAGATTATGTTCATCGATATGTAAACATAGACAAATATTTCTGCTGTTGAGAAAGGAAGATGCATTTTGTCACACTCCTACAGAAACACAAACTTATTCCAGTGTAAAACTTAAGAAGTAATAATCCAGTAAGAAGAAACACCTTAAGCTTTTTGAAAGATTATATTTTTTTTTGGTCTTAAAGTTTTGCTTTTTATTGTGATTATTTATTTTTATTCCTTTCCTGAGAACAGGAGACCTTCACAAACATAGAAAACACAGTTTCTTTGCTCCCTTTTCCTTCTCCAATATTTCCGTTCATGGTAGGAGCAGCACTTGGCTCAGTGGGGACAAACACTAATAAAGTCTTTAATTATGATGGCACCTGCTGCCCAGCCTGGAATAGGGGTAGATTTGATCTTCTGGGTGCATAGACACAGTCAGCTGACCCTTTATGGATGGAATAGGGGTTCTTCCAGCCACAAGCTTCCCATTCCCACCACTATCCTTCGTATGAATCTTGCAGGCTTTGTGACATGCTCATTTTGATTGAGGGGTTAATCCCATTTTTCTGTTTCCACTCAGATTATATATATTACTGTTTGCTTTCCTGGAAACTCAAGTTATCCTTTTGTGTATCACTTTCTCTAATTTCATTCATTTCAGTCCTTCAGAAAGATTATATTCTTAACTAAATTCTGCTACCCCTGCTTTGCTTAATACAAAATTTTAATGCTTATATTTTCTATTATACAAATAACTTAATAAATACAAAACAAATGGATTAATATCATAGTTTTGTGATACATTATCATCCACTCATGTGTGGACGATTTGGAGGTTTGGTTTTGTTTTTGTTGCTGTGGTGAACATTCGAGGATTAAAGGTTCTAGAAGCTTTCCCTGATGCATGAGAAAAGTTCTTTTTTATTTTATTTTAACCTCGTATCTACTATAACACCAAGGTATCTTCCCAAGTTTTCCTATCTCTTCACATAAAATGAATCTAAGAAAGATTTGTTTTAAGTTATGATTTGCAAGTTTCTTTCCAAATCAACATATTTTACTTTCTCTATTGCCCATCATGTTGGCATCACTCTGCCTATTTCACAGAGATGCTATATTAAAGTATGTTTAAGAATCCAACCTAAGATCTACTAGATACAAAATGGCTAAAGCTTTGGTTATTTTAAAACCAAATTCAGAACTTTCTTCAAGGCCAGAGAGTCTATGAAAAGTGTCAGAATTTCCTCATGCTCTTGATCAAGATTAGAAGAGAAAAGAACTTCATTTTCTACTCATGTGATAAAGACAAACTAATTATCAATAATCTTCAGCAAAGATATGCAGAGCCTGGATATAACAATGAATTCCCATGTGTATTCACATAGAAGCAGTGAGAAGCAGACTTTTGACTTTCATGGGCTAAGACAATTTTATATGTGTGTATGTGTGTTATATGTATGATAGATATATGATACATTGTGGTTGATGACTGATGGTGTTTTTGTTTAATGATATCATATGTATTTTGCCCCAGGAAAAGATAAATGCCTATGAACAAACATTTACAGATATTTCTAAGAATTTGCTGAGCCCTTGTGGACAGTGCACTGTAACTTTTTAGTTCCCATGGACAAGTAAGTCTATCTATTCCAAGCAATAAATCAAATAAGCATTTTCTAGTCCTCTTCTTACTGAGCTCATAAAAACACTTTACCTTGGTGGCCATTCCTTCCTCCCTGCAAACTTCTCCTGCTTTAACTTGTGTGACAGTAGATGACTCCTCTACCCACATCCTCCATGGCTCGATTTTTCCAAATGTTCTTTCTCTGCCTCCTTTGTTAGCTCTCAATATTGGGAGTTTCTCTTTAATCACTCTGTGGATGACATCATCAATGTTTGTGACTATAATCATCAGCCTTAGTGGATGACTCCCAAATTTCCAGTAAATACATTTCCAGCCCAGATCATTTTTGTGCATTCCAACTGCTGAATCAATATCCACTTAGAAGTCTCAAAGCCACACGAATCTATATCTGCTCAAAAGTCAACTCCTGTGTTGTCCTGACAATTACTTTCTCATTTCTATTCTGTTTTAGGAGCTGGCATCAGATTCCTCCTAGTTTCACAGACCGGAAACTTAGAAGTCATATGTGGAATAGCTTTCTACCATGACCTTAAATTTCAATCAGCAAGAAATTCTGCTAGATTTGCCCTGCTTGCCCAGTGCAAAAAAAATGTGTGTCCTTTTAAAGAAACCTCTTCTGAACCCTCAAATTTCATTAGTCTCCTCCAATCCTCAACTCACTATGTTCTTTCATAGTATTCATTGTGGTCCATGACTGTTGGTGTTTTTGCTTAATGATATCATCTTTTCTAAGTAAATGTAAGATATCTCTATGAGGGTAGAAATGATGTCTTCTTTATACCATGGAATAAGCAACATGCAGAAAATCCACAGCTCCCTGTAGAGTTTCAAGAGCTGATGAGCACTATGATACCTTTGGAACATCAGCATTTTTCTTATTACTGAATTCATTCTATGGATCTATCAATCTTCTGTTAATGCACATTTAAGTTTCTTGAAGTTTTTAGCTGATACTTCTAAAGTACTATTGTAGACATCACGCACATATTTTTAAAGATAATTTTTTCATTTCTAATGTAAAATAATTTGAAATGGATTTTCTACATTATAGAGAAATAGAAGAGGTTTTTCCATGTGTTCGTATTGCTTTATACTCACACTGCTAACATATAAAGCACTTTCACCAATATTTTTACAAGGCTTCTTTCCAAATTTTTACCTTTGATCTTATCTTTAATTTAGCGTGTTTGTGTGTGTGTGTGTGTAAGTATGTTAGCGCTATGGTATATGTACTGGCAGTCAAAAGATAGCCTACGGAAGTCGGTTCTCTCCTTCCATTATGTGGGCTCTGGGGAATGAAGTTAGGGTGTCAGGCTTGGCAGCAAGCACCATTACCTGCTTAGCCTGTTACAAGTTTTAATGTCAGTCAGTTTTTTAATCTGTATCTCACCATGGTTTAATTTTCCTTTTTCTGACAGCTAGTGATGCTTATGAAGTATCCATTCGTTTCTTTTATCAATTTTGCTTGTCTCACTTGTTCTTTTTGCTGTTGAGTTTGTAGATGCTACTTAACAAATTTGAGATATAAGCCCTATATAAGATATAGATATTGCAATTATTTTCTGTTAAATGATAAGTTACTGATTTACTTTCTGAATACACCTTTTGTTTTTTTCTCCCACATTTTATTGTTTTCCTAATTGAATACATCGTTTGTTAAGCAATTTTAATTCTGATAGCTTAATTTATCTTTTATTTCCCTTAGCATTTAGTTTTCTAATCTACTGTCTAAAATACTTTCACTTCATTTGATGTCATGAATACATTCTCTGTGTTCTAGTAGTTTTACAGTTTTATCTTCTTTCTTAAAATCTATGATCACCTTAAACTATGCTTGTGAATGGTGTGGGGGATTTCACTTTTATCCCATAAGCTACTTAAATTATCTTATTCCACTTACTGAAAATGCTTTCCTTTTCTATTAAATTTAGTTAATGATTTTATTTTAAATACCTTGATCACAAGAGTCTACAAGTACAACTATTTTTAGAGACCTCACGTAATGGTGTCTTCTTCAACTGCTTTTGCCTTTTTTTTAGTAATTTAATCATGTAATTGTCTTTAATAGAGGTTCCTTGATATTTATCCTGACTGAGGTTTATTGAATTATGGGACTTGCATTTCACTGTTCTCATCATATTTGGACACTTTCAATCATTATTTCTTAAAGTAATTTTCTCTTTTCTTTTCTTTTTTTTTCTTATTCTCTATATTTTTTCTTTCTGGGGTTCTGTAGCTGACTAATATCTCTGAACACTTGTTTGCTTTTGTTTTCCATTTTTTCCCCAATAAAGTTAGAAACTTTTCATTTATAACTTCAAAAGTTCGTGTTTTTTCCAACACAATTTAATATCAATGTTATTCAAAAATATTTTGTTCATTTCTAACATTTTGTTGCCCATTTTAAATTTCGTATCTATTGTTTTCCAGACTTAGCATTTTCTCTTAAAATATATTACCTCTTCCCCATTATATTGTTTCTTTTCTACAAACCTTTAGCATCCCATGGTGCACAGGTGGAGCTCCCAGGACCACTTTCCAAACTCAGTTCTCTTCTTCCAGCATGTGGGTTCCAGGAATCCCTTTGGTGTTTCCAGGTTTGCAAGCAGGAGCCTTACCCACTGAGCTGTCTCGCTGGCCCTGCATTTTGTTCTTTTGAAAGTGTTGCTACTAATTAAACAATTGAGCCACATGTAGGTCTTCCTTATTCTTTATTATGTTCTTTATTATGAATCACATCCTCTTGCTTTCTGAAATGCAAAGCATCTGAAACTCATGTAGAACATATAGCACAGAAAACTGAATATCTTTTTTCTTTTATTCTGTTCATTCTGCGTATGTTTCATGAAGATGGCTACCTTTTATTGGTCAGAACGAAGTTGGTCTGGGACTGGATTTAAGTTCTTATCAGGCCACTTGCCACTTACTATGAGCCCAACTTCCAGTCTCTTGTGACACAATTCACTGTTTAATGCTATTGATACTTGAGTGGATGAAAAGGGGGTCTAGTTTCAGTTACTTTTCAGATTCTCCTTTGATTTGATTTAGTACACTTGTAGAATGAAATTCTATGAAGAGGCATCTCTATCTAACATCCTGAATGTCACCCACTGACATTTTCTTGCTAAAAAGTATGGTAAAGGAATAGTTTCTAGACTGAGTTTGTTTTTTATGTTGTTTGCCTCTGTTCTTTCTTATTCCAGCCTATCCTCTGGTCCACAGCTTCTGTCTAAGCCTCAACTGATTCCTGTAAAGTCTCTCCATGGTAGTCTGATTCTTCTATTCATCCCACCAGAGCAGGAAACTTTCTTGTAGTGCATGATTCACCATTACTTCTGTGAAAACATCTTTTTTACAGAAATGCAGTCAACCTGATTTTCTTTGTTCACTGCACTTTTCTAATTTCATGGAAAAGATTGGCTTTGAGCACCAGCATTCATCACTCTCTGCTTCCTGACTGTGGCTCCATCATAACCAGTTGCCTCAAGCTTTAGCCATCATGACTTCTCCCACAATGCTCAGTTCCCTGAAACCAAACAAACTCTTCCTTCCTTGAAAAGAAGAAGAAAAAGGAGGAGGAGAGGAGGAAGAGGAAGAGGAAGAAGAGGAAGAGGAAGAAGAAGAAAAAAAAGTGGAAGAAGAGGAAGAGGAAAAGAAGAAGAGGAAAAAGAGGAAGAAGAAGAGGAAGAAGAGGAAGAGGAAGAAGAGAAGGAAGAGGAGGAGGAAGAGGAGGAGGAGGAGGAAGAGGAAGAGGAAGAAGAAGAGGAAGGAAGGAAGAAGAAGAAGAAGCCTTCATTTCAGCCTTTGGGTTTCTCATTGATACCATGAGGGTGAAGAGTCTCCACATCTTTCTGCATCCTCACTGGTGGTACATAACAATAGCATATTTTATGTTCACCATTAAATCTTCAGTGATAGAAAGATGGAGATCTCTCCAAAGTTCCTGTGGGCTTAAAGAAAGTGGAATAGAGATAAATTCATGTATGTAGAAGAAAAGGGATATGATGTTCACAGTGTATAAGGTTAAAAAAATGTACTGAAATATCATTACCGTTGCTTCTAAACATGGGTATCATTGTCCTTGACAAGCTATAATTGACAAGTAATGGTTGATGATAATACTTATGTCTTAGTGGTACCTGTAAGTCTAAACTATATTATTAGAGAAATTTCCTTAGACAATAATTTTGGATATGGAGTTTTAAAATCTAGGTCCTGTACTCTTGAAATTCAGTATGATCAAGGACAAAGAGCATGAACATCACTCTTTACAGATAATTTTGCTTTTCCAAAGACTTAAAGCTCCACTAATGTGCCTTTCCCCAACAAAACAATGTGTGTGTGTGTGTGTGTGTGTGTGTGTGTGTGTGTATCTGAATTAATAGTTCATTGCTTCATGTCTTGCTTAATTCCAGGATTTCCTGTACCATTCACCTAAAAATATAAAAACTTTTGGGAGCTGCTCTAAAGTATGAGAAAAAAGCCAAGCTTCTAAGAAAAGACCAAGAACCTCCATGTTATGAGGAAAGAAAATCCTATAAAATCCAAGAAGCAAGCCAAGGCTAGACTCCTGCTATGATCATAGGGGAAGATTTTACTGAATGGATGGCAAAGCCTTGACTTATGCTTTTCATTCCAGAACTAAAAGCACATGTGGATGAAAAAAGCAAAACGAATTCAGTCTTTCCATTACATATTGTCCTGTATTGTTTTAGTAGATTGAAGATAAGTAAATTTGAAAATATTTGCTAGCAAGGGATGGCGCAGAACACGGATAGCAACAGTGCTGTGGAATGCTCATTTATTTCCAACATGAAGATTGCACCATATGCCCTACTTCGCATAAGGCAAAATATAGTGACTCTGAGCCAGCTAAGGGTCAAATTGCCCATTTCAGGTCCATCTTCTTCTGGTGCCAATGACATTACTCTAATACTAAAATGCTGATATTGATGGCATTGCAGTGGAGTTGATGCTTCTGTGCTGACATTGGCATCATTGTATTGGCATCAAGCCTGTTGGCCTAGCTCCTCTATAGGCAATCATTATTACATTTAAGGCATTTATTCAGTGCCTCTTTCACTGTATTTCTATGTTGGACCTGCTTTTTAAGATCTGACAATATATAATAAACATCAGTGATAGTCAAAGCCCTGGATAGTGAAATAAACTTTCGATAAGTAAATATGCATGTGCAGAAGACAGTGTGCTTAGTTAAAAGAGGTGATTGAATAGGAAATGGTGGAAGGAATAGTTCCAAAGAAATTATATGCTCTTTCAGTGGGTCCCAAACATTTTTCCTAAATAAAGAAGCTATCAGAAGCTCCAAAGAAAAAAAAGAGATGCAAGAAAGAAAAGTATGCAAACATGTAATGTCTCTTAATCAGATTATAAGTGTGATTATTTAAAGTTATATTTAACAAAACGGGTTCAAGTAGTATATAAGAAAGACACTAGGTTCTCTCTCTCAGAGGTTGGTGCAACTTGGATCACTGACTGTTCTCTGGTGTCCAAATACAACCAGAGTGTGCCAGTCAAAGACTGTATTTAATACAAGTCAGGAGCAACAATGTATCATGATTTTATCCTAAATACCTAGGTATGGCCTGACACAGACTTAATACTCAATGAACTAAAGGATTCCAAAAGGCTATACTAACTCTCCAGTCAGATCCAACTTCTCTGTGCCCACAGCCTGGAGTTAGACATACACACTGCTTACTCCAGCTTTGATAGGGGTGCTGGGGATCTGAACTCATGCCCTCATGCCTGCATGGCAAGCACTTTACCAAGCCATCTCCCTAGCCTCTACAGAGGATCTAATTGAAGCAAAAACCACAACTTTTCCTTCCTAGATAATTCCTGATATCATGTAAAAATGCAACTCCAACCTACACGTGATAGGCAATGAAATTTTCTTCTCCTTCAATTATGTGCATACATACACATATACATGTGCACTGTTTCTAATCACTGTTTATTTAAAAGGGTTTGGATTTCAGTTCATTAGCCACCCTAGTCTTGAAGCATAGTGATGACATGATAGCAGAAAAAAGGCAGCAAAGGAATGTACAAAGGATGATTAAGTGTTTCTGAATTTACACAGTGAAATATGGACAGTTTTAAATGTCTTTGCTCTTTGCTTCTTTTCAAATTCTGAGCAATTTCAAATATCACATGCTGCTTCAAGATTAATTGAGTTCTGCATGCTTTTAGCTTGCTTTGGGTACCAAGGAAAAAGGATTTCTACAGAACCCGTATTTACTAGAGTAAAGAGAACATCTCATTTATGTATGATTAATAGCCATTTGTAGAATGATTAATTAGTCATTTTGACAATACATTGAACCAATGTACACGTCTTTGCTGTATTCCCAGTTTCACATGTAGAAGAAAAAGAGAAAAAAAAAAGATCTACTTTCTCTTGCTTTTTCCCCTCCACTAAGACTATGAAAAAAATCCAAAGGCCTTTGCATATTCTGGTCTTGTCTGATTTCATCTGGTCTGTCTTTAAGAACAATGCCCCTGAAATGGAAGCTCTCTGGCATGATTGATGACTTCCCCTTCTATCTGCAGGTTGGAAATTCAGAAAGGGTTTTTTTTCCCCTGTAGGTCTTACTGCTTATTGGCACGAGAGGTATTTCTTCTTTGCCACAGAACTGATTTGCAACACTGGTGTATGAGTTTGTATATTTTTCTCACTGGCCTGTCATAAAGCATAAGTCAGCAAGTCTTATGCAGTATGATGGATTATGTAGGCAGGAGCCTCCCAGTAAGGTTTCCATTGAAAGGATGAACACATCGTCATTAGCTTTTGGGGACAGGAATTATCCAAATTTTGTACCTTGACATTTCATAAACTGTATTATTTAGTAGTACAGGTTTTCCCCACATCCAATATCATTCTCTGGACCCACTGTATGAAGTAAAAGGATCCATAAAACGTAGTAGGATCAATTGCTAGAGCTGTATCCTTTTATTCTACTTCTTTCCAAACAAAACCATTTCTTTCATTTAAAATGTGGAAAAGAACACAGAAAGAAAGAATGCCCTCTTGCCTGAAGTGTTAGAGAGAGCTGTACCAACAGCATAGACAATCATATTAATGCAGTATGATTAGCCAAAATGAAAACAAGAGAAGAAATAGCAAGCTTCAAATTCTTGGTTTGTTAAAAAGAGATAGTTTATTTTTTAAACCTTATATTTATGACCAGATGCATGATTCAGAAGGTAAAGACATTTGCACCAAGCCTTATGATTTGAATTTGTTCCATGACACCTGAATTGTGGAAGGAGAGAATCAACTTTTGAAAGTTTTCCTCTGACCTCTACATACATCCTATGGAGTCTGCAAAAACGTGACCACCTCCCACATCCACACATATGAAGATGCGTTTGTACATACAAACACATAAAATAAATAAATGTAAAGAATTAAACCCCCATTTATATTTAGTAACATGGAAATAATCATTTTCATTTCTCATTCACTTCCTCTCTTCTCCTTAGATAATTTGATGTAGGGCATGTTTGAGAGGAAGACATATACATTAAGGCCCTTTTCAGAAGAAGTTGAGATAAAATTAAATAAAATAATCTCATGAAATAAGTATAAAAATAGAGAGGATTCAGAGTGTCAGAAACAACTGATTTTAAAAAAATGACAGATGTGGGTTTGCACCTTGGCTGTCCCAGTTGTTATATGCCTCTCAAGAACAAATAATCATCTTATTAAATCTCAGTTTTATTTGTAAAATAGATATACAACACCAACTCAGAGGTTGCACAAGACCATGGTTAAATATTCCCGAATAGATGCCAGACCTTAAGTTCCATCACGTGATGTGTATGTGAGTGCTACACATTCCATACTATTATTTTTTGTCATTTATAAAGGCAACATGGCTGTCAGAGTATCTTCCTGCAACTACCGCATTAATAATGCTATTAAATGCAGGAGCCAAGAGATGAGACTGTTATGTGGAAACTCTTTGGGAAAGATCCACAGTCACTGAATACCCATGACCCACATGAAAGAGTGGGCCACTCTTTTTGGAGAAGTCTCAGACTAAGATCTGTATCCTCCTATATTAGATGTTTTTATGTCAACAGCACACAAAGGCATCATTTGTTTCACTACGTAGACTCAGGAGACATGCTACATGACCATTTCTCAAAACCTATGTTAGTCAGGAGCATGGGGTCTCTGGAGTACAGAGCTTGAATACAGCCAATACCTTTGTTCATCCATTTAAGACAAACTTTGCTTTTGTATTTAGCACATCTGAAATCAGAGATGTCTTATAATCAATGAGGTATCTCAGTTTAATTGGAAGCTTTTTTGTTTCTTAATGGAACATAAAATATCATGACTTATAATTGATGAAGTTTTAGATTTGATGAAATATGTTAAGTAGTAAGAGCAGACAGCAGACATTGACACTGAATTCTCAGGCATTCCATTAGGTGACCTCTGGAGGGCGCTGTCTAAGTGTACTGACTCTGCCCAAGGCAGAGAAATCATGGGTAGGTACTGCAAGCCAGCCGGCAGGTTTTCAGGTGTAGAAGTATAAAAGTCGTTAGGGATCTCAATGGTAAAACAGGCCTCATTCAATACCAACTTCATCATTTATGTTTATTATGAAGGGTAGCATCATTTTAAAAGACGAGAAAAATCTCCACCTGAACTTTTATGGAATATGTATTATTGAGTCCATCTTCTGATATAAATATAGTAAACTTAATAGAAATTAATAGACTGCTTCAATGTCACTTGACAACTTCCATTACCAAATTCATCATAAAACTAAATTATATATCTCCAAGAAAATCCAATCAATACTATACCCAAGTCTCTCTGCTTTTTTATGTAATTTGCAGCCAGCAATAAATATCCTTTGATTTTTTGATTTGCTCTTAGTGTTTGAATTCAAGTGAAATACTGTAAGTTAGGAAATGAGTGACAACTTTACATTTTGTTCTCTAAGCCTTTGACTTCAGTCTTTCAAGGATTTTATTTTAAATTTAAGAAAACTTTAGCTAAATTCTTGCTCATCTACTAATACAAGTGACAGCAATAGGAACACATGGGCAATTTCTACATAAGAAAATAAGCCTTTTTGTGAATGCATCTTTTTTAACTTTATTTTGTGTGTATATGCATGTGTGGGCCTGAGTGCATGTGTGTGTGTGTGTGTGTGTGTGTGTGTGTGTGTGTGTGTGTGTATTGGAGGGCACTGTATGTCCCTATAGAGGACCAAGATTAACCTCAGAAATCATTCTGGATTGTTTCTACCTCCTTTTTGCTTTGTTCCACCCAGCAGGGGTGAAAGTGCAGGCTGCTCTTTCTGCCTGGTGTTTTTACGCGGGACCTGGGATCTGAACTCAGGATCTTCTGTTTCTGAGACAGAGTCTTAACCTCTGAGCCATCTCTCCAGTCCAAGCCTTATTTCTTTTTCACAACTGATTGGTGTTTTATAAAGGAATTTTCTAATTTCATAATAATGAAAGAAATTGCTCTGAATTATACTCTTATTTTCTGAGAACTTAAGTTTTGCATCCAGTGTTAAAGATTTATATACACATGAGAAAAAAAAATCACAAAAGTCTCTAACTAAATCATTACTGTGTTTTTTCATCAATGTTGCACATTCACTTAGCAAAATTTCTACATAGTGAGGCCCTCAGAAAATCAAGAATGAAATTCGTTCCCTCTGAATCATGTAGCTTACATCAAAGTTGTGATTCCAAATTAGTAATGTCTCTCTTAGAAATTATAATAAAAATTGAAGAAAAATACGTATATTTTTTGGATACAGGGTCTTGGTGTCTATCCCAAGATGGTCTGAAACGTGTAGCAGTCCTATGTCATCCCTCCATATGTTGGGATTACCCCGTGTACTACCATGACTGACTTCATGAAGTCATTTTCCTTTCAAAAACACCTAATTCCTCCAGTAACCTCTGAAAGTTTGTTGCATTTAACATAATAAATAAGTAGGTGAGGGTAGAGTCTTAAGAGAGCAGAATATGCCCACATATCATATCATATCACATCATATCAATCATATCATATCATATCATATCATATCATATCATATCATATGTTTATTACCATTTTGTTTCCAATGACTACCACAGTGCTTACAATTAAGCATGTATTGCATGTGTATTCTGGCTTGATGACTAATATTGATTGTCAATTTGACAGGATGCAGAATCACTTAGGAGGCAAACGTCTAGGACTGTCTATGAAGAGAGTTTCTAGATTGAGGAAGACCCACTCTAAATGTGGGAAACACCAGTTCATGGACTGAGAGACAGAGTAAAATAAAAAGGGAAAATCCAGCTGAACACCAGCATTCATCTCCCTGAACTTCTTGAGTGTGAACTCGGTGTGGCCAGCTACCCTTCCTGCCCTGCCATGATACAACTCTCTCTCTTCCAGCTGAGACCCCTATTTTATGGCAGTTGTCTAATCACAGCACCAAGGAAAGTAGCTTAATCCATGGGGATGGTGTGGAAGATAGGATGAAGAAACCAATGAGATGGGCCATGACAGAAATACCAGCTGAGACTGTGGGGGGATTTAGGCCTGACTGGGGACTGAACTTGTGGAATTAAAACTTGTTGCTGTTAATTCTCCTTCTGAAAATAGGTGAGAGTGGCTTTTATTTACTTTTCTTTTTTTCTTGTTTTAGTTTTACAAGCTTATTGAGTACTAATCCCTGTTTCCCTCCATCCCCCTTCCTCCCATTCCCCCCATTCCCCCCATTCCCCCCATTCCCCCATTCCACCCATTCCCTCCATTCCCCTCACTAATCCATCCCACTCCCTCCCACCCTCCTACCTGGACACTTCTTTTTTTTTTTAAGTATTTTTTTAAATTTTTTTTATTATTTATTCAACTGTGTGCATGTGTATGTGCCCGCGGGTGTGTGTGTCTGTGTGTGTGTGTGTGTCTGTGTATGTGTAGAACCACGGACGAATTCGCGAACCACCATGGACGCCTCCACCTCCTTCTGCCCCGGGATTCACAGGCTCCGCCCTACCAGGACCACAAGCGCAGGCTGCCCCCGCTTCCGCCTGGCGTCTATACGTGGGATCTGGGATCCGAACTCAGGACCTTCCGCCTGGAAGGCAGAGGCTTAACCCCTGAGCCACCTCTCCAGCCCCCTACCTGGACACTTCTATGGACCTTGGCTTTTCCAGGAATGATTAAAGCACATCTGTGGTGTTGGGGAGGATTCTTAAGCCTGGGTCTCTTGGTAAGAATGTCAGCACAACTGAAGGTGTGCTATCTATACTGAATGTGTTTACTCTAACTTATATTTCTTTGAAGAATTAACATTGATATTTAAAACCTGTAATTTTCTCTCAGGAACCTTATTTTATACTTTCTGTTCCAGCTATAACTAACTACCTATATTCTCAGCAGGCAGAATTTGAATGGATATGTATAAAATCACAGCCTGGAAGTCACTATATAAAGCAAGCACTGTAATAACAGATCAAATAGCAAGCCAGGTGAAGCAGAAGAGAGGACAAATTTATTTGCGGGTTCATGAGAGATTTCACAGAATAGCACATCTTTGGGAAGATGTAGCCAAACAGGGAAGGATAGAGGGAAGGCAACTTGCAATGACAATGGAGAGGGAAACTACATAGCCTGGTGTAGTACTCTGCAAACCAGTCAGAAGCTATTTCTGGCTAGAAATCATTGCAGCTGGGAAAAGGGGTGACTCTGAAGTGTACTCCCTGCATACTATACTAAGGAATGGATCTCTTTCTTGTTCATGACACAGACACTGTGAAATGACAATTTCAAGTTATGTCCATATGATTCTTGTCATGTCCCCTCAAAATGTGTTGAAGAACTGTGCAATTTCCTTCAATCTCCTTTCTAGCTGGCGGAACCCAAACAGTAGCAAACTGTATTTTCTGATTTTAAAAAAATTAAGGGGAGGGAAAAGAAAGAAAATTAAAAACAGATTTATTTGCAGTTTGAGAGCTTTAAAAAAAATCCAATATGGTAGGGTTTACTGACTCTGTGTCTATCAGTGAGAAAAGGGAGTAAGCTAAGCTATTCTACATGTGAGACATGAAAATCAAAACTCAGGATCTGATCTTGTACAGACATGGCAATGTGAACTGTTTCCTCTGTCTGATTACTTCTGCACAAACTCTCTAGCTTTATTTAGGAACCTAGACTAATATCCATCTACTAGAAGCTCTATACAACATAAAACAGTATTATGAAATAACAGATATAGACAGATATCTATACCTACATATTAACAATGACCAAACATTTCACAGTGGTTCAGACTTTGTAATAAGCTGAGTCACATGCATTGGGGCACAGCAGTGGTAACATTTCTTCAATAACATTTTTAAAATGAGTGCAGTCTTCTCATCAGATATGATCCCAGGTAGCAAGGGAAAGGAATCTCAAAGATATGATTTTTATTTTATTGCTTTCCCCTCCAGGCAAGGTTTGGCTCTCTGTCGGCAGCTGATGGAGAGTGATCTATTCCATGTGACAAGGAGCTTGGTACTGACTGTAAGGGAGCCTGCTGTGTTCCTTCAATCAACTTCAGACTCCTGCTTGTTTTCACCTGAGTTGTGTCACAGGGTAAAGGCAGAAGAGTAAGACTGTAAGAACAAACCAATCCCTGGATCCTGTTTGCATGAAAACTTGGGGCTGGTGGTAGGGATTCTTATTCCTATTGGATCATGCTTTTTGTTTCCATTTTTAAAAGTCTGAGTCTTTCTCATAATATTTTTAGTGTTCTTTCATTTCTATTGAATTATAGTACATCATTTAATGTTTACTAAGATATGTTTGAGAATCATATTAGCAAAATTATAATATTAAACAGCTTTAAACACTATAATAGTCAACTATGAACCTGGATAAATATCATTTGTAAACCGATCTAACATTCAAAAAAATGGTAGACTCAAAACTATGTAGAGCCTATGTTCTTTCAATTTTCAATATTCAAATTACTTCTTGGAAATCTGATCTTCACAACATACATTTCTGGACTATCTGAGAAGTTACTAGGAGTACCAAAAAAAGTAATTTCCTTCTGGTATAATACCTGGCCTTTCTGGAGACCATGTTGCATATAACCAGTTTTTTCAGAACAAAAGACTTTGTTAACTTCTTTTTGCCTTACTAGCACCAGTCACTAGTTCCTTGGTCAGCTGGAACTGGAAATTGAGAAGGATTTTACTTAACAAAAGATGTTTCTGTTACAAAGCTGAAGACTAAAAGAAGAATCTGGAATGTGTTTATTTTGATAGAAAAAAGTCATGCCAACCAATTTAAAAATGTTTATACCTTTTGAAAAGGAATGTTTAGTAAAACTGCTGAGGGAAAGAAAAGAGAGAAAGAGAAAGGAAGGGAGAAAAGAGAGAAGGAAGGAAAGGAGAGAGGGAGAGACAGGGAGGGAGAGAGAGAAAGACAGAGAGGGAAGAAGGAGGAGAGAGAGCGAGGAAATTACTGTGTGCTTAATTAAAATCAGGCCTATTCCATTTCAGCTTCCTGTGGTAGACAGTGGACTGCATCCATACTTGTGTTTATATGATTAAGGCATAGCTCATTCACTTTGTTCTCTCTATTCCCCAAAGTTCCTTGATTTGCGGCTATCCTAAGTTAATCTTCATCTTTTGTGTCTGGGAACAACTTGTTTGCATGTTCTCATGCTACTTTGAGGAAGAAAAGAAATAGCATCATTTCACAATATAAGAGTGAAGCAGGCTTGACTACTACCTCCAAAAGTGGGTACTGGAGATGTAAGTCCTAGTGCAATAGTGTTGCAAGGGGAGACCTGAGGGGAGAGATTAGGCCATGAGAGAATTCATGAAAGAATCTATGCCTTCATTATGGAAGGAAGAGTGGCTTAATTATCCTATGAGTAGTTTTATTGTAATGGGTTGAATTTGGTCCACTTTCCTCTTGCTCTGTCTCACCTTATCTTCTCCGCCTTTGCACCACAGGATAACAGAACTACAAGATTTTTAGTAGGTGTTGGCCCCTTCATCTTAGCATGCTCGGCTTTGAGAACTTTCAGTCAAGAGATTTCTGTTCTTGATGAGCTACCCCATCTCACCTATGAGATGGGCAAATGTTTAAAGAGAGTACTAAAGAGGGCCAGTTAGATAGCTCAGAGTGTAAGACCTGCCCATGAACCTAGAAACCCACATTGTACAAAGCATGTTTTCTCTCATTCTCTCCTCTCTCTCATAAATAAACATTAAAAAATAAAAATAGTGACAATATAGTGATCTCTAGCAAAAAATACAATGGAATAAAAAGAGATATACTTGAAAACCTCTCCATGATTTTACATCTGTACAGGAAGGCAGTTGCTCCCCAACCCCAAAGCTTTGTCTTTTGCTTGCAAAGTCATGTCATATTGATACTTAGATGGAGTTCTTGGTTAGTCTTATGCTACTACAGGGACTATATTGTTGGAACCAAAGTTCCTGCACCTGATTGAGCCCCTCAACTAAAGACACGGAGACGCCAGAATCGATGCAAAAGCAAGAGGCTTTAATCACCAGCGCGCTGGGGTCACCCTGCTTTTTGGGAGCAGGAGCGGCCCCGAGCACTTAGGGTTTGGGTTTTTTATAGAGCAGGGAATAAATTTCAAACACAGCAAACGCAGCAAACGGGATGAGACATCTGGTTCTTGGTGATAAGGATGGCTCAAGGGGTGAAGCACAAGTCAGTATGACTAAGGGGTAAGATACAGGGCAGTTCATCAACAGTCAGCGTGACTAAGGGGAAAGGTACAGTTCAGTTCATCAAGAGGGCTTTACATTTTATATTTTCCACATTTCCCCCCTTTTCCTATAGTAAAATTCAATCCTGAATTTATAAGAGGCTCACCTGTTCTTCAGCTTTCTCTTGCTCTTTTAAATATAAAGTATGTTTTAAAGTCCTAATGAAATGATAGAGCAATTCATTTAAGAGGGTTCTAACATTTTTTTCATTCGAAACAAAACTACTACAATTTCCATAAATTACAAAGAAGCTCTATGAAAACTGTGAGGCAGTACGGAAGGCAGGACACCACTTGCCTCCATGGATCAGCTGGGCACAGGACACACACTACTTGTAAGGAAGGCAGAGGTGAGCAGAGTCCTAGCTCTCCCTGGCTTGCAGTATGGGGATCGAAAGCCTGCTGCCTTCCGTGGTGTTGTGTATCCTCACAGGCAGCACTGAGGGAGGCTATAATGGCTGCTGTGCCAGTTTCTATACCAGCTACTCTTAAGCTCAGTAATATGGCCAGCGTAATTGTAATGGGGTCTCTTCTGAATCGGGTTGGCTTAAAGTCATAAAAATCTAACACATCCCTTTCAGAGTGATAATAAACTCTTGGTACTAGTTGAACTAACACACAAAAATCTTTGGAGGAGTTAAACACTGCAGTTGAAACACACGGGGTGAGCCCTGTATCGCAGGCCCACCAGGAGTAGGTTTCTGGGACCAGATAAGCTCCTGTTGAGGAGTTAACAGTCAGGGTGTTGTTACAAAGGGAGGAGTGTGAGCTCGTAGCCTTCTCTATGCATAGACCTCGCCCTGTTACCTCGGGGAGGGTTAATCTATGTTTTTTTTTCTTTTAATATCTTTGGTGCATCTAAAACCAGAACCACGAGGATGACTTTATAACAGTGCTAAAATATTTTATTCTATTAAGCCTAAACCTAGAATATTCGGGCATTCAGGCATGTAAACAAAGGAATGTCTAAAATAACATTACTGTTAAGCATATCAGGAATCTCAGTAGTTACTTTGTGGGTGACTAATGAACTTGTCATTTTCCTGATCTTAAACATTTTAGTAAAATCAAAAGTCGACAAAAGCCTAGGAAGGAAGTTGAGCACTAGAATTTTGTGCTCCCTAGTCCATTAACATAGAAACAAAGAGGCTTCCCATTTGCATGTTAAACCCAAGGTTCTTGTGAGATGCTCAACCTGGCACTTTGGACTTTTACTGGTTACCAGCTGCAAACTCCTTTTCCATCAGAGGGAAGCTATGAGCTTCAGGCCATTACATTGATCTCCACCAGGGTGCTCGACCCCTGGACCCTGGGGTTCAGGGGGCAATCTTTCCTCCAGTGGAAATTCCCATGTTTGGGACATAGGCCACATGAAAGCTTCCTGTGCTTACAACCGTCTCAAAGTGCCCAGTCTGGTCATATTCTAAGCATCTTTTTCACCTTTCCCCTGTCGGGAGGAGTCCTGGGTTGATCTGCTTGGGATGCCTGTTTAATCTATCCCCTAAGGCAAATGTCAAGTTCGGATTTGTTTGTTTTCTGGTTCTTTTTTTCCTTTTTTTTTTTTTTTATACTAAAGGTCACCTATCCTATTTTAAAGTCCTAGGACAAACAGAAATAAAGGATTTTACCTCCAAGACAGAAATGAAAGCTTCCTGATGGTGCCAACCTCTCCCTTACAGATGAGGATGCTATCCTCCAGATAGGAGATTTGCTGACATGGAAGCTAAATGAAATTTCTGTCTGTTTCACCTTAGTCTTGAGAATATTGGGAGGCAAAGCTTTTCCTGAGTTACTAGCTGGTACTTTTGGTATAGTTCTCTGTAGTCTCTTGACTTTCTGTCATTTGTTTGCTATTGTTCCTCTAGTTGGATAATATCATAACTTAAATATAGTTCCTGGACACAGGAAGGGGAAATCTCTCTTTTGGCTTCAGTTTAGTAAACCTGGACTTGAGGAAAGGATGCATGGCTTAGCAGAGTTCTGCCAATCACTGTATATACAGTGTTGTCAGCAAAGACATCTACTGACACTGCCCGTGGCATGGTTGGGGGATGCCAGCGCTCCACCTGACGCCACCAGAGCCCCACTCGATGACATTAAAAGGGGAGAGTCCATGGTCCATACATGCCTGAAGCTTCTTGTATTTCCTATGCTATTTAAACAGCATAGTCATTGTCTTTCCTTTTGGGGCAAACATTTTTAGGAATTCCCTTCCATTGACTAACAAGAGCTAAAGTCACATTGATCCCCACTGCACTACGTAGACAAAGAGCTAGAGTCACATTGATTCCCCACCACACGACGCAGACAGACAAAGGTTGGGAATCCCTCCAGGAGAGATATGTACCAGTCTGGCCCCACTCTTTGCAGAGTCATGGGTGATAACTTGGCCATAGTGGGTTCAGCTATTTCGTGACTTGTGACCGGATTCTAATCCGATCCCACCCTAGACCGTATGTTATCACCATGGAAACACAGAACTGGCCCAACTGAATCCCGTGGCTTTAAGAGATCTTAGGGATCTCACCGTAGGACTACAAACTCGAGCCAGAGGTGTTACAGGTTTCCCACCTCAGGCCGACACTCACTCACACATTCATACAGAGGTTAAAACATTCCCTCCCCCAATTTTCCGGTGCCCTTTTCCTCCCCCTCCAGGAGAGGCCTGCTCCAAAAGGTGAGTAGAGGTTGGTTTAACAGCTGGCCTTGAGTCTGCTCCAAGCTGCAGCTGAGGTGGCCTCATCGGGCGGGGCCTCGGTTCCTCCTGTTGGTCTGATGCTGAGCAGAGCCCTGCTCTCTGGGAACCCATTTCCCAGGGAGCAGATGAGGGCCCTGCCAGGGCTGCTGCAAGTACTAGTAACCAAATTCTTATTTAATCAAAACAAACAATTGAAATACATTTGAATACATGAAGCTTAATTCTTAATTTCTAATTTCTGAGGTTCAATGTCCTTTCTTTTGTAATATGGAAGAAGCATAATATTTCCTTTAACCATCATTTTTAATTTTCAGTCGTTTCATAAACTGAACATTCTATAAACTTTTATAACATATTTTAACATTCTAAGTAACATAATTCATCCCATAAACCTTCTTTACATCTAAGTACTATATATATTTTTTATATTTTTTTCTTACTTGATGGTTCCCTAATGTTTTCACATTAGATATCCTTTAAGAAATGTCCTATGAAAGAGGCAAAAACAGTAGAACTCATCTTAAAAACATTATATCCAAATTAAGTTAGCAAGATTGTAGCAGAACACAGGAGTACACCTGGTATTAGAAAGCAGACTTGTCCCCAAGAAAGGGAGCTCATACATACCAGGAGAATGAAGAAATTCCAATGAATTTCTCAGAAATCAGTTTTTCTTTCTGGCTGTTAGGTATGTTGGTATTATACATGGGAAAACAAACTTTTAAAGGAATTACAAAAGTGATGTTATCAGATCCTAGGTAAAAACACAATATCATCTTTTGTGAAGCTTCATAGAAATCAAGATAAAACAAAGTATTTTGGTCAGTACGTACTCAGGCCTTTTATGTTGTCAAAATGATTCATTCTTAAATGTGCACGTGCATTTAAATTGAGCATGCCAAATAATAAAGAGTCAAAAACAAAACCAAGATGTAATTATAAGCGCGCAATAATTTGAAGTGGCCATAGCTTTGTTATTTTGAAACATAAAACACACATATTATGGGAAACTCAGACAACTAAACAAGTCAAAACACTTCAAGTAACTCTTAAAATGAGATCATTATAGACACAGCACAAAAAAACGACAGACAGTTCTTCTGGCCCCTCCAGTACAGGGGGGCAGAGGCTTGCTTTCCTTAGTTGCTTTAGAAATTAAAATAGAGGTGTTATTAGGTAAATTAAAAAGAAGACAGTTTAAAACACACATCTGCTGGCCTTGAAAGTGAGCCATTTATCAGAACAGGGAGTGATGAATTTTCCTTTCTTAATTTCAACATTTAAACTTTGACTGCCCCAGCCGCCAAAATTCAGAACCCAGAAAAAACAGGATCAGACAACCAGAGTGAGGCAGACACAACAGCATGCACAGAGATACTCACGCACCCTCTTGTCTCGAGACAGCCTCCGATTTGCAATTCGTTATCTCCAGCGAGGGCACTCCCTTCCCGGCCAATGCGCCAGATGTTGGAACCAAAGTTCCTGCACCTGATCGAGCCCCTCAACTAAAGACACGGAGATGCCAGAATCGATGCAAAGGCAAGAGGCTTTAATCACCAGCGTGGGGCTGGAGAGGTGGCTCAGGGGTTAAGCCTCCACCTTTGCAGGCGGAAGGTCCTGAGTTCGGATCCCAGATCCCACGTATAGACGCCAGGCAGAAGCGGGGGCGGCTCTGCGCTTCTGGTCCTGGTAGGGCGGAGCCTGTGAATCCCGGGGCACAAGGAGATGGAGGTGTCCATGGTGGTTTGCGAATTCGTCAGTGGTTCTACACATACACAGACACACACACAGACACACACACAGACATACACACACACGCACACATACACACGCACATGCGCACAGTTGAGTAAATAATAAAAAAAAAAAATTTAATCACCAGCACGCTGGGGTCACCCTGCTTTTTGGGAGCAAGAGTGGCCCCGAGCACTTAGGACTTGGATTTTCTATAGGGCAGGGAACAAATTTCAAACAGAGCAAACCCAGCAAATGGGATGAAACATCTGGTTATTGGTGATAAGGATGGCTCAAGGGGTGAAGTACAAGTCAGTATGACTAAGGGGTAAGGTACAGGGCAGTTCATCAAGAGTCCGCATGACTAAGGTCAGTTCACAAACAGGATTTCATGTTCATGTCCACACATTTTTATGTCCACACTTATTTCTCCATTCATGGACTTGTACTCTGAGTACAAGTTTAAAGAAGATGATCATACACCCTTAGGTGCACTCTTCTATACAATACACACACACACACATAAAAGAAGGTGATAACAGTGGGTAGGTTTTTCTTGTTCTTTAGTGAGCATGCTTCCAAGAATTTCTTACTAATGTACTTGGATATGGAGGTTATTATAATATAAATGTCCAAAAGGAACATAACCAAATTCATCATCCCTCTTGATAAAATACATAGTGAAGGCACAAATGGATATGTCTACTCTACAATACATTTCTTCTGGGTTCTGATACTTTCCCACCCTTCTAAGAAATTGGAATCTGGAGAATTAGCTCAGCTCTTTCCAGACAGGTTATGCTGCACTATCCTTGATGGTCCTTACATCCTGACCATAACTCTACAAATAGAGCTTTCTGGAAGCTCTCTGAGACATCCTCATATAACTGTGCTATTTTGGTCCAGTGGGAACTATGATTGACGTGGATATTTTGTGTTACATCTTTATTCTTTAATAGTGCAAGTTAGAGTTAATCAAAGAACCTGAATCAAGAAGACAAGAGAGGTATACTAGAATGCAAATCAATGCATTGCTCCCATTAACATAGTCTAAAAAATTATCTGGACCATTTGAACTATTTCACACTCCTTAATCTGCCACTAACAATTACAGTGTTAGTGACAAGCGAGGGCCAGCTGCTGGTGCAGGGAACTCTTCAAGTAGCACAAGTGTGAACAATAGACTTGCTGGTGTTTAGACATTTGAAACATTTGTCCTGGGGAGATATGCATAAGATCTAATGTTTTGGAGGAGATTTTTGACAACTTTCTCTTTGCTTCATCAACAGACTCCAGTGTGTTTAGATGGTCTGTCTTCTTCAAAATTAGGTTTGATTGGTTGAATTATGTATTTCCCCTGTGAGTTACAATTCACATATGAAAAATGCACTGCTCTAATGTTAACTAAAACATACATTTATAGACAATGTCCCCATCAAATTACCAAGCATATTTATCATCTCCAGAAGTTTTCTTGTGTTCTTTGGCATCAATCCATGCTCTCTCCATGAAACCACTGATTTCTATTGCTATCCATTAATTTGGCATATTGTATGATTCACATAACTGCATCACATAAAGAAAGCTACATAATTTTGAATTTGGTTTTCTTCATTTGATTTGTTTTGGAATCAGCCTGAGTTTGTCTTTCCTCCCTTCCTACCTTCCTTCTTCCCTCCCTCCTTTCGTCCCTCCTTTCCTACTTTCCTTCCTTCCTTTCTTTCTTCCTATAAATTATTAAATATTGTCAATGGGTATTGAAATTTGCCTGCCTGGAGCTTGAGGTATATTACAAAGGATTGTTTGGCCTTTTTATCTGTGTTAATTTCCTATATCATTCTTTTGCTCTCTGCTTCTGTGGTTCTTTCCTTCAGCTTGCATCCATTGACAAATAATAGATCTCCAGAAATTGCAATTCCTCAGACAAACTCCACTTTCCCATTGTTTATAAAATGAACTCCAAAGTTCAAGCCCTGCCCTCCAATTTTTCCCATCTTGGAGTCCAACTTCTTTTTTCCTGCTTGGGTTTCCAAGACTCACTTGAGTATTTCATCAACTCTAATTTGTCCTTACCTAAAGCATGGGAAGTACTGATGGACTTCACAGTGGGGGATTAGAATGGACGTATCTTTCGGGTTTTGACCAGTTCCTATGTAAAAACAAGAGCAAACGCTTCTGAGATACTGACACATTGTCTTCTACTGTGCAATGAGGTCACTGTTAATAGCCAAGTTTCCTGTGCTTTTTGGTCTCCATAAATGTGAAGGTCACATTGAAACCAGACTGGCTGTCTACCTCCCTTCTCATCTAGGTTCTTTTGCAAGCCTTTAACTTTTATTATCATTTCCACACTTATCTCCCATGTGTCTAGCTATCTTTTTGCATTTAAGACTGTCCTTACAAATGTCTCTCCCACAAATGGCTGATATTCATTATGAAATGAAGCACCATGCATGGAAAGATAAAATCCCATATAACAGCATTCTCTGAACTTTCTACCCTGGTGCCTTTGCCTTCTCCTTTTTCTTTTTAATTAAAGTACATTTCCTAACTTGTAATTAGCTTGGCTGTTTAGTATCTCTACTTATAAGTTGAGTATACATAATCTAAAAATCTGAAATTCAAAATCCAAACTTTTACTTGCCAACAGGACACCACTGTGGAAAATTCTACAACCAACCCCCTGTGAATGGTTACCAATATACAAAGGGACTTTGTCTTTTTTTCTGCAGCTACTACTAACCCTACTGCCAACACCCTATTATCTACAATATTTTATTTTCCATACTCCAGTTATCAAATTGGATTCTTCAACATTGACCTTGAGTGTTCTATTTTCCTCACCCACACTGGGTGAGTGCAATTTGTATAAAATCACTTGAAAATCATAGAAAGGCTGAGACAGGGATTTAAACTTCTCTTGCTTTGCTCCTCCATGTGTTTGCTCTTCTCACATGTTGATGCCAAGACAAATGCCACTGCAGGCATCATATCCAGCGGTGGCAACACATGGAGGAGATAGGTTCTCTAAAGTCTCTCCCTCACACACACACACACACTCTCTCTCTCTCTTTCTCCCTCTCTCTCATATACATACACACATACACACACACACACACACACACACACACACACACACACACACACAAACACACACACACACACTTATGCTTGTATCTTTCCTTTGCAAACATTCATTACTGGATCAAGTTGACTGAATAATTACTCATCAATTATGCACAGTAAGACAAAACATTCCCATCGCTGGCTTAAAATAATCAGCTTCGAGTTCCTGAAGGTAGAGAAAGGTATGGTACTGAACAAAGCCAGAGGTCTCTTAGGATGGAATATGGAAGTGGGCTTTGTACTAAGTCCATCAGTGTATTCTGGAATTATGATCTCTCTCCAGGAATCTCTGTAACATTTTGGTTTTATTTTCCTAGTTCTCCTACTTTGTTGCATTAAGGTTATCCATGTACATACTTTATGTCTGCTTCCTGCCAACCTCAAGTTCTCTGATGACAGATACTCTGAATGGCCCACTCAGCAACCTGAAGAGCAGCTGGTTACATTAGACACTCAGTAAACACACATTTCATTAAATTCCTTCTTTTCCTCTTGGACATTTTGGGTGTGAAAACTATGCTTCTTTGGATTCATCTCCAAAGCATATACTTCATGTTTGACTTGCATGCCTGCTTCCTGTTAATTACCACCCATGACCCATACCTATTTGGATGCTGCTCGAAATGAGTTCAGCTAGTTTTGTACTTTGTTTTTCTTCGAGAGAAAATGAATCCCTCATTCATCCACATACTCTTTCCTGATTCTCCTTCTGGCCTCTTTGTAGAATGATTGGCAAGAGCTAATGCCAATAGAGGCCAAGGGACAAAGCTTTCCTTGTGAAAAGGTAACTGGCACACACCTGGATCTTGCTTGTGGCCTAGGCCTCATTAGCACCATTTTCTAACCCTGCAGAGAGCTCCCAGCCAGACCTCCAAGAACAGCAGGCACTCTGTGCCCTACCATGGTCAAGCCCCACCTGGAGGAGCCAAGGAACATCTGGTAAGATTCTACTCCATAGGGTGGCTGCAAAATATTCAGTTTTTTTTTTAAAGAAAGGAATCCCCTCAACCTCACCAGCCCTGGAGATACAACACTGGAAGAAAGATGTCTCCCCAGTCAAAGCTTTCCTCCACCTTCTCATCCTGGCAGCAAAAGTAAATCTTAAAATAATCTTAGTCTGACTTTTCCCACTACAGCATGAATCATATAATACAACCAGACTTGTGTTTCCAAAAGCCAATGAAATATTTTATTTATTTCCATGAGAAGTCATCCTAATCACCCCTTCTAAGAAAATGTAGCCTGGAATGCACTAGCACAACTTTCTACTCTATCATGCAAGAAAAGATACACTGTCATTTGGAAGACAGATCCCTCCAAAAAACGAAATCTGTAATTTCTGAGAAACAAGTCTGACCAAATTTCCAGCAAGTACTCTAACAATATCACCAATTGCAGGTTAAAGATATTGAATGTTTTTAAACATTAAACTCTTGGGCAGCTGTTAGAAGGAAGAATAATCATTATACATTTTCCTAACAAGTTTAAGGACTTAGAAAAAGCAGACCAAAAAAAAAAATCTCTGGATGCTCATTCACAAAGGTCATTTCTGGAAATTCTCTGCTGTGGTCAGGATCATAAAGCTCATGTAGAAGTTCGAATTTAAATATTTTCCACACCCTTGAAAAACATACACACCTAAAGTTGAGAGGCCTGTTTTGCCACACCAATGCAATGTAAGAACACACAATATCAGCGTGGAAAAAGGGTTCCAGAAGGTGTTGCCCATAGGACTAAAGGAACATCACCCACCAGCTCTCATACTTTGATGCCTTTGTGTGGTATAAATGTTCTAGCTTCACTTCTGAACAAGCTTCAGGTAAAGGACCTATAGAGACTTGGAAGAAAGAGAATCCTTACTGGTGATTAATACCTATATTCTAAAAGCAAGCCACTTCTGCCAAAGGTGAAACTAGGGGAGTGTAGATATCAGTATTATAGTAACCAAATGAGTAAATGTGCAAAGAAATTTCGTTTGGACTTTTAATCAGACTCTGCCATTAAACAGGGTCCTTGACCACTCTGAATCTGCTTCATCTTTCATAATGTGGGTAGAGCAATGGCGTCTGCTTTGTAATATACCATGGATTAGTAGTAGTAATCTATATGCTTAGCACCATGCTTAACACATTATAAACATCTAAGAAATGTTAGTGATTATGATCAATATAATAACTCAACTTCCTCTTTCCATTAGGAAACACTCTGGGAGAATGTACCATTTGAGGACCATTTGCCATGCTCTGTATCTGAAAGAGATAGGATGCTGCTGATCACAAAGAGTACTGATGGAATCATCCTCAGTTGTCAGAGGAAGAGAGAAACCTTCTCCTGTCACAGAGAAGTCATAGCAACAGGAGCTCAAGAGAACTGGACGCATCACACCCATAGTCAAAGTCAGATGCATGTATGCATGCCTGCTTTCCTGTCCACCTTCCCCATCTTTATACAGGCCTGAGTCATCTCTCTAGGGAATGGTCCACCTGCACTGGGCTGAGTCTTCCTATTATCAACTAATTCAATCAAGACAATCCATCATAAGCATGCCCAGAGGCCAGCGTTAATATACAGAATTCTTATCAGGCATGCCCAGAGGCCTGCCTCATAGGTATCAGGTTAACAACTTATATTAACCATTATAACTCCTGTCTTGGATGAGAAGTCTCCATGTAATAGTTACAGTTTAAATTGGGGCCTAAAGAGTAGGTAAGTTCAAAATCTTCACAGATGTTATAAAATAATATTATAGAATCGCCACCTTTATCCAAGGCTCACATTAGATTCATCAGTGGATATATTTTTTAAAAAGACAGTGATACTTGGATTAACATTGATTAAAAATACTGGTGTCTATGGTGTCTCTACATATTCGCTACAGCAGCTATAATTAAAAGTTTAATTTGCACTAAAGATGAGTAAGGGTGTGGTATAATTGAATTTCTTGTGCATTGCTGGTGGTGATACAAGTGCTACAGCTAATCAAAGAAGCAATACAACACTATGTACAAAACTAAACATACACTTACTATATCACCCACAAATAAAAGCATGTAAATGTCTATAAAAACATTATTCAGAGGAGCCAGATAGCTAAAAATAACACAACTTACAATCAGCACACCAAATGATAAACAAGTTGTAGCTTATCAATACCATGAAATTCTACTAAGTCATATAAGGAAACATAAAGTGCACAACTACATATATAAAAATATATTCTAAGTTAGAAAATTTAAACCTAAATGACTTAAGACTCCATGAACTCATTAGTATAAATTTCCATTAATATAAAGTCATTATTATGACAGAAAGCAGATCAGGGGTTCCCTGAAGCCAGCTATCAGGAGGGGATCAGCTATCTCCCTGGAGGCACAAGGATACTTTGTAAGAAGATAGAGTGCTTAGTCTTGATTATAATGCTGGCTACAATGGCTGCATAAAGTTGACAAATTTAATCAAGCTGTATAGTTAAGTGGGAGAATTTTTAGTGCATATAAATTATACCCCAGTTAGCTGATGCCATGATATCTATCAATTAAATGAGGACTCCAGAGATTTTATGCATCGTTATTTTTTTTCAAAGCTCCTAAGGAATTTTCAATGTACAACCAGAATGGAGAATTGCCATTCAAAGAAACAGAACCATTATAAACAAGTACACATAAATAAATACATTCTATTTTGCAAATAGAAATATGAAAAAGCTAAGTATATCCAAAGAATACCATAGCTAGAAGGCTTTGAAAACACAGATTAATCTATAAATATAATTTAGGAAAGATCATGGGAGGTGATACTTTATCATAGTGAGTGAATGATCTGGGACATTTATCAAGAAAGCAATTTGCTCTTTGAAAATAAAATAGATAAAATATTCTCAATGTTTAGAGATGAGAATATTAGGAATACTTATGTTTCAGCAAGTTATAACATTATTGTTATTGATAATGCATATTCATCTGAGTTATATTATGTTCATGATAAGGATTATGGGCAGAAAATTGATTATATCACTTTGTGATCTTAACCAAGTTTTCTGGATTTGATCTCTATAAATTTAGATTTAGCAATCTGTAAAATTCAGTGTTCATCTGGAAAACTTAATAGATTCCTCCCAATTTTAGCCCATTTCTGCTAATACTGAGGAACTGAACCCACGAAAATCTGCTCTAGTGAAAATACTATCATGGGTCTTGAAGAAAGGGGTCCAAAGATGCCTCCAGACATGTGACTCATGTTCTTTTCCTCCTCGTTTCTTCGGGGATCACTCAGTGCTATTTCTCACAGCACTCACCTGCTGTTTCTAATTCTACACACTCATTTCTTCTGCTAAATTATTTCTCAGTGCTGACAAAATGGCAACTCCATAGACTAACAAAACTTTCAGTTGGTTTTCCAAATATGAGAAAGAAATTCTGTCATTGTGTTCCATTCTAAAGATGGCTTCTGTATATCGATTTCTGAAGTATTCATCTCTTGTGGGAACTTTTGTTTGGTGTGGAATGGAAGTGGCTAAGAACATGTAAAACTTAGGATTTCTCCTTACTATGTAAAGCAGGTAATAGAACTATCTAATACACTGGAATTTAGCAATTATTTTTTACTTGAAGTGTTGTTTTCTTATCCTTGAGGGTCTGCATTTTTATTACTGACTAAAACATCTAGAGGTGTGTGTTTTTAGTATGTGTGTGGGTGTGTATATATGTGCAGATCTGCATGCGTGTATGTGAACATGTATATGTGTGCCCATATGTGTGTAAGTGCATACATGGGTGTGTATATGTGTGCATGTCTGTGTGTGAGAGTGTGCTTGTATGTACATGTATATGTGTACTTATGTTTAGGGAAGTGTTCTGATGCTGCCATTTACTATGATTTCTTCTGAAAACCATTATCAAATTATTAAATATGGAAGTATCAAAGTTTCTCAAACTACACTTGCATTTTTCTCTTGAAAACTGATATCTTACACCTAACAAGAAAAGAACATAACAAGAACCTTGCTGTCTGATTGTATCAGCAACTCTTTTTGATTTATGGGTCAAAAAAGCACAAAGTAGTCATTAAAGTTTGATATTTAAAACAGCTACAACATGAGAATTATGAAAAATAGAGACATTTTCCTAGGCAACAATATGTCTAGATAAGGATTCATTCTTTGATTGAATCATTGATTAAAACAAAGTTCATTGATTAAAAACAAAGACCAACAGAGACAACTCTTTACTACAACATAAATGTTATATGAAATCAAACCAGCACTTACTTTTGCAAGTCACAAATTGGATTAGAATTTCAGTTCATGAAGGTCTCTTAGATACATAGATTGATATAGCAACAAATCAGAACAGAAAAGTCTAGGACTATGGAAATGAAGTCATCTAAGACCATAAACTTTGCTCCAAACAGAATTACTGGGGATTTTCTGTGATGATTTTCTGGCATACAGACATGAACACGTCTGAAAAAAAAGACAGATTAAAAACACAGCCCTTTCATGACTGTCACTTAACTACTGCAAATAAAGATTAATAGTTAAAATTAAAAAAATCAAAACCTTAACTTTTCTGCACTAACCTATGTGTGAAACTGGGCACATACATAGAAACTGTATATGCTGTAGGGACACATGTTTAAGGTGACATTAGAATGGTCCTTGTGGGACATCCAGAGCACTCACTATTTCTTTTCACTAACCTCCTTTGTAGTCTTACACTTGAAGAATTTCTACTGGCATAAAGAATAAGAATGAGTGTACTACTTACTGTGCATATCTATTGGCCTTTGTCTATTTCCCTGTGTCTAACTGTTTCTCTTCTTCTCTTTCTGCTTGCTTCAAGAGGAATTGACAAATGATGTTCCCTACATTTCACCATGAAGCTATTTGCCAAAACATTTAAACATTCCTTGAAGGTAGATTATACCTCCTAGGAAACTTATATCCAATCTGGCTACTGTTAACTCTTCATGAGACAGTGACATAGCAATACCAGTATAAAATACAAAATTACTCACTAAAAACCAACAAGAAAAAAGTTCTCATTAGACAGAAATAAAAGTCTGGCTGGTGTCTCTAGATTGCATGCAGCTGCTTCCTTTGTCAGTGGTAGAACAGTAAATCTGGGTGCATGGTGGTTCATCTACAGGATGATTAAGAGGCCAGAAAAGAAAAGAATTACGCTGGATGAAAAACAAGTTGCTGGTCAGCTAAGGTTACTGTCCAACTCCAAATGTTATGGCAATAGAATCATCCTTTCCTGCTCTACAAGGGAAACTCAATATTGCCTTAATTGCTTTGCTCTCTTTAGCCCTAGTATTCTCCGTGCAATACTATCTCCAGCAAGCAAACGGGCAGGCCATTACTCACTATATATAATTTTTCATTATTTAAGTTGTTTCATATTTAATCCTCTAAAGAAGATTATGTGAAGTGGCAGAAGTTTAACATCTAAGTCTCCACGGGTCTGGTCCAGGACACAGGGGTAAGCCATCACTGTCAGAATCGATTTTGAGCCTCTTAGTAACCAGATTTTAAAACTTTTTAAAATATTTCCCAAAATTATCAGTGAAATCTCGATAAGACAGAAAGGGGGGGGGGAGAGAGAGAGAGAGAGAGAGAGAGAGAGAGAGAGAGAGAGAGAGCTCTTGAGGGAATAGTTCTTCATCTAGGAAAGATTGCTCAGGAATTCCCAATTTCCAAAGCCCAGCCCTGGAAATTCCCAAGGAGCACACTTCTTTATATATAAATGTATTCTTTGTTGTGTGATCAGCTTCTCTAGATTTGGAATCACTTAGGAAGCAATTTCAGAGATATTCTATCCCATGAACTGTGGTCTTAGATGAATTTAAAAAAAAGGAAAAAGGAAAAAGCCAACTTAGTATCATCGCTCATCTTTCTTTCCTTCCTGGTCCACTCAGATGTTAGTTCATCCCCACCATCTCTTTCTTACAATGAGGTACCATAATCCTTTAAAACGTGAAAAAAATAAACTTTTAACTTGCTTTGGTTAAACATTCTGTCACAGCATTGAGAAAAATAACTTCTCAATATAGAAAATTGGTATCAAGGAGTGGAACCATTGCTGTAATAAACTTGAGTATTTGAGTCATATAGGTCTTTGGATCTGGGCTTATGTAAGGAATGTAGAAGAATTTGGAATGCAGGCTAATAAAGTCTGGGAATGATGTAAGTAGAGTTGAATGGAGGCATTTTGGTGGTAGAGCTTAATGGGTCATTCTGATAGGAATTTGGAAAACCCAGATGTTGATAAATGTGTGGAAAGTAAGGTCCAGCTCATGAGGTTCCAAAGGGGGAACAAGGACTCTGCTGGGAACCAATCTAGAGATCATTTATGTTGCATTATGACAAAGAATCTGGCTGAAATCTGCTCATGTCCTGAAAATCTTAGTGAAGCTGGTTTCAAAAGTAATGTATTAATTTTTCAGAAGACATTTTAAGACAGCATAGCCTTCAGTCTGTGGCATGTCTGCTGTTCAATCTTGTAGTTCTCTCCATTGTGACAGAGAACACGAAGATATGAAAAATGGGCAGTTTAGTAAGGAAAGGAATGCAAATCCATTTAAAGGCATAGACAAAGTGCCAAGAAGTAAATGTAGTTGTTAAAGGGATTAATCTGGGCTTGGAACCACTTTTGTGAAGGAGGAGGAGTATTCAAGAAGTGTAAATTAGGCAAGAAGATCTACCCTGGATGTGGTGATGCCATCACATAGACTGAGGCCCCAGAATGAATTTAGAAAGGAAAAGGAAGAAGGAAGCTAAATATCATAGTTCATTTCTCTTTGCATCCGGACTGTGGATGCAATGTGACCAGCTACCTTATGCTCCTGTCACCATGCCTTTACTGCCTTGAAAGACTGTATCATTAAATCCATGAGACAAAAAAAAAACACCCTTTCATTCTTATGTCACGTTTGTAAGATATTTTGTTAGAGCAACATGAAAAGTAATTAATGTGGTTGCCAAATATTTTTATTCATTTGGGCTCACAATAGTTATCAGACTCAAATATTCTAGTAGTTTACTTAGAAGCATGTTGCTTGCTTAAGTCATAATTACGTTTTGCTTTGTTTCATTTGGTCATAATGAGAAAAGGAAAATAGGTAGCAGGCCTTCTTTGATCTTAAAGAAACAAGGAACTGTGGGGTTTTTATATATAGATGGATAGAATCTTAGAACCTATTGAAGGCTCTTATTTCACACACAAGAGTCCACTTAATATTTCTTGTCCAAAAAATACTATTCTATTTTGTTCATTGATAAACATTTAGACAGTAATATAAGACAATATAACCAATATAAGATGTAACTGAAATAACCCCACCAAGATGTTAGGCTATATACATAAAACACAATTAAAATGCCATAAATATAATAAAATTATGTATTTAATTTACATATATAGTAGATATATTCATTTATAGTAGCTGGTTTGAGGGTATTACTATATAGACATTGAGCTTATATGAATGAAAAGGGGGGAGGGTAAAAGGGGGCTGGGGAGGGGTAGAGGGAGGGAGGGACTGGGGTATCTATTAAGGTTGTATGATTGGGGGAGCCCCACGCGTCCTGGCGGCGAGCACCCAGGCCGACTGCGGCTTGGCCTGCGCCCCTGGCCCAGAGGACCCCAGCCCCTCCGCGCCCCCCCGCCCCCGCCCGCCGCCAGCTGCCCAAGGTGAGTGAGAGAGAGAGAGAGCCCAGCCCAGCCCCCAACCACCCCCGGAGCCCCACGCGTCCCGGCTGTGAGCACCCAGGCCGAATGTGGCTTAGCCTGGGCCCCGCCCCGACCCAAGCCCCTCGCACCCTCCCACCCCGTGCGCCTAGCCGCCCCCCTGGATCCCAGGTGAAGAATTCTGCCATTGAGCCAGGGAGCAAAAGAGCCCAGCCCAGCCCCGCCCCCCACCCGGGAGCCGCCCGGCCAGCAGCACCACGCTGTGCTGCATCCGGCTTTGCCCCCGGGCCCCGCCCCTCTCCGCGCCCACCTTCCCAGGTCGCAGGTGAAGAATTCTGCCATCAACATCAGACCCTCTGCCTCTCTGGCCCACCGGGGACCTACGCACGTGGTCCACAGAAGACACACTACTACTCAGAATTCAATAGAGCCCAAAGGAAACTCAAGCAAAATTCTAAGGAACAAAGGGAGCACAGGCCATACATCTGGACTCCACTACAATCATTATATCACGTGGGCAAGTTTCTTCTCATCCAGCCCAAAGATAAGTAAACTTTTTCTTTTCACCTTACTGATCCTTTAAAGTATCAATGCTGTAGATCAACTTTCTCATACAGCCACCCCACAACATACAACTCCAGGGAGTACACCACTCACCCCCACATTTCACCAAGATACTAAATCGTAAAAGTGCACTACCAAACTAATATTCACCCCCTGGTAACATAACCTGACTTAACTGACGTACTAACAGCCTAGTAGCCTCATCTAGGATATAATAATAATAATACACAAACATACCCAATCCAAGGCAAGCACTAGTAATAACTGGCAAGCGTAACAATACTAACTATGTCGATTCAGTGAAAAACACAGAAACTGAAAGGTCCTAAAAAACAAAACAACAATGTACAAGTCAAAGTGCAGATCCACGAGAAACAAAACCCAAGAAGACCAATCTCCTGCCGAAAGAATCAATCCCATGAGGGATTCCGACCAGAACAAATCCACAGAAAATAGCCATGAAAGCCAGACCCAACATAATGACTTTCACAGTATGATTCTTACCATGATTACCCAACATAACAACTTTCAGAGTATGATCCTTACCATGATTAATACTTTCAGAGTATGATCCTTACCATGATTAATACTTTCAGAGTATGATCCTTACCATGATTAATACTATAAAAGAGGAAATCCGAGAAGAGTTAAACAACCGTATCAACCATTTTGAACAGGAACACAACAGGCACTTGGAGGAGTTGAGAAAAACAGTTCAAGAAACAAAAATAGGTATGGAGCAATTAAAACAGTCTCAGGCAGAGTTTAAAATTGAACTAAAAGACAAGTTATCTTCAACCCAAAACTCAACAGAGAGTCTTATCAGCAGAACAAATGAGGCAGAAAATAGAATTTCAGATCTTGAAGACAAAGTGGGAGAATTAACCAGCTCAATGGAAGAGATTGTTAAAGCCAAAAAGATACTGGAGAGGAACATTCACGAGATATGGGACACCCTGAAGAAGCCTAACATGCGCATTCATGGAATACCAGAACAAGAATCCCAAAATGCCACACCTGAGGAAATATTTCAATTCATCATAAATGAAAAGTTCCCACAACTAAAGAATGAGAGGCCTATCCAAATACAAGAGGCATTTCGAACTCCAAACAGATACGACCAAAATAGAAAATCGCCACGGCAAATAATAGTCAAAACACTCCACATTCAAGACAAAGAAAATGTGCTGAGAGCTTCAAGAGAAAAAAAGCAACTCAGTTTTAAAGGTAAACCTATTAGAATAACAAATGACTACTCAATGGAAACAGTAAAAGCAAGAAGAGCTTGGAGAGACATACTTCAGAAAGTATTAAATGAGCAAAAATGCCAACCCAGACTGATATACCCGGCAAAACTATCTGTCATGATTGAGGGAGAAAGAAAAGTTTTTCAGCACAAAGACAACTTTAAGGGATACATGTCTACCAAACCAGGCCTTCAAAAAATCGTAGAACTGATACTCAAGCTTGAAGAAAAGAACAAGCGTATCCAGGAGGACAGAAGGGAAGTATAATACCACCAAAACATAAATATCAAACAACATGCTTACAAAATCTACTAAACATAAAAAATGTCCAGAATTAAAAATAATTTCTCCATTATAACATTAAATGTCAATGGTATTAACTCGCCAATTAAGAGACACAGATTACAAACTTGGATTAAAAACCACAATCCAACAATCTGCTGCCTTCAGGAAACTCATCTCACCACAAAAGATAGGCACATCCTAAGAATGAAAGGCTGGTCCAAAATCTTGCAAGCTAATGGAACCAGGAAACAGGCAGGGGTAGCAATTCTGCTTTCAGACAAAGTGGACTTCAAACCAAAGAAAATCATAAGAGACACAGATGGATACTACATTTTAGTCACAGGTACAATTCATCAGGAAGACCTCACAATCCTGAACATTTATGTACCCAATACGGGCCCCTCCACATTCATTAAGAAAACCCTAAAGCGTCTAAAGCAAGAAATCAACCCCCAAACGATAATTCTTGGGGACTTCAACACCGCCCTCTCAACATGGGATAGATCAACAGGTCAAAAGCTTAACAGAGACACTTTGGAACTTAATCAAACCCTGAAAGAAATGGACCTCACAGATCTCTATCGAACTTTTCACCCACGCACAAAAGAATACACATTTTTCTCAGCAGCACACGGAACTTTTTCCAAAATAGATCACATATTGGGCCACAAAACGAATCTACACATATACAAAAAAGTTGAAATTCTAACCTGTGCCCTATCAGACCACCACGGCCTAAAGCTGGACATCCACAACACAACAAACAAGACAAAATACACTAACTCCTGGAAACTTAACAATATGATGCTGAATGACAACTGGATTCAGGAAGAAATTAAAAAGGAAATTCAAGATTTCCTGAAAGTGAACGATAATGAAAATACAACTTACCAAAATCTCTGGGACACAATGAAAGCTGTTCTAAGAGATAAGTTCATAGCTCTTAATGCCTACATCAAAAAAATGGAAACATCAGAAATAAATAACTTAACGATGCAGCTTAAGGCTTTAGAGAAACTTGAGCAATCTGATCCCAAAAGTAGTAGAAGAGAGGAGGTTAGCAAAATAAGGGGAGAAATATCTGAAATCGAGACTAAGAAAACGATAGAAAAAATCAACCAGTCAAAAAGCTGGTTCTTTGAAAAAATCAATAAGATTGATACACCCCTAGCTAAATTAACCAAAAGCAAGAGAGAGAAAACCCAAATTAACAAAATTAGAAATGAACATGGAGTAATCACTACTGATACCCAAGAAATCCAGAGAATTATAACATCATATTTCAAAAACTTATACTCAGTGAAGTTTGACAACACACAAGAGATGGATGAATTTCTAAGTAAACACATCTTACCTAAATTGGATCAGGAAGTTATGAATTACTTAAATGGCCCTATAACATATAAGGAAATTGAAGAAGTAATCTCGAATCTTCCCACCAAAAAATGTCCTGGACCAGATGGATTCAGCACAGAATTCTACCAGACATTTAAGGAGTCAATAACACCAATACTCCTTAAACTGTTCCATCAAATAGCAAAGAAAGGAACACTACCAACATTCCTTCTATGAAGCTAATATCGTCTTAATCCCAAAACCTAATAATGATTCACTTAAAAAAGAAAACTATAGGCCGATCTCCCTGATGAACACAGACGCAAAGATTCTCAACAAAGTCTTAGCAAATCGGATTCAAAAAAATATCAAAAAGATCATTCACAGGGACCAAGTAGGCTTCATCCCTGGCACGCAAGGTTGGTTCAACATACGCAAATCAATAAATGTAATTCATCATGTAAACTAGTCCGAAGTCCAAGACCACGTGCAACTCTCGATAGACGCAGAAAAAGCCTTTGACAAGATCCAACAGCCTTTTATGATCAAAACGCTAGAGACAGTAGGAATGGAAGGAACCTTTATCAATATAATAAAAGCTGTATACAACAAGCCCACAGCAAGGATTATGCTCAATGGGGAACAATTGGAAGCATTCCCACTTCGATCAGGAACTAGACAAGACTGTCCACTCTCACCACTTCTATTCAATATTGTTCTTGAAGTCTTAGCTGAAGCCATAAGACAAGAAAGGGACATAAAAGGGATTCAAATCGGCAAGGAAGAAGTCAAGCTATCCCTATTTGCAGATGATATGATCTTATACCTGAGGGATCCCAAAAACTCCACCAGGAAGCTCCTGGAACTAATTGAGAAGTTCAGCAGGGTGGCAGGATACAAAATAAATGTGCAAAAATCAGAGGCCTTCCTATATGCCCAGAACGAAAGAAGTGAAAAAGCCTTGAGAGAAACAATCCCATTTACTATAGCCCCTAAAAAAATGAAATACCTTGGTATAAACCTAACCAAGGAGGTAAAAGACCTTTACAATGAAAACTTTAAAACCCTAAAGAAAGAAATTGCAGAAGACACCAGAAGGTGGAAAGACCTCCCTTGTTCCTGGATTGGCAGAATCAACATCATAGAAATGACCATCCTATCAAAGGCAATATTCAAATTCAATGCTATACCAATTAAAATCCCAAAGCAATTCTTCAAAGAAGTTGACCAAACAATCTCAAAATTCATATGGAGGCACAAAAGACCCAGGATAGCAAAGACAATCCTGAGTAACAAAAACACTGCTGGAGGTATTACCATACCTAACCTAAGTCTATTTTAGAAATCCATAGTTATAAAGACAGCCTGGTACTGGCTCCAAAATAGACACACAGATCAATGGATAAAGATTGAAGACCCAGATATAAGCCCACAAAATTACAGCCATTTGGTCTTTGACAAAGGAGCCCAAAGAATCCAATGGAAAAAGAACAGCATCTTCAACAAATGGTGCTGGCAAAACTGGATCTCCACATGCAGAAGATTAAAGCTAGACCTGTACTTGTCACCATGTACAAGACTTAATTCCAAATGGATCAAGGACCTTGATATCAGGCCAGAGACTATAAAAACCATAGTTGAAAGGATAGGGAACTCCCTCGAGCTGATTGGGCTAGGCCAACAGTTCCTAAACAGACATCCAACGGCACAGTCACTGCTACCAACTCTCAACAGTTGGGATCTTGTGAAATTAAAGAGCTTCTGTTCAGATAAAGAAATTGTCACACGAGCTCAAAGGCAACCCACAGAATGGGAGAAAATTTTCACTAACCACATATCTGATAGAGCTCTACTGTCCAGAGTGCACAAAGAACTTAGAAAACTAAACACCAAGGAAACCAATGGTCCAATTAAAAAATGGGCCCTGGAACTTAAAAGAAACTTTACCAGGGATGACATTAAAATGTCTAACAAATATCTTAAAAAATGCTCCACTTCCTTAGCCATCAGGGAAATGCAAATCAAAACTTCCCTGAGATATCATCTCACCCCGGTCAGGATGGAAAAAATCCACAATAAACAACAACAAGTGCTGGAGAGGATGTGGAGAGAGGGGAACTCTGCTACATTGCTGGTGGGAATGCAGGCTCATATACGCACTCTGGCGAGCCGTCTGGAGATTCTTAAAGAAATTAAAGATTGAAATGCCATATGATCCTGCTATTCCACTTTTGGGAATAACTCCCCATGCAGCAGAGGTTTGCCTCAATAACATAAGCACGACTATGTTCATAGCAGCACTGTTTACAATAGCAAAGTCATGGAATCAACCTAAATGTCCAACAGTTGACGAGTGGATAAGGAAACTGTGGTACATCTATACAATGGAGTACTACTCAGCCATCAAAAATGATGAATTACTGGAATTTGCTGGGAAATGGATGTCATTAGAAACAATTATATTAAGTGAAGTATCCCAATCCCAGAAAGTTAAGTGCCGTATGTACTCCCTAATAGGTGGCTCCTAGTACCAAACCCACCCAGCCCACATTGAGACACTCAAGGGTAAACCTATGTAATACGGTAATTGCAAGGATTGTGAACAGGAGGGATGGGGTTGGAGGGCCACACCAGACACAAGGAGAGAGGGGACCATGTTACAGCAGAGAAAATCGACCTCCAAGGAATGCAAGTAAGTAATGTGACACCTAGTTAAGTTCACAGACGTTCGTTCCTGATCATGTACAACTGAGGGGGTATGATCTCACCAGAAGTGGAGGGCATATAGTCTGGTAGATGAAAAGAGATCATTTTGCAAATGGGTGACTGATCCCTCCCTCACCGAGGTTTCCTGCTTTTATTACATCTACCCTTCAATGTGCTATTATAACAAGACTCCAGTTTAACAGTTTTTTGTCTCTGACCAGGGGGTGACATGCAGTGCCCATCAGGATGGAGTGAAAGGCATTGCAGGAGCAGCAAAACTGCAAAAGAAAATCAACAAACCACAATCCAGAACTTCAGAGACTCTATATCATCCACATAGAACTAAGCCAGCCTTATCTCCCCCCTTCCTGAAGCTCAGGAACATTTGCAGAAGAGGGGGCGGTAAGATTGTAAAAGCAAAAGGATGGGGGTAGCAATGATTTGAAGAGTCTCCACACTAGTTAGGGCTGAAGCAATCATAATAGGACTTTGCATGCCCTGCGCCATGTCCGCCACACTATTGGCCTCACAAAGTCTACCATCAGCTAAAGGCACCAAGATCCTTGGAGGCAAGGGATTGATGGCCACAGTAGTGTTCCTATGCTTAAGGGGAACACGAGAAAGGGTTCAGGGAAATACCACTGGGTCCTTTTACGTCATCAGAAAGGAGGACCAAGAGGAGAGTTAGGCATACACAATAAAGGACTCTCTGGGAATTGGGGGGAAGGCACTGGGAGATGGGGAGGGAGGGAGGGGGAGCAGGGGGTTCGGGGGGAGGAGGAGGGGGGAGGGAACTGGTGTACCTATTAAGTTTGTATGAGCAGAAATAATAATAAAAATGTTAAAAAAAAAGGTTGTATGATTGGGAAAAAATAAATAAATATAATAATAAAAGAAAAAATAAAGGAATGAGGAAACCCCCACCTCTCCTTTTATTGTCAATCACTGCTCATCAAGACAAAGTACAAAACAAATATAATTAGCTTTCTCCAACACAGCTTTCATATTTAAAAAGTGCCTGCTTTATCTTCCAAGAGGAGGCAATGCATCATTTTCCATAAGTCATATTTGTGAACAGAGTAAAGAACACATCCAAAAATCATAAAACCAAACCAAAAAGTAAGCAGGGGCTTATGAGAGAGTTTTCTTCACCAGAAACTATCAATCATGATGTTAAGCACTCAAAACACATTTCTATCAAACTCATGTGAAACTTGGCACTTTGAAGCCACGTTTCTCTCACAGTCATATGTTCCTGCTCCCTGTCAAACTGCTTTTAGCTTCACGGAAATGACATCTGTCCCTCCAGATGTTCCCGTTCTATCGAGCCCTCCTCAGTCACTTTGATCAAGGTGCATGTACACAAACTATATCATAAATCATTCCACACTTCTTATACTATATCAAATATGAAAAAACCACTGAATTTATATACAGCTATATTAGGTCAAGAGAATGTAACTTGAGATTTAATACACTATTCGTAAGGATGTGCTATTATTCTAATCCCTCGATTAATACAAGCTAGCACTACTGTACAGATTTATTATGGACCATATGTTCTTTAATTATTATTGTCTCCCAAAGTTCCCACTCTGCACAGATGCAGCTGATGTGGACTGCTGTTTCCCTGTCCCTGCCTCAGCAAGATCTGATAACCATTTATCAGCTGGACACCTTGATGAGAAGAGTCCCAGCAATGTCTCAGAAGAGCAATCAAAATAAAATCAAAGGAGAGGGGTACAACGTTTGAGGGAAAGTGTAGAGAATGGTAGAGATTCCTTGTTAATGGTGTGTCTCATCTGTTTGGGTTCATATTAGCTGAAAAGCTTTTCAATTGTAGGTTGCTCATGTTTGGAAACAAAATTCAACTGTTGCAAATAGAATTAAGGAGTAGTGACTTACTCTCTTCTAGGAAAAGGGCAGACGAGAGTGAAAACACCAACGTTGTTCTCACAACATGGAAAATCTTTTAGGTCACATAATTATGTAAGACATAAATTCACGGAGACTTGAACTAATTTTTTAAAGATTTACACTGCAATTCTAAATGAAGTTCTAGTTAATTAAGTATTTCTCTACATCACAAAGTAACAGTTTGTATAAACTTTCACCTTTAATGAAGTTTAACATTCTTAAGGTCACACATTTCTTTCCTCCAGTTAAACCAAGAGGTATGGAGTCAAGACACATATTTCCTGTTGAATCACTTGAAGGATAGCAAGGTTTTGAAAGAAAGAAAACTGACTTGCAAATCAGGAGAAAGACACTGGAAAGTCACTTAACCTTACAGGCTTTTCATTTGTGTTATGCAAATCCACAGCCACAAGATCCTCATAATAAATCTCCTTCCTAAATTAGTGAAGTTAACTCACTAGTCTTGAATTAAAGAGATTTACAATCATTTATGTTTTAGTCATAATGAAATCTAGAAACATTGATGGATATTGAGTTCTGTCTCAGCAGACATTAAGATTTCAAGAATCCATATTGACTCACCAAATACTTTTCAATAAGAACCAACTTGAGAATCAGTCTCTGGCTTTAAACAATCTCTTAATAGTTCCAAGATTGTTTTCTAAAAGGTCATTCAACGTTAAAACTTCCTATTGTATCTTTGTTGAAATATATAGAATAGCTAATAATATGCAAGGAAACTTAGATGATTAAGAACAAAGTGTAAAAACAAAATGTCAACCAGATTTAAATACTAATCATGAAGGAAAAGTAACTAAAATTTCAGCTCAATAACAGGATTAAAAGCCAAGAAGAGAGTTACATAGTTATGGTCCCCTAGTTTATAATAAAAGTGACATTGAAACTGGGCCTGGTGGTGCGGGCGCATAGTGCCAGCTACTTATGATACCGTAGCAGTAGCATCACAAGTTCAAGACCATCCTGAGAAACTTAGTGAAATTCTGTCCCAAAAAATAAGCTTAAAAAGGGCTTCGGATAGATCTTAGTGGCAGTATGTTTGCCTAGCATGTGTGAAACCCTAGGGTGAAGAAACAGTGTCACACACATACACAGACACCATAGACAAATGCACAAAATAAAACAGGTTTAAAAGGAGATGGCATTTATGAATCATCAAAGTTTCTCAAGAAATTAGAGTAGATTTAAGGATTATAAAGTCCCACTCACAGTTGGGACAGAGAAGACAAACAAAAGGTTCTTGGGTTGCCCTAGAGAGACAAAGCTAAAATAAAATAAATGGACCAGAGTCTGGGTTTTATTCAGCCTGCCTTTCAAGAGTGAACTAATTGTGCACATGCCAAGGAGTAGTTGCTCTCCTGTGACACACACAACATGCACATCAAGCTATTAAGGTCTTAAGGCTTCATTTCCCAAGAGTAGGTAAATTCACCTCAGTGACACTTAGACAATCAGCCATCTATCCAGGAGATTGAAATAACAGTAGGAAAATGCTGCAGTCGTACCCTGTAGGTAGTATAAATTCTTAGGTATTAAGAATAACCTAACAGGACATTTGGCTCAGGAAAGTGACACCAAATGTCTCCAAGAGTGAAAATATCTATACATTTATGACAGGTGAGGATATCAAAAGTTTCACATTTTTGTATAAAACACATAAATGAATAAAATAGCCACTTTGATACTGCCTACATCACGTTTTAATGTTTTCTTTTTAAAATATATATATTCCTTCACCCCAAACACTTGTTTTACTTTAAATCACAGTGAACATATGGGAAATTGAAATCCAACATTTAAATATGATGATTTAGGCTTTCTAGAAGTAATGCTATTTTTGAATAGGAACAATTACTTTTAGCCAGTATGATATTATCATTTATGTAATGCTATCTGATTGACTTGGCCAAAACTATGTATCACTGGAATAAAGACAACTGTGCATAGAAAGCGGCCTCTTACCTGTCTGAATATTGATGGTTTCCTTCACTAAAAAAACTTTATTATTAACAACTCTAGAGCTATGAAGAGAGTGATAAATTCAAATGTGAGGTTTGAAACAGTTACAAGAGATCACATTATCCAATTCTCCCACTTTATACATGGCTTTTAAAAAAACTACAACAACCACCACAAAACTATGTTGTCTGATGAAGAATATAACTATACAATGCAGGAAAAGAAACATCCATGTTTGAATTGTTGGTGCAGCATCAATGGTATAGTGGTGAGTATTGCTACCTTCCACTTTTGAGTCATAGCTCTCCTCACCAGTCCTGAGCAACACTGTAGAAGTTCACTCATTGTTGCTGATAGATTCACCATCCAAAGGCTTAAGATAATAAAGAGTAAACAAGGGGTTTATTCTCTCTTACAATAGTCAAGTTATAGTTCTTAGTTCAGTGGCAGGAGTGTATGTACCATTATCAAAGGCCCAGGGAAGAGGCCCCACTATCTCCATAAAACAGCTAAAGAGGGACACTCCTTACTTTCTAGACCAGCACATTTGGCCAAGTATACACAAGGATGCCTCCACTCTCAAACCGTTCCCTCCAGTTTATTCACCTGCCCAGGGACTAGTCCCACCCACCATGGGATTGGGCTTTCCCCATCCAATAAATAATCTCCTTGTAGATTCACTCTGGGTTTAACTCAACTACCAGTTCTCTACAAATGTGCCCAGAACTCAACCCTCAACCATCATGTTTACCTGTACCTAACTATAACAAACATCAACTTTAGAAAATAAAAATTCTCTATAAAGGAAAATGTTCCAATGTACATGTCCTACCATGTTTATTTCCTGCCCAGGTTTGGGTTCCTTGATTTATTTTTAAGTATGCAGGAATAGCTACCGATCAAAGCAAACAGAAAATCAAAACAAAAATGTTCTTACAACTTAAACATCTGAGAAAGACTGCTAGATGTCAGAGAATCATGCCAACTTGAGTATAAGTTGTCCAGAATGCCTGCATTTGTGCTGTTTCTATAGCCCAAAACCTGTGCTCTGGAACTGAGACCTGACTACACTCATTCCCTGTGTGATTTGCCCAAGATACTTAACCTCTCTGTGCCTCTGTTTCCCTGTTCTCTTCAGCAGAGATAGCAACAGCACCTACACCATTGTTTTTTTCAGACACATAAATTCATACAGAAACACATAGAGCAGTGAGTGGGCACACGCTGTGGCTATTATCATTGTGTTGAGAGATGATGTAGTGGTGGTAATAGTGGTGGTAATGGTGCTTGGTTACACAGACATATCCACATAGACAGTGGATACTGGTGATTAACTCATCTTGTCATTAAGATTATTTCATTTCTAAATTTGCCTCAGAATTACCTTTAAAATTGCTCTTGACTTAAATTCATTCGAGTGTGTCCACTTCATCCACAGCTTCTGAGTTCCTCAGGTACAATGCCTTATGTATGCTTGTCTATTAGTCATAGCACTTGGCAATGTGCTGTACCTGAACCAGCACACAGTAGGCACTTGTTGCACTAATGAATGAGTGCTTAAAACAAAGCAGAAATAAAGGAAAGAGACTGCCGATCACCTCCCCCCCTATTCTGCCAGTTAACTGGAAAGCGCCCAAATCTCTGATGAAACGTTTGGCTCAAGCCTTCAAAATAGTACACAAATAGATAAATGGTTTCTTTTTTCTTATAGCTTTTAATATCCTGTTCTTTATAAATGACTTTCAGACTCATTTTATATTACGGTTATCTTCTGAAAATGTATTATATCCTAATAGCCAGGCCTCTTTCCTACCTTCAACCCAGCTATTGGGTTGGGTACTGATTTTTTTTTTTTTTACTTTGAGACATTAATTTAAGTATTCTGCTTGTCAGTGGATGAGTGAATGAATTATTCATTTTATTATGAAACATAAATTTTAAAGAACAGCATTATAACTTCTTTTTATATGCCAAAAATAATAGATCTTTCCAGAAGCCATTATGGTACCCTTTATCTCTCAGAAGCTACACTTTTGAAAATGGTGCCAAACTAATATGTTTTGTATAACTACAGCCATGAAATATTAAAAGAAGCCAGCTCAATTTGTTTTTATCACCTAGATAACAAAAATATCAGCTGTTACCTAAATTTGGTCATGTTAGAATTCTTCCATTATTCTTAACATTAACCAGGGCAATTTCTTAAGGCAAAATCAATATGGTAAATCCTGCTTTCTAAACCATATCATCACTTAAATTTCTCAGAGTTCTCTAGCTAAAATGCTATCCTTACAAATATGTGATAGAAATGAATTATACATAATAAAAGTTAATATCAATATTAATTGCAATTTATAAAGATCATGCCTTACTCCACATCTTTATAGAAACATCAATAATAAACTGAATTGTCAATATCTACTTATGAAAACATGCCACCTAAAGTCTAATTTTTTAACACTGCTGTGCATTATCATTTTAAAGATGGGTCTATGCAAGCCCAATCATTTTGACACACCTATAGTAATTATTCTTACCTCTTATACGCAAGAGTTTCTACTTAACATGACAAAAATGATTTTTAATGTTTTTCTAAATTCCCATCTCTAGCTTCCTTTCCCAAATTTATCTCTTTAGTTATGAGAGCAATGAGGCTTAGCTGATTGGCATCCTGTTAAACTCCACAGATAATATGTAGATTACTTACTGTCTGTCCAATCTTTATTTTTAAATATTAATAAAAAGGAATATGAAAAGTAATCATTCCAGACTAAGAAACAATCATTACAATGAAGGAGACAGATTTACTCAGTGACAAAAAGGATGAATGAATGTGAAAAGTTAAGACTAAACAGGGGCATGAAACCCCACACTGCTTATTTTAATTTCCTAAACTCTTTAGTGCTCTGCAAGGCTCCTTAAGACTTCATATTCCTTCACATTTGTCTGCTGCCATTATCTCGCCCAAAGCTCTTCCCTCATCATCCTGATGCCTAGAAAGACTGTTAGCATCAGCCTGGCAAGATTTAATCAAAGTTTATTGTTCCAGATAAAAACACTGCCACATTTTATCTTTTTATTAAATTTAAAAACTTGAGTATCTGCATTAGGGATCAGAAGGTGATTGCCTGTTCCTCTACTGGAATGCAGCACTTTTCATATAACAAAAAGTTCCTTTCTTGGATTTGGTAAGGAGAAATGAGACTTTCTTATTGGAGCAGAGCCCAGGAATTTAACTTGAGATTATATTCAGCCATGGTAATCTCTTTAACAACAACAAAAAAGGTGAATGTCCTTGTTGGTGAATATATTATATTTTTAAAAAATCACATTATATTGTCCAAATGCAATTGTAACATAATTTGGAAAGTCAGAAGCCAGACATTAAGAACCTTTCAGAGTGTCCATGAAGACACAGCACATGATACTGAAAAGCAGAAGTGGTCCTAACAAGACTTTATTATAGCCTCATTTTTAGTCTTGTAATTACAGTCAACTATCACTTTTTAATTTACTTTTTCTATTTTTACAAGCATAGTCATTCCAGCTTCGAACTTCTCTCCCCCCTTCCTCCCATTCCTTTCTTTCCTTCACCATTCCATTCCACTCTTCTGCCTGTATGCTTTATGGACTTTAGGGTTCACCTTGGCTTGTCCACTCCTGTGTGGGTTCAGGTCTTCATAAGTGTAGCAAGTTATCTCTCTTCAGACCACCCCACTGGTATATGCATCTCCTTCACTCATCCAGCTTTAAATCCAAAGGTTTCCACTGTGAGTTCCCATTCTATAGCTATAACAGCTCCTACAGAGCAGTTTGATGTACTGTCTTCCTACTTATAGATTTATTGGCTGTCTTCCCTGTTAATCTATTTTCTTTCTTTTTTTAGGTATTCACTCTAGTTTACAGTAGCAGGGATGGGTACCATTCTGACAAGAGACTCTTGAGTCCAATCAGAAAGCTGTTGAATGACTCCTTGGTACTCATGCCAGTATTGCACTGGTAGTCACTCGTTGCCATGGTGATTTATATTGCAACTTACACATCTCATGCTGTTGATGAGGCTTGTGATTATTTCTCTCCCCCAGCAGTGGTACAGCCTCTGTGGAGATCAGTGAGGAGATTCCTCAGAAAGATAAAAATAGAACTGTCATATGACCCAGCTATACCACTCTGTGGAATATTCCCAAAAGACTCTACATCTATTACAAAGACACTTGTTCAACTATGTTCATTGCAACTCTATTCAAAATAGTGAAAAAATGGAATCAGCCAACATGCCTATCAACAGAGGAATGGATAATGAAAATGTGTACATATACACAATGGAATATTACTGAGCCATTAGAAAGGATGAGATTATGGAATTTTCTGGTAAATGGATGGAACTGGAAACTTTAATATTGAATGAGGTATCTCTGACATAGAAAGTTAAGCACCACATGTTCTTTCTAACATGTGGCTGATTGAACTGATATCCTTGTCAATGTACCTGAATTGGAAGCACTGTAAAAGCCAAAAAACTTGAAAAACACCTAAGAATAGGAAGGTGGGGAAGACTGTTAGGGTGAAACCTTTTAAAAGGGAGATTTAGGATCTCAGGACAAAGATGAGGGAATAATTGAGAAAATACATAGTGGGGATGAGGGAATGGGAGACAGGAGGAAGGGAGGGACATGAAAGACAGGTGGGATAGAGGTGATTTATAGAGAAAACCAAAGATGGTAGGAAGCAACCCCAGAGGAACATCCTATGCTACTAATAAGTCGACTAACACTTTTATAACTAGATAACCATGTGTCTTCACTTGAATTTCACAGATTTCAAGACAACTGAGATTAGAGTCCAGTCCACTGACTGTCCACCTGAACCAAGGGAGATATGATTAAAAAGGAACTTAATTATTGCTTAAGCACACATTTGGTATTAAAATAGTAATAATTTTTAATTATAAAAAGTCACAAATATATAAAGGATATCTGTTATTTTTCTATAATTTTTAAATAATCATTGTTTGCATAGCTCATTAGATACCAAACTTGTTATATACGTTAGTCAAATAAGATGAACATGTTACATGTATGTGGGAAATATACATAGACATCTGAAACAAGGAGAAAAACTGTGGGAGACACAGGTAATTAGGCTATGGTAAATAGTATTCAATCTTAAATGTCTCTGGCTAGCCTCAGGGCTCATTGTGTTCCTGCCTTATGATGAGTCAACATTAGTATAGCCCAAGACTGTTATTGAAAGCTGCCTGAAATCATGGATATCTCACCAGTGTCCTATTAAATTTTTGCACAAATACATTCTAAAGTCACATATCCAGATAATCTGTTTTTCTATAGTAAATATATAAGTATTCAAAGAAATGCAATTCCTTCACCAAAGAAACTGTTAGTCTCTGCATATTTTGCACTTTAATTCTTCTGTTTTCATTATGATTCCCTCTAAGATTTTTCACATGTAAAACTTCATTTATTCAAATGATTGGTATTCTTCAGCATCATAGTCTTAAAGGATTATTTGCATATATTTTGCACACCCTTGATCTGTAACAACTCTTCATCATTTGCAGGCCACAGATCCACCTCATTGACTTCATGGTCATAGCTGCTTTGGTACAGCAACAACTTTGTTTCCCTAGACAATATTTCTCTGTTTTATTCAACAGGCCAGGATTTCAAACACTTTTAGTTTGTTTCAAGATGCAAATCTAAGATATAAATGAAAATATTCAGCTTCTTAGAAAATTTCAGAGAATATTCATAGTCAAATAACTTGGCTTATTTCAAAATGTACCCTATTCCACAGAAATGAAAATGTCCAAATCTAGAACATTCAGTAAAATTTTCTTATAAAGGTATAATCAGTCCCACCCCATTTCCTCAAACAATTAAGGCATCTCAAGTATAGTCCTTTTGCTGATGAGGAGTGTACACTTGCACACATTTAGACCAATCATTTTTAAGTGTGTCATAGGAAAGGATATATTTCAACAAATTTTCCCCTTAATATGGATGATTTATTTGAAAGAGACAATTTACCATCAAAAATAGATATTGACATTGCTATTGCACCTGCAAAATATCAACAGGAACAACATCACACTGAAAACTTCACTAAGAGCTTATGGATAATTACCCTGCTTCCTTCAGACCAATAGGCAGCTATTACTTAACTTCAGTCGTAATTGCCAAGAATTCAGGCTTCCTTATGCCAAAACTTGTCAATTTTCAAGAGAACCCAGAAAAGATTGTGATGTGTCTCTCTTAATATTTCCAGTGCTGGTAACTATTTATATTTTTAGAAATAGTAAAGGAATTCTGCTTTTCACCAGGATACTAGAAATTCACAAGATACTCTAATAGTAATAACTAGCACCAATCAGCTGAACTATGAAATCACAGGTTAAAGCACTCCTCCAGGCAATTAAGAAACTTAAATGAGATAATGAGCTCTTCCTAGGACAGAAGACACTGCTAACAACAGGAAAAGAATGTGGTACAGTCAGCACCAAAGAGAAACCAAAGAACATTTTATGCTCTAAAGGCTTTATGTTGAGTTGTGACTCTGGATTAGATTTCCCAAGAGCTCCAACTAGAAAATAACTCCATGTCCATATCCCTAGCCGCGTCTTCACTTAGGACAGTCAATGAATATAGTGTGGGAGGAGGAAGCAAAGCATTAAGGAAAAGGAGTGAAAGTCCCTTCAGTTAGGAGAGATGACTCTTAACTGATGAGAAACATACACTTGCACACAATGCACAGGCAAATCTTAAGTGTGTCATGACTCTAGGGAAAGGATACATTTCAACAAATCTTCATCTTTGTGAAGTCCTTCAAGGCTTTCACAGATACTCAGAAACAGGTCTCCAAATGTAAAGTCAGATCAAAATGGATTATATGATCCCCCAAAGATTAACAGAAAGACAGGATCTGTGAGGTAGGACTTAAGCATAATATATGAACACACACACACACATACACACACACACACACACACACACACACACATGCATGCACACACTCAATGCACTTTCATGTGATATATATGTTTGAATCTCAGAAGAAGACAATGAGAAAAAAATATCCCATAATCCCCCAAGTGTGATAAAAGAGATAAAATAAAGACACTTCCAGAAAAAACAGACTTAGTAATCCATCATGGCTGCCAAATAAAATCCCTTTAGGTGAGTCATGATTGCCAGTTTTTGGAACTTTCTCCTAAACTAATTACTATCCACATTTCCAAAAATTGCTACCGTCAGTCCAATCACTAATCAGCCTGTAAATGACTTACCTCAAACTCACTGGTCCCCTCTCCAGTGGTCTCTTCTCCACGTGAGATGGTCTTGAGATAAGGCAATCTCAGAGACTGGAGCTAAGAAGAAATCATAGGATGGATCCAAGGAGGAAAGAAGTTCATGGTAACTTTAATCTCTATGGTTCCAGTTCCTTGTGCACAGAAGTCCCAAACAAATATTTATTCACCCAAAACATACCTTTATGAGCATTCTGAAGTCAAATGAATTAACAAAATGCTGTTTTCAATGAGCTCAGCTGCTCTTACTTCATTCGTCTCAATTTATTATTGTACAGAGGAAGCCACAGGTAGGATATAATCGCAATGACTACAATGTCAGTGGGACAGTTGTTGTTTCCTGTTGATTTACACATTGTTGTCTAGATCTCAGGGAGTTATGTATGGCTGTATTTCATTGCTTCAGTGAACTTGGGACAAAATATCCCTACGTTTAGTTTCTTAAAAAGTTTAAAACAATATTTGCAAAATTGGAGTCTAAAAAATTGAAAATACCACCTTTTTTTCTGTTAAAAAAAAAAAAACTCAAGAGTATTCAAAAACCAGACAACCAAATCCATAAAGACAGGTAATAGGGAGGGGAATCATGCTTTATTAAGGGATTCATTCAATCAGCTGTCATTTTGCAACATACTTTAGGCAAGTGGAAAATAGTCCAGATATATTTTGGAATGGTGAAACATTGCAGACCCATGTTTAATTAGCAGCACAGCTGTAACTGCAAATGCACAAAAGAGATAAAGTCTAAGCCATTCCTGAATCTTGGAACTCAAATGCCAGACTAGTAATTAATGAAATTCTATCAAGGCTTCTCATAAGCAACTATGAAATATACTGTGGCTTGTATAAATCTTGGAGAAAAGAACTTTTTGCCAGTAGTGTTTAAAATGTAACTATTTTTAGTGTTGGTGACAATAATACCTGCTCTGTCTGATTTAACAAGAAATAAAATGAAAGTTCTACAAACACTGTTTGAAGACATTAGCAAAAGTCAACTCACACTTTTTGCCCTAACCTTTAAAATCTATGGGAAGTAACGAAAGAAAAGCAAACCCACAGTGTCATGGTGAATACAGCACTTGTCAATCCTCTTATAAAATGAATCTTTACAACCCTCGAGGAATGCACCATAATAAAAAACCAATGCCAAAACTTGTCACTGAAAAATTTCCAAGATTTTAAAAGTTCTGCTAGGGAAAAAATGGAACATACATTTTTATTACATGGAGAATCTAATAGGAAACAGATCAGAATAAATCAAACTGAACACCGCTGATGGATGAGGCAGCATGATAAGAGTATGGAATGAAACAACACTAGGACTACAGGGCAGTCTGCAGAGTCGCACCTCTTAGGACCACTGCAGTCTTCAACTGTGCTGTCATTTAATGAAGTTTCCAAACGAAAATTGAGTTTGGCAACTACAAGTACCACTTCTGACACTTACTTGCTGAAACTTTGACAAAGTATAACAATTCTTTTTTGCCTCCATGTTTCCAACAACAAACTGATAATATTACATGTTATGCAAACATTTAGTGTGAGAATTAATTGTAACAAGCATGACATAAGCATTTGCTACTTTATTGGAAACTTACAAATGAAATCTTCTTGCTAATTCACTTAGCTCCCCAAGATGCATGACAGAAACAGAAATTTCTGGCAGAGAATTTTTCTAATGTGGATGGAAGGATTTCCAAGTGAGCATCTCCACATAAGAAAACTAGTGGGCAGGAGAGATGGCTCAGGGGTTAACTGTCTGCCTGGCAAGCAGAAGGTCCTGAGTTCAGATCCCAGGTCTCATGTAAAAAGAGCCAGGCAAGCCCTCTAGTGGGTGGAGCCTGGGAAATACCAGAGCAAAGCAAGGAGGAGGTAGAATCAATCCAGAATGATTCCTGAAGTCACCCTTGGCCCTCCAAGGGACACAAGTGCCCTCTGATGCACACACACACACACACACACACACACACACACACACACACACAAAATGAATAAATAAAAAAAATTTTTTAAAAACTACCTTTTACATGTTCAGTGGGAATAAACACCCAAGATGATCTTAAAAGACAGTAAGAAATTTTCATGATCTTACTACTCTCAATCAAAACATACATGTTCATGTAAATAATAAATGAGCATTTTAAATGCTTTTATTACTATAATGACATCATAGGTTCTAACCTATTTATAGAGCTAAGTCACACATCAAACCTTATTACTACCATGTTCCTAATTAGTTTTGGTGTTGTTGGTGAGTTAACCATCAATGTGACAGCCTCTGAGGTAGTCAATTTATGAGGAAAGGTTTGCCTTGGCTCCTATTTGGAGGCTTCATTCACGGTGACTTGATCCCCATCACTTTGAGTCTATGGCAAATACATCATGGCAGGAAGCATGCAATGAAGTGAGCTGCTTATGACAGCTGGGGAGCGACGTAAGAAAGGGAGGGAAACCATCTACTTTAGTACCACACTCTTAATCACCTGAAACTTTTTCTTGGGTCTTCAAGTTTCTCCCAATTGGACTGGGAGCCAAGCTTTTAACAGAAGGTCCTTCCCAGAACATTCTAATGCCAGACTATAGCAATCAAATATTTCCTAAAGATACCAATTTCAGTGCAATAAAGCATGTGCAGAATATTTCAAAGAAAGATAAAGAACAGAAAGAGCAAATTAAAGCCACCAAAAATAAGTTTCATCTTCTTCCTCCTTCATTCTCTTGCCCTGAGCTAGTTGAAGCATCTCATAAATTATGATGAATTAGAGGACAATTTCTTCACAGACCTTCTATAAGATAACCACAGAAGCTCTCCATTGGAAAGCAAACTCACATATGAAGCACATGTGTTGATTCACATATGAAGCACATGTGTTGATTTCTTGAAGCTGGTCAACCATTCTCTACTCCTTCCTCCTTCAAGAGCTATGATACATACTTCTAATGTCAAGTATGTTTATTTGTATGTCTATCTATGCTAGTTACATAATTTGCTATGATTATATAACAAAATTTAAAATTCGGTTAAAAAAGGAGAGAGCTCTCCCTTCCCTCCACTCCTTCACCCGGGACGCGCACGCGCGGTCCAGCCGGGCCTCACCGCGAGACCTAGGTAAGCTGCGTCCGCGCCCACCCCCAGAACCACAGGCGGCCCAAGGGACCCAGCTCCTCCCACCATCCAGCTGGAGCCACTGCTCAAGGCCTGGGAGGAGGAGGAGGACACTCCCTCTGCGCCCGGGCCCCGCTCCCAGGTCCCCCAGGTTAAATAACGCCCCGCCGACTGCCCCATCCTCCCATCCCTCCACTCCATGCCTGGGACGCGCACGGGGTCCAGCCGGGCCTCACCGCACGACCTAGGTAAGTTCCGTCCGTGCTCCACCCCCAGAACTCCAGGCTGCCCAAGGGAACCAGCTCCTTCCGCCATCCAGCCGGAGTCACAGCGCAGGGCCTGGGAGGAGGAGGACAACACCCTGTGCCCAGGCCCCACCCCCAGGTCCCCCAGAACCCCCAGGATAAATAGCGCCCTGGCGTCGCCCAATCCTCCCTTCCCCCACTCCGCCGCTCAGGATGTCCGGGGTCCAGCCTGGACTCACCTCAACCTAGGTAAGCTCCATCTCCGCCCACCCCCAAAACCCCAGGCCAAATAATTCAGTTTAGTGAAAAACGCACAGAAATTGAGGGAAGATCTTAAGAGTTAAAACGACAATGCCAAAGTCAAAGTGCAAATCCATGAGAAACAACACTCAAGTAAACAAATCTCCCACTGAACGAATTAATTACATAATGTTAGACTCCAACCAGAACAAACCCATGGAAAATGGCCAGGAAAGCCTGACCCAGGATAACGACCTTCAAAATATGATCATTACCATGTTCAATACTATGAAAGAGGAAATCATGGAGGAATTAAATAATCGAATCAATCGCTTTGAAGAGGAACACAACAGACACTTGGAGGAGTTGAGAAAAACAGTGCAAGAAACAAAAACTGGCATAGAGCAGTTAAAGCAGACTCAAGCAGAGTTTAAAACTGAGCTAAAAGACAAGTTATCGTCAACCCAGAACTCCACAGAGAGTCTTATCAGCAGAACTAACGAAGCAGAAAACAGAATTTCTGACCTTGAAGGTAAAGTGGGAGTATTAACCAGCTCAATGGAAGAGGTTGTTAAAGCCAAAAAGATACTTGAGAGAAATATTCAGGGGATATGGGACACCCTGAAGAAGCCTAACATGTGTATTCATGGAATACCAGAGCAAGAATCTCAAAATACCACCCCTGAGGAAATTTTCCAAATGATCATCAAGGAAAACTTTCCTCATCTAAAAAAAGAGAGGCCCATCCATATACAAGAGGCATTCCGCACCCCAAACAGATACGACCAAAACAGAAGCTCGCCACGGCAAAAAATAGTTAAAATACTCCACATTCAAGATAAAGAACTGGTGCTGAGAGCTTCAAGGGAGAAAAAAACAAGTCACTTTTAAAGGTAAACCTATTAAAATAACAAATGACTTCTCAGTCGAAACAGTAAAAGCAAGAAGAGCTTAGAGAGACATACTTCAAGTATTGAATGAGCAAAAATGTCAACCCAGGCTGATTTACCCTGCAAAACTATCAGTCATGATCGAGGGAGAAAGAAAAATCTTCCAGCACAAAGACAACTTGAAGGGATACATGTCCACCAAACCAGGCCTTCAAAAAATGCTAGAAATGATACTCAAGCTCGAAGAAAAAACAGGCATACCCAGGAGAACAGAAGGCAAGTATAACACCATTAAAAGTGAAGCAATATACTTATAAAAACTACTAAACATAATAAATGTCTGGAATTAAAAATAGTTTCTCCATTATAACACTAAATGTTAATGGAATTTACTCACTGATCAAGAGACACAGATTACAAACTTGGATTAAAAATCACAATCCATCAATCTGCTGCCTGGAGGAAACCCATCTCACCACAAAAGATAGGCATGCCCTAAAAATAAAAGGCTAGGTCAACAATTCCACAAGCTAATGGAAGCAGAAAACAGACAGGGGTAGCCATTATGATATCAGACAAAGTGGACTTCAGACCAAAGAAAATTATAAGAGACACGGATGTATACTACATTTTAGTCACAGGTACAATTCACCAGGAAGATTTCACAATACTGAACATATATGCACCCAATACGGGCCCCTCCACATCCATTAAGAAAACCATACAGCGCCTAAAGCAAGAAATCAACCCCCAAACGATAATTCTTGGGGACTTCAACACTGCTCTCTCAACATGGGATAGATCAACAGGTAAAAACTTAACAGAGACACTTTGGAGCTTAAACAAACCTTTACTAAAATGGACCTTACAGATTATCAAACTTTTCACCCATGCACCAAAGAATACACATTTTTCTCAGCAGCACACGGAACTTTCTCCAAAATAGATCACATACTGGGCCACAAACCGAATCTACACATATACAAAAAAGTTGAAATTCTAACCTGTGCCCTATCAGACCACCACGGCCTAAAGCTGAACATCCACAACACAACAAACAAGAGAAAATACACTAACTCCTGGAAACTTAACAATATGATGCTGAATGAGAACTGGATTCAGGAAGAAATTAAAAAGGAAATTCAAGATTTCCTGATAGTGAATGATAATGAAAATACAACTTACCAAAATCTCTGGGACACAATGAAAGCTGTTCGAAGAGGTAAGTTCATAGCTCTTAATGCCTACATCAAAAAAATGGAAACATCAGAAATAAACAACTTAACAATCCAGCTTAAGGCTTTAGAGACACTAGAGCAATCTGATCCCAAAAGTAGTAGAAGAGAGGAGATTAGCAAAATAAGGGGAGAAATATCTGAAATCGGGATTAAGAAAACAATAGAAAAAATCAACCAGTCAAAGAGCTGGTTCTTTGAAAAAAATCAATAAGATTGATACACCCCTAGCTAAATTAACCAAAAGCAAGAGAGAGAAAACCCAAATTAACAAAATCAGAAATGAACATGGAGTTATCACTACTGATACCCAAGAAATCCAGAGAATTATAACATCAGATTTCAAAAAATTTACTCTGTGAAGTTTGACAACACAAAAGAGATGGATGAATTTCTAAGTAAACACAACTTACCTAAATTGAATCAGAAAGTTGTGAATTATTTAAATAATCCTATAACATATAAGGAAATTGAGGAAGTAATCTCGAATCTTCCCACCAAAAAATGTCCTGGACCAGATGGATTCAGCACAGAGTTCTACCAGACATTTAAGGAGTTAATAACACCAATACTCCTTAAACTGTTCCATCAAATAGCAAAGAAAGGAACACTACCAAATTCCTTCTGTGAAGCTAATATCGTTTTAATCCCAAAACCTAATAAAGATTCACTTAAAAAAGAAAACTATAGGCCGATCTCTCTGATGAATACAGGTGCAAAGATTCTCAACAAAATCTTAGCAAATCGGATTCAAAAACACATTAAAAAGTTCATTCACGGGGACCAAGTAGGTTTCATCCCCGGCACACAAGGTTGGTTCAACATACGCAATTCAATAAATGTAATTCATCATGTAAACCAGTCCAAAGTCCAAGACCACATGATACTCTCGATAGACGCAGAAAAACCCTTTGACAAGATCCAACAGCCTTTTATGATCAAAACGCTAGAGACAGTAGGAATGGAAGGAACCTTTATCAATATAATAAAAGCTGTACACAACAAGCCCACAGCAAGGATTATGCTCAATGGGGAACAATTGGAAGCATTCCCACTTTGATCAGGAACTAGACAAGGCTGTCCACTCTCGCCACTTCTATTCAATATTGTACTTGAAGTCTTAGCTGAAGCCATAAGACAAGAAAGGGACATAAAAGGGATTCAAATCGGCAAGGAAGAAGTCAAGCTATCCCTATTTGCAGATGACATGATCTTATACCTGAGGGATCCCAAAAACTCCACCAGGAAGCTCCTGGAACTAATTGAGAAGTTCAGCAGGGTGGCAGGATACAAAATAAATGTGCAAAAATCAGTGGCCTTCCTATATGCCCAGAATGAAAGAAGGGAAAAAGCCCTGAAACAATCCCATATACTATAGCCCCTAAAAAAATGAAATACCTTGGTATAAACCTAACCAAGGAGGTAAAAGACCTTTACAATGAAAACTTTAAAACCCTAAAGAAAGAAATTGCTGAAGACACCAGAAGGTGGAAAGACCTCCCTTGTTCCTGGATTGGCAGAATCAACATCATAGAAATGACCATCCTATCAAAGGCAATATTCAAATTCAATGCTATACCAATTAAAATCCCAAAGCAATTCTTCAAAGAAGTTGACCAAACAATCTCAAATTCATATGGAGGCACAAAAGACCCAGGATAGCAAAGACAATCCTGAGTAACAAAAACACTGCTGGAGGTATTACCATACCTAACCTAAGTCTATTTTAGAAATCCATAGTTATAAAGACAGCCTGGTACTGGCTCCAAAATAGACACACAGATCAATGGATAAAGATTGAAGACCCAGATATAAGCCCACAAAATTACAGCCATTTGGTCTTTGACAAAGGAGCCCAAAGAATCCAATGGAAAAAGAACAGCATCTTCAACAAATGGTGCTGGCAAAACTGGATCTCCACATGCAGAAGATTAAAGCTAGATCCCTACTTGTCACCATTAATTCCAAATGGATCAAGGACCTTGATATCAGGCCAGAGACTATAAAAACCATAGTTGAAAACATAGGGAACTCCCTCGAGCTGATTGGGCTAGGCCAACAGTTCCTAAACAGACATCCAATGGCACAGTCACTGCTACCAACTCTCAACAGTTGGGATCTTGTGAAATTAAAGAGCTTCTGTTCAGATAAAGAGACTGTAACACGAGCTCAAAGGCAACCCAAGGAATGGGAGAAAATCTTCACTAACCACACATCTGATAGAACTCTGCTGTCCAGAGTGCACAAAGAACTTAGAAAACTAAACACCAAGGAAACCAATGGCCCAATTAAAAAATGGGCCTTGGATCTTAAAAGAAACTTTACCAGGGATGAAATTAAAATGTCTAACAAATATCTTAAAAAATGCTCCACTTCCTTCGCCATCAGGGAAATGCAAATCAAAACTTCCCTGAGATATCATCTCACCCCGGTCAGGATGGCCAAATCTACAATACAAACAACACCAAATGCTGGAGAGGATGTGGAGAGAGGGGAACTCTTCTACATTGCTGGTGGGAATGCAGGCTCATACAGCCACTCTGGCGAGCCATCTGAAGATTCTTAAAGAAATTAAAGATTGAAATGCCATATGATCCTGCTATTCCACTTTTGGGAATAACCCCCCATACAGCAGAGGTTCACCTCGATAGCACAAGCACGACTATATTCATAGCAGCACTGTTTATAATAGCAAAGTCATGGAATCAACCTAAATGTCCAACAGTTGACGAGTGGATAAGGAAAAAGTGGTACATCTATACAATGGAGTACTACTCAGCCATCAAAAATGATGAATTACTGGAATTTGCTGGGAAATGGATGTCATTAGAAACAATTATATTAAGTGAAGTATCCCAGACCCAGAAAATTAAGCGCCGTATATACACCCTAATAGGTGGCTCCTAGTACCAAACCCACCTAGCCCACCTAGAGACACTCAAAGAAAAATCTCTGTAATACCTGCAGTAATTGCAAGGATTATGAACAGGAGGGATGGGGTAGGAGGGCCACACCAGAAACAAGGAGAGAGGGGACCATGTTACAGCAGAGAAAATAAGCCTCCATCAAGGACTGCAAGTAAGTAATGAGACATATGGTTAAGTTCACAGACTTTCGTTCCTGATCAATTACTACTGAGGGGGTATGATCTCACCAAAAGAGGAGGGCATATAGTCTGGCAGATAAAAAGTAATGGTTGTGCAAATTGGTGATAGACCCCTCCCTCACTGTGGTTTCCTACTTTTATTACATCTACCTTTGAATGTGCTCTTATCACAAGACTCTAGTTTAACAGCTTTTTTGTCTCTGGCCAGGGGGTGACATACAATGCCCATCAGGATGGAGTGAAGGGCATTGCAGGAGCAGCAAAACTGCAAAAGAAAACCAACAAACCACAATCCAGAACTTCAGAGACTCTATATCAACCACCTAGAACTAGGCCAGACTAATCTCTCCCCATCCTGAAGCTCAGGGACATTTGCGGAAGAGGGGGCGGTAAGAGTGTAAGAGCAAAAGGATGGGAGGAGCAAAGATTTGCAAGACACTCCACACAAGTTAGGGCTGAAGCAATCATAATTGGACTTTGCATGCCCTGTGCAATATACAACACACTATTGACCTCACAAAGTCTAGAATCTGCTAAAGGCACCAAGATCCTTGGAGGCAAGGGATTGGCAGACACAGCAGTTGTTCCTATACTTAAAGGGAACATGGGAAAGGGATCAGGGAAAGGCCACTGGGTCCTTGTACGTCATTGAAGTCAAATTGGTAGATTTTATACTAGATTGAGTTTTGCTTTTTTATTAATTAAATTTGTACTTTCACAATTTTGTCCATGTCTCATCCCCTAATCTCTCCTCCTCTTTACAAGTTCCTTTCCCACATCATATCTTTTGGGTTTGTTTCATGGCTCATTGAATGTAACCAGGGCTATCTGTGTGACCACGAGTTTTGGAATTATGCAGTGGAGCCTAGACTCACCAGGGGATCCCAGATGAACAGAATTCAATGGGAACAAATATATGAAAGCACATACTTTAAACCAAAATGACATTACTTGTAAAGTAAGAGAAGAACTCTCTGAAAATCTTTTTGATCACAAAAGTGCGAATTGCTCCAAACTCTAAATAATATAATCAGGACTAAAAAAGCTTTACTTTGGCTTTCATCATAAGATGTTCTTGTGTCAATTGGTAGGTAAGGTTTGATCCATCACTAAAGCTAGCTTAAGTCAGGAACAGCACAGTGGTGCATCAGCTATAGTTAATACCAAATCTGCCCTCATTAAACATTCTGGGGGAACTTTTTACTCATTTAGTTTTATAATCCAAGATAGTTAATAAAGTCAAAAAGGGAGTACTGAGCTCCAAGTATCATGAAAGCAGATGTGGAATTGAAGAAAGCATTTAGTGGATGGGGCTCTGGATGTAAGACCTTGAACAAGTCTTGTCTTCTGGTCAGAGCTCCCTCATCTGTAGAAAGAAGGGATCAGATTGGCTCTTGTTAAAGGCCTTTGCTTTTAAGTCTGAGTCACTGATACTCCATAATTATGTACAATTTTGATGATGGTTTAAAATGACTACTATTGGCCTGAGCCATTGTGGATACCCAAGGGACAGAAGAACACCCACATGTCCTGGGCTTCCACAACTGGTTAGAACTGGAGACACTGTGCAGAACCAAGGGATAGAATATCCATAAGCCACGGGCTCTTGGGAACAGTCCCTAACCTGAATAAGAGCTGTAGGAACCAGTAGAGGCACCACCCACATGCCCCAGGTCCCTGGGACTGACCCCTGGGACAGATAAGAGCTCCTAGAGCTAGAGGAGGAACTACCCATCTTCCTCATATCCCACCAGTTACAGACCCTGGAACCAAAAGACTGCCATATCACACAAACAGAAGATCTTATCCAAATCCAGAGAAGCCTTTCCAATAGCAACCAAAGTCAGACAGCCTTATCTGACTCAGGAGAGTCAAAAACAACTACCAAAGAAAGCAGTCACGACTTAGCAGAAGATGCCCAAGCCATATTGAAAACCACAAAATAAACTAAGTACCAGGAAACACATGTGTCCTACAAAAAAGCACCAACCCTTCTACAATACATTCCAATCAGAATCGCCTCATGGATACCAGTCAGGAAAGCAACACTCAGGATATCTTCCAAAGAAACATTATTGACATGAACAATAAGCTTAGAGAAGAACTAGAAAAGGAAGGTGTCAAACAAAAAAGGAATGTGAAGAACTCATAAAGGAAATGAGTAAGCATATGACCTCATATGAACAAAAGGAAATAGGGGTAACAAGAACAAGTTTAGAACAGGTTAAAAACAAAAACAAAAAACCCTTCAAACTGAAGTTCAACTCAAAGCTCAAAGCTAAGCTAAGTGAAATTGAAAACCCAACAGAGAGTTTTACACACAGATCAAGCAGAATATAGAATATTAGATCTGGAAAATAAGTTGACAGGATAGTTCAATTAAAGAAGCTGGAAAATTTTTAAAAATGAAAGGAACATTCAATAACTATGGGATTCCATGAAGAAGCCAAACTTACACATTCATGAAATCCCAGAACAAGAAATCCAGGAAAATACTCCAGCTCAGATCTTTCACTCAATAATAATTAAGAACCTCCCACACCTAAAGAAAGGGTACCCCCATCTAAGTACAAAATGCATATCACACACCACCCAGATATGACCAAAATAGAAGAACAATAAAGCAATTAGTATTAGCAACATCTCAGATAAAGAACAAAAAGAATGTTCTGAGAGCTGCAAGAGAGAAAAAACAAGTCATATTTAAAGACAAGCCTATTAGAATAACAGCTGACTTTACAATGAAGTAGTAAAAGCCAGAAGAGCTTGGAAGGTCATCCTTCAAGTCATGAAAGATCACAAATGCCAGGCAACCAGGCTGTTATATCCAATCAAACTACCAGTCATACTTGAAGGTGAAAGAAAAATATTTCACAATAAAAATAAAGTCCTTCTTATCTACCAAGCTAGGCCTGCAGAAAATACTAGAAAAAAGTTCTTCAGACAGAAGAAACTGATCAACACACTCAAGAAGATAAAAATGAAAAATAATGCCTATATAACTACTAGGCAGAGACCTACCAACACACACACACACACACACACACACACACACACACACACACCTCAAAAGTCAACAAGGAATCAACAAAAACTTCTCAATTACAACTTTAAATAACCATCAATAGGATCAACTTCACAATCAAGAGACACAAGCTAAGAGCATGGATTAAAATCCATAACCCATCAATATGCTGCCTCCAAGAAACATGCCTAATTTTGAAAGACAGGAATAATCTCAGAATCAACGGATGGTTGAAAATATTCCAAGCCAATGCAACTAGGAAACGAGCAGTAATAGTCATGCTAATATCTGACAAAATAGACTGAAACCAAAACAAATCATAAGAGATCAAAGGAGCAATATATCAAGAATTCACAATTCTAAACATATATGTTCCAAACATAGGCTCACTCACATTTGTTAAACAAACACCATAACACATAAAACAACAAATCAACCCAAAAATGATTGTAGAGGGTTTCAACATCCCACTCTCGCCAATGGACGGTCAAAAGTCCAAAAACTGAACAGAGACACACTGAACTAAACCAAACCATAAACCAAGTGGACATGATAGACATCTACTGAACATTCCATCCTAACACCAAGACATCTACTGAACATTCCATCCTAACACCAAGGAAAATACATTCTTTCAGCAGTCCATGGAACTTTTTTCCAAAATAGACCAAATATTAGGCCACAAAGCAAAAAAATCAACATCACCAAGGAATAAAGATGGACATCCATAACAAGGTAAACAACAGAAAGTACACAAGCTGTTGGAAGTTCAACAGTATGTTACTGAATGAGGAATGGATCTGGACAAAAGTAAAAATGGAAATTAAAAAATTCCTAGAACTCAATGACAGTGACAACACATTATATTCAGAACCTTTGGAAACGATGAAGGTGATCCTAAAAGGAAAATTAATAGCACTCAATGCCTACACAAAAATGAAAAAAATCACAAGTGAACAACCTAAAAATGAAGTTCAAAGCTTTAGAGAAATGAACAAATGAATCCCAAAAGAAGTAGACATGCAGGATTAGTAGGAGAAATAACTGAAATCGAGACAAACAATGCAAAGACTCAATCAACCAAAAAGCTGGTGCTTTGAAAAATTTAACAAGATTGACAAACCCTTAGCCAAATTAACTAAGACCAAAAGAGAGAAAACACAAATTAAAAAATTAGAGATGAAAATGGACCTATCATAACAGATGTTTAGGAAATTCCAAGAATCATAAGGTCATATTTAAAATTTTATACTCCATACCAAATTTGACAATCACAAAGAAACATATGAATTTCTAAACATATACAACACACTAAAGTTAAGCCATGATGAATTTAATTAGCTAAGTCGTCCTCTAACAAGGGATGGAGTTGAAGCTGTAATGATGAATCTCACTACCAAGAAAAGCTGGAGACCAGACGGATTCAGTGCAGAACCAACAGTCCTCAAATCATTCCACAAAATTGAAGGAATGAACACTTGCAAACTCTTTAAACAAAGCCAAAATTACACTGATCTGAAAATCAAATAAAGACAACAAAAAAGAGAAACTATAGACCAATTTCATTGATCAATACAAATGCAAAAATCTTCGAATATATTCTAGCAAACCAGATTAAAAACGTATCAAAAAGATCATCCACTACAACCAGGTTGAGTTTATTCCAGAAACGTAAGGTTGATTCAATATACATAAACCTGTAATTATAATTCACCATTTAAACAAGTACAATGACAAAAATCACATGATTCTCTCAGTTGATATTGAAAAAGCTTTTGAAAAAATCTGCCATCCCTTTATGATAAAGACCTCAGAGAAAACAGGGTTGGAAGGAACATTTTTCAAAATAATAAAGGCCATATACAACAAGTCTATGGCACAAATAATCCTGTGTTGAAAAACTGGAAGCATTCCCACTCAGATCAGGAACTAGATGAGGTTTCCCACTCTCACCAATTCTATTCAACATCTTACTTGAATTCTTAGCTAAAGCCATAAGACAAGAGAGGGAGATAAAAAATGATACAACTTGGAAAAAAAGAAAAGTTATTTTTACAGATGTTATATTTGCAAGGACCCTAAAGATTTTGCCAGGAAATTCCTGAAACTGTTGAACTAAATAAGTTCGATAGAGTGGCAGGATACAAAATTAATGTTCACAAATCAGTGCCTTTCCTATTCACTAAGGATAAATAAAGTGAGAAAGAATAAAGAAAGAGAGAAACAATACAATTTACCATAGCTCAAAAAAATGAAATACCTTGGAATAACCTAAACAAGGATGTGAAAGATCTATACAATGAAAACTTTAAAACCCTAAAAAAGAGAGATTACAGAAGACACCAGAAGAGGGATAAACCTCCCATGTACCTGGTTGGCAGAATTAACATTGTTAAAATGACCATTTGACCAAAAGCAATATGCAAATTCATTGCGATACCATTCAAAATTCCATCCCAATTCTTCACAGAAATTGGTAAAACAACCTTGAATTTCATGCATAAACAATCCTGAGCAATTAAACCTTCACAGGCAGTATCCCCATCCCAAACCTTAAACTATACTATAAAGTCATAGTAATAAAAACAGCATGGTTACTGGCCATAGAAAAGAGATATAGACCAATGGATTAGGATTGAATTGAAGACCCAAACATAAGGACACTAACTTATAATCAACTGATCTTTGACATAGGTGCTATAAAAAAAAAAAGCACACTGGAAAAAGGATAGCATCTTCAACAAATGGTGCTGGCAAAATTGGATATCTACATATCCAAGTTGGATCTTCATTTGTCTCCTTGCATGAAAATCAACTCAAGATTTCAATGTCAGATCAGAGACTATAAAACTCTTAGAAGAAAAAATATGGAATACCCTTGAATCGATTGATCTTGGCCAGATTTCCTCAATCAGACCCCAAATAGACCAACACCAAATAAGTGAGACTATATAAAATTAAAAGCTTTTGCTTACCAAAAGAGATTGTTACTTGAGCAAAAAGGCAACCTGCAGAATGGGAAGGTATTTTCACTAACCACACATCTGCTAGAATTCTAATATCCAGAGTACACAAAGAACTAAAAAAATTAAATACCAAGGAAGTAAACAACCCCATTAAAAATGAGTTATAGAACTGAAATTTCTCACAAGACAAAAATCAAATGTCTAACAAGCATATTAAAAAACGTTCTATCTCCCTAGTCATTAGTAAAAAGTAAAATAAAACCACCTTGGTATATCATCTCACTCCAGTCAGAATGGCCAACATCCAAAACATAAACAACTGCAAATGCTGGTGTACATACAGGGAAAAGAGAACCCTCATATGACCCTTCTGGAGATCAATTTGGAGGTTCCTAAAAAGGTTAAAAATTGGGATTCCGTATGATCCAGCTATACCACTCCTAGGAATATTCCCAAAGAGCACTACATCCTACTTAACAGATACTTGTACAACCATGTTCATAGCAACTCTTTTCACAATGGCAAAGAAATTGTACCAACCTAGATGTCCAACAATTGACAAATGGTTAATTAAAATGTAGTATTTATATAAAGTGAAATACTATTCAGCTGTCAGAAAAGATGAACTAATAAAATTTACCAGTAAATGAATGGAACAGGAAGAAACCATACTGAATGAAATATCCCAGATGCAGAAAGACAGATGCTGTATGTTCTCTCTTAAAGTGGATCCTGGGGCTGGAGAGGTGGCTCAGGGGTTAAGCCTCTGCCTTGCAGGCAGAAGGTCCTGAGTCTGGATCCTAGACCCCACATATAGACGTAGGGCAGAAGCAGGGGCAGCCTGCGTTTCTGGTTTTGGTAGAGTGGAGCCTGTGAATCCTGGGGCAGAGTAAACAAGGAGGAGGTGGAGGCATCCATGGTGGTTCCTGAATTCGCCCATGGTTCTACACACACATACACACACGTGCACACATGCACAATTAAGCAGCAACTCTTACAACACACACAAAACAAAGGAACACAAGGTGGGTGAGGACAGAAGATCCTAAAAGAGAAGAAACAAAAGAATAGAGGTAGACAGTTTAAACATGCTTTGATGTAAGAAAAGTCTTTAAGAAGAAGAACAGGACACAGTAGGGAGTGGGGTTAGCTTACTAGCTCCTATTCTCCCCATGACAAGGAAAACAGTGGTTAGGGAGAAAACTGACAGTAGTCAGAATCAGAAGCCTCAATACTAACCACAAATATCTAATAGGAAACTTCTATCTAAACACCTCTCATTTTATCTTTACAAAAGAAAAGATCTCAATACCCAATACAAGACACAGCTTATTGCAATGGAAGAGCAGTGAAATAGACGACAACAACAACATACCAGAGTGCAGACTACTAGTGACTCTAAACTCTCAACTGGCATCAGGCCAACCAAATCTATTCCCATCCTAAGGCTCAGTGTTGCAGTCCATCTGCAAATGATAAATCTGACAAATGACCATCAAACAGCATAAGGGAACAAGGGGTTTATTTTCTCTTACAATTTTTTTTTTTTTTACGATTTCTAGCTTAATGGGAAAGCACACACCAACACTAGGGCTGAGGGAACTGGCCACACTATCACCACATAATGGCTGAGAGACAGGCAATCCTTATTTGCCAGACCAGCATGTCTGGCCAAGTGTACAGAAGAATGTCACCTTCCTCAATCAGCTCTCAGATCAGGGCTTAATCCCACCTACCATAGGCTGGGCTTTCCCCATCAGCTAGACAATCTCCTTCTAGGCTTAACCCAACCACTAATTCTCCACAAATGTGCCCAGAGTTCAAACCCTCAACCATCAAGTTGACACCTGTGCCTAACTATGACACTTAGGGAGTCTTGCAGAAATGGGGTGTAAGATTTATAGAGCTTAAAGGTGGGAAGTTCTACTGCCAACTCGGACATTCCTCTCCAGGCGGGGCTGCTACATCCAGGAACTTACTGCAGTGAGACTTCTCCTCACCAGGCCTGCACTATGACTGACATATCAACATTCCCCCATAGATTAGTGAGAAACTCAGGAGAAAGAATTACATGCAGGGGGAACCTTAGGGACTAGGGGTAGACAAGTGAAGAAGAATGCCCCTATCAGAGGGTCTACCAAGAAGGGGCACTTAATCTGCCACAGAAGCCTAAACCCGTACTAGAGCAAACAGCCCACACAAGTAGAGGCAGGAAGGTGGGAGAGAACAGGGATGGATTAGTGAAAGAAGTGGAAGGGAGAGGAAGGAAAGAGAGAGGGAGGTGATAAGGAGGGGAACAAGGACTACCACTCACTATGTCTGTAAAGCTAGAAAAAAGTTGAGAAAACAATTAGTATTATGTTTTTACTATTACCCTTCTTCAGCAGTAGCTTGGACTCTGTTCTCAGTTATGGACTATGTTCTCAGTTGGACACATGAATTTGATATAACCTTTTTGCAAAAGTTAAACTGTGTGAGTGCTTGGGTTTTGTTCTCAGGTATACTGTTTTCTTCAACTCAAAGCATCTCTCTGTCTCTAGTGTGAGTGTTTACAAGCAAGGTCACACATACCCAGCACTTCAGAGTCTACTTGTCAAGACTCTTCACCCCTGTCATGGATTGGCAGGCAGTTTATCTTCTTGAGAAGCCACAAGAATTCTCTTCAAGACTCATGACAGATCAACACTCCCTTCAAAGTCAGGAAAAGGAATGGAAACCTTGCAAACTTGATACTTTTTGGTGAAACTCTTGAGATGTGCTCTGGTAATTGACTGCAGTGTTGAGCTTCAAGGGGCAAAAGAAGCTGCAGGTGCTAAATTCAGAACAAAGCACTATCCTTAACATGGATAGATGTGTCCCTTTGGTTGGTACATGTCCTTTCCTAGCTTTCAATAAATATTCACTGAGTTTCAAAAGGTTTCAAACCATGGTCCTTCCGGTCAATTGAAAAGATCATTAATAGTACAACACACACACGCACACATACACATACACATACACACGCCCTATATATTCCACCAGCTATAATAGGTCTTAGAGACAGCATTAATGATCAACTCAATAATATTGCTGTATTGTTTACTCATTTATCCATAAACAAGCACTTATTTGAATGTCTACTAGATGCTGAGGCACTGGAGATTCAAAAAGAAGAAGGAAGAAGGAAGAAGGAAGAAGAGGAAGAGGAGGAGGAGGAGGAGGAGAAGAAAGAAGGAAGAAGAGGAAGAGGAGGAGGAGGAGGAAGAGGAGGAGGAGGAGGAGGAAGAGGAGGAGGAAGAAGAAAAGTCTTCTGCATTAGAATCTTTAAAATTCACCATCCAACTAGAAGCCCCTGGGAGAAAGGACAGTGGATCTGGAGGGATAGACCTATGTAAATCTTGTCTATTAACTTGAAACTTGTCACCAGTTTTATGGGCTCACTAGTAAAAGGCCTCTGAACCAAAATGAACCAAGCACCAGTAAAAAGATTATTCCCGAATACACTGCTATGTTATTGATTCGCCCCTATTTGTCAAACGCGTCAATGATGAGAAACAGCATATAAGTGCTAAGTCTGAGTGTTTTCACCATCCAGTTAATAACTTAATTGTGACATTTGGGTTATATGTCGAGCTTCAGGCAACATTCAAGCTATCACTAAAATGCAACAGTATGGTGTCATCAAATATAGTGATCCAAAGATGATAAAATTTTATGCATTTTTATGATTGCTATGTACAAGTCAGCAAATCTGTGAGAGTAATTTGTAATAGACATAAATTGATATTCGTATAATAGCTTATATTTAACATCCTTTTTTGTCTTATAGTTCACCAAGTGTGTGATGATTAGAAAATGCCTAAAGTCTTCCCCAGAGAGTCATGCATGGATTTTAGCTAAGTAATCTAATCCATGACAATTTAGCAGAGAAGGAATTGGGAAAAGAAATACCCCAACTTTACTCATTCCTTCCATCTTATCAGCCAGCACTCCAATGATTAGACCCAACCAGAAGTTAGGGAGTGCACTGATGCAATCCATACAGGCAAGCAACTTGGGGTACACAGTGAGGTTGAGAAAGGTGAGGGGCAGTGATAACATCATCAAGAACTGTGGGCGGGATGTTTCCTTAAGTCAGTGTTTAAGTAAATTTTAACCAAAAGTCGAAGACTGTAGATTTCATAATTGAAACAAGGTTCATGCCATTGACCAGACCATTTCATTAGTGACCACTGACAAAGTTAAGAAAACATTAATTATGTGTATGACACCAGAAGGACCCAAAAAAGATTTTCATAAATTGTAAAGAAAGGATGTAGTAAGCACAGCAACACTCATCTGGGAGATGTTATATTTTATCTCTTGTATTATGGAATATTATCAGATAATTGCAGAAGAATAGGTATAATAAAAACTTTAAAGAGCAAATGATTGGAAAACCAGAAGAATGTTTGACTTCATTCTATGAATAGAAATGTGATATCAAATCTGAACAAGGGATTGGATGTACATCAGACTAGAAGGTTCTGCATGGGATTGATGAATGCAGCAATGATCAGAAACCATGGTGCAATCTCAAGCAATCCTGTTGCACCCAGAAGTCATTGCTTCTGTGTTCTGCAGCTGGATCTTACCTCCTCCAGAGGTGTCAATTTGACTTTGTGCTCTTAAATGATAGTCTGTCATTCTCTTTCTGAATATGGATTAAGTAATTTCCCTGTACATCTTTAATATTTGTCAGGTGAAAATTTCGAGACATTCAATGAATTGGTGCTAGCTCAGTAATTGTCCACTTAAATCATATGTGCAAAAAAAATCTGACACATTCATTTGTTCTTAAGATTGTTCTCTTCAATTAGGATTTTTAAGCAGATCATTTCAAAGCAGATAATGACAGTGAAAAATGTTATCAGATTCTGTGAACGTGGGAGGGAAAAGAAGCCAAGCTTCAAGCATTTACTATACCCTAAATACACATATTGCTGTATTTTTCATAAAACAGTGCTAACACTCTTTTCTTTACATTTGTGTGTGTGTGTCTCTGTGTGTGTATGTCTATGTGTCTGTGTGTATTAGAGGACACTGTATGTGCCTATGGAGGTCCACAGGTGACTTTGAGAATCATCCTGGATTTCTCTACCTTCTTTTTACTTTCTCTGGAATTTCGCAGGCTCTGCTTTCCAGAGTCGGAAGCGGGAGTGGCACCACCATTTCCACTTGGCAGTTTTACATTGGATCTGGAATCCAAACTCAAGTCCTTCTGCTTACAAGGTAGGGTTTTAACTCTATTCCATTTTATTAATGTTTTGAACCTTGGCTTAGTAAGGTCAATCATTTAATCTTTTTGAAAATTATAAAATGTAGAATCACATTAACAAATTTTCCTTTGTTTTGAATTAAAATGCTTTAAATGTTACTTGTTAAAGCATTTGCCTCTCAAACAATAGGGGAGCAGGGATGAGGCAAGATGACATGTGGCCGCCTACCTGTAATTCCATTCCTGAAGGCCAAACCGGGGAACCTGGCTATTCAGATTAGTCTTTTAGACCAGCTCTGGGCTTAGAGACACAGTCTCTAAAAAAGAAACAGAAAAGAGCAATGAAGGATGATTCCTTAAATCAACCTTCTGTCTCTACCCAAATATTCATTCAAGTATACACAGGCACACACACACACACACACACACACACACACACACACACACATTCACATACATATAATCACATATACATATACACACATGCATGCACTTCATATGCACATATACATGAAATGGAAGAAAAAAGTTGAATGAACTGTAATTGAGAGAGAAAACACATAAAATATCCAGAAATGTTTAGCCAGCAATTGTTAATAAAGGGTAGTAATGCTACATTCCTAAGGCTTCATTCTAAACAATGCTCTTGCCAGACTATGTTCATCAAGGCCAATCTACCTTCTATCCTCTACATATATATCTGATCCAGACACCTATATAACTAGCCAGATAATCATTTTATCCCAAATCTTTAGCCCAATGTTTTCAGCCAGGCACATGAAATATTCTAAATTGTTGTGTAATTACTTAGAGAAAGATAGGATAATACTTAGCATAGGCCATATTAATAAATCATCATTTATGTTTGTGTAATAGCTTACAAGTAGCTTAATCACATTTGAAAAATATGCAGTTTTTATGTTTCAGAGTATTTTGGCAGCATTAAAGCAATTGAAAAACTTATTTCAAATTTTACATCTTAAATAAAGATGAGTCAATTATTTAAGGACTCTACAGGTAATGCTTGGCCAGTCAAATTCAAATATATGAGGAAGTAATCCGACTGCATTTTTCAAAGACATTGCTCCATGCCGGTGTCATTTCAGATACTGTGATTTCTTCCACTTTGAATTCTGAATCTTAGGGAGCCTCACATGTACTTACTGAGAGGCACTGAGCTTTCTGTGGATCCCAGAGTCAGGGCATGAAAGCAGTGTTGCTGTCTGGAAATCAAATTTACTCCCTGAGGGCACAGAGCATTTTCTCTCTGGGCCAGCATTTGGCTAGCTGGCTACCCAGCTTGTTTTCTGTCATCAAGGGACCATATTTAGTTGTTCCATTGTCATGGACCTTTGGGAGGGAATTATCATCTGTTTCCAACCATGTGACCCAGGGCCTCAGTCACAGAGCTGCTGATGCTGATGAGATGACAAACAAGGAAAGCTGTTGGAAGCTTGTAGGGGAGTATATTCAGAAGACAGAGCCAAAAAAAAGGGAGGGGCTGTGAGTGCTCCCACCCCCTCCTTCTCCTGGCCACGCATGCTCTCCCTCATGGACCGATGGAAGCCCTCAGTCACTTAAGGCTGTCGTGACGAGGGAGATACTCATGGTGTTTGACTTTATTACAGCCGAGCCAAATCAAATGCACAGGCACTGCTTCCTTAGATGTCTATATTTCACTTAAACTGGGATAAAGCAAAGAAACTGGAATATTGTCTCATCATGCATTCTAAATCAGCCGGGGTAGAAAATAATGGGGAGTTAATCAGATCACTGAAACTCTAATTCACTTGGTATTGATCGGGCAGATTCCTAATGGGATGGCAGACCAATTTCAAATTACAGTAAGCTGACTTGTCCTGGAATACCAATGACCAGGCTGGAGGATGAGCCAAGAGGCCGGCGAGCTCTGTTCTCCTGGTGCTACCAGCCCGCTGGCAGCTTGAATATATAATCCAATGCGGCATTTAGCTAATTAATAAGGGATTGATGAAAGGTTCGCTTTTAAAGCAGCCATCTCACTTGAATAAACGTGGGACCAGAGCCCCCATGGGGATGGCAGACCTGGTCCTTGGAAGGTAGGCATACAATGAAAGCTAATGGAAGTAATGCAATTAACTCGGGCTTTTAATTATATTAATCAGTGACTCCATAGGGCCTGCCACATGCAGAATTCAGTTCTTACCTCCACAAGTTCCACATATCTGATTCCTGTCTGAACAGCATTGAAGTTTCAGCCTGAAGAAACCTTAGTTCATTTCCCCGTGGAAGAGAAGGAGAAAAAGGAGAAGAATCAGCACAGGTGAAGCAGTGGGCAATGCACGCATTCTCAGAGACTTGAGCAGAGACTTTGCGGTGACATCATTTGATGCTTTACAAGTGCTCCCACATCAAACTATCTCGCTTAGGTGTATAAACACATGATCTACATGTCTCAATGAAGTGAGAGCATCCCAAAGAACTGGCTTTTTCATTTGAGAAATAACTTACTAAACAGTCAGGTAAAATATTGAGATGATTTGCATTTGTTCTCAGTAACAGGAACTGATTGACATAGTTCATTTCTCCATCTTTCCCTCTTTCTTGTGTTTATCTATGTGCCTAGTGGGTGTGCGGTGTGTCTGTGAGTGCTCTATGTCAGTGTGGATAATACACATGAATGCATCTGTGTTTGCATGGGTGTGTACATGTGCATTTGATCTGAGTGTGACTTCCTATGTGTCATGTGTCCATGTGTGTTCCTGCCCCTTTCCTCATTCTAGGATCACAAAAGATATAGCTATGGACAGAGGCTTAATTGGAGCGCTTTCCATAAGCCTTAGAGCCTTAGCTTCATGTAGACACATGGACTGCCACCTTCTTATGAAGAAGACAAAGTCACTATTTCTGCATAGGCTCCTTTGCTTTATTTCTCACCCACTGACTTCATCCTTCATGTAGCTCACTTTAGGAAGTGTGGAGAGAAAACCAGCTTGCATCAGAATTATCTCAGATGATGGCTGTGCATGAGCCCATGAGATCAAGGCTTAGAGCCACCAGTATTCAACCAGAGAGAGCACTGCTACCTTAGGCATTTCTCCATGTATGAATTGGGTATATTGATATCTTTCTTTTGTAAAAAATTACAGCAGGAAGGATAATGAATTTGTCAAAATTCTTTTTTTAAGACTTAATACTCTAACCCACTTGAAAGTATAACTCTTTCCTAGCTGGTCATGATAGAAAATGTCTGGTATGCCCAACAGTCTGAAAACATAGTATTTGAGAGTTCTGTGCCAGCCTGGGTTACAGAGTCAGACTTTGTCACAAACAAACAAGTAGAAGACTTCACTATTGTGTCGATTTGGACCACGGAATGAGTAGTACCATAGACCGAATGGGTAGAAAAAGGGAAGCAAGAACCATTGTTAACACAATAGTTGAGATCTGGTTTTTTGTAAGTCAATTTGAGAATTAATCAGACATTCTTCTCCATGGTAATATCACATTACTCAAACTTAATTCTTTATTCTAACATGAGTGACTGTGTGAATCTATTCCTAAAATAAAACACAGCATAGACATGTCACAGTTCCCTGAGAAGAGAGATAAGCAAGCCACAGTATATGAATAGCATATTATATTAATTGCTATTTAAATAAAATCACAGAGCTGGAGAGATGGCTCAGAGGTTAAGAATCTGAGGTTAAGTACCCAGAAGGTACTGGGTTCAGATTTCAGGTCCCATGTAAAAAAACCAGGCAGAGGGGCTAGAGAGATGACTCAGGGGTTAAGATTCTGCCTCACAAGCAGAAGGTCCTGAGTTCAGATCCCAGGTCCCACATGAAAATACCAGGCAGAAACAATGGTGGCCTGCACTTCCGGCCTGGTGAGTGGAGTCTTGGAAATCTCAGAACGAAGCAAGAAGGAAGTAGAAGCAATCCAGCTGTGATTCCCAAAGTCACTCCTGGTTTTCCACAGAAACACACAGTGCTCTCTCTCTCTCTCTCTCTCTCTCTCTCTTTCTCTCTCTCTCTCTCTCTCTCTCACACACACACACACACACACACACACTAAAATAAATGAAATAATGAAGTTTAAAAAAATGCCAGGCAGAAATGGCAGCACAGCAGCCTGGAAGGTAGAGAGTGAAGCAAAAAGGACCTGGAAGCAATCCAGGAAGATTCTGGAAGTCACCCTTGTGCCTCCACAGGGATACACAATCCCCTCTGATACACACACACACATGTGTGCGCACACACACGCGTGCACACACACACACACTAAATAAATTAATTAAATAAAATCACAGTGATTATGTGAAATGTAACATAAGATCCAAGAAAGCAGGGATTTCTGTTTCTGACTTCTGAGCTAGTCTGGTGCCACAGAAGGTGCTCACTAATTAAACATTTATTGAATGAATGTGTTGAATGAATAATATATATATATATGCAATTATGCTAAGTGAAAAAGTAAAAGTAAAATTACATGTGTCCATTGAATTTTGGAAGAATTTTTTCAATAGAGTAAAAAGCAAAAAGTAGGTTGATTTAATTGAATCCATTAAATATGATAAAATATTTAGCAGTTTGATTATTATCTTGATCTTTTATTTTAAATATGAAACTTAAAATTACACATGCACAGACCATTGTAATACATAAATGTCATATCTAAGTAATAAAGCCTAAGAAACTCTAGTTTATATATAAAATTTATATACTGAATATATAAATTTTAATAGCCAACAAAAAGGTGACCACTTCAATAATCATCAATGAAAATGAACTATATAGTCTGTAAGACTGGTTAGAACACAGAATAATGTAAAGTAACTGAATGAGGTTTAAGTCATTAAACAGGGATAGTATTTCTTAAAATATCTACTTTAAGGACCTATAAAGGAATTTACATGGTATAGTAAACTGTTTATTTGTATAAGCTATATTTTACATCTACACAGAAGTACAAAGAGGGGCAATGGCTCACATGTAAAGTACTTGCTGCACACACCTGATGACTTTAATTAGGAGCCCCAGAACCCACATAAAGTCAGACATGGTACACATGTCCAGTGTTGTGAGGCAGATTACAGGTGGAAACAAGAGAATTCTTCTTTGGCATATACGTTGTCAAACAAGAGACCTTACCTCAAACAAAGTGGTAGGCAAGGATCAATACCCAAGATTGTCCTCTGACCTCTACACATTCACTGTGGCATGTGCACATCATAATCATACATATGAATGTGTACAACACATGGATTTTAAAAACTGTGAAGAGCAATACAACAGGTATACAAGGACCCCCACTATGCTGTTATAATATATTAGCATGGTGCGACATGCAAAAGTTTTTAATGTCCATATTTAAAAACCATTACCATGTGAGTTCCTATCTGTAAACAACACAGTACTATTTGTTCTATTCATTATATAATTATTTTATGCACCCAGTATGATGAATAGTGCTATATATTTATACATGCAACATGTATAAATAAATAATAGGAATACTCGTTAAACCTGTTAAAATAAATATTTGGGGCTTGAATTCAGCTTGCATATCTTAAAGTAAATTATGTTCTATTGGTTATGAGTTAGAATAGAACTGAGAGCCATCTCTTCCCTGAAGGAAATTATGCTTAGTGTAGTTTAACTTGCATGCATTTATTTGTACTAACCTTTTATGTCTAAGAGAAGAGAAGGATAATCTTCTAAATAAATGACATAGAGAAATCAGCTCCATGAAGAACATAGCTCTATATCGCTTACATCATGATCAGCTCAAGAGGATGGCCACAAATGAAACCCTGAGCACCACTCCAGAGCTATCAATCACAAATGAGCAAAGAGAGACCCAGTAATATGGACTTTAAACAAGAACTCTCTGAATGGTTCCTAGGGACAATCAAGTTTAAGAATCACGAAACTAAATGCTTCAATAAGTTCAGCCATTTCCCCCAAAGACCTTGTGAACTTGTGGCTTCCTTTTGATGGGACCTCAAATTCATTAGAAAGTCCAAGAAAATGTCTGTACTCTTTGAAAAAAAGAAAGGAGCTCCTAATTTGGGGAACACAGCCATCCTGAAGGATGACGTTAAGATGTTAGCTTGGAAGTACAGGTGGAGGAATCTTCTCATATGAAGGGAACAGTCAGACTTATCAATAAGCTGCTAGGTGTGGAGGAAACGAAATCAAAAGAATACTGGTTACCTCTGAGCAAAGCTTAGGGCAGCATGCTATAATGCAAATCAGCAGGGTATGTAGTAGAGATGCTTACTCAGGTTCAGGGAAAAAAAAGTCACTATGAGAGATCAGCAAAATGAACACCTGGATCTAATCAAGGTGGGCTGAAATCCAGAGGGAGAATTCTAAAAGGCAAGGGAGGCACACAAAAGAACAAGGATCTCCCTTGACTCTCATCTAGGGGACTGTCCCTTGAGAGCAGGAAGGCATTGCCAAGGGCTGAGGGAATGGCAAAACCATTTGATATCAATCCCACTAGTATCTTTTCCATAGGTCACAAAGGTGAATCAACTGAGTAAAAAGCTAAGATGCAAATTCCAAAGGGAAGAAAAACTGTCACTGGGCTCTTATAACCCATACCACTTCACTGCTATGTAGGATGAAAATCTCAACAGCTTGATCTCTCATTAACTTACACAGACAAAGGCTACAGGGCATCATAGGACGTCCAACATCAGATGATCTGTAGTTCCATCAAATAAATTAATGGTGAAACTATAAACAAGGAGTGAATACTAGGAACACCTCAAAAGAATTGACAATGTTGTGCTTATCTATATTTGTTAGTTTGGCACCTCTGTTCATTCCTTCTTAGTGATTAAAAGTGGGATGCTTCAGGAAGAGAGAAGAGAAATTCCAGTTCAATGATTGAATTGTTGTAAATACATTGTGAATGGGAACACCAGCTGAGGGGAGTCTGGCAGCATTAGCATGTCTTATCCCCTCATTTCACAAGAAAGAAACAAATTCATATATACTGAATTTCTGTAATGAGGTCAAGACAAAAAACAGGGCCAAAAGAGAAAATTATTTTCCCTGTCTTTTGCTTTCTCTTGTTTCAGATAATGGATTCAAGTTTTCCAACAAGATGAAATCTTAGCTTGTTATGGGTTTTCTTATCAGAAGTGCTCATCATCTTGCTCCAAATGTAAAGGGATACCTGAGAAAAAAATGTTTCCCCCACACCTCCCTGTGCTTCACTTTGTGATCTGGAAACTGAACATTCACAGTCACAAAGTGTGTTTTTATCAACAGTGTGGCCCTACCGAACTGCTCACACTTATTAAAAAAGTGTTTTTCTCCACTTGACTGCCTTCAGCTTTATCCTTTCCCATTCTTCTCTTTCAAGGCAACAAACTCAGGACATACTTCTTCAGGGCCCGATCAATACATTCTTTCATCAGGCTTACCTTGAACTGATGCTGCTCATGCTTTGCTTCCAAAAAAGCAAATTCCATAAAGGCAAGTGCCTCTTATCCTTAGAGGCAAGGGATTAAACAGTCATAATAGAGTTCCCATGCTAACAGGGAGACCAAGAAGGAGCTCTGAGCTCTGCCACTGATCCCTGAACCCTCACTAGGGTGGAGGATCAGAGAGAGGTTAGAGTTCTCCAGGGAATGGGAAGGAGAAAGGGGGGGCACTGGGATAGAGGGAGGGCGAGAGGGAGGGGGTGAAAGGAAGAGGGTAAGGGGGGAGAGTGCAATGGGGGATGATGGGAGAGGGGAGGGGGGAGGGAGAGGATAGGGGTACCTATTGAGCTTGTATGATTAGAAAAAAAATAAAATGTGGGAGGAAAAATAAATAAATAGTTTCACACATACCAAGAAAAAGGCAAGTGCCTCTTTTAAAGCAAATTCTTTTAAAACACTTATTCATTTACTAATAGGAATGTGGGTTTCGAACATTGCCAAAGAGATATCTCATTAGCTGGCACAGTTCAAGTAGATGAGATGATTCTCCTCAACAGAGTCAATGATACTATTTGCTTTGCTCTGTTGTTTTGAGACAGGGTTCTACTCTATATTTCAGGCTAACTTGGAACTCACTGTGTATCCCAGGTTGGTCTGCAATATGTAACAATTCCCCTGTACCAGTTTCTCCCTGAGATTGCAGGCAACTAACACCCAAGAAGCTCCAACTATGAGTTCTTGGCCCATCAATAAATTAGCTGCTTGATCTTCTACACCCTGTACTCTTAGGAGACTACTACACTTGTGGCTGTAATTTCTAATCTGGAGGACAGACATTTTTGGGTCCATGTACAAAAAGGATTCTAAGTCAATATCTCAGAGAGAGATCTGCATACCCGCTGTTACTAAAAAACTAATCACAAACACCAAGCTGCCACAGAGCCAGCCTAGATATCTGTCAACAGGTGACTGGATACATGATGGAAAATGAATTCTACCTTTGGTAGAATAACAAGCAAGAAGAGCAAAAAGCAGGTGGAACTTAAAACGATGACAGCTTCTCATTTCTGCATATATATATATATAATATATTCTGAATATATATTCTGCATATATATTCTGCATATATATATTATAACTTGCTTTTACCTAGCTAGAAGCCTCCTTCACATAATTGGAGACCATTTCTAAACTGAAGATTTAGCTCAAGTCTTAGAAGGAAGTCTGACTTTTCTCTGAAGCCCATTATTGACCTTAAGCTTGGATGATTACATAAAGAAAACAAAGCATTCTTTAGCCAGAGAAGAAGCATGATGAGTAAGAATGAAGAAATCCTAAATGTTAATTTTTCAGTGTTCTGGAAACTTATGGAAAAACATACACACCCATGTGTGTGAATATTATATATACGCATACAGATTTGAATGTAGTTATGAACTGACTATAAATGAATTGTATGACAATGGTTTGGTCAATGATGACTCACACATATAATGGTGTTCTATAAGATTACACACCTAGCCACCCTGCAACTACCTTAGTTCATATAAACATACCCCAATGTGTAGGCAATGTCAAAATCCCCCAGAAATACATTTCTAGTAACATGAACTGTCAGTATGTGACTCATGATTCTATATTGCATGAGTCCACTGTGGAAGTGAAATCTGTTTCCCCTGAATGACGGAGAGCTCCTTCAGAAAGGCCGGAAAGCCATCACCAACTGCCCTAGAGCAAACCACAGTCCAGTCTTTCAGAGAGAGAGTCTGTACTCAGTTAAGTAGCTATTAATGTCAACCCTCAGGACAGCAACCAGATGACCTAGAGCTGACCTGAGAACCAGTCAAGGCCTTGAAGCCTACTTTCTTTACCTGGCCTGTGGAGAAGCTGGAAATTTGCACATACATCCACCACTCTTCCTACAGAGCTCTGAACTGATCCTATTCATAGGTTTAGCTGCTGCAGTATTCAATTCAGTTGCATATTCTGGCTTCAAAATATTTTTTCTTAACATGCAGGAATAAGAAATGTTTTCTGGACCAGTGTTTTGCCTGAGAGAGATCTCAGGACCTGATAGTCCACTAAATTCCCTTAAATAAACAGACCCAATGAGTGAAACCAAGACATTTATCAGACCCAAACAGACATCGAAATCCTTAAATGAGACCCTGTTAGGGTTGTACACATGTGATAGAAACAGTGGATTTTAGAAATACCTTTACCTCTGAGAGAGGCAGGAGTAAACGAAAGTCTTACAGGGAAAGACTTTTCCTGTGGCAAGAAAGACCTCATTAGACCATAATTGATGAGATCCAGGAAAGGTTTCAGAGAATGCCACTGCATCTCAGAGGATTTCGTGGCATCCCCATAAATTTTACTGATGACATTGATCCCAGGCCTGGAGCAAGCCTTTGTGAGGCTGCATTGTTAAGCTCCAGTGGATATGAACACTTTTTTCCAGAAAGCTATCTATCAGCTATACATTGTTATTGATAAATGTAGGAACCCAGTTCTGATGTCTTTAGAGCTTGTGAAGCCAAAAACCATCTTCAGGAGGCATAGAGTGAAATGGCCAGATGAACTGATGGGTTTGCTCACGTCTGCTGGTCATTGGACAAGGGGCAGGTTTGGAGGCAGAAGTGGAGAGAGAATTCACTGGAATGATTCACATTTGGTTGACTGATAGCTGTCAGCAAAGCAAGGGCTTTCTTGATTGGTTGCTTTTGGTGAGCTTCACTGAAGGTCCAGAATCCAGCTATTTTGTTCTTATTAAATCTATTTCTGATCTTTATGCTGAGAGGATATATTGTTTGGGTTTGATTTATTTGGGTTTGTCTGCATGTTTATTTGAGAGAGGATGTCAATATATAACCCAGGTTGGCCTTGAACTCCCAGTAATCCCTACTTGTGCTAGAATTACAGGTGTGACCCACTACAACTACAGATTTTTTTCAAGTTAAATTTTTTTAATTATTATTATTTCATCATACAAACTTAACAGGTACACTGGTCCCCTCCCTCCCTGCACCTCCCCCAATCCCTCTGCTCCCCCCTCCCCTCTCCTGCTTATCCCCCAGTGCCTTCCGCCCCCTCCCCATATCCCCAGAGCATCCTTTAATGTGCATGCCAAACTCTCCTCTGGGTCCTCCTCTCCGATGAGGTGCAAGGACCCAGGGGCATTTCCCAGAACCCTTTCCTGTGTTCCCTTTAAGCATAGGAACACTACTGTGGCTGTCAATCCCTTGCCTCCAAGGATCTTAGTGCCTTTAGTCCATGCTAGACTTTGTGGGGTCAATAGTGTGTTGGACATAACGCAGGTCATGCAAAGTCCTATTATGATTGCTTCAGCCCTAACTTGTGTGGAGTATCTTGCATATCATTACTCTTCCCATCCTTGTGCTCTTACAATCTTACCTACCCCCTCTTCTGTAAATTTCACTGAGCTCCAGGATGGGGAGAGATTAGGCTGGCCTAGTTCCAGGTGGTTGATGTTCTGAATTATGGTTTGTTGATTTTTTTTCCAGTTTGTTGCTCCTGCAATGCCCTTGGCTCCATCCTGATGGGTATTGGAAGTTACCCCTTGCGGTCTTTGATGGTGGCCTATTTTCTCTGCTGTAACATAGTCCCCTCTCTCCTTGTTTCTGGTGGGGCTCTCCTTCCCCATCCTTCCTGTTTATTAGGTATTACAGAGATTTGTCTTTGAGTGCCTCTAAGTGGGTTTGGTACTAGGATCCACCTATTAGGGAGTACATATGGCACTTAATTTTCTGTGTCTGAGGTACTTCACTCAATATAATTGTTTCTAATTCCATCCATTTCCTGGAAAATTCCAGTAATTCATCATTTTTGATAGTTGAATAGTATTCCATTGTAGAAATATACCACATTTTCCTTATCCACTTGTCAACTGTTGGACATTTGGGCTGATTCCATGACTTTGCTATTGTAAACAGTGCTGCTATGAACATGGTTGTGCTTGTGTTATCGAGGTGAATTTTTGCTGTATGGGGGGTTATTACCAAAAGTGGAATAGCAGGGTCATATGGCATTTCAATCTTTAACTTCTTTAAGAATCGCCAGACAGCTCGCCAGAGTGGTTGTACGAGCCTGCATTCCCACCAGCAATGTAGGAGAGTTTCCCTCTCTCCACATCCTCTCCAGCACTTGTTGTTGTTTGTATTGTGGATTTTTGCCATCCTGACAGGGGTGAGATGATATCTCAGGGAAGTTTTGATTTGCATTTCCCTGACGGCTAAGGATGTGGAGCATTTTTTTAAGACATTTTAGACATTTTAATTTCATCCTTGGTAAAGTTTCTTTTAAGTTCCAGGGCCCATTTTTTAATTGGCCCATTTGTTTCCTTGGTGTTTAGTTTTCTAAGTTCTTTGTGCACTCTGGATAAACAACTAGAGATTTTTAAGAGAACGCTAGTACCATATACTGAGAAATATTTGCAGTGATGATAGATAGAAATTTGATGAAAGAAAACATTAAAGGAGAAGATAGGGTAAAAAAATTATTTTTTAGAAATTTCTAACTTTTACTCAGATGACATTATTTTTGATTCTGTGTAAAGTCAAGACAACTTTTTCTTTATTGTGTGTGAGACTAGGAAATAACAGACTTTTCAGTGCATGTTTGAAACTATAAATGCATGGTTTCAAGGTGGGCTTCCTGAAGTGGGAGTCAGGGCCATGCTAAGAGCACAGGAAGACCTGCATGTGTTCATTTAGCTTCACTTCACTAATCGGGGGTTTGGTTGTAAGTGGAGAATTTGCCTAATGAAGTTCTGTTTTCTCTCAAATTCACAGGGAATGGAGTAGCTTTTAAAAGTCAACAAATTCAGAAATTCCTCCATTTGTATTTGTACAAGTTTTGTCATATTTTAAAACTTTAATTTGAAAATTTGAAAAATCTAAGTCAGGAGTTATAAAATTATGCAATCAGATAGCATGTTTACATTTTAGTTTAGTGCTTAGATTAGAATGTGGTGTCTACACAATATATTCTAGCATATGCTGATATGCCTCTGTTTATAACCTTAATATTGGTGTTAAATTTGTATTAGAATTGGTAATATTGGTATTCAATATTTATATTGAATAAAATCTTAGAGATTTCTGTATATAACAACAGAGGAATAGACTTGCTATTATTATTTGCTGAGAAAAGCATCAATAACTATTTTTTTGCTTCTTTAAAAATCTGATTGTTTGGGCTGGAGAAATAGCTTGGGGGTTTAGACTATCTTGAAAGCAGAAGGTCCTGAGTTCAGATCTCAGTTCCCACATAAAAATCACTGAGTAGAAATGGCGGCAGCCTATACTTCTGGCCCTGGTGGATAGAGCCTAAAAAATCCCAGATCAAAGCAAAAAGGAGGTAGAAGCAATCCAGGGTGATCTCAGAGTCGTCCTTCGTTCTCTACAGGGACACACAGTGCTCTCTGATGTGCACACGCACACACACACACACACACACACACACACACAAATAAATAAATAATTTTTAAAATGTGATCGTTTTGAATTTGACCTCCATGTTTTAATATGTCATTTAATCTATTAGTCTTAGCTTTGTGTGACATTTTGAAAAGTAATGGAATATGTAAGGTATTCTTAATAAGCATTTCATTTATTAAGATTAATGGAGAAGCATACAAAGCCTTGCAATTACTTATTGTATTTAAATTTATGACTGTACCAAATTTGAAAGCAGAATAATCACCAGCCAAACATCGCAAGTTAAAGCTGCAAGGAATAATGCATTAATAGCTGACCACACAGAGGTTAAGACAAGAATTTTGACACCAAAGATACTTAGATTTGCTCCCCTGATTTGTCACCAACAAACTCTATAAATTGAAATATCATTTTTCAAATTCATAAAATAGGACTAACAACACATTCCATATGTTACTTGAGAGAATCAAACAAAATAACTCATTTAACATGTTTATTCAGTATATAGCATGTATCAGATATACAGTATTAGTTGCTCTTAATTTTTGCTACTATTCATAGCTTTAAAATATCATTTAAAATAACATAAAAAGTCTGTTTGATAGGTATACAGATTGAATGCATTTTTAGGCCTGGGGCTGCATAAAACTACTTGCCCTAATGGAAGCCCAGTGAGTGAGAATGGCCAGCTGTAGAGATATACCAACTGGACCAGTAAGAGAGTTGTTGTTGAACCAAACCATTCATGTTCCTAACCTTTGTTCCTCAAAATCCTTTGATTTAGTAAAAAACAAACACTTTCAAAGCTTAGTGCTTCATTGCACTTGTCAATAATATATCATTAGTTCTTAACCAAATCTTTCCTCAATAGAGTGAACATGGTCCCACTGTGCCTTCCTCCAGAACATATTAACTTTTAGAGATGCTGAAAATAAATTTGGAAAAATATTTTTGCTAAAATATAAGTTAATAGTCAAATAAGAGTCACTTTGAGAAGGAGTGTTGCATATGCAAATAGTTGTCATGCTTTATGTGCATTCAAAACATCTGTTGCTGGTACTCCTTTTTGTTATGAGACAATACTCAGACCCAGGCAGTTTAAGGAGAAAGAGTTATCTATTTGACTTATGGCTCTAGAAGGAATATAGTCCATTTATGATGAGAATCACACAGCAGAAGGCATGGCTAAAGGAAGCATCATGAGTCCAGTTCATGTCACTGCAGCCATCAGAGGCAGAGAGAACAAGACAGCAAGAGGAAGCAGGGCCATGCTACCAAATCTCATTTTCCACCCCATGAAATGCCTTCCTTCAGCAAGGCTCTACACCTTAAAGATACCATAGTTTTCTGGACATTAACACCAGCTCTGGATTCAAATGCATAAATCTGTGGGAGGCAACTCACACTCAAACCTTGACAACAACCTTAAGCATATAGCCCAGTCACACAAACTCAAACTGTTACAGTCAACCTTCCACATCAGTGGATTCTGTATCTATGTATTGCAAACAATAATGCATTGAAAATACTTAAAAGAAAAATTACATCTGTACTGAACATTCAGACATTTTACTTGTCATTATTCCCTGAACAATGCAATATAACTGTTGTTTACACAGAGCTTACATTAGATGGGTTATTGCTAACTTTTTGTTAACTTAAAGTACAGGAAAAATCCACAAACATTTAAATAAGATACCTGAAATATTCAGATTTGGTGTCTGCAGAAAATGTTAAAACCGATTTTCCATGGATTCCAACGGATAGCTGTATCTCCTGAGGCCAACCTGCATTCTTTCTCACTTCTTTATGGCACTAATTTCACCCTAATTCTATAACACAGTTAGTTGTTCAGTCGAACTCTGCTTCCTAAAAATGACTGTATCCAAGCTGGAGAGAGCAGGTGCGGGTAAGTCACTATTCTCTGACCACCTACACATTACAGCATCTCTCTGTCTCTCTCTCCCTCTCTCATTCTCTCTTTCTATCTCTCATTCTCTCTTTCTATCTCTCATTCTCTCTCTCTTTTTTTTTAATTTTTTTTATTATTATTTATTATTCAACTGTGCGCATGTGCGTGTGTATGTGTGTGCGCGTGTGTGTCTGTGTGTGTGTGTGTGTCTGTGTATATGTAGAACCACGGACGAATTCGCGAACCACCATGGACGCCTCCACCTCCTTCTGCCCCGGGATTCACAGGCTCCGCCCTACCAGGACCAAGCGCAGGCCGCCCCCGCTTCCGCCTGGCGTCTATACGTGGGATCTGGGATCCGAACTCGGGACCTTCCGCCTGCAAGGCGGAGGCTTAACCCCTGAGCCACCTCTCCAGCCCTCTCTTTCTCTCTTATAAATAAATAAGATATTCAGATAAGATATCCAGGGTCTGGAGAGGTGGGTATAGATGCCCGGCAGAAGCGGGGGTGGCCTGAGTTTCTGGTCCTGGTAGGGCAGAGCCTGTGAATCCCGGGGCAGAGTAAACAAGGAGGAGGTGGAGGTGTCCATGGTGGTTCCCGAATTCGCCTGTGGTTCTACACACACACACACACACACACACACACACACACACACACACACACACAAACACACACACACACACACGTGCGCAATTGAATAAGTAAAAAAAAATTTCAGATAAGATATCCAAAACAAGAAATAGCTTTATCCCTACTGGCGTTATTTCTCAAGCTTTTGTCTTTTACATTTATTTCATAAGTTAGTAACCTTGCAGGGAAATCTTAACAATTCTAATCCCTTTAACATATCTTTATGTTACAGGAATCTCAAAGGTAATTGCTTTTCCTGACCTTCAAATACATATTCCTATTTTTGTTAGACTACTGTAGCTAGCATGCTAACACAATATTACAGAATTGTTTTCCTGCTATTGTTAAGAATAAGCTTATTTTCAGTGTATTGTTATGGAATTATACTCTGAAGAAAAAGTTATTAACCATAGTCCCAACAGCCAGCCACGTGTGAGGCAAGTCTCTAAGACATGAAAGCAGAACTCCAGAAGGAGGGGCTCACTTTGAAATATTACCAGATTCTGTGCCAGTTAAAAAAAATTTTCCATTACCAAGGGCCAGTTCTTTGATTATAGGGCCCAATAGGTAATGTTAGTAGTACAAATCAAGATGCTATGAAAATACCGAGTCAAGATCCATCCCCAACACTGAAAAGCTATTGTTTGAGAAGATAAGGTATATATTGAGGCAAACCTAAATTTGCTGCCATGGATTATGGCAAAATTAAAATTCCATTCTTTTCATCTAGCATTTTGCTTATAGTAATTAGAAAGCCTAAATTTGAAAACCATGCAATTACATCTTTATTATAGGTAATTCGGAAAAAGGGTGTTGTTCATAACTTGGTAGCATATGGAGGACCAGAGAGAGATTGAATACCTGAGCATCCTTTGGGAAGGTTAGGTCAGGACCAGAACAAAGTCAACACCAGAAAAAGGTGGTCCATTTAGTAAAGAGCCACACTCTACCTGAGACATTCCGAGTCTATGTATCTTCCAATAGAATATCAGGTTTGCTTTGAGGGCTGGAGAGGTGGCTCAGGGGTTAAGCCTCTGCCTTGCAGGCAGAAGGTCCTGAGTTCGGATCCTAGACCCCACATATAGATGCCAGGCGGAATAAACAAGGAGGACGTGAAGGCAGTCTATGGTGGTTCTACACACACACACACACATATACATACACACACATACATACACACGCGCACACACACAGACACGCACAATTGAATAAATAATAAAAAAAGAATATCAGGTTTGCTTTCGCTAAGTCTATAACTTGATATCTAAAATTTAGCAAATCCAATAAGAAACTTGCTTATTATCACCATTGCCAATTTCCAGCCTGAAATCTGTGTCTCATGTCTCTCCCATAATACTGGTAAGTGGTTTATCTAAATTTGTTTCCTATTTGCAAAACTGCAATGTCAGCTTTGGACCCAATTGCTTCTTGAAGTTTATCATATGCAGGTTAAGTCTTACTCGTCACCCTTAACTATAAAACCCCAACATTTTCAAAAACAACTACAAGCTTCAAACATATACTGCATTTTAAGGGTCCTTAAAGTATTCCTGTCCCTGTCCCAGTTATGTAATATTGGATACTTATTCTATTCTCTTAGCAAATATTCTGTTTCTCTCCAGCTGTCATAACAGAAAAACACATGCTTTTCTTTAAATATAATTTCCTAGTTAGGAATGGTGGCTCATATACTTGAGATGCTGAGGTAGGAAGATTGCCCCAAGTTTGGTTTGATGTTAGCCTGGGCTGCTTGACTTAGAGTAGATCTTGTTATATGTGAAATACATACATATATACATATATATGTATATATATATAATTTCATGTGCTACTGATAAATTAATGTTAATGAACTTTTTCAAAACCCAAGTATAAAGTATCAAAAGAGTACATATCTCTATCACTAAATATTTTCTTATTCACTCATAAATTTGAAATTGTTTCTTGGCCTCCAGAGAGGCAGAAATCACCTAAAGCACTTAAATGCCACAAAACATTTTTGTGTTGCAATTAAAGCTAAATTAGCCTTTGTATCTGTGCTTATAAAGTATGCAAGGTAAAGCAGATAAATAAATAAAAGCAGCTCTCTTCCATATGCAATCAATATAATTTGCAATATTAAAAGAGAACTCTGCAAGTAAAGGAAGCACCTTTGTCTCTTCAGAACCTTTAAAGCTACTCGATGCTCAGGGTACTCAGACATACACAGACAGTATTGATTTCCAGAATTTCTCTACGGAATGCCAAAAATAATAAACAAAAAATAAATCAAAAGCAACAGGCTCCTTCCATTATGTATTAAATATCCTCCCCATGAAGTTAGGACAAATAGAGATGTATATAGAGAGCAATGGAAACATAAATCTAGTGTTGTAGTCATCGATTTCTGCCTTGTTCCTTTATTTCTGGTAAATAATGATCTTCAAATCTTTCATGGTGGCACTATAGTAAAAGTCAGCTTCAAGAGCCCTGAGCATGCTTTTTGTTTGGTAGAGCTAACTGCTGCCTCCTTTCTGAAAACATTTACACTCATCCCTTTTGTGGTGGTGGTGTGAAAAGTTTACCAGAAGCAGAAGAAATTTACAAAGATATTGACTTTGACAGACTCTTGCTGGTCATGTACATGGTTAATAAAGCTTTTCATGTTGTCCTAGGTCAAAGCCAAAGGAACTTTCTCTGGAAAATTATATATATAAAGTATGCAATATGCATATATATTAATTAATTAATATTATATATAACTACATGTAACTACAAAGTTACTAAAAAATGAAAATGAAACACTAATGTTGATGACTAGAAAAGCAATGAAAACAATTAAATATTAGCCATGTCTGACTAAGTTCAAGACTCGGCCCAAACTGAAAATGCTGTTTATAAGATTGAAAAAGAAATAATTTAATCCATCTAGATATATGTATTCTGTAAGAAAAGTACAGCATTGTAATTACATTCAGACCTTCATTTTCTTTCCCACTTGCTCATTTCTCAACAAAATTCAGGAGATGATTCATGATCAGGCAAGATCATTAGATTGTGGTATAGCAATATATGATAAACAATTGAGTTTGAATTCTGAATCTGGCAGCTAATTATCTACATGCCTTGAATAATATCATGTAGCCTTTCCATCTAATGAAGTAGCATGAAGTTATACACTAAAAGTAACAGATAACTGACAGACATCTGTTTGAAACACAGGGTCTTATATTTTAGTTTATCACCAAGATGCTTTCTGGGACATGAAAGGATTCCAAAAAGGAAGGAAAGAAATAAACACAGAGCAAAGGTTAAAAATTGATCCAGAAAGGGGAAAGACCTCATGAGGTCCAATATCTCCCCAAGGGATAATTGAAAATTAATACTGACTATAGGAAAAAGATACTACTTTCTCTGCTCGTATACCCACTGATATATCATCCATGCTCCAGCAAGTGCTCAGAAACACGTTAACATGAGCAACCTGAAACTGAAAAGCTTTGGGGTAGTGGGGCTTCCTCCAAGATGAAGAAAGTAGTTGGGAAAGGAGCTTCGCCTGTCAGCCAAGTAGATGAAAGAGGGACAGCTGAGTGGTTTCAAGAAGTCTGAAGAAGACCCTGCCACCCCCAGCAGTGAAGATGCCTGGAAAAGACTGCCCAGCAGGTCAGTCAAGAATTCAGAGAGAGACCCCAGAGCAGCCAAGAAGTCAGGGAGAGACCCCAGAACAGCCAAGAAGTCAGGGAGAGACCCCAGAGCAGACTTCTGAAGAGAGTATCCTTGCAAGTCACATATCAGACGGCTCTAGGGGTACAGACCTTTTCCATGAATACTATTTCCGTGAGTCTCACTCATGCTACATCTTTGGATTTAGCTTTCTTTGAGTTGTCCCTGCTATTATTAGTAACTTTCATTCCTACTCCAGCAAGTAGCCTCATTAAAATCATTGATTTGTCAAGTTAGGCCTTGACATAATCATTACTTCAGTCTACTGTTGAACTCCTATCTGGTGTGGGTACACAGCTGTGCGGTGTCTCTCTAGTGAAAGTGTTCACACAACACCTTTATTAGCAATCTCCTCTTAGTACATCTCATTGCACTAAAAGAGCCACTACAACTTTCTAAGTACTTCGATTCCCATGAGTTACTTTTACATTATCATGTCTTCATATTGGTCAGGAAATTAATAGAAGAAAACAAATATAGTTATTTGTTCATTTGCCTAAGTAATTTGACTAATTTTTAATTTAAAAAAGAATTGATCCAGAGTAAAGTTTAATAACAAAAATAAGCCTAAATTAAGCCTTTTCTCTCTTTTATGATATTTTTATCTTATTTGCTGTGCTATATTATTGTTGTTTCCAAAGGTCTCTCATGAAATGAGAATAATGTCCTCAACTGCAGAGTCTCTACAAGTCACATGCATGTCTTGCTTTGTTTGTGTGCATATATGACTGTGACTGTGACTGTGTGTGTGCACTTGAGTGTGTTCCCTGGGTGGAGGTCCAAGGGTGATGGTAAGACTCATCCTGGATCACTCTACCTCTTTATTGCTTTGTCCTGGGTTTCCCAGGCTCTGCCTTCCAGGGCTGGAATTACAGGCTGCCACCATATCTGCCCAGCCTTTTTACATGGAATCTGGGGCTCAGAACTCAGGGTCTTTTTGTTTCAAGGCAAAGGCTTTAACCCCTTAGCCATCTCCCCAATCCCATATACATGTTAATAAATCCAATCCCATTCTTGAATCTTTCTAGGCAGAGCATGTGCCTTGCCCCCAGCCTCTCACTTTGGATATGTACCTAGTCTGAAGGGTTGTGACTCTCTCAAGCAGAGATGCAGGCCTGAGTTTCTGTGGGACTTTGAAGATGGATGTCAAAACTACAATAAATGCTGAATGAGTCTTATAAAGAAATCAATTGTGTCAACCACCGATTTTGTGGGTCAGTGAGTTGGATGTAATAGAAGTAGTGACAGATGCCTCGGATGATGACTCTTGGAGTCACCAATCAAGCCAGTCAACAGCACAGCGTCAAAGAGAAACATAACCTACAACCAAGGAGGTGCAAAGAAACGCCATAGTTCATGTGCTAGATTAAATCCGTGACGCCATCAAGAAAGAATCAATCCTTCACTTTCTTCCTCCCTGGAAAAAACACCACAGGGTTTGCCAAAGCCCCTGGCTTCAATTACGTATTAATACAACTGGGCAAGTCTTCAGGGGTAGATTTATTTTTTATTTCCTTTATTTCTTTTTCTTTTAATAAAATCTTGGTGTCAGTACCCAACACCGCTACTTTGACCAAATAGACCCGTGAAAGAAGTACCTCCAGTGACAATGACATTTCTTTTTGCAAGAATTTGCAAATGCTGCAACAATCATCTGGGAGCGCTCCTGTATGCATCTTTTCCGTTCCAGAAGTAGTGAGCTCTATTGGATTAGCATCGTAGAGGCAAGAACAAGAAAAACTAAAAATGACATGTTAGCTAAGCATTACTTTGACAATAATTGTCATGAACAGATTTCCTTCACGGATTTTGGATGTAGCCTTTGGAGCAAAAAATGATTCAGATGCTGTGTCTGCCTGAGCTAAAAGGATTTTTAAAAAATTTAATCTTTAAGAGAAGCTCCCAAGATCCAGGCTAAAAGAGTTTATAAAGGTCATAAAAAAATTAACTTATCTTGCTGACTGAAGCTTTTTTAATGCACTCTAAGTTAGAAGGGAATCACATGTGGAGCCTTTAGGCCAATGATCGTCTATATTTTTCTCTCATTAGTAGGGATAGCAAAAATCTGCATTTGGAGTTTTAGCACCGTAATCATCTCTGATTCATTAGTCTTCGTGACTGAATATGGAGAGAGTGTTCCGGAGGCTGGGAATCCTTTGCATTTATCTTCTGGCTCACATATTGCATCTCTACGGTAAGTGGAGGTGCACCAACACCCGGTGTCAAGAGACACGGAGGAGGTCGGACTGGCTTCTGTCAGGCTTGCCTGGAAGAAAAATATGCAAGCAAAGTTCTTCAAGGAGGGAACTATTGCTTAGGCAAAGCAAAATTCACATTTCTCTTGACTTGTATCTCCAGGATCTAACACACAGGAAAGATGTTCAGACACGACTGTGGTGGTCCGCAGCTCACTCCAAGAAGAGCTATAGCTAGAAAAAAAGAAGTCTCACCTGCAAAAGATTAACTTTGCCCACCATACACTGGGGATAGTTTTTCAACAATACTTCTGATAATAATAAGCTAGAGCTGCTGACCTCAAAGTGTTGTCACTATAAAATTATATTTAAAATATTTTATTTTAAATAAATATGTTCTGTGTACATTGTTGAACATTATTTTCTGATGATCATACTGATTATTATGCACTTAAAAGAAAGGCAGTGTCATGAAAACTTTAAGAGAAGATTACTACAAATTATTTTAAAAGTGATTTGTACATTAAAATATTTATAGATTAATTTATTCAGAGAGAGAAAAATAAAGGCCATGGCACACAGATGGAGATCAAAGAACAACTGTCAGAAGTCAATTCTCTCCTTTTACCATAAAGGATTTGGGGGGTTTGAGTGCAGGACACTGAGCAGGCATCTTACTCACTGAGCTATCTCGCTAGACCCCTAATTTGTACATTTGCATTGAAGGCCTTCTGAAAACATGATATAGCCTTGGTTTAGCAATTCTGTTGCTGGACTCAAAGGACTGAGAAAAGTGAAGACAATTACATGCAAGAGTATCAAAACTTGATGAAAATAAAAAAGTATAAAGGATTTAAATGTCCATCAGAAAGTTAAATGGAGTGTGGTTAGATAAACCATTATGTACAGCTGGACGGTGTGACACGCTCCCATAATGTCAGCACTGGGAGAATAAGGCAGGAGGATTGAAAGCTTGAGGAAAGTCTGGGCTGTATGACTAACCCTGTTTTTTTCCCAATACAGTGCCCCCAAGAAAATGCTTTGCAGAACTGGAATTGTTTTTTTTTTTTTAATTTTACATGTTTCAACTTAACAAAAAGGTATATTTTAACTAGTATTTTTATTGAATATACAAAATACACTGAGCAAGTTATGAAGCACCAAAGACAGTATTATCTCCATTTCCACACAGAAAAAATGAAAAGATTGAGGTAATTATAAATGTACAAAAATATTAACAATGAACAAGGATGCAAATGGAGGATTCTAGTTTCCTTATTAAGATTTTACAACTACTTACAAAGAAGAAATTATTTCTCTTTCAGAAAAAAATACTAACTTGGTCTCAAGAGTTCTCGACACTGGGGAAGGAGAGATAGGCAGATCCCAGGCAGTCTAGCCTCCATGGTGAGTTCCAGGTCAGTGAGAGATCGTGTTTTAAAATGCAGGAGGGGGAGGGGAAGAAGAAGGGGAAGGGGGAGGGGAAAGAGAAAGGGGATGGGGAAGGAGGACACCCATGGCGATCTTCTGATCTCTGTGCATGTGTACATACACACACAGAGTCCCACAAAAACAAACATCAGGACCGTGATTGAACCTAGAATATACAGGTGTGAATACAGTTATGTGTTCATTCAGTCGATATAGGATTTTTTTAAACCCAAGGAAAATATCTTACCCTCCACTTCCTGACCATCAACAGTGCCAGGTACATAAGCAGATAACTAACAAACTGCTTTGAATGAATGAGTGAACGATAACCATTATACAAATTTAAGAATCTTGCCACAGTCAAACAGTAATCAATTTTTAAAACATTCTACATTCATTATATTTAGAAAGAGATAATAGCATATCACGAAAGAATAGAAAAGAGAGTCAAGCTGCCTAAGTTTGAAGCTAAATATACAAGATATAGGTAAAACATGATACTTGATCTTTCTCCTCTTTTTTTTAAAAGAAGTAATCCTACAAGAGTAGACAAGCCAGAGTGAACCCTGGGGTCCATAAAAGCATACAGACAGGAGCAAAAGGTAGATCATACAAAATGTTTGCTACATGCCTGGGTCACAGTGGAATCTTAATAAAAGTTGTGATTTATAGTTTCACTGCTATCACTATTGTCATGGATATTAATTCACTACTGCAATCATGTGCATTTTAGCAGAGAGACAGTTGGCTGACAAGTCCGTGAACAATCAGCCAAACATGTTCCTTAACAATATGCCACCACTCTTTGAGGTTCTCAAGATGAAAAATCAGCCCTACCTGCTATTATTCAGCCCTTTCTTGGTACAGACAAGCAAAGAGTCAATCCTTTCTTCTTCCCCTTCCACTCCCAACAAACATTTCTCACCAACTTCTCCTACTTTCATGTTTCCCTCGTGTGTGTGTGTGTGTGTGTGTGTGTGTGTGTGTGTGTGTGTGTTGTTGTTTTTAATTAGAGTTGCAATGCACTGAGGATTTGATCCTTCTCCCAACAGTCATTAATTGCCTATAGCTCCTCAGGGAGGAATGGGACCTCACAAGCACCTTCTCCATACATGAGGGATTGCTGACGATCAGGTCTTATTCAGGTAGCCACAGCTGCTGTGAGCTCATGAGTGAGATGATCATGCCATGTCCAGAAGACAGTATTCCATTGCACTTCTGTCCATCCTTCAGCTCTTAAATTCTTTCTGCACCCTTTATTCTAATGATCCCTGATCCTCCAAAGAATGATATAGATGTTCAGCATAGGTGTGAGCACTCAATAATCACTTATTCGTAATACTTTGAACTATTAATGAGTCTCTGCCTTCACTGCTACCCATTGCAAAAAGAAGCATCTCTGACCAAAGTTGAGACCCAGAACTTGGTGACATGTCCACTTAGTGAAACACCAGTATTAGATTTTCTTTTAAGGCTTTTGAACAGGGTTACAGAACCAGTTATGAACTTTTTCAGTGGAACAGGCCTCAGTTCCAATCAGAAAGTGCTGGGACTGGCAAGATGACTCAGTAGGTAAAAGAGTTTGCACAAATCTGGAGACCTGAGTTTGATCACTGAAGCTCACATGACAGAAAGAAAGAAAGGACTTCCAAAAAGTTGTCTCTGACCTCTTCATGCACACTGTACCATGTACATGCGTACACATACATATGTATATATAGAGAGAGAGAAAAAGAGAAAGAGATGTGTGTACATATTTATCAAATAAAAAATAAATATTTTCAAAAGAAAATGGTTGTTACCCCATAACAGTCAAATTGCACCAATGGGCACATCTTGCCTAGCAAGAAGGTATTGTAGCCCAAAAGGTTCACAGCTGAACGCCACCACTGATAGCTCTTTTGACCCAGTAGCCTACTTAGCACCTTCCAGCCTATGAAAACTTCTCTATGTTCTGCAACTGAAGTGTGTGGCATCTTCAGAAATACCATCTGGTTCTGGTGAGCAACCAAGAGAAAGGGAAATAGCCTATCAGTGACTTTTTTAAAAAAACACTTATGAGATGTATTTATCCTGATATACTACTGCTGAAAGTGTATTCCTTCATACCAAAGTCATCTTTCTGCTTAAAGCTTGATTGGATTACCTCTCTTAACCTAAGTTATTTTCCAAATTAAAAAATTTCCAATAGCTAACCCTTACCAGGAGGGTCATGTCCTGTGCTTGCCAGAAGTCAATTGAATCCTTCTCATTTGTATACATAATGAGATGCCCTAGGTAGAAAACCATAGGTAGAAAACAGAAGGTAATTTTTATTAGTAAGAAAATCTAGCATCATTTGCTTAACAATATTTTTGTTAAGAGGTCTTGTTGGGATTTTATTTGCTTCAGCTAAATCCTGAGACTGTAGTGGGTGTTTGTGGCATCCTTATTATTTATTATAACTTGTTTCAGATAGAGGTCACTTCTTCTACCCTTTTTAATCAAGACAATGACAGTTGAGAACTGACATCGTGCACTACAGTGTGCCATCAAATGCATAACAAATGTCTTGATCAGACTTAAGACCTGAAGAACCACACTCTTCCGTTCAGGTCAGAGGAAGAATTCTGGGAATGTAAGAACATTGATTTCAATATATCTTCTCCTAAATGATATCACTTAATTTTATCAAACCATTGTTGAATTGTATGTGATGCCAGGTATCTCTTTCACTAACCTGAAATAACCTGGACTGAATAATCTAGACAGAGACATTAACTAGAATTAAAAACCAGGTTATATCAACCATTTTGTTTGTTTCAACAAATTTGGGAAATTAGAAATTTGGCTAATTTAATATAGTCCATTTCCTTAAATGGTGGAGGAATTTTAAGAAGAAATAATTATTTCCACTCTTGATTTCATTATTTAATCATAGATTCTGTAATGATAGGAACTACTTTCCCACTTTCTCTGATTTTAAGCATATTTTGTTTGTTAGATGAAGAGGAGGAGGAAGAGGAGAGAGAAGAAGAAGGAGAGAGAAGGTGACCAGGTGGAGATCAAAGGTCAACCTTCGGAAGTCATTTCTGGACCACCATGTGATCCTCTGAAAATTGTACTCAGGTCACCAGGTTTTCAGGCAGATGTCTTATCCCCTGAGCCATCTTAAAACCCACTTTCTCTGATTTCTAAGAACAGGAAAGATTTCCAAAGCAGTCTTCATGTCTTTCACAGTTGCTACCCATCTGGAGGGTCAATGTGATTCTTCCAAAATAGAAGTGACACTGCTTAGAGCCGATGCATGTCAAATTTTAGGGAATGGCATCCTAAAGGTCACAAAAGAGTCCCTTTTCATTCTCATTCAAGTAAATTTGCTTTGAACTCGGAGGGCAGCAGGGACAACTCATTCCCTCTGCATGGCAGGTAGCACCAACAACATCAAGATTCAGTTTCAAAACTATAGGGTGCTTGCTTCTCCTTAACACTTAGGTGAATTGTTTGGGTTGACTGTAAGTTTTCTGAGGTGGAGGGGCATTTATTTCCACAGCAGGGCGCCTGTGGTAACACTCACTCACTTTGACTCCACATTTATTATCCTAAACGACCGATGCACAGTTAATCACTTGGCCTGTGAGAATGTGGTGGGGGTGCACTGGCTTTCTCTGTGTGGTATTGACAGGTTGGCTTAGAGATCAGCCAGCTTGGTGTTTCAGTCAATTAGAAAACACCTTATCCATGAAGTGGACTGACTGTACTTTCAAAATAAACTTGAGTTGGACTAGAAGCTCTTGTATTTCAATACGAATCTTTAAATCATGATCAACAAAGTCAATGTACCTGAACTTCGTCTTCTACTTTATTTGGGACCTGCTAAACTGGCTGACTGGAAGGATTTCTAAATATACTTAATGGGATAATCAGAATGATAAATTCCAAGAGCTGTTATGCTGATTTGATATTCAGAACTACCATTTGAAAATAGCTTGTTTCTCCTCTTTTTTCCCCTGTCCAACCAAGTTATTCAGCTATGAGTTAGGTTCCAAACTACTGTGTTAATAGACAACTTACATTAATCTTTAAATAGCATTTTGAGGGAAAGTAAAAAACATTAAGCAATTACACAGCATGCCGTTTCATTGTAGCCACTATCTTTTAAGATTATGGAAGTAATCTAGTTGCTTGAGTTTTCACTCTTAACATCTATGGATTACTGCTTACCTAGTCAAAAAAAAAAAAACCTCAGCATCTACCTTCAGCCATCACTTTCTCCCCAGTCTGCTGCAAGTCCACAGATTCTGTTAGGACGACACAGTTTCTTCTTTTCTGTTCCTACTGCCTCCCTTCAGTTTCACGTTGTTATTTCTTCACTCCAGGACTCACCAGTCTCTACTCTTTATATGCTAGGACATCCTAATCTTCCAAAACGCAAGGATTTGATCAGGTCATTTCCTTGACCCCAAACTCTTGATGGCTTCCCATTGCTTATTTTTCACAATCTGAACTGCCTGGCCCTGTATTCACTAATGTCCCCAGCTCTGTACACCTGTCCAGTCTCATTTCTCTCTACTTATCCTCATTCACTCACCAGTTCAGCATGTGGACTTAGTCACTGTTCATTACTTGTGGCCTGTGCATGGAATTTGTGAATGCAACTATTTGCCCGTGCCTCCCCCTCACTGCATTTTCCTTCTCTGCTTCGTCTGCCATGGCCAGATCTTCCCCCTCAGCTCTCTTTTCAAGGAAAAATAATGTATCCTTCTTTTACCTTATGACACTTGCATTTTAAACAGTCACTTGGATTTCATATGCTTCTTTTTTTATAAATTCCTTGAAGGTGAAATCTGGGTCTGATTCATATTTTTATGTGGCACACTACTTAGCAAAGTGACTGGCATATTGTATCCATTTAATAAATATTTATGGATACATTTCATCTACAAAAGAATGAGTGAATCCTAATTTATTATCCTTAAAACATAATAAATTTGTTTTTCTCAGACACTTACTTTCACCTATTCAGATCCTGAAGCAGGCCAAATTCTAACAGATGTTCATGGACAGCTGGGAGAAATTACACTGCAGATACCAAATCATCAGCGCTGCTCTGAGGATCACATCTTCACCTGGTTATGTGTTCTGGACAGCTGTGCCTTCTTGGAAATGCACTTGGCTTCAGGAGGAAGCTCTGTTTGTAGTACCCCTGCAGCATTCCAGAATAAACACACTAGGCCTTGATGTGGAGTAGAATGCGTGCATGGCCATGATCTATTTATGTTCTTCTGGGATTTAGGGAAGGCATTTGTAAAAATGTTTCCTATCTGAAATGCTCACTCAATTCTTTTTGTAAAAAAAAAAAAAAGACAGATAGATGATAGATGGATAGATAGATAGATAGATAGATAGATAGATAGATAGATAGATAGTAGTTCAGATAGGCTGTTTTGGGGAAAGTATGAATAACTAAAATGTATAACTCAGTATACACTGGAGGCCAGAAACAAAACCAAATGATAGGTATACATTGAGGCTTACTTTTCCTGAATTCAGTGCATGTTCTGCATGCAAATGTGTAAGCTCAGCATACACATTTAGCAACTGAGTCTTTTTTTTTTTTCCTAAATTTGTTTGCTCTCAGTGGTTCCTAGCAGCCTCTTGGGACTATGGCCAATAGGAGAGCATTAATGACTATCCCTCTTGCCTCATCCCTTTAGGTATATTTTATTCTCTGCCCTTTGTTTTGCTTCTTTCCACTTGATTACTCATGCACACCCCTTCCTGTACTCTAGGCTCAATGCAGGTAGATGGCGAAAGAAAATAAATATGCCTATGGTTGTCACTAGTAGACACCAGTTTATAAACAGTACTGGTTTTTCTATGCACTGGTTTTCTGAATACAGGAAGGTCAAGAAGAACATTTTCTTTTGAAATGAAAAAAGGAGGTTAAAACAAGAGTTTTAATAACAGGCTTGACACAGAGCAGCGCAATACCAGCATGAATTACACCTGGTAGCAGACTTTATTGGAAGTCCTAGATTGCTTTGTTCCTGTCCCTGACATAATATTCAGAGTTGGGTTGATATTTGTCCAGAACAGAGCTGCTTGCTACAGTCCATGCAAATCAAATGCTTGATTTATGCACCGTTTGACTGGAGGGTGTAACATTAAATTTAATTTTGCAAGGAGAGCCCGAGGTGCTTCAGTGCCTGGGCCTGACATTGTGAACTAGGCAGAAAGGTGCACAAGAATTCATTACTGTTTCCAATATGCGAAATGCAGCATTTGAATGAAACATTTGTCTCTTGTCAAAAAAGGCGACATGTCTGTTGTTGGTAAAATATTTCCACACCTAACCTTTGGGACACACACACCAGCAGTTTTGGCTTCATCACAGATCTCAATGGAAGATGAGTGACTAGAGAGGTATGAGGAGCACCAAGGAGGCATCAGACATATGTGTCTGTGAAATTCATGAATGTCAGTCCTTCACCTGGAGTGTTGACTATTGCCACAGAGAGTTGACACAGTGGTGCTGATTGACCATATGATAAATCTGAGGTCTGCTTTTTTTAATCTTGAGAAAAAGGTTATTTGCTAATCACCTTTTGCTCAGTACTGGCGGGCTCCTTTTTTCCTCTCCTCCACAGCAAGCATTCCACCCAACTTCACAGTCCCCTATATCCTAACCTCAAGGTCAAATTCTTGGACTCAAGAGAAGTCCTTTCACTCACCCCTAGAAGATTCAGGACTAACAGGAATTAATGCTATTAGCATTTGTTTTCAGTGCCTCACAATAGTCTCCACAAAATAGTGTTCCTCCATGGCTCTTAGAAGAGAGTCCACAACCGTTAACATAAGTAAGTCTTTTTTTTTCTTTTTTCCCCCCTCCCCTCTCCCCTCCCTTTCCATCCCCTAGTGCCACCCCCCCCCAATCCCCGGATCATCCTTTACTGTGCATGCCAAACTCTCTCTCCTCTGGGTCCTCCTCTCCGATGAGGTGCAAGGACCCAGGGGCATTTCCCAGAACCCTTTCCTGTGTTCCCCTTAAGCTTAGGAACACTACTGTGACTGTCAGTCCTAGCCTCCAAGGATTCTAGAGCCTTTAGTCCATGCTAGACTTTGTGGGGTCAATAGTGTGTTGGACATTGGGCAGGTCATGCAAAGTCCTATTATGATTGCTTCAGCCCTAACTTCTGTGGAGTATCTTGCATATCATTACTCATCCCATCCTTATGCTCTTACAATCTTACCACCCCCTCTTCCGTAAATTTCCCTGAGCTTCAGGATGGGGAGAGATTAGGCTGGCCCAGTTCCAGGTGGTTGATATAGAGTCTCTGATGTTCTGAATTATGGTTTGTAGATTTTTTTTCGATTTTGCTGCTCTTGCAATGCCCTTGGCTCCATCCTGATGGGTATTGGATGTCACCCCTGGCCAGAGATAAAAACCTGTTAAATTAGAGTCTTGTTATAAGAGTATATGCAAAGGTAGATAGAATAAAAGTAGGAGACAGCAGTGAGAGAGGGGTCAATCACCTATTTGCAAAATGATTACTTTCTATCTGGCAGCCTATATGCCCTCTCCTTCTAGTGAGATCATACCCCATCAGTTGCAAATGGTCAGGAAGGAAAGTCTGTGAACTTAACCAGATGTCTCATTACTTACTTGCAGTCCTTGATGGTAGCCTATTTTCTCTTCTATAACATGTTCCCCTCTCTCCTTGTTTCTGGTGGGGCCCTCCTTCCCCATCCCTCCTGTTTATAATCTTTACAATTACTGTAGGTATTACAAAGATTTGTCTTTGAGTGTCTCTAAGTGGGTTTGGTACTAGGATCCACCTATTAGGGAGTACATACAGTGCTTAATTTTCCGTGTCTGGGATACTTCACTCAATTGTTTCTAATTCCATCCATTTCCCAGCAAATTGCATTATTTCATTATTTTTGATGGCTGAGTAGTATTTCATTGTATAAATGTACCACATTTTCCTTATCCACTCGTCAACTTTTGAACATTTGGGCTGATTCCATGACTTTGCTATTGTAAACAGTGCTGCAACATAAGTAAGTCTTACAGCAACTTGACCTGACCCACTATTCTTGTCTCGTATCTTGTCCATCATGCACCATTATAAATCTTCCAAGGTAAGTCTATGTTTGTGTGCCATCCTGTGCTTCACCATAGGCAAAATCTGCTTCTCTCTGAAAACTCTCATGAAAAGCCTTGCCTCCACCATAGCATAAAGATAAAAGCAATGGCACAGTGAACAATCAATATGCAAAATCCAGTACACAGAAGATGCTCAACACATGGTTCCATAATTAAACTGAACTAAGTTGTCACAATGTTGGAGGGAACTAACGCAATGAGGCAAATAAATTATATCATCCTAGTTTTCCTACCTTTTGCTAAATGAAGTCAAATCATAGACCCAAACTTTTTTTTCAAACTTTTATCTTAAGAAAATCTAGCCTCTATCTCTGAAATTCTCTTTTCAATTACATACACATTTGTTCCAATCTATGACATAAAACAGATGAAGTTTTAAGTATGTTTTAGCTTTCCAATATCTTGAAAGGTTAGAGTTTAATTTATAAAAACTTCCCCAAAAAGCTTTAGATATATACCTTCCAAACATTCTCTTGTCTATATAATCAGAAGCTATGATGCTCTTTTTTTTTGGCATGTGAGTGTATGTGTATGTGTATGTAGGAAGGGGGAAGGAGTGTGTGTGTGTGTGTGTGTGTGTGTGTGTGTGTGTGTGTGTGTGTGTACACCAAAATATACTTGTGTGTGCATGTGGGAGCCCAAGAGTGACACTGGAAATCATCCTGGATTTGCTCTATTTCCTCATTGTTTTGCTCTGGGGTTTCCCCAGGCCCAGCCTTCTAGTGCCAGAAGTGTAGGTTTTTCCACCCAGCATTTTTTTTAAATTGGGATCTGAGATCCAAACTTAGGACCTTTTGCTTGAGAAATAAAGGCTTTCACCCCTGAGCCATCTCCCAGTCCTTCATTTTTAATATTTAAATAATATGCCCGTGCTTGTTAGATACAGGTGTCAACTAGAAAACAGAAGCCTGAGAATTTGGGCACATCTGTGAAGAATTAATAGTTAAGAAAAATACTAAACAAGTCTGTGAGAGAGTATCTAATTGATGTAGGAAGATCCAGCCTATGATGTATGGAAACATTCCCTGGGCTTGAGGATAAGATAGAGAAAACTGGTTCCTAAGGTAGCATGCTTTGGCATGTTAACGGGAAACATTCTGGCAAGTGAGAAGATCGCCTCTCTTTCAACAATTCCTGTGGATATGATGTGGCCAATTCCCTTGACTCCTGATAGTAGTATGAATTCTCACCAAGCTGAGCAATGAACTATAACCAAGAATCACAAGCAAGACTAATCCTCCTTCCAGCAATATAAAGAGAAAATAAAGCAATATTTTAGATTGAAGACGATTAAAGCTCTATTATGCCAATTAATGTAGGTTATTTTATAATGACCTTATCAAGAGGAGGCCATTGATGCAAATATGCCATGCAAGGAACTAGGGATAAACTGCTTTCTGATTGGATCTAAGGCTTGCCTTTGGAAGGGAACACATGCCTGGTACTATGAACCTAGCCAAATACACATAGAAGAGAAGACCAGAGGCTCTAGGTAGATCAAACCTCTTAGCACTAAGTACCTAATAGTAAACTGCCATCCACACATTACACCCATAGATTAGAGAAGCTCTTGGCATGTGACCAAGAATTACCCTCATACAAAGGCACATGTGCAACAAAGAGAAACATAATTGTCCAAAGTACAGAAAACAAATGCTGTGGAGTGCTCAGCTCTTAATACAACCCATATCCCAAGGTTCAGGGACCTGTTCAGAAGAGAAGCAGTAAAAATTTAAGAGCTTCCTGTTTGAGGGGAATGGTCCAGACAGTGTCCTCTGTTTAGAATAGAATTGCTTCACCCAAGAACTCAGTTCAGTGATGCCTGCATCCACAACACCTGCACAAAAGTTGGCCTATCAATATTTCACCATGGTTAAGGAAAGATTATGTGAAATACAACACATCCCTGAGAGACTATTGAAGACTAATGCCAGACAGGAGAAGGAGAGCTTCTCTACATTTACCTGTTGATGTGTTATCCAAGTCCCAGCAGGTATTTGGGCAATTTCCAGTACAGAAATCACAGATGAAACCCAGTGGGTCACACATGCAAAGGCCTTAAAGTAGAAAAAAGGCTGGTTGGAAAGGAGAATGTGTGAAGAGGGACACGACCTGGGGGGGGGCAGGATATGGGTAGCAAGGGGTAAATGCACATAAATCAATTCTATTTGTCTGTGAAAGTGTCAAAGAAAAAGCAAAATAAAAATGAATTAAAGAAATAAAATAAAAATGACTGCATCCATTGGGGGTCAGTGGTACATGCTTGTATTTCCAGAACTCAGGAAGCTAAGATAGAAGAAAAACCTTAGGGTTCAAGACCAGCCTGGGCTACTTACTGAGTATGAAGTCAACTTACTGAGTATGAAGAGATTCCCCTGTCAAAAAAAAAAAAAAAGCTGAAACAAGACAAAACAACTGAAAAAATATCAACTCATGCATGAATATTAAGCATGATGCTGCTCAGAATCCCACTGAAGCATGTTTATTTGCATTTTAAATAACTTGCTCCAACATTTAAAACCCAAGCTTTTAATTTTTGACTTACAATGAAAACACACTCATTTCCAAACTTTCCACTATTCAGGGAAAACAGGTAAAAAGAGAAGACAAAGTCCTTGACCTGGAAAATGCCAGCCAGCAAGCTCTGGCCTCCGGCCAAGAATGATGAAAGGAACTCCAAGATGGTCCACAAGCCAGCAAACTGAAGAAATGAGTCAAAAGCAGAAGATTATTGAAATATCGTAGTTTTAAATACTCATTCAAATTGAAATGACTCACCGATTAAGCTATTTCCCCATCCTTTATTTTAATTCTCCAACCTGATTCTCCCAGGACACAGATGAATATCTACATGCAAGCCTGCGCTGTGCGCGTTTACACACACACACACACACACACACACACACACACACACACACACACTTTGAGTTTCATTGAAACTCTCACGAGCATTCAGAATTTTGTTGTTTTATCATCTATCAGGAGGAAAACAAAAATCAAGTCCCAGCTGCACAAGGACTTGTGAAAGAAAGAAAACGAGCTACTTCTTTCTCCTGAAGCTTCGTTTCAACAGCTTCTGCAATAACCAGCTAGGGAGCAAGTATTCAAATAAGAGCCAAGAGGGGTCTTTTTACACTCAAATTACAACAAAAACTAGAATTTGTGTGTGTGGGAGAGAGGTTAGTCTATGTGTAAGTTGGGGTGTACATGCCCATACTCTTGGCCTGAAGAGGTTAAAGGGGGGGCCTAAAATATCCTTTCTATCACTGTCTATCTTTATCTTCTGGAAACCAGTTCTCAAAAGGGCAACATGTTAGAAGGTGAGAATTTATCACTTTGTACAGAATAAACTTCCCAACAATGAACTAAGGAAATTCCAGGATCTTCTTCAAATGAATCCTATCACTTTTCCTTGTCTCAGACATAGCAATGTGGTAGCAATATACCTCATAATCTTCCTCTGAGAGTTGCTGCCCTTCTTCAAAATCAAGACCCAACTTCAAATCCTACATGAAACTGATGAGAAGCTGAATCCCGATCCAACAATCACCTGAATGTTCATTCACACCATCATAAAGGCCTCCTCCTACTGTTTCATTCACAGCCTGTCTCTCTTGCTACACACAAGGCCAGGCTTTTGTCAAAGGAGGGGGAATACCATCAGATCTTCCTTCGCCATGCACTAGGCAATCCATCTGAGTTTTCTTGTCTCACTAACTAGTGTCCTTCTAGAAGTAGATGGTCTAGAAATTTAATGAGAAGACGAAGCTGTCTCTTCCTGTAGCTTTGGTATGGGGTTCTGTTGATCATTACCACCTTCAAGGTGACCCCTAATCTTACACACAGATGTGTACAGTCTGATAGCTTTCGCTGATATATAAATGCCAAGTTTGAATAGGTCATTGTACATTTTTTCCTAGGCCCTCAGAGAAGTGTGTTGCTCCAAACAAATGTCCGATAAAATCATTTGAATGATATACCACATGTTGTTTCTCATCATATAACCCTTTAGTAAAAATACACTTTTAGAGATAAAATGTAATCTCTTTCACAGTGTCTTTTAGCCTTGAATAGGTGTAGAAGGCTGGTGTTTTTCTGAGCTTAGATAGCTCACTTCTGGGTATTTCACACTTGGAGTGCAGGCACCGGGGAGGGGGCTTTCAAGGTACCCCTGTTTCCTCAATGAAGCTCTGAAACCTGACTCTCCTAGACCGCTTTAACCTTTCACACTGCAGTCTAGACACCTGGCTCTGACCCACAGAATATGGCAAGGAAGCAGCCTCTTGGGGTTGAAAGCCATGATAACAGGGCCAGAGAGGTCAGGCCACCACTCAGGTTCCAGATGAACAACTGGTTCTATCAGGCCCTATAGATTCCAGTCTAGTAGAGGCCAGGGGTCACCCAACTACTCCAGGGAATATGTTCAAAGTAACAGGTTAGTTAGTCTTTTTTGTTTTGTTTTTACTATCTCAGTTCACTTGCAACTAAATCCTATGAGTAATAAACAGCCCCCAAAGGACCAACATTTAAGATAATTACTACACCAATGTCTACTTCCACCAGACTTACACAATAGTTGATCTATTAACTATGGATGAGGTAAGATCTCAAGAAACACTATCTCCATGAAAGATTATTTAAGACTCATGCCAGAGAGGAGAAGGGAAGCTTCTTTACTCAACTGTCATCTACTGGTAAGTCATCCATATGCCATCTATATGCCATGTACTCAGGCACTGGCCAGTACAGACATCCCAGAGGAAGCTTGATAGGTCAAACAGAAAAAAGATATGAAAGTTGGAGGAGACTGGATGGAAAGGAGAACACATGAAGTGGGGCAAAAGGGATAAAGGGATTGGATAGTAAGGAGTGAAAACACATAAATTCATTATATGTATGTATGAAAGTGTCAAAGAATAAAAAAGCAATTGATGAACATAGGATTTAATTTTAATAACAACCATTACATTTGTATGGTTGCTCGTTAATAAACATCACATTCTACATGGAAGGGAATTTTTGGCCACAATCATCTCTAGCTTGCCCTGGCCACAGTTTGGAGTACTAACTCTGAGTCTTCAAACAGCTGCTTCTAGATGAACACTTTTAGCACAGTAACACCAAGAACAAGTAAACAGAACTTAAGTTAATTTATCAACATAGTGCATCTGAAGCAATAGGTGCAATAAGTTCTTGATTTTTGAACAAATCAAAGCTCCTCAGATTAGGAAGAATTCAACAGAAATTTGTGATAAACTGCTTGCCAAAGATTTCTAGTGAAATACAGGGACTGCTCAGACATTTGCAAGCTTCTAAAATTGATCCTAAGAGAAAACAAAATGGATAATATTCAGATTTCTGGAACTATATTCCAAAATTGGATTTTATGAAAGGATTTCTGATAAACAAATTTTAAGTTGTTTTATAAAGGTTGGAAATCTGTTGCTTTATGTGAAAGAAATGTTTCAAATGATAGATTAATTTAAAATGCTGTTTAATCAACTAGGAGCAGAGATGGATAGCCATATCTTACTCTACTAAATATGAATATGCAAAGGATCAAATCTGCAATGACTTGAAGACAGATAGAGACTTTAATGCTTTATTCATTACTGTGACATATAAGGTAATTTCAAAAAGCATGTTACTGTCATTAAAATGTTTTACTCTATAGCTTTCTCTTTGTACCAGAATCTTAATTTTATCTCCTCCAGGCATAATTATATACACAAGATCAATTTTTAAGATGCTACTTGCTACATTTATTTTCTGACATATTTAATTTGTTTCATTTCACAATTAGTACTATAGATAATTTTGTCACATAGAGAAGACTTATTAAAAACAATTCTCTGAACATCAAGTATGAAAGGTTCTGAACATGACCATCCCTCTAAGTCCCAAATGTGGGATTAAGGGCTCACACCCAATCAGGTTGTCACCCTGTAATTGCCTGCAGGAACCTTGATAAAATCAAGAAATACTTGGAAACCAGGAGCTCTGTGGACTCCTCATTATGCCTGCCCTCAAGAGCACATGCAATTTTGACCTTCCAGAAGCAACAAGCTTTCCTTTAAATTAGCAAATGTCCAAGCATCAGTAAGAGTGAATTCTTCTTGGACTTACTGTCCTTCACATATAAATATAGTTGGCTTGTCTCCTAGCAACTGCAGTAATTCAATTATTTGCTTCTTAATTGGACAGACTCCCTTCTTCTGGGAAATGGTATTCTCGAGGACAAAAGATAGTTCTGCCCTAATTCTCAACAAAAATCCTTCCTTTTGTCTTCCTTTTGTTTATTTTTCCCTGGGGGGTTATTACTTTGGGTACACTAGGGCATGACAAAGAGGCATACCAGAATTACTTAAGAACATTTTACCTCTCCTTCACATCTATAGATATGCATTAGCTCATCTAGGGACAAGAACATGCAAAATTTTGTAAGTTGCCTTCTTTAAGAACAATGTTTTCCGAATTGTGTTAAAACTAATAAGTAGGTCATGAACTTAACTTTTTAAGTAGTGAAAAATAGCAATTAAAAATATGGTATTGAATAGAATTTTCAGAATCAGAGTACATTGGACTAGCAAGATGACCCAGTGGTTAAAGCATTTTTGCCTTTCAAGCCAAAGGACCTGAGTTCAGATCCTCAGATCCCATATAAAAAAATGTCAGGCAGATATGACACCAGTCTATAATTCTAACTCTGGAAGGCAGAGCCTGGGAAACTCCAGAGCAAAGCAATAAAGTGAAAGAATAATCTAGATCTAGAGTAATTCCTGATGCAACCCTTGGGCCACTACAAGTACACACAATAAAGCGCACTCCTGTACACATGCTTATACACACATGTATATCTATCCACATGCAAATACACACACACACACACACACACTCGATCATGCAAAAAAAAATCAAAGTAAATCACTTATGATATGGAAATGTAGAGGAATTTATACTTGAACTGTATTTATATGTAGGGTGTATGTGAATGTAAACATGTATACATGTTGTGAACATGTGTGTTGGATAGTAAAGTAAAATATGTTCCTAACTGTGGGCATTTTGGAATAATGAATGAGACCTACTGATAGGGACAACACTAAAAAAGAAGTTCAAAAAATGGTCATGAAACCTTTCCTTCTGCCAAGGTCTGAGCATTTGCTTAGCTGCACAATGATGAATCAGTATCTCTACGTGGCACCAACCTGGTTTCCAAAGCTCGGCCTTCTCCTTTCCTTCAGAAAGTCAAGAAGGTGGGAGAAGATTGATGGAAAGACAACCCCTGTTACATAGTAAGCATACCCAGCAACTAATCTGCGTCTGCTCTGAGGCCATTAGTGGAAAAACAACTGTCTACTATCACTTCCTGCTCCCTGGCTGACTGTCCACCACGAGAATTTATTTAAGAGATGAGTTGAAAGCAAACTCCCCTCTCCCACAGTAACTGTAGGCACTGTCCCCTCGCCTTGGGTGCTGGAAGGCTTCACAGTTTTTACAATGTGGACCCAAGCACTGTGGTATGGCAAGGAGACTCTCCCCATAGTCCTGACTTTCTTTCCTGTGTTGAACTGCATTTTTCCCATTCTGACGACAAGTGCCCAAATCTCTCTGAACAGAAAAATCATCCAAAAGAAAAATATAAACATCACTTAACTGGATAATAAGATTTCTACCATTGAAACAAAGGCCTAAATAAGTCAAAATGAAGTCTATGTTACTATGCAAAACATGAGAAAACACAAAGAGATAAGGAAACTCACTTCTAGTATGGATTTTTTTAAAACAACTTACTTCTCAATGATTTTTCTCCTTTTTTTTCCAGTGTTTTCATTTATTCAGCTCTAAATTTACGTAAGTAACACCTCTTACTCACTCCTGATGTAAACTTCAAAGCTTATTAGTCTGAAGAAAGGACAGAGTTAGTAGATGACATGTCCTAAATTGAGAAACCCCAACCTGAGAAAAATTATTGGGACTTCTTATCACCATTCCTTATGCTTTAGCTAGTCCCCAGATGCTCCCAAAAGAAGCTGTGCTGTTCCTAAGCCCTCCCTGTCTATGAACCATGAGATCAGCTATTCTGCCAGCGAACGAGTCTCCCTGTGGTCTGAGGAGCCCAGGAGCAGCTACAAACACAAACACAGCTGGCCAGCTTAACAGCACTAATTCTCCATTTCTTGCCTTCCTCCTTCCACCCACAAACAAACAATAGAGATCAAAACAAGTCACTTCAATGTGCTCACATGGAAGCCACACAATCAGTGGGACTCTTGTGTCCATGTCTTTGTGTCCCATCAAAAGGAAATGGTGTGTAGAGATCAATGTTCAGTTTACTTTGGAATTCCCAATTACTGAGGACGCCACTAGGGCACTGGGCAAAGCCTACTAGACTTAAAATCCCAAAATCTAGGTTCCAGTCCTTCAGGAATATTATCAGTTTATGGCCTGTTCTTGGGTACTAATAATGTAAAGAACTTTTCACAGAATGTGTTCATATGAGGAGCAGAGGGTCAGGAAGGAATGAATTCAAATTCTCCTTACAGCATCCAGAGACTCATCATGCTTGCTGATGTCAGCTTGGGATTCGGATTGACTTGGTGATTGGTGTAACTTCAGGAAAAGCGAAGATCCAGGTTTCTTTCTGATCTATAAAATGTAGATCATAAGTTCAATGACCTGTAATGTTTGATATTATGACAATAAAGTTAAGCAATATGTATGGAAACAGAGGTAGCTACATTAATGCAAATTAGCATATGCTAATCATCTGTAAAATTATAAAAAGATAACTCGAAAGCAATTATATGAATGTGCATAAGATAGGAAAAAGTGGTAGGTAAGTGACAGATGGATATTTAAAAGTAGGCTTATAGAACTTGTAGATGATTTTCTACCTTCCCAAGTTTAACAAATAGAGCTTTTAATAGCATTATTTAATCGACATTATTTTTTTAATTTTATGAAAAATAAAAAATGAGGCTTGTCAATCATGAATTCAATCAAATACACTTATTATCTTTGACTCAATCACTGAGAGTTAAAGAACTTTTTCCAGGCAACAGTACCAGGTAGCAAAATCAGAATTCATATTCCAGGTGGAATGGCTAATGCATTGGAGGACAATTGGGAGTTTGTTGATTCACCTTAATCTTTTTCTGGCCAGCTTGACTAAGCAGGTGATATGAGAGATGACTATGGAGCCACAAACTTAATTCGGTATTCCCCTGTCTTACAGATGAGCCAAGCTAGAGAAGATGCAGATGCAGAAAAGGCCAGCGGCATCAGAGAATTTGAAGACCATATGGGGCCTTCTTCTGAATTATGACAGGTAGTCTTGGGCATCTCTCTTTCTCTATTTCTTTGTGTGTATACACGCACGCGCGTGCATGTGCACGTGCGTGTGTGTGCATGTATGTGTGTGTGTGTGTGTGTGTGTGTGTGTGTGTGTGTGTGTGTATGCTGTGATTCATTTTACTGCCTATATGAAAGCTGAGAGGATGTTGACATTTTTTAGGGAACTGGAGTAAATGTTGTGTTGTCCCTGTAAAGGTCATACCACAGGTGTACTATGTAAGACCCTGGGAGATGGGGGAGGAGGATTCAAATTGTACTAAAAATCATCACTCTGCCTGCATGTATACTAACATCTGACTTGTACTATAGGTCCCCCCAAACACATCTTCAAGCAGACTATCTCTTCTAAGTAAAAAACATTACAACTTCCCAAAAAACCTGGATAATTCTCCACTCAGAAGATGAAGAACAGAAATTCTGTTCCCTTGTTCCGGTTCCTTCACTAGGCACAGTCAGCCCTCATTAACTCATCTTATCAAGTTTGTCAACATCAATCATCTCCTGTTACACTGATTTCTATTGAGGCAGAAGTAGAGGATAGAAAAGCTGTACCCTCCTCCTTTTTAATATTCTGAAGGTATATGATTGTCAGGCAGAGGAATGAGCTGCATTTCCATATGAAGATTTGGGATTACCAGTAACTTGATGAAAGCTAAATTCTCTTTCCTGGGCATAATAGCCATACGGGAGCTTCTCTCCCTGCCATGTCTTCAATTCTTCATTATTATGCATGCAGTTAGCAGACTGCAGAGAAGGAAGGCATAGTTAATTTCTGAAGTTTAAACTTTGTTAAAATGCACAGAACTGCTCATATTAAAAACCTTAGATTCTTCTGTCACCCATGCATGAGGGAACTGGGATTGAAACTGAAGATGAAAAGGGAAGTGCAGAAATCTGTTCTATTTCTACCTCTGACATAGATTCAGCAGGTTGGAACTGCACAACAAATTAAATGAAATAAAATTAGTTTTCATAACTCAGTGAGGCTTCCAGAAGACCACCTGAACACTCACTTCAACATTGACAATGGAAAGCTTTAGCCCCCCACTGATGCAGGTCTTACGAATATTAATTAAGAGTTACCACACCAAGGGGCAAATGGCTCTCTAATTTTCAGTGTCCCTTTTTATGGGTCTCGCCCCACCTGCATCCCCACCACACACACACACACACACACACACACACACACACACAGACACAATGGCTTTTTCAATGCTTTGCAAATATTCTAAACAAATGTCTCATGCTTTGTGTCTTGAACTTGAAACTACACTAGCTGACTTGAGTTCATGCAGTAGACAATATTGGAACTGTCTTCCAAAGTTACTGATTACTTGAAAGGAATGCTTCAAGTTTCTGGAATAAGAGGGCCCAACCCAAACCTACCAGAAATACTGCTGAAGATGTCAGCTCAGAGGAAAGGCCCTCCACTGGTGGGTCCTGAGGATGGAGCGTGACAGCAGAAACTTGTTCAGGATGGAAGTTTACAGCGGAGAAAAGGGAGGGAGCCAGTCAGGAGCTTCTGAATGGTTTCTGATCCTTTGTTCCTGCATTAATTAGTAAGCTGTCTGTCACTCGGACACCTGAAATAGTCACCAATAGAGGAAGAATACTTGTTGCCCTCACAAGTTTTGCAGTTTCAGTCCATGATTTGTTGGTTCTGATACTTTGAGGCCTGTGGAACAGCAGAGTAGTATGGCATGGCAGGTGTGCATAGTAAAATCATCACCTGGGGTGAGGGTGGGAATGAGAGGAGGGGCAGAAAACAAGGCTCCCCAGATCCCTGTCCAGGCACACCCTCAGTGACCTGAAACCTCTCAGTCGATGCCCCTTTTTAAAGTTTTCACCAGCTGGAGACCACACTCGGAACGTAAGATCATTTAGAGGACTTGTCTGATCCAAATTATAGCATCTACCCTATCTAACTTGATTCTTCTAACTCTTTAGGTGAACATTATTACTCTCTCCCAACGAATTAATCCATTTCGTCAGCAAATGCTTTTGAGCATCTCTCACATACCATGCATTGTCAAAATTGGACTATAAATTCAGCCTCCTTATAGAGTCTCATCAGATTTTGTCATCTGAAGGACTTTAAATCTATGAAGCATTTATTTTGTTTTGTAAACTTTTTTATTATTTATTATTTGTTCAATTGTGCATGTATGCATGTGTGTGTGTAGAACCACGGACGAATTCGGGAACCACCATGGACACCGCCACCTCCTCCTTGTTTACTCTGCCCCGTGATTCACAGGCTTCTCCCTACCAGGACCAGAAACTCAGGCCACCCCCACTTCCGCCTGGCATCTATACGTGGGGTCAGGACCTTCCGCCTGTAAGGCAGAGGCTTAACCCCTGAGCCACCTCTCCAGCCCCCTATGAAGCATTTATTAAGAAATACTAAGAAAAGGCTACAAAATGAAAATTATGAATCCCTGAGAGACTGATAGACATTCAATGCTTTTATTTTTTATCTTTTTATTTAGTTAGCATGCACACATGTGTGAACGTATGTGCGCGTGCATGCATGTGTGTGTGTGTGTGTGTGTGTGTGTGTGTGTGTGTGTGTATCAGAATGTACTGTATGTCCCTGTGTGACTTTGGGAGTAAGCTTGGATTGCTTCTACCTCCTTTTTGCTTTGCTCTGGAATTTCCCAGACTCCATCCACCAGGACCAGTAGTACAGAACGCTGCTTTTTCTGCCTGGATTATTTTACGTGGAATCTTCTGCTTGTGCGATAGAATCCTAACCCCGGAGCCATCTCTCCAGCCCATGTTCAATGCATTTAATGTTTCTTTTTCAACTGTGGAGAAAAATAATATAGGTAATATAGTCTATTACTTTATCATTATCAATAATGAATTCATCATTGATAATAGTCTATTGATTGCTTACTTGTTATTAATTCATTATCAATAATAGCTTATAAGTATTTGTTCAATATTAATTCCTATTAACTCAGTATTTCCTGATCTCAAAATGGGGACAAGAATATTGACTGCTGGGGTTACTCAAAAGATTGCATAAGATAATACATATATATAATTTCAAAAAGGCCATGGAATTACAGGCTAGCTTTATTACATCTAACTTATAAAGTCTTCACTGAATTTTTCTTCTAGTGTATCTAAAACTTATAATGTTAAGAAAAACATGAAAATGAAAAGACAACCTTTTGATAAAGCACCAAAAGTAGCCAATAGTGCTATCATTAAGAATAAAGTCCTCACCATAATGACAGACATTCTAAATTCCCCCATAGACTACAGAGGAACTCAAGAGAGATAAGAACATATGGTGGAACTCTTGGGAATTAAAGTCAGTGGAATGGCCCAAAGAGAGGAAGCTTTCTATGTCACAAGAGGTTTGAATCCCCACAAGAGTAGAAAAACCAGAGGAACTCTGAGGTCCATAGAAGCTGCCAGGCAGGAGGTAGGAGGGAATGGGATGAATTGATGAAAGGAAGGGAGAGGGAGGAGAGATGGAGATAAGCAGGAATGGGTACTCGATATGCTTGTAAAACTAGAAAAATAAATTTAAAAAGAAATATTTGGTAATGAATTTTTGCTAAACTGACTATAACATGTTTTCATTCTTTTCACTCCCTCTCTGTCTCTGCCAACTGTCTTAGTGATGCAAGAGATTTGAAAAAATATGTTATGAATCTCCAGCAGATGGTGATAAAGGCATTACCAAATTGGATCAAGGATTTTTTCCCACTAGTTATAACGATGTTAATAGTCTTGTGTTCTTAGGCCAATTTGATTGCTTTCCCAGCAGTCTTTAGTGATGGTGAATATTTAACATTAATTTTTTCTTCATCATGGCAAATTTCATCAAAGAAAATTCCAGAAGAGAAGCCAATCTCAAAATAAATTGCCTTAATAGAGTCAACAAACCAAGGATCCCATTATCTAAACAACTACTTACCAGTTTTCTCCCAGAGTTACAGGCATGTTCTAAGAAGTTCTAGTATTCTAAGAAGCCAACAGGGAATACTTTTTCTTCTTGCAATAAATATCCACAAGAAATACTCTCAAATTAATAGGTCCTATTTGGGGACAAAACTAAGTCTTAAAAGGCCTAGATTCTGATTTCCAAAATATCTTAAATATTCTGTTTCAAAATATGAAGTAAAATTGTACATATTTACTATGCTTTGTCAAGAGAACTTCAACATAAATTTCAGGCTTCTTGAAGTAGAAATTTGGTTTTAATACAGATTTCATATTGTACAAGGTCCTGCAGAAGAGTCTACTTAACAATTTTGATGTAACCTTGTCACTATATGTATAAATAATTGTTCCTTATTCTTCATCTTTAGCATAAGAAGTCTTGTCGATTAGGGTTCTAAACTGGAGATGTTTCACTCACCACTACAACTCCTGTCCCATATGCCCACTGGAGACATTTTTGGTTGTCACAATTAGGGAATACTACTGACACCTAGTGGGTAGAGGCTGGGCATGCTGTTAAACATCCTACAATGTGCAAGAGTCTCTGTAAGAATGAATTGTCTGACTCAAAATGCAAACCTGTTTGAAGTCCTGTGTACATACTTTCACACTGAAATTCTAATATGTAATTTAATTCACAGATTTTCAGTGTGAAAATTGGAGATCGGCATAGTCTGTAGCAACACCTCACTTGTAGACAAAACTTAAGGGAATTCCAGGGAACATGACTCAAACTTATCTGAGAAAGTTGTGAGGTGCTAACTCTTCCAGCACAAAAGTTAACAATTTTCAAATATTTATTCCTTGTGGAATTGCTCTATAGACCTAAGAAGGTATCAGTGGCAGTGACAGCACAGGTTTATTTCTTATTTAACTTTATTTGATTTTTTTTTCATTTGAGAGAGAAAAGGGAGGAGAGAAAGAGAGAGAGAGAGAGAGAGAGAGAGAGAGAGAGAAAGCAGGAGAGGATCACTTTTGGAAGCTGTTTATCTCCTGTCACCATATTGGCTCTGGGAATCAACCATAAGAGGAAAAGTTTGTTCACAGCTGCCTTTACCCATTGAGCTATCCTGGTATCCTCAGCAACCGAGGTTTGAAATATTCCAAACTCACCCATTGTAACAGAGCACCTACTGATAAGTAGTTCATTCTAAAGCTCATAGACCTTATTTATAACAATGCAAAAATAGCAAAGTATTCAGGTAACATGAACCCAAGAATACAATTAAGTAAGGCAAAGCACCTTTTACCACAATATGTGTATTTTCTTGGAAGCTATGGATAACAATGAAAGTTTACTCCATTCAGGTTGTATAAGTGCAAAGTTTGTAAGAAAATACTCAAAAAAGCTGCAACATTCCAGTAATGATACACACTTGAACTGAGCAGTCAGTGATCTAGTCCAGACCAGAGACGCACTGTTAAAATCTGTTAAAACTGAAGTCAAGTACAATGAGTGTAAGGATAGAAGTAAAGACTGATGCAGGAAATTGTCCAGATAAAATGGATCTGGAGAAAACCTCAAGAAATCTCAGCAATCAAGCTATCATGTGGTGATAAAAGTAAGCAACTACCTAAAAGAGAAGAGGGGGCTCAGTAAAGTTGAAAGGACATGTGAATGAAGGTTCTGCATATGTTTTGAAAAACCTAAATTCAAATAAAAAGGAGTGATAAAAAACTATTAAAAAGCCATATCTTATTTCTGGCCAGGGGTGACATCCAATACCCATCATGATGGAGCCAAGGGCATTGCAGGAGCAGCAAAACTGAAAAAAAAAATCAACAAACCGTAATTCAGAACAACAGAGACTCTATATCAACCACCTGGAATCAGGCCTGCCTAATCTTTCCCCATCCTGAAGCTCAGGGAAATTTGAGGAAGAGGTAAGAGCCCAAAGATGGGGAGGAGCTATGATATGCAAGATACTCCACACAAATTAGGGCTGAAGCAATCATAATAAGACTCTGCATGATCTGCGCAATGACCAACATATCATTGACCCTCAAAGTCTAGTATAGACTAAAGGCACTAGGATCCTTAGAAGCAAGGGATTAACAGCCACAATAGTGTTCCTATACTTAAGGGAAACACAAGAAAGAGTTCTAGGAAATCCACTGAGTCCTTACACCTCATCAGAGAGGAGGACCCAGAGGAAAGTTTGACATACGCATTAAAGGATGCTCCAGAAATGGGGGGAGGGGGCACTGAGAGAAAGGGAGGGAGGAGGGAAAGAAAGGGGAAAAGGGGGGAGGGAGCAGGGATGTCCAGGGAGGGCTGGAGGGAGGAAGGGGACCGGGGTACTTATTAAGTTTGTATGAGCGCAAAAAAATATATTATTTTTTTTAAAAAAGAAGTAAATATAGCTCAATGATTTTAAAGTGGTATCAGAAAAAAAAGCCATTATCTTATGCAGTTTCTATGAGAGTAAAGGTAAGTAGAACAATATTCTTGTGACATAAGGCTATCTAGAATTTGTTTCAAAGAAATAAAAGTTGTTATGATGTGTGGTGTCCAATTCAGTTGTTAATATACAAATGGAATAAGTGGACAAGAACATCTTAGAACCAAACATTTGCTTTTATTAATTTTAACTATTTTAAATTTAAATTGCTAGTGGGTAGTATACTGACCAGCAAAAGTAAAGATCACAAAAGCATGTCAAAAGTAGTTGATTAAAAACAGAACAAAATTGTAAGAAAATATTTCAAAACAAGTTAATATCATTAAGAAATTCATACCACAAGAAAGAGTAGAGGGGCTGGAGAGGTGGCTCAGGGGTTAAGCCTCTGCTTTGCAGGCAGAAGGTCCTGAGTTCGGATCCTAGACCCCACGTATAGACACCAGGTGGAAGCGGGAACAGCCTGCATTTCTGGTCTTGGTAGGGCAGAGCCTGTGAATGCCAGGGCAGAGTAAACAAGGAGGCGGAGGTGTCCATGGTGGTTCCCGAATTCATCTGTGGTTCTACACACACATACACACATACATGTGCACACACACACACAACTGAATACATACATACACATGTGCGCACACGCACAACTGAATAAATAAAAACAAATTTAAAAAAGTAGTATAAATCAAAATTAAAATCAGTCACTGAAACTTAAGACTCAAGAAATAATGAAAAATTATTTCAGAAGGGACAATTACCCAAAAAAAATACTGTAGGATTAAAGAGAAAAAGAAATTAGACATAAAGACAAATGAAGGTTCCAATAATTTGAGGCAAGGGAGGGGCATATTGAAGAACAGATAAGACCAATAAACAGAGAGCAGAAATGCCTGAAGAAGAAAACCAATGCTAACAAACACTATATGAATTCTAAAGACTATAAGAACATGCTTCTGCAAATTATATTAAGTATCCTAGATCCAGAAAATTAAGTGCCGTATGTACTCCCTAATAGGTGGCTCCTAGTACCAAACCCATCCAGCCCACCTAGAGACACTCAAAGATAAATCTCTGTAATACCTACAGTAATTGCAAGGATTATGAACAGGAGGGATGGGGTAGGAGGGCCACACCAGAAACAAGGAGAGAGGGGACCATGTTACAGCAGAGAAAATAGGCCTCCTTCAAGGACTGCAAGTAATGAGACATCTGGTTAAGTTCACAGACTTTCCTTCCTGATCATTTACAACTGAGGGGGTATGATCTCACCAGAAGGGGAGGGCATATAGTCTGGCAGATAAAAAGTAACCATTTTGCAAGTGGGTGATTGACCCCTCCCTCACTGTGGTTTCCTACTTTTATTACATCTACCTTTGAATGGGCTCTTATAACAAGACTCTAGTTTAACAGCTTTTTGTCTCTGGCCAGGGGGTGACATCCAATACCCATCAGGATGGAGTGAAGGGCATTGCAGGAGCAACAAAACTGCAAAAGAAAATCAACAAACCATAATCCAGAACTTCAGAGACTCTATATCAACCACATAGAACTAGGCCAGCCTAATCTCTCCCCATCCTGAAGCTCAGGGAAATTCGCAGAAGAGGGGGCGGTAAGATTGTAAGAGCACAAGGATGGGAGGAGCAATGATATGCAAGATACTCCACATAAGTTAGGGCCGAAGCAATCATAATTGGACTTTGCATGCCCTGTGCAATGTCCAACACACTATTGACCCCACAAAGTCTAGCATTTGCTAAAGGCACCAAGATCCTTGGAGGCAAGGGATTGACAGTCACAGTAGTGTTCCTATGCTTAAGGGGAACACGGGAAAGGGTTCAGGGAAATGCCACCGAGTCCTTATATGTCATCAGAGAGGAAGGCCCAGAGGAGAGTAAGGCATGCACATTAAAGGATTCTCCAGGGATTGGGGGGGAGGCACTGGGGGATGGGGAAGGAGGGGTGAGGGGAGAGGGAACAGGGGGTTCGGGGGGAGGAGGAGGGAGGGAGGGAACCGGGGTACCTATTAAGTTTGTATGAGCGGAAATAATAATAAAAAATGTTAAAAAAAAAAAAAGAACATGTTTCTGGCATAAAAGAGATTGAAACCATGCATTAAAAAGCTACACAACATCCCTGAATTTAAACTCAAAATAACCAAGAACAAGAAATAAGTATTATAGTAAGAAAACTGGAATCTCAAATTTAAAACCATATGTTTTTGGAGTCAAGATGAAAAGAACACATGTTTTACATAAACTGGACAGATTACTAGCTTGTAGATGACACTTCCTGACAAAAGAAAAATGAGTCAATGATTTAAAATACTCAAGATTTAAAAGATAAAATACTCAGGATTAAAAAATAACACAAAGGTCTTAAATACCAAAAAATGGTCTTTGAACATACAAGGAATAGGCAAAAATAATAATGTAATTGCTACTCCATTCATGAATGTCTCCTGAGGAATATTCTAGAGAAGAAGCTTCAGACAAGCAAGAAGATTAAGACTGGTAGTAAACATGAAACATACAACTACGCATAGAAACTACACATAGATTAAGTGACATTAAAAGAGAGGCATTACAAAAGGCTATGTGACCTGATTTATAGATTCAGTACAACCATTAAAAACCAGGGAATGTAGGACAAGTGTATGTAAAACAAATAATAAGATGTCTTTATTACATTATCTGGCAGTTGTAGTATTTGTATTGAAAGTGTGACACCACTGCATGTACAAAGAGGGATAAAAAAACAATTGTGACTCTTTCTCATTCTATCTCCCCCTGTGTCCTTGAAAACAGAGCTCTTGGTACAGATCTGAGAGGACTGGAATATACATTCTTATGTGAAAAGTACACTGAAGCAAACTGTGAGTTAGGTAAATATTGGTAAGGATTTATAAGGATTTATATTTATATATTAATTTATATTTATATAACACATATTATAAATCATTCATATAATGTAAAATATACTAAATATTTATACATAATCTATTACATGTAGCTATGTGTGTCTTAGTTCTGTCCAATATAAGGGCTTTAGGGACAATAAATGTCCAAGTACAAATAAGTGTCCTTAATATCCAGGCTGTATTTAAAAAAATTCCATTAAAAATGGCTTCTTAAAAATACAGTTGATTCCTGGTCAAGTTTAAGAAATGTCTAAATTGACCCTGAAACATTTTAACACAGCAAATGTATGACCAGAACCTACCTATGATTACAAGGATCATATGAAAAGAATTCAGAAATCAGTTTATGAGATTCTCCACCCCAATCACAGATGAAGTATTGAAGTTCCATTAAAGATCAGATTAAAATCCAGGAAACATAATTGTACTATGCTGGAAGATCATGCATTCCTAAGAACCAATTTATCGTGAATCAAACAAAGGACATCATTCTATCACTAGATAAATGATAAGAGAAGCCATTTCTTTAAAACTTACCTACCTGATAATTAAAAGCATAATCTTAGAATCAGATGGGATTATAAAATTATAACATAATTTCAAACAAATTGATCATCAACAAGTACTGAAAGCACAAAATCAATCAAAACACAATAAAATAGGTTAAATGAGTTTCCTAGTGTAATAACACAATCCTGAAGGGAGAAAATTTGAGTCTCAAGACCCTGCTCCAACTGCCAAGATTTAGGAAATGGAGAAAATAGAATAATTTGCTAAATTGCTCTAAATTGGGCCTTAGGTAAAATTGATACTACAGGAAAGTTTATAGGTCAAATAACTCAAATGCTCCAGAAGACAAATTGTGAGAAAATGAAGATGGATAAATCAAGGGGTCTTTAGAGATGTATAAAGTTAAAAAGGAATAGAAAAAGACTATGTCAACAGCATATAGGGAAACAGATTACTAACAGTACAATTAGTATAAAAGTCTAAGTAAGTTATAATTAGGATGAGACATTTAAAGGAACTTTAAAAAGACTGAGCTGAATTTTTTAATAGTAGTAGTTACAAGGCTGATTGTCTCATTAAAAAAATGTTCTGAGCTCTACATATGTTTGGGATTGGGTTTTGTATCTATGTATATGGAAAATTATCAAAAAGTAATTAAAGAAATAAAGTTATTGATGTTCTTAATGGAATTCTAGGCCTGAGGGTTTTCCAGAGAGTCAGAACCAAAAAGATTAAAAAAAAAAAATGAAGAAGAAAGAAAAGAAAAAAGAAAAAGAGGTAGATACATAGGAAAAGATTTAATCAAAGAATTGGCTTATTTGACTGTGAGAGTCAAATTTCACAATAGGTTATCTGATAAATGGAGAACTAGACAAGGCCTAAGCACTAAAAAAGCTGATGGTATAATGCTAAGGACTAAGAACCCTGCAGATGCAAAAAGGTCAACTGAGTTTAATGGAAAGGGTAAGAAAAAGAGTGTGTCCCAACTCCAGGAATGATTTTTCCCTTCCCTACACCTTTTTGTTCTATCAGAGACCCCCTCTCCAAAAAGGTAGATGGTCCCTCAACATTGATAATCTGCCTGTCTCAGTCTAGACAAACCCACAAATTCCCTTCAGAAGCACAGATACACATAGGAAATAAAGCTATACCAATAATCTAGGCATTCCTTAATCCAGATAAGATGGTTCCTAAAATTTACCATCACAGTAGACTGACTAGGAGAAGAGGAACTGTAGTTTAACTGTCTGATCCAACCCCTCCTGCTAAGACAAAGCAACAAAATAGTATTTTGGTAGAACAAACAAGACCCTGCGTCTCAGTGTGGCACCGTCACATCTTCTGAAATGCCATGCGGCTAGCACTGCAGTCACAGATGGTAGCTCAACCGAACACTTTGAACCTCCCACGCCCATTCCACAGCACCAGCAATGCCTCCCACTTGCATTCCTTATTGCTCAAGCATGTCTGTACCTTTCTCTCTGCAATTTCCTCAAATGTCCTTCCTTTTTAAAAAAAAAAAAAAAGTTCTATTCTTTTAAGGCTTTACACATGCATTGATACATTTTCACCCCTTGTTACACAATCTCCATTTTTGCTCATTTCCAATTTTCTTCTCTCATACCTGTCTCCCTTCAGCTCTCATATCCTTCTGTGCAAACATGGCTTTCTAGGTTCCATCTGAGTTACTAGTTGATAACATGTGTCTGGACACTTGATGGATGACGACAATATAGCAGTGGGCATATCACTGAGTAGAGTTGCTACCTTTCTCTCCCATACAGTCTTCATCCTCACTAATCTCTAAAGGGTTGTGGTGCATCTTGAAAGTCTTTTCCCCTTTCATGATGTCATGTAGATAGATCATGTCTGTTGTCTTATGAAAGTAAAAGTAGCTGCAGTGAGTTCATAGTTACACAGGGCTGTCATGTCCAGAAGGTATCATCTGACTATGAAATGTCCAACTTTTAACACTCTATAATCAACATCAAGGATTAATTTCTTGGCTGACTTAGATCCTTTGTGATCCTGGACCACTTTGTCTGTAACTATTTGTAGGAGATGTATCATATTTGGGGTACTTCCCATGTCTGTACGATTAGGACATTGAGGTTCCCAAGGAGAGAATCTTTATACCAGTAACTCTAGTATAGAGATTCTATAAATATTGAATAAGTAGGTGGATGAATGATTATGTGAAACAATAGGATTACTTGGAAGAATTTTAAAATTTTAAACTAAATTTGCATGATTCTACTTTAATGTGGGTTGTTTAACAGAGCTTTCGACGAGGTGAAAATCTCGCAGGGCTTAAAAGTTACTAGTGTTTCTGTCTCCCCTGAAGACTTAGGATGTTTTCTGTATGTATGAACACCAAACATACAGTGTTTTCCCGTGGGTCTTCTCATTGCATAATGGCAAGCTTATTCTTTTTCACATGTGTGTCTAACTTGTGCTGTGTGATTTCATTCTGTGCTTTACAGGCATAAATGTCTACTAAAGATAAAGAATTAAGAATTGCAAAGAGGCAAGGGGGAAACTGAAACCTTGATAAATGCAAAGAACAGTATTAATTTTTGTGTTATGAAGAACAGAATTTTAAGAGAAAATTCTGAGGGCAAAAGATTGCTGTGGGTTCATGTTTATATGTATTTTCCAGAACGGTCACTCATTCTTAGTTTCTCCCTGCCCATCTGTCCAAATGCAGTGTTGCATAAATATGCTCCTGTGAGAAACATTACTAGTTTTATGTAACTAACTTCATTTGAAGGACCTGTAATTAGTGCCTGTGGAAGCTCATTATATATTTAGAAGGAATCATACTATTTAGACAAGCAACCATAACATTTAGATATGGATAAAGACCAGTTTTCCTTTGATGGAAAATAATCCTATTCCCTCGTTACAAAGAAACTACATTTTAAAATTCTCTTTCTGCTGAGCTATAGTATATCACATGGATCTTATAATCTACATGGCATTTCAATCATTTCCTTATTTTTCTGGCTTTTTTCTTGATGCTTGTTTAAAAATCTCCTTGCATTGGCCTCCCGAGCCTTTGGAGTAATACGATGAAGCAAATGACCAGACGTAATGACTTTCCAAGGTCCTTGTGCTTCCTTATTAACATTCAGTTAGCATAAGTCCTGACTTTATTATTGACTACATTGAATACACAAGACACTGACCTCTGCCATCTGCAACTAAATCTCTTCCTGCAGATCTATCAGAATGGTTTCATATATAGAGGAAGCAAGAGAAAACAAAGCAGCAGCCACTTATCTTTTCTGTCCCTAGAAACTTTAACATGCTCACATCTGCAGGCCAAAAAAAGGGGGGAAAGAAAACCCCCTTTGCATTAATTACTGTAAATCTGGAGTGAAGGTTGGAACATAGCCAAGAGAAAAATATTCAAAATGGCAATCCCAATTCCATCTTCCTAAACTAAGATAAGGCCACTAAATAAACAGAATCAGATATATCTAGTTACTACAGTGCAAAACAACCAGCATACATATAATTAATTACTGATTCTTAAGATCAACCAGAAGGACTCAAGGAAAGTTTAAATTGTATAATAATGACTTTACCCTGTGTGAATGTAAGTAGCTCTGACAATTCAGATTCTTTCACATTTCTATTTAAAGCACATGCACAAAAGAAATGATGACATTTCCTAAATAAAAGGTAAGATGACAAATGACGAATCTTAGTGTTGAAGCTTTTGGTAAGGCCAAGAGACAGCAAGTATAAACGCACTGAACTCACTGAGGATCTAGGCTTGAGTCATGATTCTCCACAATTAAGAGTGAAGACTAACCTAAGTTCCCTGAGTTTATACAATCTGAGCCATTGAGGTGGAAATTTATCACCACCCTTTCTTTTCTTTCCCCTCTCAGGTTGGATTGTGTCTTTCTGACAGTAGAGGAGGATATGGCTACATATAGCTTTGCTATCAGAAGTGAAATGATTTGGTCACGTGTCAGTTTTCAGAGATGGCGAAGAACAATGCCATGCGAAGACAGGCTCTTGAAAGAGTGCCGGGTTTTCTTTTAGAGTACTTAATTAGTGTTTAACAGGCAGTAGATGGAAGGGCAAAGATAGCAAAGATGAAAAGGAAACACGCATGACAAGATGGCAGTGAGTATTAATACCATCCATCCTATTCGTAGACTTCCAAGAAAACAGACCATAGCTCTTCTCTGAGGCACCTCCTTCTCCTGACTACCTAATTACTTTGCCAATGTGCCCAACAAGAAAGTAAATGCAGGTAGATTCACAAAGTACTAGGACGTTTATAAAGCTCTTTAAATACGTTATCTCATTTGGCCATTAATATAGTTCCTCTGACTTCAATTAGTCATGTATACATGTACCATTGCCACCATTTACAGATAAGAAGACCAAGTTTGAGAAAAGTAAAAAATTCCTAAAATGTTCTTATAACTAGGAAAAGACTGAGCCAGGATCCAATCCCACCTTTCAGATAGTAAAAGCCATTGATTTTTATTGTTGCTGTTTGTAGTATAATTATAGAAATCTCAGTTTAAGAAAAGAGTCTTCCTCCTTCCAGGGTTTGTGTAAAAGAATTTTTTAGAAGCTGATGAAGAGAGGTTAATGTTTTAACAAGCAGGTTTGGATCATTATACTATAATATCCCAAGAATAAACAAAAGAAAAATAAGAGAAAATTAAGAGAAAAAGAAGGAAACTTACAGTAGCTATAAAAAGTGCATTTAAAAGAAAAGGTTGAAAAGACCATAAATTAAAACGGAGGAGAGGGAAGAACCTCTAGAACTGCAAAATACAGGAGAAAAAAATCCTAAAGAGGTGACAGGGAAGGACTTCCCAAAGGAAACCCTCAGATTACTCAAGTGTGTTTTTATAGTACACTAGTGACCTGACTCAGCTAAAGATAATGGATGTTTTAGTACCAGAGGTAATAAGATTTAACCTTAAAAGAGCAACTTAGTTTTTAGGTCAGTCTGATAACTGCTGATCTCTCTCTCTCTCTCTCTCTCTCTCTCTCTCTCTCTCTCTCTCTCTCTCTCTCTCTCTCTCTCTCTCTTTCTCTCTCTCTCACACACACACAAATAGAAAAAGCTAACATCTAAAAATATACAAACAATTCAAAGAACTCAATAACAGAAATATACATAAACTGATAAAAAATGAGGAAAAGATTTCAACAGACATTTTTTCCAAAGAAGATATCTGAACGGGGTAATGGCATATGAGAATGTGCTCAATATCATCGATCACCAATACATTAATCGCCATCATCATTGATCACCAAAGTTACTGATCATGAATATCACTGATCATCAATATCATTGTTAACACTAGTCATTATAGAAATGCAATCAAACTACACAAAGATATAGCCTCACATCAATCAGAATGCTATTATCAAACATAAACAGTAACAAACATTGGTGAGGTTCCAGAAAATGAGAACTCTCCTGCCTTGCCAATGGAAGTAAAACTGGAGCAGCCACTAAGAAAACCAGAATTGATTTAAAAAAATTAACATTAACATAAGACTACAGTAAGACCTAGTGATCCCACCGAGAATGCATCCAAAGGATTTGTAATTGGCATTTCATTAAGACATCTGCATTTTCTGTTTATTGAGCTTTACTCACAATGACCAAGACATAGAAGCAATCTAAATGTCTGAAGAACGTATAAAGAAAATGTTGCAAATATATGCAAAGAAATGTCATTCGGCCTGTAAAAAAAGAAAATTCCTGCCATTTATAACAACCTGGAGGACATTAGGATACATGAAATTGGCAGACAAAAAGGTAAAAAAGCATGATAACATTCTTATGAGCAACTAAAATAGATAAACTCATAAAAGCAGAGCATGGAATCATTGTTTAATTAGGGGATAGGTAGGAGTAAGCAGGTAGATATTAGTGACTAGACACAAACTTTCCGTTAAGGAAGACTATATCTTAGAGATCTGCCGAATAGCATGGTGCTTATGGTTAGCAACAGTGCATTCTTAAACTCTTGCTAAGACAATTGGCCTTATCTTAACTTTTATCATGCACACAAAATAATGGAAATAATAATAGAAAAGTGGACAAGATGTAGATGATTGAAATGCTTTATGGCCTACATAAGCTTTTAGGATGCAGCATCAAGTGTCCTCTCATTATACTATGGATATACTTATTTCCAAACACATCAAGTTGCAAACTTTACATAAGCACAACTTATGTCAATCATGTCTCAGGAGTGTTTTTGCTAAAAAGCAACATAGGCAAAGCAAAGAAGATCCATTATCCTTTGGAAAATTCCACATGAAATATAGATATATTTACTACATGTTCACCATTAAGCTGGAACAAGGTTATCCATCAAATGTTTCCCTTGTTCCCATCATGGGAGCTCTCTTTAGAATGTTAGGGCACTGGTAGTAGCTCATTCATTAACTAGAGCTGTAATCCTGGATCGGCATACCCTCCCCCAAATAGCATATCTTAATAGAGGTCTTGATAAAGTACCCTTACTCAGTCTTCATTGGTGGTGGTCACTAGGAGAAATATTAACACAGAGCTGTGCAATAGAGAAAACGGTGGGCAAAATATGGCTGAGTATGTTCCTTGTGCTAATTTTAGAGCATAAGATCTTCAATGTTTAAAACTGAATGGCAGGTGGGGAGTATGAAACATAGCAATTTAGATAAGGTGAATGACTGAGATAAATTTTGCTTAAACGTGTAGCCATAAGAAAGACAAGTGGACAGGTCATCAGACTCATGGCAGGGAAGCACTAGGGAGAAGATGAAAACTTGAGTTCACAGATGGTGCCCACTCTCATTAGTTTTATCGCTGGTATCTCAACTTACATGAGGAAAAAAAGGGTCCTTGGAGACTATACAGAAGACATTAAACAAACACAGACTCAACAATAAAATCCTAAGTCTATCATGAGATTTCTTTTTTAGTCTACACTAAGGTTCCATGAATAAAGCAGCCTATGTGAAAGGTCGTTGATAGAGAGGTAGCACACTGAAACACGTAGCGACAAAAGTAGAGGGGAGGAATGTGTGCAGCACCAATGGAAATTATGATGGCCAGTAGCAACGATAATTAGCTACAGAAAGCAAATGAATTGTCAATCAATTAATAGAAGTACAAATGAAAAGAAATTTTAGAGTTTTCAGAGAAGAGAAAGAGGACGAAGAGGAAGAGGAGGAGGAAGAAAAAGAGAAGGAAGAGGAGACAAAAAGGAAGATGAATGACTTATTAGATAAATGAGTTAGCTATGTATTTTATATCAGAAAAAGAAATTCCTGATTTCTTAAACTTAGCTATAAATTGTATAGGTATTTGGAAGTCACAAAAGAGGAAATTGTACTAACAACAATAACCCTAAAAAGGCACTATTGCATGCCAATAGTCCCAGAAAGATGACATAGGTAATTTAGTAGGAAAGATTGAAAATCCAGATGTAAGGTGCTTTGGAAACCATTGGCCAGTGAACTATTTCAGGAAACTAGAGAGTGAAAACTCAACCCAAAATGTTCCAAAGTTTCTTGTGAAAGTCATTGTTTATCTCTTTAAATGTTTTCATATGTATGCATATATGTATAAGGAATGTATGTGTCTATGTGTTCACATGTATGTGAGTGCATGTAGCTGTCGCTGAGCTCTGATAAGAGTTAACTCACAGTAACCAAAGGACTTCAGACATTGTCATTCTAAAGTGCCTTTATGGTGCTCTGTGGCTGCTTTTATTAGAAAGCATAGATATCACACATACAGTATGGAGTGTCAAATACAAAGGGCATGCAAGGATTCCCTATCAGTGCAGACAGGAGACAATTGGGCTTGCTTCAAGGCTAAGAAACACCAGACTCCTCTGAATCACAGAAGGAGAAAAGGGTTATCATATCTTGCCCCCAGCATTCTGGGAGCAGATATGCAGTCATTCCACCTCTCAAGTCTCTATTCAGTCAATGTCTAAGGAGCTTTGTTAACTAGTAGACAAGATATCATTGTTTCTAAGAATAGGAGGGGGCAATATGCCCCCCTACACATGATCATGTAAACAGGTATATATGCATGTGTGTGCATCCTTGTGGAGGCCCAAAGTTGATTTTGCAAGTCATTCTAATTGCTCACTCTTCTTTTTTTTTCCCATATATTATTTTTTCCTAATCATACAAGCTCAATAGATACCCTCGTCCTCTCCCTCCCTTCTCCCCTCTCCAGTCATCCCTCCTTGCACTCTCCCCTTTTCCCCCTTCCTTTAACTCCCCCCTTCCTCCTCCCCCTCCAGTGTCTCCCCTTCTTCCCTCCCATCCCCTGGAGCATCCTTTTGTATGAACACCAAACCTCCCTCTGATCCTCCACCCTAGTGAGGGTTCAGGACTCAGTGGCATAGCCCAGAGCCCCTTTTTGGGCTCCCGTTAGCATGGGAACTCTATTATGATTCTTAATCCCTTGCCTCTAAGGATCCTACTGCCTGGAGCTTTCTCCCCTGTGATCCATACTAGACTTGGGAGATTGATGACATGTCAGCCATTGTGTAGGTCAGGCAAAGTCCAATTCTGGCTGCTGCAGCCCTAACTTGTGTGGGTATCTTGCATATCATTGGTCCTCCCCATCTTTAGACTCTTACAATCTTGCCACTCCCTCTTCTGCAAGGTTCTCTGAGCTTTAGGATGGGGAGAGATTTGGCTGGTCTGGTTTCTGGTGATTAATGTAGGGTCTTCAGTGTTCTGAATTATGGTTTGTTGCTTTCAGTTTTGCTTTTCCCGCACCGCCCTTGGCTGTGTCCTGATTGGTATCAAAGGTCACCTCCTAACCGTAAAAGACTGTTTAAATGAAGATCTTAATAAGAGGAGACTAAAACATAGATGGAAGAATAGGAGTAGGACACAATAGTTGCAAGGGGGGGGGGGTGTCAGTGTCCCATTAGCTGGATGGTTACTATCTGCCAGTCCCTGTATCCTCCCTGATTGGTGAGATCAAACCTGTTCAGTCGCAAGTGACCAGGAAGGGAAGTGAGGGCACTCACTCTTCTTTTTAAGACAGGCTCTTTACTCAAACCCAGAGTTTGCTAATAGGGCTAGTCTGATTAGTCATCTTTCTCTAGGATTCCCAGTCTCTGCCTTCTGAGGCTGGAATTACAAGCAGGTCACCATGCCCAAGCTGTATTTTTACATCATATCTGGAAACTAAACTCTAGTCTTTCTACTTATATGGCAAGTGCTTTAACCACTGAGCCATTTTCCCAGCCCTCTTGTCCTTCTTCATAAACTAAATGCAATTGTGCAGAATTCCTAAAAAAGAGTTAAGTTGTGACTATGCATGGTACGTCCTTTTACATTTTGGCTTTCGTGATATTCTCCAGCCTCCCCCCAACCTATTATCTTGTTCTTTCTTGATCCCTTTTTCAACCCAAGAATTTATGTGGGAAGAGACAAAAAAAAAAGTAAATTAAAAATCTTTTGAAAAATCTCCATTAACTGTCCTAAAGGGGAACCTTCTATTTCATTGACTGTAGTTTATGCAAATAAGACCAGAGGAATTAACATATTGGAAGGAGCTGACATTTGTCCTGATATATTGAATCATTAGCATGACAGAATCACTTAAGCCGGATTCACTAACATCAGGTTTCTTCTCATTATTGACCCTACGGAGTAGGCTCTGACAAGTGGAGCTGCTGCAAAGTTCATTAATAATGTGGGATAAATCAATTGTTCGGGAAATACTGAAAACAGATGACACCAAACCTGTATATTCTGCAAGTTCAGCACAGACCCATCTCCACCAAGGACACTACATCCGCGTCCTTTCCTGACCTGCCCACAGACTCAGATCTGAGATCTTTCCCTGTCGTCTCCCATCCCACCTGAGCCTGGCTCCTGATCCCCTGGGAACACAGCAGGCCAACCAACAGTTAAAAAGAAACAACTTTGGGCCTAAAAAGAAGAGACCGTTAATATGTTTCCAAACAGAAAGACAGTGATGGCCACAATTGACATATATCACTGGGTTTCTTGGCTAATTCATGGCTAATATTCCAAATGTACTGTGTGCGTGGTCCTAGGATCTAACAACCCAGCTTATGTGGGTTAAAGGGTATCGTGAAGAAAACAAAGGGCCAAGAACATAAAATGACAGCTTTTTTTTTTTTTTTTGCAGGGTCATACACTTCTAGGATGCAAAGGAAATGTATCTTTCAGTGACGCCCTCACTTTCGTACCAGCCTCCCCTCAACACTCTTCAAATTGTTGCTATGTAAATGAGTTTTATCACTTACTGGCTTTTGTTTAAATATGTCCATACTCACTTTGCAAGACCCGTGCAAGTACCAACATATCATTGACCCCCCCAAAGGCTAGCATGGATCACAAGCACTAGGATCCTTAGAGGCAAGGGACTAACAGCCACAATAATGTTCCTATACTAAAGGGGAACACAAGAAAGAGCTCTAGGCAATGCTACTGAGTACTTTCACCTCATCAGAGAGGAGGACCCAGAGGGAAGTTTGACATGCACACTAAAGGATGCTCCAGGAATGGGGGGAGGGGGCACTGGGAGAAAGGGAGGGAGGGGGGAAAGGAAAGGGAAAAAGGGGGAGGGAGCAAAGGCATCCAGGGAGGGGTGGAGGGAAGAAGGAGAATGGGGTACCTATGAAGTTTGTATGAATGGAAAAAATATAAATAAATAAATAAATAAATATGTCCATACTCTTGAAATTTTTAGCTATGTGCATGGCTGTGTTGTGCGATATCGTCAGCTATGCTGTGGGTGCTATGGCGACAGAAATAATGTGTATGAAGGAATCCACAGAGAATCCACATTATAGGCTGATTTTATTTAACAGATTCTGCTTCCCACCCCCCAAGCCTTAGACTGCAGCTCCTTTCCTTGATCGGTTTGTCTGCTCTTCAGGATTGCTTAACTGAAATGCCAGTGAGCAGTGTAACAAGCAAAAGGAAGTGGAAAGGGGAAAAGCGCGAGAATTCACAGAGAAATCATTCTGGAACTGGGAAGTGACCTTAACCCTAATCCTTTGGAGACAAAGGATCTCTTAGGAAAGTTGACTACTTCCTGGTGCCTCAGTTCCTCTGCATTTCATTCCTTTTTCATCTCCTTAGCCCTTAGGATATATTTTTATAAAAGTGGTAACAGAGTGAGAGAAGTGCCCAATATTACTGATAAGATTCCTTGAAAGAAAAACGAACATGAACACACATATTAAATAGATTGATATGTGTTTTTTTAACCTGTGGGACACATTCCAAAAAGTTTGAGTGATACAGTCTGCATTTTGATCTTCTGAAACTGTAGACTGGCATTATAAGAATTATGTCTGATTAGCAACGTGATTGGAGTAAGAAATATGCCATTAACACACAGGTTATTAATCCTTGGATGTGCCCTGGAGATGTTTCTAGAGACATTTATTTGGGGAGAGAAGAACTTCATAGGCTGACGTTCTGGCCTGAATAAAAATTGGAAACAGAGAAGGACAGCCAAATACTGATACCCTTTTCTGCTTCCTGGCTGGCACCATATGGCAAGCCACTCCAGCCATTGTCATACGTCCCCCACCATGAAGGACTGTCTATCTGTGAACCGTGAACCAAAACAAACCCTAAAAATTAAATGAAAATATCTCCATTCAATTGTTTTTGCAGAGAGTGAGTATATATAGTATTTGTAAGATTCCTAAATTGCCTTGTATATAGCAGTATCTCCACAAGTATTAATTCATTTTTAAAATGATCTATTTATGCATATGTAACTTCTATAAAGCAATCAATTAGAGAATCAGGACACCTGAAAGCAAAGTTCTCTCTTCCATAATCTTCCCGGGCCCGGAAAAAGTGACTCCTCTCAATTCCTCCCATCCTACTCAGAGGAACTATTTCAGAGGATGTACTCCCCATTATTCCTCATATCTGCACCCAGCTGATTTTCTTTCCATCCTTCAGGGTAATATATAATTGTTACACTCCACATTTATTAGCTTTGTTTCTTATTTTAATTCCCAGCTTATTCGAATGAACACACCATGAGGCCAATAGTTTTGTTAATATTTTCACCATTGTTGCTGGCCCATAGCCGAGCAGTAAGTTACTTGTTAAGTAAGTTACTTGAATGGACAAATAAAAATGGGAGGACTTGATGAATGCCCAGCTTTTCCACTATTATTTAACTTGGCTCTTGGAATATGGAATAAAAAAACTTGACGCTATCTAGAAAGAGTTCTCCAATCAACAATAAATTTTACTAAAAAATCTATACAAAGAATATTTTAGCAATTTACGTTTAAATTTAAACAATCCTGTTATGAAAAAAAAAAGTAGTGCCAACTTGAGTTGAGAGAGCAGAAGAGCAGGGATGAGTAACATACTTGTAAAACCAGAAAAGCAAAATAACTTTAAAAAGACAAAAAAAAGACACCTATATTTTTGCATTGCTTTTGATGTCAACAATAAAATTTTGGTTGATGTTTAAAAAAATCCACAAGAAAGAGAACAGTCCTTGATTTTCTCCTTTACGGCAGTGCAAAGATATTCTTCACATGCTGTGTGCAGTATCAAAACATTTAGATGGGAGAGAAGAACCTCAGAAATCAGTTACTTCCTCTTTCAATTTGCTCATTTAGTGAATAAATATTTATACTTCTAGTTGTGTGCCAAGAACTGAGCCAAACACTGAGGTTATAGGAGCAGCAACACATAAGAAGCTTAAGACCAAATTGTATTGGCAAAATTCTTAGAATAGTATAGGATACGTCTCCATATCTACCATCCCCTGAAATATACAGGAATGGGTTTATGTTTATTAAAAATGTCAATGTTCAGCTTATAAACCTTGACCTGCTCAGTAACTAAAGAAAGTTCCAAGTCACACTTAAAGAATTCTACCTTTTTCATCTGTATGTCTACAAGCTAAGCAATGAGCTGTGGGTGTAAGTAGAAAGGACGTGCTTCTGAAGACTTTTAAATTGAACGCTTTTGATGTATTTGATAAAGGCAAGGATAACTACCAAAAAGAAATTCTGAAGGAATTTTGTACTGACTTTCTTCACAATTTATATTATTTCACTTAAAAAAGAGAGGAAAAGCTGGAGAAAGGGCATAGGGGTTAAGATTTTTGTCTCACAAACAGAAGTTCCTGAGTTTGGATGCCAGGTCTCACATAAAAATGCCAGGCAGAAATGTCACCAGCTTGCACTTCCGGCCCTGGTGAATAGAGCCTGGGAAATTCCAGAATCAAGCACAAAGGAGGTAGAAACAATCCAGGATGATTTCTAAAGTCACCCTTGGTTCTCCACAGGGAGATACAGTGCCCTGTGATACACACACAAACACACACACACACACACACACACACACACACACACACACACACTCTCACACACAGAGAGTAAATAAATAAAGTTAAAAAGAAAAATAATTATAATAGACTCACCATATTCAGTCACAAAAGAAATATGGAAACTAATTTCAAAACCTGACACACTAAAAATCAAAAGTGAATGTGTCACACAAATGTAACAAAGAGGCCTGAGTTTTTGAAGTTAAGACCAAATATTTAATTTCTATGATTTTTGTGAATCTTCAGTAGAAATAATTTTTTAATTAGCCAACCAAATACTAATGGATTTTTTCAAATTTATAAAGTAATGATATTCATTAAAAAATTATTGTTTCATTTACACCAAAATAAAATGGACTACATGCATAAGCTCACTCTCTCTTTCCTCTCTCTCAGTATCTCTTTCTCACCCTCCCTCTCTCTTTTCCTATATCTCCCACAATAAAGTATTTTAAAAGATTTATTTTAAAAATACAGAGTGAATACATTGCAATGGTTTCTGAACAGAAAAAGGAAGTAAAAGAAATGCTGAAGTAAATGGCAGTAAATATGAATGCTGTGTTTATACATCTATGTGCTTTCACCTGCACAAACATGCATCACAGGTATACACATTTCTATAGTCTGAAATGGAATGCCTTCCAGAGTTCAGATTTTGAATCCTTGCCCTCTGCTTCTGTCTTTACTTTGAAGCCTATAGTACTTTCAGAAGGAAGACCAGGCTGGAAGGAGTGGGTCTCTAAAGGTGGACTTCAAAAGTTATTCCCATCCCTGATTCCAGCCTGCTTTCTCTGCTTCCTGCTTCATCACAGTATGAAGATCTCCACCACATGCTCCTGCCGCCACGGCCACTGCCGTGCCCTCCACACTACGATGGATTCCAACTCTCTGAAACCATGAGCACAAACGAACTCTTCTTCCCTTAGATTATTTCTGTTGGATAATGTGCCACAGAGACATGAGAAGTAGCTAATAGACATTCATTCAGGAAAGGATTCTGACAATTTTCTGTGTCTCTATTTAAAAGAAAAAATATTAATTCTATTATTTACATTTTTATCTTATGTTACCAGATTAAAATAATTCTAATAGAATAAGAATATCTATCAAAACAGTGGCTAACAAATTAAAAATCATGGCCTACTGGTGATACATCAAGCCATGCAATGCTACTAATTCAAGCAGCTGTGCTAATTATGAAAAAGCAATCATCCTGCACACTAAACTGACAGTTTCTTCAAGTTAATAATGCCCACCTCTTTGAGGTCCTATCAGATTTTATTTTGGAAGATATCTATTTAGTGCCGAACATGCAACAGGAACTGTTTCTGTTTATAAGTACATTATAAATATTGATTTTTTCCACCTAATACCTCATGAGGTAGATAATATCAACTGTACCCCTTTTTGACAGAGGAGAAAGATAAAGATGATGAAGCTATTTTCCATAGATTTTTACATACCTGAGGTGACATAGCTGGCTAAGCAGAAGGGTAAAATGTGAACCCTGATAATCTGAGCCGTACTTTATCCTCCACTGTTACCTCTGAAAGATGAACAAAATAGCCAGATGGCAGGTGCAGAGAGCCCAGCAAGCAAAGCCTCTGTTCGCAAACCTAGCAACTTGAGTTTGAGCCCCATAAATCCACATGACAGAAGAAGAGAATAAGACTCAAGAGTTGCCCTCTGGGGCTGCAGAAATAGCTCAGGGGTTAAGACTCTGCCTCGAAAGCAGAAAGTACTGAGTTTGGATTTCAGATCCCAAGTAAAACACGCCAGGTGGAAATGGCTGCAGCCTGTACTTCGTCTAGGAAACCCCAGAGCAAAACAAAGGTAGTGCAATCCTAAGTGGATTCCGAAGTCACTCTTGGGCCTCCACAGGTACTGTTCCCTCTGATACACATACACACACACACACGCAACGCACACAAATTTTAAAAATAATTGAAGTTGTACTCTGACCTACGCCCATGTTCTCTCTCTCTTCTCACTCTCTCTTTCTTTTCTCTCTCAAAAAATAAATGAAATCAAACAATAAAAGTACATATATATACACATGCATACACACATATATATGCACATACATAACATATATATATCCAGATGCAAAAACATCACCTGAACACAGATTCAGAGTCAACGGCATCCCGTGACTAACTTGGTGACCACATAGCTAGTAGGTGGCAGAGTGAGGATTCCAGTCCAGACAGGTCCATCTTTCCGCATGGAAAACCACACAAAGCCCAGTCTATGGGAATGTCATCTCTGGCATGCTTGAGCCAGCATGGCTCCAGGTGGCTCTGACTTCAAACCCAGTAGTCCTCCCACTGAAAATACCTGGAATCAAATAAATCTTCATAGCATAGGCAGATATAGTGACAAATGACTCTGCAAGGTTTGCCATAGATCGACATTTCAATTCTATTAGGGCTGGAATACATTAGTACTCAGATAGGTCTTAATTCAAGACCACAAGTTCAGCCTATTCTGCTTTGCTCTGTGCCTGTGATCTTCCCATTACAGATTCTGTTAGGCCGCTGCCACCTTATGAAATTCACTAAGCATCAGGAAAACTCTTCTAACATATTTCAATTAACTAAAAGAAAATCCTTCTTCATTCTTAGTAAAATAATCCAAGCATAGCTTTTAAATGGTTCTCACAGAAAATCAATGTTTGTAAACATTTTATGCCTTTATCATTCATTCATTTACGGTTACTCAGTGTCCACAATGTGCCACATATCATTTGAATAGACTTTTCTTGAATAACCATAAATTTAGCCAGAAAATTCTCTACGTATGCAACCACAATATAGTTGAGGTGACTTCCACCATCTAATTATATTCTTTTCAGTGGTTCATCTTTCTTTGCTCTATTGATTACTTTGGTTAGCATCTCTCCAACAGATTGCTAATACCTGTTGGAGACAGTATACACTGCACTCTGGGGATCAGCTGCTTCTTCGCATAATCGAAAGCAAGCAGGACAAAAAGTTACAGTGTGGTGAAATCATAGTATGTCCAATATAGAGAACTGGGGCTGTCTTTCCATAGGGTCAGGACCTGTGGCCACATCTTCCTGACTTACCACGCTGTCCAGATCAGGCAAAGGCCCCCGTATTCAAACATTGCCATGGAGCTTTTCTCTAAACTCTGTCCATCCTGTTGTGACCCCAAAGGAAAATAAATGAATAAATTATAGCAACTTCTTCATGGAAATAAGATGATGCTTTGAAAACTCTAGAGATTAGAAAGAGATAGTCTCAAGACTTTGCTTAGTTTATCATGATATCAACAAACTTACAATAAGAACATACATGAAAGGCACCTACACTGGATTAGCCACAAATCACTGTCACCCATATTCACGACTCAGAGGAATGAAAACAAGCAGGTGGGAAATTCATAATTTGTTAAAATAGCAAATAATTCATGAACACTTACCATGTGCTAACAACCACCCTTCTAGACAAAGATACACTGAATCTCTATCCTACTTTAAAGATAAGGAAACTGAGATATGGTTAATAGTGAAGCTAAGAATCAGACTTAGGGAAAGTAGGGTCTGCACTCTTACATAGAGCTCTGTACCTGGCACTGACCATTCTCTTGCAGATGGCAGCTTGCTGGGCTAGAATTTCCATAATCTAAACAACAAACTCAACCGCATACTCTCATACCTATGAAAGACCAGTGCTGCACAGACAGCATTCCTTGCAAGTTTTTCTTTACAAACTGGATAGATTATGAACCCCCTCATGGTGGCATGCCAAGTTTTGGTGTTCTAGAACTTCACTCTACTCAGAATCCCTTCCAGCCTTGGCACAGCTGTCTACGTCTACATGCAACTCTCCTGTTTCTTCATCTGTCTAAGCCAGAATTTCAGCCTGCTATGAGCTATAATCATATGCTATGAGTTTATAATCATATTTCCTCAACTCATAGAAGATTTCATCTAAAACTTTAAATTTTAATTTTAATATGTAAAAAGCTGGACTTTAAGGAGAAAAAATGCTTGATGTCTGGTTCTCCCAATAGAAAATTATCTAGCTATTATTTCTGAAAACAAGAATTGTAATTTAGATTCTCCATCTTCAGTATCAAGTCTGTGTCTCTGGTGCTATTGATTACATCATTTGTGTTACTGTTGTCCTTACAGAGCAGCTAAGAGTACAATGAATAACAAAGGTGTTGGACCCATGTTGCACAGGTCAGCATTCCTACCATATTCCTTTAAGGTTACGTGATCCTACTTGCTAGATCTATCTCTTTATGCCTTATTTGCTCAACACTAAAATAGTAATAACAGTAAGGGTAATAATAGTTGTTAAAGTTAAGTGATCTCATACAAATAAAGTGTTTAAGAATTACAAATGTCTAATACTGAATAGTCATTTTTGTTATTTCAATTGTTTTTCATTTACAATGCATTCCTGACTCTTGCAGGAGTCTGAGTTTGCTGTCCTGGCCTAAGCAAATCCTATTGCCCTTTAATGATAGCTCAATGATCATCTTATGTTCTGTACATCATGTAGTTCTCTTCTCTATGCCTTTAGCATATTTGCCTCTTCTCTCTGAGTGAGTTTCACACCTGTGTGTACCTAGACACCTGCAATCAGAGTTGAAGAAGACAAGGTCTCCTTCACTTTTTATCTAATCAACTGTTCCAAGCATTGTGCTGGTGCATGAAAGCTGCTCAAAAATGCATTAATGAAGGGTATAAATCTCTCCCACTATAAATGCTTTAAGTAGAGATATACAGTTGAGTTCACATTGAGCAATTTGTCTTTGTTGATCTAAGCTTTGTGAAAATTCTCTGATCATCTTCTCTGGATGAGCTTTGCTTTTTCAGCTCTGCTAACTGGAAAACAAGGCATTTTTCTTCCTTTCTTTTGCATACATAAAATAATTCATATGCTAATGTTTGGATTCATAAGCATGCCTGTGCTACACACAACAGAAATATAAAGTCTGATCATCAGCCATTCAGGATTCCAGGCCACGTGGTCACATTCTGTATTGCTGAAAGGCAGCAGAGATGAAGGTAATAGTATGGAGTTCTTCATCTAGAGATCTTTATTCAGTCCCCTTCTTCTGTTTTGCCCAGTCCACCTACCTATGGACGACAGGAAGAACTCTTTCATGTGGGAAGAATTCTCTGGCATAATCGAAGTCCCAGAAGCAGTTAGAGATCAAGAACAGGCTGTTCAAATGAAGGAAAGGGCAGGAGGTAATTAACATTCACTGAACAGCAATCATTTACAGCGTACATCATACACATGCTCACTAATTTCCCAGGACAATTTTGTGAATTTCTGTTCATGAAACACTTACCCTTCATATATGTGGCCATTGACATTTTAAGGAATTATATTATTTATCAAAGTTATACAATTCATGTGTTAGAACAAAACATCAAACCTAGAATTGGGAGCAGGTGAGTTTCTGAGGATTCTTCTGTTTCTACATCCCATCTCATCATAGGAACACCTTGATTATGGTCACAACTTATTTATTGTGGTTTCTGGGACTTCGAAGTTTGGTTCTCACGCTTGCATGGCAATTGCTTTGCCCACTCACTCCAATCCTCTTTTTGTTGTTGTTGTTGCTGTATTTTTTTTGAAACAGAGTCTCATATAGTCTAGACTTGCCTCAAAATATCATTTATGTGATAAAGGATGACCTTGAATGCCTCCTATTCCTCCTAAGTGCTGGGATTACTGACGTACACTACCATGTCTAGTTTATGTGGTGCCAGGTATCAAACCCAAGCCTTTGTGCATGCTGGGCAGGTATTCTACCAAGGGAGTTATACCCCCCAGTCAAACAATTCACTTTTAGGCTGCATAAATTGGAAGGACTATGGAACTTTGGAATACAGATTATAAATGAAATATGAAAACATCGTGGAGGCTCAGGAAGAGACTGTTGTCAAAGGTGTACTTCCTTTCTTTGCTGCAATCTAGTTTAGGGCAGACACCCAGTGGTTTTCCTTGGTGGCAAACCCCTCATTTCTGAAACATTAATTTGTTGTGTTACATTGTTAATGATGTAGTTGGGAAAGCCTGCTTTCATTGCTCAGCATCATGAAGAGATACTGGACAGCTGGTTTGTCTTTATAGAAGTAAAGCATCCACAGCCTGCTGGACCCAAGAGCTCCATCTAGAGACCTACATCTGGAGTTTAATGGCCAATTTGAAGAAAGCTCTTCAACACTACTAAGAGTGTTGGTATTATAGTAGTAACAGATAGTCAGTGTGTCCCAAGTACTGCTTGAAGTGTGTTGTACAGGTTGTTTCATTTGATCTTCATGAACATTCTGAGATCAGAATCCTTACTGTCTTATGTATCACTAATGAGGAAATTAAGGCACAAAGATATCTTTTAAAGTGCAGCTAATGTTACAGTGTTAGGAAGCAGAAGGGTGATCCTAGGATTAAAGTGGAGGTCATTTGACATCAGAGTATATCTTAGAAATCTCCACATTACTCCAATGATTAAAAAATATTGTCTCTGAAATATTTGTTTTAAACTACTAAGATATCCATGTGTAAGCCTCGACACGCTGAGATGCACACTACTACAGAGAAGTCGGATTAATGCTGGGATAAATATATTACTGTTTTCTATGTGAGCCCTTCTCAGATGTTAACAAAAATAATTACCACTCTCCTTATGTGTAAATTACCATCGCGTTTCTAAATAAGAACTAATGAGAAACCCCTGAGCACAGGAAAATTGCTCATCACAGCCATACATCAGATGGTAAGAATGGAAAAGCCAGTCAAATCATTGAGCACCGGATCTTTCCATGAACTCACTCATCCCAACTCATTCCAGAATAGCATGGTTATTTTGAAATGAAACCTCACTTGGATCAGCACAGCCCATATTTTCATTATTCAAAACTTGGAATTATGTGATCGTCTCCTTAAATCTTACTGGTTTCTAGATTCAATCACTTTCTTCAAGCCAAATATAAGGGTTTCCTTGTCCGTTGTTTGAGAACGGACAAAGGTTATAAATGATCTGGACACTGATGCAGATGTGATAGTGACTGAGGAGGATAGGTTTGGACAGGTACAAACATGAGGAAGAAGGAACAAGCAGGAAATTTGTGGGCAAACCATTGACTAGATTGGTGACTAGGAGAAAGTGGTGGGAAGAGATGCTTGAACCAGAACTCTTGTGTGACAAGATGATCAAACATGTTTGCCTAATTGTTTATAATGTCTGAAGGTTACCCATGATAGCCTAGCCTAGTTTCCACTCTATCATCTTTTTTTTCTTTTACATGATCTTACTCTGTAGCCCTTATGCAGTCCAGGCAGGCTTGGAGCTTTCCATATTCCTGCCTCAGCTTCCTGAATGCTGGAGATACCAACTTCTATTCTCTAATCTCTGCTCAAAGTAATTCTTTTTTTAAAAACTTATTTTAATTTTCATTGTGTGCATGTGCGTGCATGTGCGTGCATGTGTGTGTGTGTGTGTGTGTGTGTGTGTGTGTGTGTGCACGCGTGCGCACGTGCACATGCATTACTTATATCTGGGTGTATCAGAGGGCACTATGTGTGCCTGTGGAGGCCCAAGGGTGACTTTGGGAATCACCCTGCATTAATTTTACCTCTAATTTGCTTTGCTCTAGAGTTTCACAGGCTCCACCTTCCAGGACTGAAAGTACAGGCTGCTGCCATTTCCAGTCTGATGTTTTTCTATATGGGATCCAGGATCTGAACTTAGGACTTTCTGTTTGCAAGGCAGGGCTTAACCCTGAGCCATCTCTCTGGACTGCTGAAAGCAATTCAAGGGATCTTCCCAAAGCAGCTTCCATATTTATAAAAATTCCTTCAAAGTTTAATTTGCCCTTCCACTTTGTACACAGCTAGAGAAACCTTCCACACCCAGAAAACTGCTCCTTGAAAGACATAGAATTTGCTGGCACCTTGATCATTGACTTCATAGTCTCCATATCAGTGAGAAATAAGTTTCTGTTACTTATAAGCCACCTGATCTATGGTACTTACTTATAGCAGGCAGAAAGTATGCCCTTGCTAAATAAGTATCTACTATACCCTTAATGTTAGGGAGAAAGATCAGTAGATTAGGTATTCTCTTTTACTGATTCAGAAAAACAACAAATCTTATACTAGGAATGAATAAATGAACTCGATATACTTATTAGTTAGAATACCCTAGGCAGAACTGAGGCACCAGATAAAACCCTGAAACTCTAATTGACACACTGAAAGTGTGTTTGCCAGTCATTTAATACCTCAATCATGTTAATAGCCTTCTTGCATCTTGCAATTGGACCTTTTGCAAAGTTACCCTCCACAGTTGCTGCAGCCAAAGAAGGATAAGTAGGTGATAAATGAGAGATATGTCCATGAAATCGGTTCATACCAATAACATCTATTTCCCATGGGTCAAACGAGAAGACCCAACTTGGATAAAATATACAGATAATGACAAAGTAATAAAATGTCCTATGTCATCATGGAAGCAGCTAATGAATCTGATTGGGGACGTCATCTAAGAAATGGAGCTGATATTAGATTTGATATTAGTGATAGGCAAGTGATAGACAAGAACATTCTTCTACCTTAACTGAGGTGAGGGAGTTGAAAATGAAGTTTAATTCATTAGAGTAAAAGAAGAGCAGGCAAGTTGCAAGTCTTCATCCCAATAGTAGCAGAAAACATATCCAACACAGATAGCTCAGGGAGTCTAAGAAGGAAATAGTTGTAAAGATCCAATAATGTTAAATAAAGCAATATGAATGTTGAGACACCCAGAATCCAAAAATTTGTTACTGTCTGTAATTCATTAATGAAGAAACAAGGAGAAGACAGATCCTGTCTTCCAGTTTCCCCATCTCAGGCTAATACCCCATTGGCTAACCAGAATAGGCAAGCAAACCAGCCATGCTAAATCTGTCTATGATCATTGGTCTCCAAGAGCAAGGATCCAAGCACCAGGTGTGGGGGAAGGCTTGAAAACAAAAAGAGCAGCTCATCAGACACAGGCAAGAAATGAAAATTTAAAAAAGGGCAGTTTTTTTGAGAAATGGAAAGATATATCCATTCTGATTTTAATGAGCAATATCCTTTTTATCATTCCAGTTGGTTTCAATCCTACAGTGGCTATTCAGATTTAAAACAAAAAACAAACAAACAAATAAAAAACACTGCAATGGCAATCTGTAGATAATACAAGTATCCTAAGGGGAAAAAATCATCTAAAATGAATGTACCCTTATCCAAAAGACTCCAGGGCCTTATAGAAGAGCAGCACAGGAATGGCGCTTTCTTAAAGCCATCTGCTTATTCAACCAACAAGTCAGCAAATATCTTTTGGGCAGCTACTAAGTGTCTGCTACCAAGTAAAGAGGAACATGACAGTTATGGCTTATCCTCTCCTCTCCTGTGTCTCAGTCTATGGTAATGACTAATGCAATTAAACTGACAGTTTGGAAAGAAGGCATAAGTTAGATCATAAAGAGTTGGCCAGTTCCAGTGAGATGTGGCTCTCCTACACTAATTTTAATGGGAAACCATAGCACATATGAGGCCAGGCCTTCTCACCACACTTGCAATAGCACAAGCAATTTAGAGCGGTTGTACTTCAGCAAAACATCAGCAGTAGCTTTCTCACTTGGACCCCAGGCCTCCCCAGCCATAGACTTTTAACTAGGTTCACAGTACCATATCTAAATCCTCTCCAGTGGAGAGGCCTGCGACCCAATCAGAAAGCAGTTTCTTACCTCACATGACTGGCTTGCTGCTCTTACACTTTTAGACATATCTTCCCTGTCTGATCCCAAAAGTAGTAGAAGAGAGGAGATTAGCAAAATAAGGGGAGAAATATCTGAAATCGAGATTAAGAAAACGATACAGAAAATTAACCAGTCAAAAAGCTGGTTCTTTGAAAAAATCAATAAGATTGATACACCCCTAGCTAAATTAGCCAAAAGCAGGAGAGAGAAAACCCAAATTAACAAAATCAGAAATGAACATGGAGATATCACTACTGATACCCAAAAAATCCAGAGAATTATAACATCATACTTCACAAACTTATACTCTGTGAAGTTTGACAACACAAAAGAGATGGATGAATTTCTAAGTAAACACAACTTACCTAAATTGAATCAGGAAGTTGTGAATTATTTAAATAGTCCTATAACATATAAGGAAATTGAAGAAGTAATCTCAAATCTTCCCACCAAAAAATGTCCTGGACCAGATGGATTCAGCACAGAGTTCTACCAGACATTTAAGGAGTTAATAACACCAATACTCCTTAAACTGTTCCATCAAATAGCAAAGGAAGGAACACTACCAAATTCCTTCTATGAAGCTAATATCGTTTTAATCCCAAAACCTAATAAAGACTCACTTAAAAAAGAAAACTATAGGCCGATCTCTCTGATGAACACAGACGCAAAGATTCTCAACAAAGTCTTAGCAAATCAGATTCAAAAACAATATTAAAAAGATTATTCACGGGGACCAAGTAGGCTTCATCCCCGGCACACAAGGTTGGTTCAACATACGCAAATCAATAAATGTAATTCATCATGTAAACCAGTCCAAAGTCCAAGACCACATGATACTCTTGATAGATGCAGAAAAAGCTTTTGACAAGATCCAACAGCCTTTTATGATCAAAACGCTAGAGACAGTAGGAATGGAAAGAACCTTTATCAATATAATAAAAGCTGTATACAACAAGCCCACAGCAAGGATTATGCTCACTGGAAGCATTCCCACTTCGACCAGGAACTAGACAAGGCTGTCCACTCTCACCACTTCTATTCAATATTGTACTTGAAGTGTTAGCTGAAGCCATAAGACAAGAAAGGGACATAAAAGGGATTCAAATCGGCAAGGAAGAAGTCAAGCTATCCCTATTTGCAGATGACAAATAGGTCTTATACTTGAGTGATCCCAAAAACTCCACCAGGAAGCTCCTGGAACTAATTGAGAAGTTCAGCAGGGTGGCAGGATACAAAATAAATGTGCAAAAATCAGAGGCCTTCCTATATGCACAGAATGAAAGAAGTGAAAAAGCCTTGAGAGAAACAATCCCATTTACTATAGCCCCTAAAAAAATGAAATACCTTGGTATAAACCTAACCAAGGAGGTAAAAGACCTTTACAATGAAAACTTTAAAACCCTAAAGAATGAAATTGCAGAAACAAGGAGAGAGGGGAACATGTTACAGCAGAGAAAATAGGTCTCCATCAAGGAATGCAAGTAAATAATGTGACACCTGGTTAAGTTCACAGACATTAGTTCCTGATCATTTACAACTGAGGGGGTATGATCTCACCAGAAGGGGAGGGCATATAGTTAAGCAGATAAAAAGTAATCATTTTGCAAATGGGTGATTGACCCCTCCCTCACTGTGGTTTCCTACTTTTATTACATCTACCCTTGGATGTGCTATTATAACAATACTCCAGTTTAACAGCTTTTTGTCTCTGACCAGGGGGTGACATACAGTGCCCATCAGAATGGAGTGAAGGGCATTGCAGGAGCAGCAAAACTGCAAAAGAAAATCAACGAACCACAATCCAGAACTTCAGAGACTCTATATCAACCACATAGAACCAGGCCAGCCTAATTTCTCCCCAGCCTAATTTGCGGAAAAGGGGGCAGTAAGATTGTAAGAGCAAAAGGATGGGAGGAATAACGACTTGCAAGATTCTCTACACTAGTTAGGGCCAAAGCAATCATGATAGGACTTTGCATGCCCTGTGCAATGTCCAACACACTATTGACCTCACAAAGTCTAGCATCTGCTAAAGGCACCAAGATCCTTGGAGGCAAGGGATTGACAGCCATAGTAGTATTCCTATGCTTAAGGGGAACACGGGAAAAGGTTCAGGGAAATGCCACTGGGCCCTTGTATGTCATCAGAGAGGAGGACCCAGAGGAAAGTTAGGAATACACAATAAAGGACTCTCTGGGAATTGGGGGGGAGGCACTGGGGGATGGGGAGGGAGGGGTGAGGGGAGGGGGAGCAGAGGGTTCGGGGGGAGGAGGAGGGAGGGAGGGAGGGAACTGGTCTACCTAGTAAGTTTGTATGAGCAGAAATTAAAAAAAAATCACACACACAAAAAAAGAAATTGCAGAAGACACCAGAAGATGGAAAGACCTCCCATGTTCCTGGATTGGCAGAATCAGCATCGTAAAAATGACCATCCTACCAAAGGCAATATACAAATTCAATGCTATACCAATTAAAATCCCAAAGCAATTCTTTAAAGAAGTTGACCAAACAATCTCAAAATTCATATGGAGGCACAAAAGACCGAGGATAGCAAAGACAATCCTGAGTAACAAAAACACTGCTGGAGGTATCACCATACCAAACCTTAGTTTATACTACAAATCCATAGTTATAAAAACAGCCTGGTACTGGCTCCAAAATAGACACACAGATCAATGGATAAGGATTGAAGACCCAGATAGAAGCCCACAAAATTACAGCCATTTGGTCTTTGACAAAGCGGCCCAAAGAATCCAATGGAAAAAGAACAGCATCTTCAACAAATGGTGCTACCAAAACTGGATCTCCACATGCAGAAGATTAAAGCTGGACCTGTACTTGTCACCATGTACAAGACTTAATTCCAAATGGATCAAGGACCTTGATATCAGGCCAGAGACTATAAAAACTATAGTTGAAAGGATAGGGAACTCCCTCGAGCTGATTGGGCTAGGCCAACACTTCCTAAACAGACATCCAATGGCACAGTCACTGCTACTAGCTCTCAACAGTTGGGATCTTGTGAAATTAAAGAGCTTCTGTTCAGATAAAGAGATTGTAACAGGAGCTCAAAGGCAACCCACAGAATGGGAGAAAATCTTCACTAACCACATATCTGATAGAGCTCTACTGTCCAGAGTGCACAAAGAACTTAGAAAATAAACACCAAGGAAACCAATGGTCCAATTAAAAAATGGGCCCTGGAACTTAAAAGAAACTTTACCTGGGATGACATTAAAATGTCTAACAAATATCTTAAAAAATGCTCCACTTCCTTAGCCATCAGGCAAATGCAAATCAAAACTTCCCTGAGATATCATCTCACCCCGGTCAGGATGGCAAAAATCCACAATACAAACAACAACAAATGCTGGAGAGGATGTGGAGAGAGGGGAACTCTCCTACATTGCTGGTGGGAGTGCAGGCTCATACAACCACTCTGGTGAGCTATCTGGAGATTCTTAAAGAAATTAAAGATTGAAATGCCATATGACTCTGCTATTCCACTTCTGAGAATAACCCCACATACAGCAAAAAATCACCTCGATAGTACAAGCTGAATGGGCTTTTATAATAACCATGTTCATAGCAGCACTGTTTACAATAGCAAAGTCATGGAATCAGCCCAAATGTCCAACAGTTGACGAGTGGATAAGGAAACTGTGGTATATCTATACAATGGCGTACTACTCAGCCATCAAAAATGATGAATTACTGGAATTTGCCGAGAAATGGATGTCATTAGAAACAATTATATTAAGTGAAGTATCCCAGTCCCAGAAAATTAAGCACTGTATGTACTCCCTACTAGGTGGCTCCTAGTACCAAACCCACCCAGCCCACCTAGAGACACTCAAAGATAAATCTCTGTAATACCTATAGTAATTGCAAGGATTATGAACAGGAGGGATGGGGTAGGAGGGCCACACCAGAAACAAGGAGAGAAGGGACCATGTTACAGCAGAGAAAATAGGCCTCCATCAAGGACTACAAGTAAGTAATGAGACATCTGGTTAAGTTCACAGACTTTCCTTCCTGATCATGTACAACTGAGGGGGTGTGATCTCACCAGAAGAGGAGGGCATATAGCCTGGCAGATAAAAAGTAACCATTTTGCAAGTGGGTGATTGACCCCTCCCTCACTGTGGTTTCCTACTTTTATTACATCTACCTTTGAATGGGCTTTTATAACAAGACTCTAGTTTAACAGCTTTTTGTCTCTGGCCAGTGGGTGACATCCAATACCCATCAGGATGGAGTGAAAGGCATTGCAGGAGCAGCAAAACTGCAAAAGAAAATCAACAAACCAGAATCCAGAACTTCAGAGACTCTATATCAACCACCTAGTAGTACTAGGCCAGCCTAATCTGTCCCCATCCTGAAGCTCAGGGAAATTTGCCGAAGAGCGGGCGGTAGGAGCACAAGGATGGGAGGAGCAATGATTTGCAAGATATTCCACCCAAATTAGGGCCGAAGCAATCACAATTGGATTTTGCATGCCTTGCGCAATGTCCAACATACTATTGACCCCACAAAATCTAGCATTTGCTAAAGGCACCAAGATCCTTGGAGGCAAGGGATTGACAGCCACAGTAGTGTTTCTATGCTTAAGGGGAACACAGGATAGGATTCAGGGGAATGCCACTGGGTCTTTGTACGTCATCGGAGAGGAGAGCCCAGCGGAGAGACTGGCAGGCACATTAAAGGATTCTCCGGGGATTGGGGGGGGAGGCACTGGGAGATGGTAAGGGAGGGGTGAGGGGAGGGGGAGCAGGGGGGTCGGGAGGAGGAGGAGGGACGGAGGGAACCGGCGTACCTACTAAGTTTGTATGAGCGGAAATAATAAAAAAATGTTTAAAAAAAAAAAAGACGTATCTTCCCTGGTTGGTCAGCAGTGTTACATGCAGCGTCTACAGCTAGGATGATGGATAATACTCTCCCCACCCCAGCAGCCTGCATAGCACCTTCCAGCACAGAGAGGAAGAAGCTTCCAGTGCATTTTTGGTTCTATTTTTTATGGTCCACAGTTAGAGCATGTGGTATCTTCAGCAACAGGAGAGGAGAGCCCAGTGGATCTCACCAGAATACCCTATTATACATAATACACTGTTATGTATAATTGATACACGCTAATAGAAACATTAAAATTACATTGTCATTTCATTCTTGAAGCCATGCAAAAGATGGACATGTGAAGAAACAGAAAATTGTTTTAGGATCTGTTAAAAAAATTCACTGAATCCACTGAAGTTATTATAATAGAAATACATACATTAACATGCATTTTCAAGGGGATCTAATTTGTTATAAATTGTTAAAACCAGAGTAAGATCAGATTCCATCTCTGAAGAACCTTATAGATCCTAAGTCTTGCATGTATTGGCTTGCCAGCTTCAGGGATAGTCACTCTGCATGGTATTTCACCTTCATGAATTCACTGAATATATTTGTTCTTTAAGGCATTCCTCAGGAATGACCAGAAACTTGGTGGCTTAGAATAACAGAATATTACTCTCTATCCTGTGGAGGCCAAAAGTGCATACTCAAGGTGTTTGAGTTCCTTGTGGAGGGCCCGAGAGAATCTAGTCTGTCCCTCCTTCTTCGCTTATGATTGTTGCACATCTGTCTAATCTCTATTTTATTCCTTTGTGTCTTTGAGCTTTGAGTCTCCCTCTCCTTTCCCTAATGAGGTTGTCTGGAGCCCACTTTTGGTCCCAGATGACCTCTTTTCCAGATCTTAAGTATATCTGCCAATTAGCACACAAAGTCATATTTAGAGATACCCAAGGATAGAACTTTGGCCTTTTATTTTCCTGCATGTACTATGAGTGCAATGTCAAACTAAATCAAGCCAAGTCAAGGTGTTACTACTGTGCTACTAGATTCTAATTCCTACAGCAAAGTACTATGCAAATGGTGGTCATTAATGTATTTTAAAAGAAATTTTATCCATTTTAAGGGTCATCTGACATAGTATATTATTTTAACCATTTTTTCACAAGTAAATCTTAATAATAAAAATAAAAGTTAGGCATAGTTGCATTTTTCTAATGCATAATAAGCACTTGCCTATAATAAACATCCATATAAATTTACAAATAAGCAAGAGATGAGAAAACATTGAAGAAAGGAGAGGACAAGAAAGAATGAAAGGAAAGGAAAGGAAAGGAAAGGAAAGGAAAGGAAAGGAAAGGAAAGGAAAGGAAAGGAAAGGAAAGGAAAGGAAAGGAAAGGAAAGGAAAGGAAAGGAAAGGAAAGGAAAGGAGGAAAAGAAAAGGACTAGAAAAAGAACAGAAGGGAAGAAGGAAGGAACATTCTTTTATTATATATGCTCTTTTGCTTCGCTTCCAGATCTGTTCTTTAAATCTAGGTCTAAATGTCCTAAAGAAAAAAAATGCTATAATCAGAGAAATGCAACTTAAAATTACCTTGAGATTCCATCCAACCCCAGTCAGAGTGGCGGTTATCAAGAAAAGAAGTAAAAATATCGATAAGGATAAGGGTGAAAGAAAATCTTCACATACCACTGATGGCAATGTTAACTCACCCATCCATTATAGAAGCCAATATTGAAATTTCTCAAGAAACTACAAACGGATCCTCCATTAATCCAACTATATCCTTTCTAGGTATTTCCCAAAGACTCTACATCAGCATATCACAGAGACACTTGCACATCTGTGTTCACTGCAACACTGTACACAACAGCTAAGTTATGGAATTATTCTGGATGTCCATCAACAGAGAAATCAATAAATAATGTAGTGTATATGCACAGTGTAATCATTTTCAGCACAAAAATGCAAGTTACATCATTTTTAGAGAAATGGATGTACTGGTGTCCAGATTTAAATATGTTTCCCCCCACCCCCAGGATCATGTGTTTGAATTCTCAGTTGATGTTTGGAAAGGTAGAGCCTTGCTGGAGGAAGGCATGTCACAGGGGGTGGGCCTTGAGATTGGTTAGCCCCACCCTGCTTGCACTAGGAATCTGCTCTAGGAGTTTGTAGCTTGCCTTCTCAGCTTCCATGATGTCTGCAGTGACCTAATCCTCCTCCAGCTTCTGTCAGCCTGCCATGCCTGTCCCATCACAAAGGACTTTATTTCCTCTCTGGAACCTTAAGCCAAATAAATTTTCCTTTTCTCCTTTGATGTTGTTTGAGTTTGAGCAGTGTTGTCTCACAGCAGCAGAGAGAATAACTGAGACAACTGGCAATAAGTGAATTATGTTAGTCCTAGAAAGACAAGTATCACGTGCTTTCTTCCGTCTTTGGGACCTACATGCTATAGATGCATCATGTATGTATTATTGACATGAAACTAAAAATGAAAGTGTCTGGGGAATAAAGGAGGACTAGTAGAGAGGGGAAACGAAGACTGAGTAATAAAATATTCGGGGAAATACTCACAAAGAACATTACATATTGCATGAAAACGGCCTGGTTGTAGTTTGCCTGCATGGTTGCTGGTAAAACACCATGGAACAAGAGGGAACAAGAGGTTTATCTTCCTGGTTACAGTTGTTTGTCCATCTTAGCAGAAAAACTCACACCAACATCATGGGCCAAGGGAACTGGCCACACCATCTCTACACAACAGCTGAGAGAGGGATGATCCTTACTTGCCAGACCAGCACGTGTGGCCAAGTATTCACAAGGATGCCCACTTTCTCAACCAGTTCTCTGTATTTTACTCCAAGGCCTAGTCCCACCTACCATGGGCTGAGCCTTCTCCATCAGCTAGACATTCTCTTGCAGGTTTGCTCTGGGCTTAACCCTTAACTGTCAAGTTGATACCTGTGCCTAACTATGACAAGCCTTATGTTATCCTTCATAATAATGAAGAGAGAAATAGCTCATTGAGGAAGGTGCATGCTCCCAAACCTGGCAATCTGAGTTTGATTCCCAGAGGCCCCCATGGTAGAAGGAGAGAAATGACTTCTGACTTCTACCTGTGTGCAATGACATGCAATATGTTCTCTTGTTTGCTCTTCCCTTCTTCTCTCTCTCTATCTCTATTTCTATCTCTCCCTTTCTTCTCTCAAATATATAAATATGAAGTTGAAAAGAATGAAAAAGTAGGGCATAAGCAAAGTATATAAAGAAAGAAGTTAGCTCTAGGAAGTGCTGAATTTAGGGCCTTCACAGACATTATTTCAGGTGGTTTATTTCCCAGCCCAATGATGCTGACACCATTTTCCTGAGCATCTGACACCCAAGGCTTACAAAGGTTACATAACTTCCCCAGGATTACACAGCTATCAGGGAAACAGCAAACATGGGATCTAAAGTCATGCTTGCTGGAGATTCCTCTATGGTCCCCAACATGACTTTGCTACATCACTGTTTTAGTTTGCTGTGTCACCTATTATAAAGACAGAAAACAGCACTGAAGAATGTGAACTGGTTCCTCACTTAAACTTACATTTTTTTAACTAGGGTAATTTTCAACCATATGATGGAGTCAAAGAAACAGAGCATTACTGTAAAATGCAACAGGAGCTCCAAGAGATAACCAGTGAGCATAGGACCTAGATACAGGTATCAACTTGATGATTGAGAATTGAGCCTTTAAGTAGACCTATGAAGAATTGTCTAGTTAAGGCAAACCCTCAGCAAACCCATGGGTAATTATCTATTTGAGGTGGAAACACCCAATCTATAGTAAGTGGCACCATACCCTAGGTGAGGGGAGGGGATAGAGAAAATGAATAGACAGCTAGTTAAAAAATGGCAGACTAGCAAGTTGAAAAGTCAGCTTTTGATGAGGCCAGTTCCCTGGGTTACTGGTATTAGTATGAACTCTACTGCCAGATAATGTACTGTAGAACTGTGAGCATGAATACACCTTTTGTTCTCTGGGCTTGGATCCTATAGTCATTCAGCAATGGGAAGATTAAACTAACACAACATGGAATTGAATAGATAGGGGAAGAATCAAGAAGGCGCAACAATCCTAAAGCAAGAGTATGTGGGGATAGCAAAAGGCTAGTGGGGCCAGAAGACAGTGAGAAGGCAGGAGAGGCCTTGCGATGAGCAAGCGCAGGCCGGGCCACGAGGTTCCCATGCAGGCAAGGGAGGTAGGATGGCTTGGACATTAGATGTAATTTTCAGAGTCCTGAAAGATGTTTTGACACAGAGACAATAGTGTCCACTGATAGTCTTAAAAGTTGCTTTGGTCCTTCCTAGGGGACTAACACTAGAGTGAACAGGTTCTGAATTGGTTTTAGTATTATTTTTCTATGAAAGATGTTAACAGTCAAACTAAGTCAATGTTGATGGAGGGAGGGAGAGAATTTAACTGATCTGAGACCTAGATGTGATTATTAAGAGAAAGAGAAGAAACGATAATGACATCTTGCATCTTGATTTGATTAATGATGCAGTTGCTTCACATTAAGGAGCTGACATTTAGAGTGAGTGGTCTTTGCTGAATCACCTCTGCTTTCCTATAACTCCTCACAAGCCTCACACTTTTAGCTATGCATGTGTACACACACACACACACACACACACACACACACACACACACACCTGATCCTTTCTCACCCCACTTCTGAGAATTTCCCCCAATGACTTATAGCTCTGAATATTAGCTCTGGAAGACCTCAGGGATTGCCCTCCCTGGCTCCCTCATTTTACAGATGGAAAACTGAGACAGAAATTGGCCTATTCAAGGTCGCTCAGCTGCCATGACAAGGCCAGAAGAGAACACACAGGTCTCTTGATTCCAAAACAAAATTTCTGCTTCAGTCAAGCTGCCTTCTGAGATGCCCTCACCTCCAGAGTCTCTCTCCTTCCACTGTGACTTTGTGATGAAGCCGTTAGTCCTCTCTTCCTGTCTCCTCTACACCTGCTTTGCCTCCCTAGATAAGGTCAAAGTCTGTGTCATCATTTGGCATTCCACACAGTGCTGACTCTATTACCCAGGCTATTCAATACACTTAGAGGTGGCTGATTGATTGCACTGTTCGCCCACATTTGCATGCCTAACCTCTCATATTTTTAACTCTGCAATCTCAATCTATGTAGCAGTCAGGCACATCCAGTTCTGGCTTGCTCTAGAGAAAAAAATAAAATATTGCTCATTTTATATCTTTATTCTTATCACTGCTGTTACTGTATCTGCTCGAGCTATCATAAATGAAATTGCAGTCTCTATATTCTTTGATTTCCTCCACCATCTCTGCACAAACAGGGCTAGACTGAGATCTGAGATTCCGTCTACTTGTGACTAAACCCTGGACATCTCATTAGTGATCGATGACCTAATCCTTTTAATATGCCTTCCAAGAAGGCTTCCTCATTACACGCTCCCTCAGGAACACAGGGGACAGCAGTGGGGAGAGGAAGGGAGGAAGAGAGTAAATTCTCTGAAGATCCACTTTGACTTTAGAAACAAGCAAATCTTGTCCATGCAGAGATGGTGGAATAAACACTGAAAATCTGCCCTGGGCTCGCTTGTTCTCACTCATGTAGCAACTTGTAAGTTCATCCATTCCTACCTGACACTGTTGCCTCTTGCTCTTCTCCTAGACACACATAAATAGCTTGGAGGATGCTGCTCTTGGGCTTCCCAGGAGACCCGCTAAGTACGTGACTCTGTGTGTGTGTGTGTGCGCGTGTACACAAGGAGACATTTGTGTGTTCATGCATATGGAGGACCAAGGATGGCATCCATCTAGAATGATCCTGGATTGCCCTACCTCTTTATTGCCACCACCATATCTGCCCTGCATTTTTATGTGGGATCAGGTCCATTTGCTTTCAAGGCAAAGGCCACTGAGCCATCTCAGCAGCCCCCCCAAGGAAGGGTCCTTGGGTCCATCTCTTATCTGCTTTGGTTATTGCTGTTCCATGCAGTCTAGATATCCCTGATGTCCGAACATCTTGTAACAAATGACAACTTAGACACACGTTCTACCCCATATTTGAATAATTATCATTCTAACAAGGCAGGGTTATAAGGCTGTATAAATAGCTTAAGGGCCAAGAGTACTAAGGACTGTCAAGACGGCTCAGCAGGTAAAAGATGAAACTCGGTGTTGCATGAGGCGGAAAAATTCATAGCAAAATGACTTATAGGAACAGGGGGTTTTGTTTTGGTTTATGATTATCTGGTTACAGTTCTTAATCCAGGTTGGCAGAGTCCATGCCAATGCTAGCGGCAGAGGGAACTGGACACACCACATCCACAGGAATGTTGAAAGGGGCAAATCTCACTTGTCGGGTAGCATGTCTGTCCAAGTATTCCAGAGAATGCCCAACCACTTACCCAGTACCCTCCATCCTATCTACCTGCCCAGGGTTGGTCCCACCCACTGTGGGCTGGGTCTTCCCTCATCGATCTCTTCCAAGATTGCTCAAGGGCCTTCCTTAACTATTAACTCTTCACAAATGTGCTATAGCAGTAGCCTGCAAAGGTCAAGTTGACACCTATATCTAACTATCACGCTGAGTTTGATCCCTGAAGGATAGAAGGAGAGAAACGATTTCCAATGTTGTCTTGTGACCTGCTATGGCATACATACCTGTCTCTTCCCCTCTCTTACTCTCTCTTTCTCTATTCTTTCTTGAATAAATAAAATATTATAGGAAAGAAAAGAGATCTTAGCTAAAAGTCAGGCAGAACTGAACAAAGCTTTGATCTTCTATATAGCAGCACAAGATTGGACAAAAAATATTTAGCCCCTTTCAGACTCAGTTCTCTCATCCATTCTTTAAAGGTTTAAAGTTGGAATTAAAGGCAGTAACACAGGAACCTTTAAGATAAAGTGTGACAGAGTGAGCATGCAACAATTACTAGTGACTCTTAGAACTACTGATGTTATTGTTAGAGGAGACTAGCATGTTTCTAGAAGTTAAAATAGTGATGACAGAGAAGACAAGAGTTCCTTTAGTGCCTTTCTAACTTAGAGTAGGGGAAACAAAAGAACCTCTGGGAAACCGTTGAAAACTGTACTGTGCCCCATGGGTGGCACAGCCTAAAGGCTAGTGAAGCGGCAATCCCATAACTTCAGGGTATAATAAGTTCAGGAGCGTTACCAGGAAACTTTATCTTGCCAACAAAAGTAAGCAGGGGCTCTCGCGAAAAGAGTTTAAATCTGGTCACTAGGCAGTGTTACAAACAGCGAACCCAGATGGACAGTAATATTTACGGTCAATTTACCAGAATCAGGTATCAGATGACCTCTGACACAAGCCACTGCTTACTAAAGACCTAATTAGCTGTAAAAATGAGGTGACAAGTCAATTGTATCAGCACAAAGGACGAATTTGTCATGTGGGGTTGGGCTGGTGGGAGGCCTGCCTTTTACAGCTTCTGGGTGGTTTCTTTGCTGCAAAGCAGCTAACTTCGGGAAGGGAGGAGGAGTCCGGAGCCAAGTGCAGGGGACCCAAGGAACACTGTTCCTAGGTGGGATGTCATGCCCACAGCGACCTCACCACCCAGAGATAACCTAATGTCTTAGTGCTTATTGATGAGAGGATGCAGAGCCACCAAAAACACATGGTTCCCTGTTTCCCGCTCTGCTTTGGCAGAGGAGAATTAACTTTCATCAGCTGCAATACTTTTTCCTTCAATTTTTAAACTCCTGTATGTTCATTGAATTGCTAGAATCCCTCAGGCAAAAAATAAAGGGGGGAGGGAATCTCCTATGAATTCTCCCTTCCTAAATATTCAGTGTTAGGATCTTTATCTTTGGGGTAGCTCTTGCTTACATCAGTAAACAAAGGTAGAGTTTAAATAAGCTCTTGTTTACATCAATAAACAAAGAGTCTAATTTCAAAATCATTATCAACTTCACGTTATATTTAAAAAAGTATATCTTATGTGACTAATTGATTTACAGTAGCATGGCTGTAGTCCACATAATTCCTGTTTCCAAGTTCTCTAGCTTGCACAGGTCACTTTTGTTAATGACACAAGACTGTTTGTCCCCCTGAGATGTTGTGGAGGACATTGGTATGTTGTGGCTTACGCAAGCCAGGACCCTTCAAGGTTGCCTGTCCATTCCTAAAAACTTCAGAGTCATTGCTTGTACTGACCTGTACTGATGGCTAATCTTGACTCTCTGTTTTGGCAAAGACTCTCCTGCAAAGAAGCCTGGGCCTCACCTCCCCTGAAGCAGCAAAACCATCACCAGCCAGCGATAAAGGAGAGGAAGCACGGCTGGTTGGAGTTCCCACTCCTCTGTCACAACAGCTAAAATAAGGATTTTAATGAGGCCTTACAGTGAGCAATGATATGGAGTAGCCATCGCAGGCACAACCTGGAGTGCTTTACTCACTATCATGTGGGTTTTCCAGGATTCTTGGCAGGAGATGTCTTCTGACAGAAATCCTGATTTCAAATGAAGGCTGTTTTCCCTCCCATACTCTAAGAATTCCAATCTCTTTCCCCAAAGGATAATCCTACCCTCACTCTGGAGTTGGGACAGGGCTTCTGTGGTCCAAACACAGTAATTCAGACTTGACCTTGCATTTCCGAAAGTCTTGTTGGAATGTGCTAAGCAGCACTGGATGAAAAACCAGGCCCAAATCCTTCCCATTTCTTCTCAGTAGGACACCAATCTAAAGGTTCCTTCTGCTTTGAAGATGATCATATCATCTCCTGGAAAGAGGCAGACAAAATGCACACACTTGCCTTTCAAGAACTAAAAAAAAGAAACAAACATTCAAGCAGCAGGCCCACGATATTTTTAATGAAATAAAATTGTTTCCATTGATTTCTTAATGTACCATCTACTGCAGAGCCACACAGCCAGCCACCTCCTCACACATGCAACTTACAAACATGGGACATTTCTCCAAATCTGCCTCATACGCCAAAGATTACTTTGTGCAGTTACTTTGTTGCATTTGCATAATGTGCTTAATTTTTGTAGTGTCATCCTACCCCCATATCAATCTTTTCCCCCTGTACCCTTCACCCTGTGTCCCCCATGCTAACCATGTTCCATTATCTTCTTCACCCGCCTCACTTTTTTTTATAATACATTTTTTATTATTATTTCAGCTCATACAAACTTAATAGGTACACCAGTTCCCTCCTTCCCTCTTCCTCCCCCCGAACCCCTTACTCCCCCTCACCTCACCCCTGCCTTTCCATCCCCCCCCCCTGTGCCTCCTGCCCCAGTTCCCAGAGTTCTTTCTTGTGCATGCCTGACTCTCCTCTGGGCCCTCCTCTCCGATGAGGTACAAGGACCCAGTGGCCTTTCCCTGAACCCTTTCCTGTGTTCCCCTTAAGCTGAGGAACACTACTGTGCTGTCAATCCCTTGCCTCCAAGGATCTTGGTGCCTTTAGCAGATGCTAGACTTTGTGAGGTCAATACTGTGTTGGACATTGCGCCAGGCATGCAATGTCCAATTATGATTGCTTCAGCCCTAACTTGTGTGGAGTATCTTGCAAATCATTGCTCCTCCCATCCTTTTGCTCTTACACTCTTACCGCCCCCTCTTCCGCAAATGTCCCTGAGCTTCAGGATGGGGAGAGATTAGTCTGGCCTAGTTCTAGGTGGTTGATATAGAGTCTCTAAAGTTCTGGATAGTGGTTTGTTGATTTTCTTTTGCAGTTTTGTTGCTCCTGCAATGTCCCTTCACTCCATCGTGATGGGCACTGTATGTCACCCCCCCCTGAGGACAAAACTGTTAAACTGGAGTCTTATTAAGAGCACATTCAAGGGTAGATGTAATACTTATACCCAAAAGTGGAATCGCAGGGTCATATGGCATTTGGCAATGGGAGGGGTCAATCACCCATTTGCAAAATGGTTACTTTTTAATCTGCCAGACTATATGCCCTCCCCTTCTGGTGAGTTCATACCCCCTTAGTTGTAAATGATCAGGAACGAATGTCTGTGAACTTAACTAGGTGTCACATTACTTTCTTGCAGTCCTTGATGGAGGTCTATTTTCTCTACTGTAACATGGTCACTTCTCTCCTTGTTTCTGGTGTGGCCCTCCAACCCGATCCCTCCTGTTCATAATCCTTGCAATTATTGTAGGTAATACATAGATTTACCTATGAGTGTCTCAAGATGGGCTGGGTGGGTTTGGTATTAGGAGCCACCTATTAGGGAGTACATACGGTGCTTAATTTTCTGGGTCTTGGATACTTCACTTAATATAATTGTTTCTAATGACATCCATTTCCCGGCAAATTCCAGTAATTCATCATTTTTGATGGCTGAATAGTACTCCATTGTATAGATATACCACATTTTCCTTATCCACTAGTCAACTGTTGGACATTTGGGTTGATTCCATGACTTTGCTATGGTAAACAGTGCTGCTATGAACATGGTCCTGCTTGTGCTATCGAGGTGAACCTCTGCTGTATGGGGGCGGGGGTTATACCCAAAAGTGGGATAGCAGGGTCATATGGCATTTCAATCTTTAATTTCTTTAAGAAACTCCAGACGGCTCGCCAGAGTGCGTATATGAGCCTGCATTCCCACCAGCAATGTAGGAGAGTTCCCCTCTCCCCACATCCTCTCCAGCATTGGGTATTGTTTGTATTGTGGATTTTTGCCATCCTGACCGGGGTGAGATGATATCTCAGGGAAGTTTTGATTTGCATTTCCCTGAGGGCTAAGGATGTGGAGCATTTTTTAAGATATTTGTTAGACATTTTTAATTTCATCCCTGGTAAAATTTCTTTTAAGTTCCAGGGCCCATTTTTTAATTGGACCATTGGTTTCCTTGGTGTTTAGTTTTCTAAGTTCTTTGTGCACTCTGGATAGTAGAGCTCTATCAGATATGTGGTTAGTGAAGATTTTCTCCCATTCTGTGGGTTGCCTTTGAGCTCATGTTACAATCTCTTCATCTGAACAGAAGCTCTTTAATTTTACAAGATCCCAGCTGTTGAGAGTTGGTAGCAGTGACTGTGCCATTGGATGTCCATTTAGGAACTGTTGGCCTAGCCCAATCAGCTCGAGGGAGTTCCCTATCGTTTCAACTATGGTTTTTATAGTCTCTGGCCTGATATCAAGGTCCTTGATCCATTTCGAATTAAGTCTTGTACATGGTGACAAGTACGGGTCCAGCTTTAATCTTCTGCATGTGGAGATCCAGTTTTGCTAGCACCATTTGTTGAAGATGCTATTCTTTTTCCACTGGATTCTTTGGGCCCCTTTGTGAAAGACCAAATGGCTGTAATTTTGTGGGCTTATATCTGGGTCTTCAATCCTTATCCATTGATCTGTGTGTCTATTTTGGAGCTAGTACCAGGCTGTTTTTATAACTATGGATTTGTAGTATAGACTAAGGTTGGTATGGTAATACCTCCAGCAGTGTTTTTGTTACTCAGGATTGTTTTTGCTATCCTGGGTCTTTTGTGCCTCCATATGAATTTTGAGATTGTTTGGTCAACTTCTTTAAAGAATTGCTTTGGAATTTTAATTGGTATAGCATTGAATCTGTATATTGCCTTTGGTAGGATGGTCATTTTTACAATGTTGATTCTGCCAATCCAGGAACATGGGAGGTCTTTCCACCTTCTGGTGTCTTCTGCAATTTCTTTCTTTAGGGTTTTAAAGTTTTCATTGTAAAGGTCTTTTACCTCCTTGGTTAGGTTTATACCAAGGTATTTCATTTTTCTAGGGGCTATAGTAAATGGGATTGTTTCTCTCAAGGCTTTTTCACTTCTTTCATTCTGTGCATATAGGAAGGCCTCTGATTTTTGCACATTTATTTTGTATCCTGCCACCCTGCTGAACTTCTCAATTAGTTCCAGGAGCTTCCTGGTGGAGTTTTTGGGATCACTCAGGTATAAGATCATGTCATCTGCAAATAGGGATAGCTTGACTTCTTCCTTGCCGATTTGAATCCCTCTTATGTCCCTTTCTTGTCTTATGGCTTCAGCTAACACTTCAAGTACAATATTGAATAGAAGTGGTGAGAGTGGACAGCCTTGTCTAGTTCCTGATCAAAATGGGACTGCTTCCAGTGAGCATAATCCTTCCTGTGGGCTTGTTGTATACAGCTTTTATTATATTGATAAAGGTTCCTTCCATTCCTACTGTCTCTAGCGTTTTGATCATAAAAGGCTGTTGGATCTTGTCAAAAGCTTTTTCTGCATCTATCAAGAGTATCATGTGGTCTTGGACTTTGGACTGGTTTACATGATGAATTACATTTATTGATTTGCGTATGTTGAACCAACCTTGTGTGCCAGGGATGAAGCCTACTTGGTCCCTGTGAATGATCTTTTTAATATGTTTTTGAATCCAATGTGCTAAAACTTTGTTGAGAAACTTTGCGCCTCTGTTTGTCAGAGAGATCGGCCTATAGTTTTCTTTTTTAAGTGAGTCTTTATTAGGTTTTGGGATTAAAACGATATTAGCTTCATAGAAGGAATTTGGTAGTATTCCTTCCTTTGCTATTTGCTGGAACAGTTTAGGGAGTATTGGTATTATTAACTCCTTAAATGTCTGGTAGAACTCTGTGCTGAATCCATCTGGTCCAGGACATTTTTTGGTGGGAAGATTCGAGATTACTTCCTCAATTTCCTTATATGTTATAGGACTATTTAAATAATTCACAACTTCCTGATTCAATTTAGGTAAGTTGAGTTGACATAGAAATTCATCCATCTCTTTTGTGTTGTCAAACTTCACAGAGTATAAGTTTTTGAAGTATGATGTTATAAGTCTCTGGATTTCTTGGGTATCAGTAGTGATAACTCCATGTTCATTTCTGATTTTGTTAATTTGGGTTTTCTCTCTCCTGCTTTTGGTTAATTTAGCTAGGGGTGTATCAATCTTATTGATTTTTTCAAAGAACCAGCTTTTTGACTGGTTGATTTTTTCTATCGTTTTCTTAATCTCGATTTCAGATATTTCTCCCCTTATTTTGATAACCTCCTCTCTTCTATTACTTTTGGGATCAGATTGCTCTAGTTTCTCTAAAGCTTTAAGCTGCATTGTTAAGTTGTTTATTTCTGTTTCCATTTTTTGATGTAGGCATTAAGAGCTATGAACTTACCTCATAGAACAGCTTTCATTGTGTCCCAGAGATTTTGGTAAGTTGTATTTTCATTATCATTCACTTTCAGGAAATCTTGAATTTCCTTTTTAATTTCTTCCTGAATCCAGTTCTCATTCAGCATCAGTGTTAAGTTTCCAGGAGTTAGTGTATTTTCTCTTGTTTGATGTGTTGTGGATGTCCAGCTTTAGGCCGTGGTGGTCTGATAGGGCACAGGGTAGAATTTCAACTTTCTTGTATATGTGTAGATTCGTTTTGTGGCCCAATATGTGATCTATTTTGGAGTAAGTCCCGTGTGCTGCTGAGAAAAATGTGTATTCTTTGGTGCGTGGGTGAAAAGTTCGATAGAGATCTGTAAGGTCCATTTCTTTCAGGGTTTGATTAAGTTCCAAAGTGTCTCTGTTAAGCTTTTGACCTGTTGATCTATCCCATGTTGAGAGGGCAGTGTTGAAGTCCCCAAGGATTATCGTTTGGGGGTTGATTTCTTGCTTTAGACGCTGTAGGGTTTTCTTAATGAATGTGGAGGGGCCCGTATTGGGTGCATATATGTGTTCAGTATTGTGAAGTCTTCCTGGTGAATTGTACCTGTGACTAAAATGTAGTATCCATCCGTGTCTTTTATGATTTTCTTTGGTTTGAAATCCACTTTGTCTGATAGCATAATGGCTACCCTTGCCTGTTTTCTGCTTCCATTTGCTTGTAGAATTGTTGACCAGCCTTTATTTTTAGAGCATGCCTATCTTTTGTGGTGAGATGGGTTTCCTGCAGGCAGCAGATTGATGGATTGTGATTTTTAATCCAAGTTTGTAATCTGTGTCTCTTGATCGGTGAATTAAGTCCATTAACATTTAGTGTTATAATGGAGAAACTATTTTTAATTCCAGACATTTATTATGTTTAGTAGTTTTTATAAGTATATTGCTTCGCTTTTAATGGTGTTATACTTGCCTTCTGTTCTCCTGGATATGCCTGTTTTTTTCTTCATGCTTAAGTATCATTTCTAGCATTTTTTGAAGGCCTGGTTTGGTGGACATGTATCCCTTCAAGTTGTCTTTGTGCTGGAAGATTTTTCTTTCTTCCTCGATCATGACGGATAGTTTTGCAGGGTAAATCAGCCTGGGTTGACATTTTTGCTCATTCAATACTTGAAGTATGTCTCTCCAAGCTCTTCTTGCTTTTACTGTTTCGACTGAGAAGTCATTTGTTATTTTAATAGGTTTACCTTTAAAAGTGACTTGTTTTTACTCCCTTGAAGCTCTCAGCACCAGTTCTTTATCTTGAATGTGGAGTGCTTCTGTTTTGGTCATATATGTTTGGGGTGCGGAATGCCTCTTGTATATGGATGGGCCTCTCTTTTTTTTAGATGAGGAAAGTTTTCCTTGATGATGGTTTGAAAAATTTCCTCAGGGGTGGTATTTTGAGATTCTTGCTCTGGTATTCCATGAATACGCATGTTAGGCTTCTTCAGGGTATCCCATATCTCTTGGATATTTCTCTCAAGTATCTTTTTGGCTTTAACAACCTCTTCCATTGAGCTGGTTAGTACTCCCACTTTATCTTCAAGGTCTGAAATTCTGTTTTCTGCTTCGTTAGTTCTGTTGATAAGACTCTCTGTGGAGTTCCGGGTTGAAGATAACTTGTCTTGTAGCTCAGTTTTAAACTCTGCTTGAGTCTGTTTTAACTGCTCTATGCCAGTTTTTGTTTCTTGCACTGTTTTTCTCAACTCCTCCAAATGTCTGTTGTGTTCCTCTTCAAAGGGATTGATTTGATTATGTAATTCCTCCCAGATTTCCTCTTTCATAGTATTGAACATGGTAATGATCATATTTTGAAAGTCGTTATCCTGGGTCAGGCTTTCTTGGACTTTTTCCGTGGGTTTGTTCTGGTTGGAGTCTAACATTATGGGATTAATTTCTTCAGTGGGAAATTTTATTTGAGTGTTGGTTCTCACGGATTTGCACTTTGACTTTGGCATTGTCGTTTTAACTCTTAAGATCTTTCAATTTCACTAAACTGAATTATTTGGCCTGGGGTTCTGGGGGTGGGCAGGGGCGGAGCTTACCTAGGTCGCGGATAAGGCCCTGCTGGACCGCGCGTGTCCAGGCTGGCGGAGGGCGTCGGCGTGGAGCTATTTAATCCGAGGGGAGCTGGGGCGGGGCCCGGGTGCAGGGGGAGGTCCTCCTCGTCCCTCAGCCCTGTGCATGGCTCCTGGCTGGATGGTGGGGTCGGAGCTGGGTGCCTTGGGCTGACCTGGGGTTCTGGTGGGCGGGCGCGGGCGGAGCTTACCTAGGTCGCGGGTGAGGCCTTGCTGGACCAAGCGCGCGTCCTGACCAGCGGAGCGGGGTGGGGAAAGGGAGGATGTCACCCGCCTCACTTGAAGCACCTTTCTCCCTTTTCCATGGGGCCCTTTCCAGTTTCTTTGCCTCTACCCATGTTACACTCACTTAGAGACACATTGTTGACCTTTAGAAACTAACCAACCACTTATTAGCCCTTAACCTCCCTCAATGACAGAGAGCACATGACTAGTAACATAAGCCAGTCTAAACAGCAGTGGAAAGGGAGAAAAATGGCACTAGATAGGATCAGGTGTCTCAATACTACCAAAAAAAATACCTGATAATAAACCACCATCTAAACATCTCTCATTATATCTTTAAATAAGAAAAGATATCAACATCCAAACAAGACACAGCCTATTGCAATGAAAAAGCAGTGAAATAGACAATAGCCAACCAGAGTGGCAAGTATCAGTGACGCTAAATGCTCATCCCTAATCACATAAACCAAACCTTCTCCCACCTTAAGTTAGGCTCAGGGAATTTTGCAGAAGAGGGGGCACTAAGAGCCTGAAGGTGAGGAAATTCACTGCCGGCCAAGTCAAACCAGTCACAACAGCGCTGCTGCATCCAGAAACTCACTGCAAAGAGACCTATTCTTACCAGACCTACACAATGGCTGACATAACAACATTCCCCCATGGACCAACAAGGAACTCAGGAGAAATTAACACTAGCAGACAGGCAGAAGGATAGGAGGGAGAGAGATGGATTGGTGAAGGGAGGGAGGGGAAAGAGAGGAAGGGAGAAAGAAGGGAGAGAGGAGAGAGGGGGAAGGAGGGACAACCACTCATTGTTTGTATAAAAGAAGAATTCTTAATAAAAGGAAGGAAAGAAAGAAAGAAAGAAAGAAAGAAAGAAAGAAAGAAAGAAAGAAAGAAAGAAAGAAAGAAAGAAAGAAAGAAAGAAAGAAAGAAAGAAAGAAAGAAAGAAAGAAAAACTAGTACCCACATATGAGAGAGAGAGCACATGGGGTTTGTCTTCTGAGCCTGGGCTACGTCCAGTTTCTTCTATTCTCCTTCAAGTTTCATAATTTCATTTTTATTTGCTGCTAAATAGAATTCCTTTGTCCATGTGCACCATATTTTCATCATCCATTTAGCAGTTGATGGACATCTAGGCTGATTCTCTTTCCCAGTTATTTGTGAAGAGAGAAGCAATAAACATAGATGAGCAAGAACCTCTGTGGTAGGATGGAAAGACTCTTGGATAAATTCCCAGAATGGTATGTAGCTGGTCATAAGGTAGTTCTATTTTTTTTTCTTTTGAGGAACCTCCTCACCAATTTTCATAATGGCTGTACCAGTTTACATTCCCAGCAACAGCAAATAAGATTCCCCTTTCCCCGTATCCTCTGTAGCATTGTGACTGGGATCAGACCAAATCTCAAAGCAGTTTCAATTTGCATTTGTTTGATGGCTAAAGGATGTAAAATACTTTTGAAAGTTTTTATTGGTCATTCATGCTTCTTTTCTTGACAACTGTATGCTCAGTACATTGATTCAATAATTAGTAGGTTTCCTTGAAGGGGAATATTTTTGCAATACTTTGTATATTTTAGATATTAATTCCTTATCTCCTTATTTTAAATACAGATAGCTAAGATTTTCTTGCATTCTGTAGGCTATCTTTTGCTGTCCAGAAACTTTTAAAATATTTATTAATATTTTAGTATTTGATGTACGTGTATGCCTGTGTGTATAAGTGTGTGTGTGTGTGTGTGTGTGTGTGTGTGTGTGTGCGCATGCGTGTGTGTGTGTGTGTGTGTGTTTCCTATAGCATACATGTAAAGGTCAAAGGACAACTTGTAGAAGATGCTTCTCTCTTACCCTGTTAGGTCCATGGATTAAACTCAGGTGATTAGGTTTAGCAACAAAATACTTTTGTCCCCTAAGCCATTTCTCTTGCTGTACATAGAAGCTTTTAACTTTATATAATCCTTTTGTCAATCAATTCTTAGAGTAATTTCCAATGTATACTGAGGTTCTGTTTAGAAATATCTTATCTATATCTGTATCCTAAAGTCTTCCTTTAGCAGTCTCAGTGTTTCTGGTTTTAAATTAAGAGCTTTGAACCAATTTCAGTTGAGTCTTATGCAAAGTGAGAGACAAAGGTCTACTTTCATCCAGTTTTGCCAGCACCTTTGTTGGAAAAACTGTCTTTTTCAGTGAATGATTCTGATACCTTTTCATTCTTCAGACCTCTGCAAGGAAAATTCACCTGGTAGTGAGTAAAGAAAGCCATGATGTGCCTGTAATTACCGTAGGGGTTCATTGAAACCCTGTGGGGGAATGGGGGGCGCGTGTACATGATGTGGCAGAGAAGTATGGGCATGTCTTCTCCATTCAGCCTTGCTTCCTCTCCTCTACAACTGGCTGGTGATGGTTTTGCTGCTTCAGGGAAGTTGGAGATCTTTGAACAGAGAACAGAGAATCACGGTCAGAAACTAGCTATAAAGGTGTAAAACATTGCTGCTGTGGTTTGATCAGTACACCTTGGGTGATGTTGGATTCACAGACACTGTGAACCTTGTAAGTCTCTACTTAGCCCTTTCCTTCTTTCTTTCTCCACCCCTCTGTCCCATTGAGTGGTCAGAAGTGACTGTAAGAATGAGATTGAACTATGGAACTATGCAGATTTAAGAATTCTGATTCAGTCAAAATGCTACTATTTTTGCCTGCAGCTTTGGCCCTGGCTTTTTTGACTTGTAAGAAATTAGATTCCTTGGAGGCCTCATGAAGTTGTTCTTCTTTGCTTCTGTGGAATCATCAAAATACATTCATGGGTTTACATGCCAGGGGATGCCACTTCCTCAAGTAGCATCCTTCCTTGAAAAAAAAAAAAACAATGGATTGGAAACTTGGAGGTTAGAAATTGAAATGATTTTATCATCACAGCGATTTGCAAAAAAATCACCTTTGCTCTGCGCCAGGTGAGCCAGTGGCCATGTGCACCATCCAAGTCCATCCTTCCCCTGGAGACAGCCCACTGAGCCGAGGGAGGACAGCACAGTGGAATGCACTCAAACTTTATTGCAGTAATTTTTCATATCTAAGATTGTATTATTTCATATTTTGAATAAGATTTTGAGAAATACATATCAAAGATGTAAAAAATAAAAGAAACTGAAATGGTTAACTGAAATTTCAAAAGGTAAGCACATATGCAACCTCTAGAAGAATATAGTGAACCCAGACAGTGAAAGAGAAAGATTTTTTTAAATCACATGAAACAATCCTTTTTATACTTGTCTTCCTATATGAAACAATTTCTTTCATTATTCAAAACTGGAACAAAAATAGCAACTTCACACCTTTCATGATCCATCAGAAAAATAGTTATCACTGAAATGAGATCAACAACGATTCAAGAGGCACAGGAAATTTAGAGAGACATTTTGTGTGTGTGTGTGTGTGTGTGTGTGTGTGTGTGTGTGTGTGTGTGTGTTAAACTATGGGTATGTATGCGTATGTGCATCTATATGGTTATATTGTGGAGGGTATATATATATATATATATATGTAAATGTGCATATATATAAATATGTATATGCAAGCGCATGTGAGTGTATGTGTAAACATTTGTAAATGTGTATGTGTTTGAATCCTTGTGAAAAAGATTGCAGCAATCCATTTATTAAAGCTGCTCAGCTGAAAAAAATCACATCATTGTGCCATCTTTTCTGAATACAGCACAATTTTAAGTTTCAGTGCACATTCCAGACACTATGTTGCTATTGCCATTCTATCTCCCCAAGAAGTCATCTTGGCTTGTAGCCAAAAGCCATTTGCAACACACTGATTACCCCAGAATGCCAGTGGACCTCACTCAAGCAACAAGGACATAAGCAAGTAACAGAATATACTTCGGTGGTTGTTATCAGAAGGGAATTCACTGCAAATAACTAATTTCCACAGACTTCCTTTAATTTTAGGAAATCTAATGTGACTAAGTTTTTATTTGCTATCCATAAGCTTCTAAGTTCACAGGCAGGAAATATAAGGAGCTGACTATAGATTAGCTGAAATTGAAATTGAAACACTTCTGAAATTATAATTATGAAAAAGTAATTACATTAAATTGACTCAGTGTTTTGGAAAGGTGCCAAATGATTAAAAATGAATAATGCCTTTTACCTTCTTCTTCAATACTTGTTAGACAAAAATGACAAAATCCTCAGTTTAACTGGGGATATTGCCACTGGGGGGAAAATCTGTTATTAAGACCCTTGGAGATAAACTTAAGCATACTCAATTGGATCATATCAATTTGACAGTCTCAATACCAGACAGTTTAAATGATTTGTCACAAGGTAACCAGACTTTCAAGCCATTTTCCATAGTATTTCTTTTTCTTCATTCATATCACATAGTAACATAGTTTTTTCATAAAATGTAAGAAATGAATGAAAATACACTGACAAAAGGTATTCATAGTCCTTGTAGCCTCGTATAATGAGCATTAAGCAGTCCAATGTTTTATGTATTTTATTCCACAATTTATGTATTCCACAAGATTGGAATCACATTGTGGACATTGCTTCTAGGGTTTTTTCTCTTCACATAAGCATACTTCATGGCATTGAACATTCTTCTACTATGTCATTATTAAAAACATATTTCAGAATATGTATAAATAAAAATTACTGAAATAGACTCCTAATGTAAGATGTGGAGGTTGTTTTAAATATTTTACCATGAAAAATGCTGTTCTACAGAGATATCAATCATTATATACATCTGTATTTTTTTGAAATACACTCTTGGAAGTTAAATTTCTAGTCTAAAAACACTAGATTGCCAACGCAAGATCATAACCAACCCTGCCAATAACCTTTTTTTTAAATAAATAATCAATTTTTAAAATCTTTCTAAGGGACAGAAAACTATTTTTTAACTTTATTGGGCATTTGAACTTTGTAGCTTTTATTTGTCACACACTAATGTATCTATTTTACAACCTGTTGTATATACAAGGAATTAGGAATTCAGGATTAGCATTTGCTTATTTTTTGTTTGCTTTCAATACCATATGCTATGTTTTTTCTAATAAAAAGAATATACAAAAGTTCTCTATACATAAATGAGTAACCAATAAAACAAAGAAAAACTTAACAACCAGAATTTAACACTTCAAGAACAGTTACAAATATCCTTCATTTTAGGCTTAAACATCATCAACATAAACAAGTTTTAGTCAAAACTATTAAATTCATCTTTATTTATTATAGAAATTTTAGTAATATATGATTAATCATTGTATAGGTCTTTTCTCTCCCCAAAACTATGAAAATCTACATATTAGTAATTTTATGTTCCTCATTGTAATCAGAAGTTTCAGTGGTTATCTTCTTTTATTGCTAGCTTAAGGGAAAACAATTCCAACAGGTTTTCCCAAGTGCAAACACAAGTATAGAAAAGTCACACATGCTTTAGGGCTGCTGTCATCCCCGGCAGGGATCTGCAGAAGCCCAACAGTGCATAGGAGATTGACAAATAGTCCATCGATGGAAGGCTGAGCCGCAAGCCAGGCCAAAAGAAATCTCTGCACCCTCCAAGGACATGAGTGTACTTCCCTAGCCTTTTCCCTAGCTCTTATGCAAACTTCCATGTGATTTTTGTGATGTAACTTTTCCATTCTGTATTTTTCTGAGCACTGAAAAAGAAAGTCACAGTAAACTGTAGAAGGTACACAAATATAGCTAGTAGTAATAATATTCAATAGAGAGTCAGAAATGGAGAAAAATGTCTCACTACTTAAAGACACAAACAGAACTCAACAGAAAGATAATTAACTGTAAGTTTTTCCTATTTAACTTTATGACTAAAAGATATCCTGAAAATGGTCAAGTCAGAATAATATCTCAAGTGCATATAGCAGAAGGCAAGACAAATAAAATAAAGGGAAGCTCTCTCTGTTTAAGATCCTCTTCACTTTGCTATTCCACAGGCTGGAGTATGCACCCTAGAGACTACAAAACATGGATAGGATTTTGCCAGAACTAAGATAGCATTGTCCCTTTATTGCCTCAGAAACTACAATTAAAGAATGGATAGGAAGAAAGGGCCAAGAATCCATCACTTCTTTCTCTTGCTTTATACTCATGCTAAGCATGATATCAAACGCAAAAGGCAAAGCAGCAAGAATTCAGTCAATATTCTGCAGAAACATTTTTTCTATATGAGATATGATTATGAAATAACAAATGCTAATTTTGTCTCTAATAATCATTTCACAAGAATGTCTTAAAGCTTTATGACATTCATACACTTTAATGTTTTCTTTTTTAATATTTATTTATTTTTTCCACTCATACAAGCTTGATAGGTACCCCATTCCCCTCCCTCCTCCACCCCTCCCTGGATCCCCTTGCTCCCTCCCTCCTTTTCCACTTCCTTTCCCCTCCTCCCTTTCTCCCATTGTTTCCCCCCCCCTCGTGTTTTATTGTGCATGTCAAACTTCCCTCTGGGTCCTACTCTTTGATGATGTAAAAGACTCAGTAGCATTGCCTAGAGTACTTTTCTGTGTTCCCCTTTAGTATGGGAGCACTACTGTGGCTGTTAATCCCTTGCCTCTAAGGATCCTAGTGCCTGCGATCCATGCTAGACTTTGGGGGGGGGGTCAATGATCTGTTTTGTAATGTTTTCTTTTACTGTGCTTATTTAGTAGAGAAAGAGAGCGAATGAGAATAGTATGCAAATGGAGCTCAGAGGAAAACATTCTAAAGTAAGTTCTTCCAGGGATTGATCTCTGGGCCCCAGAATTGCATCCAGACACTATCCACTGAGCCACCTTACCAGTGCCATTACTAATGTTTTCTCTTAAAATGTTTAAGTAATTCTAGGATGGTCTTTTTATTCATGCTAATCCTATACCTACCCATCATCTAAACTTTTCTCATTTCACTAAAGTCTTCTTTGAACAAAAGGAAGCAGAAAAGAGGAGATCGCTGAGATGAAATTATTAGTGTTAGTTGGGAATGGTCGATCAATGTGAAAAATGAAGTCAGAAATTAAGTACAACCTAAGACACTCCCTTCCTTTTCACATCATCATAGGTACATGTAGCCCTAACTGTTGCACCAGTGTGACTTCTAAAAAAGGGAAGTTGAAGAGGTTGACTGCCTCTTGGGAGGTATGGTAAAATCAGTTTCTGCAAGGAGAGAGAAAGTAAGGAAAGAAGGCAGACGGAAGACAGGGTTCATTTGTGGTCTCAACCTTCCTTACCAAATGTGCTCATAAGGTTTTATGGCACGAAAATGTGCTGTGGGGCTTTGGAGTGGTTTTTCTGCACAGAAAAGAATCCTCTGGCACTTTTCACATTGTAGCTCTCCCAGTTGCTTGGCTGCACTATCAAAGCAGACCCATGATCCTGTTGAATGGAAGCTCCAAGACCCACCACAGACTCTGTCTGCACTAATGAACCCAGCGCTTAGATTCTGCTGGGCCCCAGTGGGTGGCGGGGGAGGGGACATAAAATCCCATGGAGATGGGACAGGGCTGCAGCCATAAAGAATCAACTTGTCTTAGCAGGTGCTGTGTGTTCCAACATCTGCTGGCTATATAAAACAAGAAGTGTGGCTCATAGGCAGCAGGGAAATGTAGAGACATCACAAACATTATTTTCTCTTTCTAGAGCTGTTCACATCATAGTTTGACAATGTACATACATATATGCATGTATATATGTTTAAATGTATGTATATATGTGCACATACCTATGGAAATGGTGATATATGCATGTATATATATAAATATATACATGCATGTATATATATGCATATATATGATATTAAGCAAGCAGTTGCAATTTTTCAGCAAGTATCAACCAGATAAATTATTCTCCCAGAAGTATTCTTAACATGTGGTAGAGTATGTTTTAAATCAGAGCATGTCATAACCTGGATGAAGTCAATGGGATTTAACTGCTGGCTGAAAGACTCGGCAAAAGAAACAAGCTGCATCTATTGATCTAGGCAACCCTTGAATGAAAGCAGAAGCAAAGCTCATCTTTCCCAGCTCATAGCAATAGTTCAAGGCCCAAGTTTCACACTCAGTAGCATTTGGATTCAAATCCACAGGTATTTCTCAGGCTCCTCAACTTCTCTGAGACTCAGCTTCCCCTTTCTTTAAACAGACATAAAAATACCCCAGGCAAATTAAAACAAAATAACATAGAAGTAAAATAACATTAAAGCACATAGAGTCCCACCCAAAGCACAACAGACCCCCAATTATTTGATAAGTTATGACTTATCATTACATTTCTATAGCTATTTCTATAGCTATCATTGATTAGGTATGCCCAGCTCTGTCCCAACACAGATTCAAAGTGACATATAAAGACAAATAAACTATGACAAAAGAATGCAGGTGGGAAGTAGATAAGAAAACAAATATTTTCACTTGGTGGATCAATCAGATGAAAATTTGTATTTCTTCCTCGTGAAATACTTATCCAATATCCAGAAACTAAAAGCAAGGAGCAGTGTAGCAACACTGAAAAGGGCTCCTGGGAAGACTAAAGACCTCATTTTATTTCACTTCAGGTCACAGACTTTTGCTCATGCTGCCATGAAAACACCAGTTATCAGGGAAAAGGTTCCTATAAACTTTAGCATCTGGGGCACCCGGACCAAAGAGCAGAGTGAACTGACCTCGGAGACTGGCTGTGGTATGAAACATCTGTACAGACTTCTCTTTCCCTTCGCACTGCAGTCTTTCCTCCCACCCCTTAGCTGAGCCTTGTGTTTCGCAGGATGAGTAACAAAGGCCATGTCAGTTAACAAGACCTCAGAAAAATAAGATCCCATTGAAAATCTCATCTTTGAAAAGATATGCCACATCACTTCCCATGTCGGCTCTCCAGGGAGGTGAAGCATCTTGGCATGCAAATTTACACCAATCTACTTTTGAATATTAATTATGTATCACATTACCTCCTCACATAATTATTTTCAGTATAAATTTGGAGTCATTACCCACCAAGCTGTAGGATTCACATTTTAAAGACCTGCTGGAAATAGGAGTTCAACCAATAAACATCAACACTGCTGGCCTCCTGTTGAGAGATCCCTTGAGTTCTGGTGCTCAGAGAATGTTTATTCAGACGAAGGATTAAGAAAATCATTCCAATGATAGCAAGAAACATACATTTCAATCAAATCCAATTGAATGTCTCTGCTTCCCCCAAACCTTATATTGAATCATACCCTAGGCCAAAATTTCAGTTCAGCAAGAAATAATTCTGCTATCAAATGAGGACAGATGTCACAGGCAGAGAAACAAAAGGCTCAATGGCATATATTTGCTCTTCCTGCTATGTACAGAATACTGTCTACCAAACACATATGACGACATTTAAAGTCATGTAAGTGCTCCATAGAATTTTTTAAATAGTAAGTCAAGGAATTGGTCCTAGCCTGTAGACCCCTGACACTCTTTCAAGCTGTCATGCTCAGTGAAACCCATTTCATCCTGGGACAGGGAAGACATCACAAGGTACACACCTCCAAGGGTCTATTGAGGGTTAATGCAGGTTGTTGAGAAGGAATCTGCTTTCTTCAGTGGTATACCTACTGATACATCATCCATGCTCCAAGTAGTACCCATACACATGCTCATTGAGGTAATCCATATGTAACTCAGTAGGATACACACACACACACACACACACACACACACACACACACACGCACACACACACACACAGAGAGAGAGCTCATAAAGGGTCATGAAGATTGGGAAGAATCAGGTAATAGGTGGTAAAAATTACTTTAATTCATTTTACACATCTATTCTTCCTGTTACAGATTAAAAAATTAAAAAATGAACATATAGTTGAATGCTAAGTCCCTTGAAACTGCTATTGAGGGTTGGAGAGATGGCTCAGGTGTTAAGCCTCTGCCTCACAAGCAAAAAGTACTGAGTTTGGATCCCAAGTCGCACATAAAGAAACTTAGCAAAAATGGTGTCAACCTGTACTTCCAGCTCCAGAAGGCAGAATCTGGGAAACTCCAGAACAAAGTAAAGAGGAGGTAGTACAATCGAGGATGGTTCCCAAAGGTCACCCCTGGACTTCCACAGGAATACACAATGCCCTCTGATACACACAGACACACACACAGGAAAAAAATCAAAAAGAAACTGCTATTGAACCCAGAGAAAAGCATCAGAAATGTGAAAATATCATAAATATGCTATATTCATGTATTAAATACTAAAAGAATAAAAAGCACAGGAAGGTGGATTAGTGGAAAAGATATTATTATAATTATTGCTGTGTTTTCTAAAATCACATTTGGTGTGTCTGCATGTATATGTTTATATGTGGGGGCCAGAGGTTGATGACAAGTGTTTTCCTCAATCTACTTTACTAAGGAAGGATCTCTTGTTAAACCCGGAGCTCACTGATTTGGCTAGTCTAACTAGCCACCTAGCCCTGGGAATCCCCTTCTCTGCCTCCCAGGAGCTGGGATTACAGAACTACCACACACACACTCAGCTTTCATGTGGGTGTTGGAGATCCATATGCCATGCTTGTCCAGTAAGATTTCATCTACTGAGTCATCTGTGAAACACAGTATCTTTTACAAAGCAAAGACTGCTGCAGGACATTTTGGCAACAAAAACAAAGAAGAAAATAGATTCAGACTGCTCAGAGAGATTCAGTCCTGAGAGCCACATTTTGTGTTAAGCATATACAACAAGGCTCCTCATATCAAGCTGTGACTGTGTCTGCAAATCCTACCAATAAGGGTCTCTGTTGCTGCCTCCCACTAGATATATGAACAGTAACTGTGGAGAGCAGCACAGGGCCTAAGTTTAACCCTGAGGACATTCCCAAAATCTGCCACTGACACAAAACATCCAGGCCAAAATCTTTGCCCCTTTTCCTGAAGTGCAGACTATGCTTTCAGAGAACATGACTTTTGTCCTTTGAAGTAACTACACGAGAGACCTCAGGGTGCTGTGGGAGACTTGGCTCAAAAGAAAATCTCTTCATTTCAAAATAATATTATATTATTATTTTATAGGAATATTATATATTTTAAATGCTTCTTACTAAAAGAATAGATGTAGGGCAATTTGGAGAGATACAAGGGCTAAACATTGTGTGTGTGTGTGTGTGTGTGTGTGTGTATAAATCTATTGAGACAGGAGGTAAATAGTTGCTAGAGAATGAGGAAGAGGGGCATAGGAAGTGACTTCTTAAAGGTACTTCAGAATGCAATACAAGTTGTGCTTCCATAGCACTGTAGGAATTCTAAGGATCCTCGAACTATACACTTTAGAATAACCAAATTCTGGTATGCGAACTTATGAATTTCAACTCAATTAAAAAATAATTTGTAGGACTTTGTGAAGTCAGTTCTCTCCTTCCGCCTTTATGTAGATTATAGGTTGTCAGTCATGCATAGCAACTGCCTTCACCCACTAACCCATCTTGCTGATATTTTCCTGGAATATTTTAAATAAAATTAAGACAAAATTTTAAGATAACAATTTGCAGGAAAATTTGGTGAAATTTAAATATGAGGTGTTCTATGAATTTATTAACTTTCTCAGGTAATGACGATACTGTGTCATGCAAGAGTGTAGCATCTCTTTTCTATGTAGAATGCAGAAATCATTAGGGATAAAAAGCTATGATATCTGCAATGTATTTTCTAACAGTTCAATGAAAGTCATTCACTTATATATGTAAGTTAATGGACAACAATATTTGTGATTGTTAAATCTAAGTGAAAGCTGAGGTTCAGTTCGTTGTGCAGGGTTTTTTTAAACACTTAATTTGAAATTTGGCAAATATTCGAAAATTACTTTTTATGATCCAAAATTCAGAAAGAAATTAAAAGCTCACGTTAATTACAAAAATCAGCTCCAAATTGATCAGAGACTGCAATATTAAACTCTAAACTCTGAAATTGTTAGAAGAGTAGAGAATGCACTTGAATTGATAGACATAGATAAAGATTTTCTAAACAGAACAGCAAATTTCCAGAAACTAAGACCAACAATCATCAAATGGGACTTGATGAAATTAAAAAGCTTCTGTTTTGCAAAAGAAACTGTTAATTATGCAAAAAAAAAACCCACACTAAATGGGAGAAAATCTTTGCCAGCTCTGACTCTGACAAAGGATTAATCTCCAGAGTATACAAAGAGCTCAAAAAACTAAACACTAAGATAGCAAACATTTTAATTTAAAAAAAATGGCCCCTGGAATTAAACAGGGACTTCACTGAAAAAGAAACTGAAATGTCAAACAAATATCTTAAAAGATGTTCAACTTCCCTGGTCATCAGAGAAATGCAAATTGGCACTACCCAGCAATACTATCTTACCCAAGTCAGAATGGCTAAGAACATAAACAACAGAGAATGCTGGCAATATTGTGGAGAAAAGGGAACACTTGTTCACTGCTGGTGGAAATATAAACTAGTACAGCCTCTTTGGAGATCAGTGTGGAGGTTTCTCAGAAAGTTAAAAATGGAACTGTCAAAAAAAGAAAGAACAAAAAAACAAACAAACAAAAAACGGAACTGCCATATGACTCAGCTATACCATTCCTAAGAATTTTCCCAAAAGTTTCTACATTTTATCACAAAGACACTTGTTCATCTATGTTCATTACAGCTCTAGTCATAATAGTGAGAAAATGGAATCTGCCAACATGCCCATCAACAGAGAAATGGGTAATGAAAATGTGGTACATATACATAATGGGATATTACTCAGACATCAGAAATAATGAGATTATGGGATTTGCTAGAACTGGAAATTTTGATATTGAATGAGGTATCTCAGACACAGAAAGTTAAGCAATGCATGTTCTCGCTTATCTGCAGATGCTAGTACTGATATCCTTGTCAATGTATTTGGTTTGGAATTAATGTAAGAGCCAGAAAATTTGAAAGGGACCAGTGAGTGAGAAGGTGGGAAGGAATGGTTAGGGTGAAACCTTTTAAAGAAAATAGAGCAAGGTAGGGAATAATTGGGAAAAATACATAGGAGGGGAAGGAGGGGGAAGGAGAGAGAAAGACTTATAGAAAAACCCTAAGATTGTGGGAAGTAACTCCATAGGAACCTCCTATGCTAGTAACACATCAAAAAAAAAGAGAGACATGTCTTTTAAAGAAAGAGCAAGAATGGGCAGGCCCTATGCAAAGGAGCACAGAGTAAGGAAAAAAAGGGGGTAAAAAAGTCCTGAGTTGATCCACTTAGAACCCAGTGACAAGTAAAACTATACTAGGAGTAACAGGAATGTGACACTAGTAAAATGTTGGTGAGGAAGGTCTCAAAGTCCCCAAAACATTATAGGCTTTTGCCATTGCTCTTGGTTATTCTCCAAAAAACTGTCAGTAAGACACTTACTACTGAAGATGCAACACATATGGAACATAGAACATGGACAAAATACATCAACTGAAACTGGTCTGAGAACTTCCTCCTTGCTGATAGCTTACACAGTACCAAGGAATACTATAGAAGCTACTAGGGAAGAAAAATAATTACTCATGAGATCTGCAAGTTGCAATAAAAATCACCACGACAACAGGTGACCACCAGTGTAATAGTGGCATGAGTATCAAGGAGACAACCAACAGCTTTCTGATTGAACTCAAGACCTGCTTGTCAGAATGGAACATGTTCCTATTACTGTTAACAGAACAAGAACCTAAAAAAGGAAAGAGATCAATAGAGTAAAACAGCCAATGAGCCTATAAGTAGGAAGACAGTACACCAAACTTCTCTGTAAATAGCTACTATTATATCCATAGACTTGAAGAACACTTAACACTCAACCTAGAAGTCTTCTTCTACAATAGAGGTAAAGGATCTCAACAAGCTGACAGGTTATAGCCTAGAAGAGTAAAAGATCAGTGAAGTAGACAACAGCCAGCCATAATACAGAGTACCAACAACACAGAAAGGCCAGAATCAAACTAATCTCTCCCCATTCCAAGGCTATGGGAAACTCGTGGAAGAGGAGGCAGTGAGATTGTAAGAACCTAAAGATAGGAAGATTCATCATTGGACAAGACACTCCATTCAAGTCAGGACTGCTGCATCCAGGAGCTCACTACAATGGGACTTGTCCTTACCAGACGTACAAAATGACTGACATATCAACATGCCCCCATAAACTATTGAGGAACTCGAGACAAGAACACATAGTGGAAACCTTGGAAACTAAAGCTGTATGAAAGGAAATATCTTTTTCAGTGTGGTGGCCCAAAGAGAGGCAGCTTGGTATGCCATAAGAGGCCAGAACCCCCACAAGTGAAGATAAGCCAGAAGGAACCCTGGGGTCCATAGAAATAGATAGGCAGGAGGGAAGGAAGGAGTGAAATGGATTGATGAAGGGAAGAGAGGGTAATGAGAGGGGGGGATAAAAGGAAGCAGGGATAAGTGCTCAATATGCTTTTAAACTAGAAAAATAAAAATAAAAAGTTCATGATTAATTAATGCAAAAATTTGTTGAGCATCTACTAGGTTCTAGATTCTTAGGATATCATAATAAAACAGAGGCAATCTCTGCCCTATTAGCTTCCAGCCCAATGAAGGTACCCATTAATAATGAGGCAGCATAACACAAAGTACCAAGAATGGCACAGATTAGCACCTTAAGAATCTTACTCAGAGTCAGTTGAATAAAGAGAGAGAAAGATTAAAATTAGCCTGAAAGTGAGGTTATTAGCAAGAGGCCCCAACAGTGTGAATGAAAGAAACAAGTGTCTATAGTGGGTGCTGCCCACTCAAGTCCAGCTAATAGGAAGCCATCAGGAAAAGTAAAGATAAAAGACCAAGGAGATTGGGTGGTGTTTCCCAGTAATAGACAAGCCCAAGTTCACACTTGCTCTTGCCTTTGGAGAAGTACCCTCTCCTAATGGTATGGGGGACCAGACATCTACATTAGAAGCTGCATTAGAAAATCATGAAACATTGGAAAAACACCAATGCCGAGTGTGCAATATCATGACCACCAGCCGGCACAGCTCCATGTCCTCATGCAGCTCAGGGTCACCCCACTGTGCATATTTTTCATTTTCTTTTAAATATGATTGGAATGAGGCACAGGCACTGGGTGATCATTCCCAGAGCTGTAAATCCTCAGTCTGTTCTAAGTTGAATTGATTGTCTTTCTAGAACTACTTAAACATAATCGCAGAGCAAAATGATGAGAGGGATCATGGTTGTGCTTTGCTTGGTTTGTCTGTAGCTGTAGCTAAACCATGGCTGACTCAAATTGAAGACTGGAAGAAAACACCCTACCTTAGTCCATAGGATCTTTACATCCACAACACGCACCAAGAATAACAAGAGGTAGAGGTTTGGGGAAGATGAACATTTGGTAGACTCGATGTTTGCATTTAAGAACTAGACAAATTAGGCCACACAACTTTGAGTTACCCTTTTATCAAGATGCAGGAGATCTCGTCAGTAGATATGGGGAGATCTGTAGACTAGGGACATGTTCAGTGCTGTGCTTAGGATTTCAGATAGGGAACTTTGGCAACCTCTTATACCAAGGGGATGCCAGTCCATGTATGAACTCTGAATCACCACTTCTCAATGCAAAGTGAAAAAATGGCATTGAAAAAAAGCTTACCCTTTCCCTATCTTGGAACACATCTCTGGGTGTTACTGGATCCTATTCTGAGGTCTAGAAGAAGCCTGACTGCTAATTCGCAGCTCCAGCCCTTTGAAGTGCCATTGATATTCTAAACTCGGGGAGCCTCCCGTATCATAAAGGAATCTTCCAGCCACCCCCCAGCCACACTACAAATAAACTTGCTCCAGCAAACCCACAAGTCGGCCCTGCACCCCAACGGCAGCCAAGCTCTGAGAGAGGAGCCGGGCAGCATAAGTTCCTCAAAGCAAAATAAAATCCTCAGCATGGAGCCTGGAGCAAGAAAAACAGTGAGCTATTCAAACCTGACCATTTCTCTTTAAAGACTTGGGTGTTCTGCAGAAAGGGAATTTCCCTCCCGTCTTAGAAGGGCCCGGAGTGTTACTCATATTATTTACAGAACTTTGAAGTGTGCCTTCAGAGCTTGAGTTCAGCTCAGAGGAATGTGAGGGTCAAATCATTTTCCCTTTCTGATGAAGGAAGGCTGTGAATTTAATACCACAATTTATCTAAAAAAGGAAGTACACTGAGGCACTCTTCGCTATTAATGCACAACAGTAGACATTTGGAACCCTATCACACTCTGAAAAGTTTGGGTGACTTAGCCAACTGGTGATGCATTGAATAAGCCTTCTTGGCCAATCTGTCCCTAGCAGCCTTGGCACCTGTAAACTACAAGACACTTTGCGTCTAGCAACAGGGATTGACTGGATTTATTTAAACAACGTTGGAGTCATCATCTTCTAAAAGTAAAATAACTCAATATATATTACTATAGTATGTGTATATTTAATGAAAACTGAAGGTTAAATAGCACAGCTAGGGCATGTGGCTTTTCCTGGTATCCCTCCAGCTGACCTCTCTTCTTAAAAAGTGGTCTTCGGAGCTTTATTATCTTAACAAGAACCTCCATTTATATAGCTGCATGCTTTATGGAGCTTGAAGTGGTTTGTTGACCTTGGAATGGCCTTCAATCATAGGAGGATGCTCTCCCTAACCTACAGAGCTGGCTAGACATTCACAAGCTGGGGACCCACATGTTCAGCTACAAGCTGACGTTAGTGCTGAATGTGCTTCTGGAACTCTTCTTTCAGCTGGAAAGACAGGGGGAATCCAGTAGCCCACGGGACAAGTCTGTGCTCTTGCCTGTTACTGTCCGGTAACCTTGAGTCTAGTAATAGCAATCGTGAAGTCTAGTATCCCTGTGACCTCCTCATCCTCATGTGCAAAATGAGATTAGTAGTACCCACCACATACATGTCCTGTAACATTTTACAGACCTTCTATGTCTACATAGCCGTCCTTGTCTGTTACATGCACACATATTCATGCAGCCGACTTTCCTTTTCTTTTTTGTTTTTTTAGTTTGGATATTTAGAAACAAGTTTTATTTAAGATCTGAAATATACAATTCCTAAAATATCAAACTTTTCAGAAAACTGTGGCTACACAATAACACATGGCCTCTATCACGTTAGAATGTGCATTAGACTCAAATACCAGGAAACAAATCAACATTCTTCAACAATTTGAGCAAAGATCGAATGAATGCCTAAGGAACAACTTTGATGGATATACAGAGGATGGGCTGCTTTACTTCAAGCACTATATTTAAAAAAGGGGCACAAATGCATGGGTTTCTGGCATACATTTTTTTTATTATTTATTAAATTGTGCGTGTATGCCTGTGTGCACGTGTGTATATGTGTGTGTGTGTGTGTGTGTGTGTGTGTGTGTGTGTGTGTGTAGAACCACAGACAAATTCGGGAACCACCATGGACACCTCCACCTCCTCCTTGTTTTACTCTGCCACGGGATTCACAGGCTCCACCCTACCAGGACCAGAAACACAGGCCGCCCCCGCTTTCGCCCGGCGTCTATACATGGGGTCTAGGATCCGAACTCAGGACCTTCTGCCTGCAAGGCAGAGGCTTAACCCTTGAGCCACCTCTCCAGCCCCTCTGGCATACATATTAAGTTGAACCTTTGGCTCTAAGAATCAGGGAATTTCATCACATAGCATTAACACATATTAGAAAATTGTGTAGTGTCAACCAGCATTCACGCAATGTTGTCAACTAGGCAATAAAATGTTCTACTGAATGTTTCTTCTTTGTCTAATTACTGCATACACTGGTAGCAATGTTGAAATGAAAAAAGGAGCCGTGCACTCCTTTCATTTTCTGTTTACAACAGAACAGGAAACAATAAGCCCTGTTGTGCACCAACAATTTTAAAGAACATCAATTATACAATGAAAAGACTAAGAACAGAAGTGTTTACAGACACTAGACGTAACAGTGAGTGGTCAGTAGAGCTTTGTGAATGATACTCAGCAGAAGCCACTTTATAATCACAGGCAGCAAACAGGAAAGAAGAAATGTTTAAGAAAATCATGCAAACAGCCCAACAATAATGCAAGGCTCATCTAGGGGCGTATAGGCCAACATTGCTCCAATTCTCACAAATAATCTCTGTAGTTGTAGTGCCCCATACGCTTTCAACATTGGAGCATCAGGATGAGCGAACAGAATTTCAGTGTACTGAGGCCATTTAAATTTATACAGCAGCAGTGTGCGCAACATCACATTGAAATACTCTTTAGTGCCTGCCACGACTTCATTAACAGCATACTCCTTATTATCAACATTTCCCTGGGATTTCTTGCAATTTGAGTACTCTTCAAGAATAGCATCAACATTTTTCTTAGTGGGGAGTTAGAATAACTGCTTCTGCCTGCAACCAAGTCCCAGTCCTCACAACCATGGTCCTCGACTCTTCAGGAATTTTCACTTAACTTCCTCCTCACTTTCAACAGTAGGATCTGCCCAGGATGTTTTCTTCCCAAGAGGCTGGGGTACTTCGCAGGCACTGCCACCATCTCTGCTTCCAGGACTCCTCTGCTTGTTCTTCCTGGTCTGCCTCACAGATCCTGAAGGAAGGTTCTCAGTACAGCGGCCTGGTTCAAGATTCTTTGGTTCAAGATTCTTTCCTGAGTTTGGCTCCTCTCATTATACTTTTCTGCATGATGTCTCAAGTTGGCTTCTTAAAGTTGTCTTTTTCAGTAGATGGCTGTCCATGAGTTTAGAAGCCTATTTTTTGGAACTTATTCAACCCTGCTTGTATTCCAATCAACAATCTTCCTTCTTTCCCTTCCAAGAAATCCTAGTAATTTCCCAGATGGAACCTTACAGATCTTCTGGGATGGTCTGAAAAGATGAACTGGATACAACCCTGGATTCAGATATGGTACTGCAATCAGGATCAGCTCTCCTGATCCTTACTGTACAGCAAACTTAGCTTTTCTGATGGCTACCTGAAACGAGAATCCAGTTCTTTCCAGCAGCCAACATGAGTCGCAGATGAGTTTTCATTTTTTGCTGACTGAATGTTAAATGGCCTGCCATGGTGTTTATAACTGCTTAGACTATTACTTAATTTTACATTAACCACCTAGAACAGGTACACAATTATCAAGTGAAAAAAAATGGTACTCCGAACAGTTTAATAACTCGTCTGAGCTCATGAACTAATGCAATTGAAGTTCAAGCAAAGCACTCTGCCTGGGAGCTTGTGTTCCATGGACACCACACTACCCTTGAGCATTGCAGAGTTTATAGTACAAACTAGGCTTGTAGGCAAATGATTGTTGTGCGATGTCTAAGGAGACTTAGTAAAATGCACCTGCTGATTTGATGAAATCATTTTTTAATGAAACTGGTCCACCATAGGAATACTACACCCAGAGCACATAAAATTCTACCAGGTGCTCCCTTACAGGGCTAAAGAGACTTCTTTGTGGCTGACATCTCTGCTTCACTCTCATCTTGACTTCAAGGCCACAAAACTGGTCTCTTGACAGTTAGCTGGAGCTGTTCCTGGATTCCCACCTTCTGCTACCTGGTGTTCTGTTCTCAGACATGATCTTCCCAGAGAGAAGAACTAGATCATGGTAACCTCCAGGGATACAGGAAGATCCCAGGATACGTGGTCAAGGAGTCTCCAAGGGAATACATTTGTGCTTAGTGTTTGCTAGAACTAATTCTGCTTGAAAAAGAAGCAGCTTTGCTTCTCACTTCCTTTTTCATTTCTCCTCTATTAAAAAAATAGATGCACAGAAAGTATGCTTTTCTCAGCAAAACCCAAGGGTATAAAGACTTCAAGGGTACAAAACAAAGAGACTGCTGGAAACTATATGGCACTACTGTCCAACTACAGTAAAGGAAGACTTAATTGAACTGTCATTTAATGGATCATTAAAAATAATTTTTGATTATTACTTAGGGTGTAGGTCAGGACTTCACACAAGTGAGAAATGTTGCTATAATAAAACTTCTCCTTCCATCTTATCTACTGTATGACTTTTTCAACACTGAGCAGAAATAAACTAGACTTTCCTGGTTCATTCTGGCAATGCTGGGACATCCACTATTCTATCGAACTGCAATTTAATTGAACTAATAAAATGAAAACTCTCCAGACATTGAAAAGGAGGGAATTCCCAATAAAAGTTTATGCTTTAAGATTCTTTATCAAAATATATTTCTGTAATTTGACCACTTGCATATTATAGTCATAAAAATAATTCAGTCAAAATTATATTTTAACATTAATAGCTTGAAGCTAGAGAGAATTTTTTAATTAAACTGCCAGTACACATATATATTTTAGCAGAAATTCGTGATACAGTGACCTGCAAACATTTCAAGCATAAAATGTATTACACAAAGATAAAATTTCTTTAGGAAAGTGTAATGGAAAAATGGCTTCAAAAGAAAAATAAATGAGTGATGTAAGTGTCCTGTTAGTTAAAGGAGAATTTGTGTATATTTTTAAATAGGTGATGGTTGATATCCTCACAATATTTAGATTCCATTGAATTCACTTTAAAAGGTGATGTAACAATTTTGTATAAAAGTCAGCATTGCAATATTTTATTTGAAAGGTAAGAATTTATTTTATAGTGAATATCCATTACCCTGCTTATACCTAAAATATATAAAATTCTCTGAAGAGGTAAATATGAACGAATTTTGAAGACTATATGTAAAAGATAGATAAAAGCAACCCTCAGTCCCCTTATTTAGTAAGCATAGAGTAGGTGGCTAATGAAGGTTTGTTAAGTATATGAATGATGAAATTGAAAATTAAGCTGGTGACAACATTGTCACACTCTGCGCCTACACAGATCATCACAACCAGTCTCATAGATCTGTTCAAGATGAGGTATGAGAACAAGTTGTGTGCATGGTGTTTGGAAAAATATTTCCACAACATTCTGGAAGACTTCCAAAATTCACCTAATTCTAATTTCAAAGTGTGCCATTTAATAGACAAATTTAATATTGAAATGTTTCCCTAAGCAAGTACTCTCATACTAGTGAGGACCTTTAGAGTAGAATCTGACAAAAGCTCCCAAAATTCTTTTTTTTTATTTCCACTCATACAAACTTAACAGGTACACCGGTCCCCCCATACCTCCAACCCCCTATCCCCCTGTGCCCCCCTCCCCTCCTCTTCCTCCCTCTTCCCTCCCCATTCCCAATACCTCCCCCTCCCATCCCCGGAGCATCCTTTAATGTGCATAAAAGCTCCCAAAATTCTAAATGCATCTACCCTTGACCTGCCAAAGACATATCTAAAACAGTCTTTCTAACAGTTACTCTTAATTCTTGCTGTGAGAGAGCATTCAAAATCAAACAAGGGAGAAAGGAGGATTTATTCAACTTACAGTTCCAGAGGGGAGAAATAGGCTTTCATGGCAGGGGTGATATGGCTGGTAGCTGAAGCTATGGGCAGGCTAAGTCACAGCAGACATCCAGTAGGCTAGTAGGTGACAAGTGAAGGCTGGAGGATTCCTTGAGAGTCACTCTTCTTCCCAGTCTCCTGTTCTATGGTTCCCCCCATCCAGTGCACTACTTGGAGGTTCCAATGAGACCCAGGGAGGATCCAACTGGATCCAGGGCTGGTCCTTGTATTGTCCAGATAATCTCTTCAGGTAAGCTAATCCAAGTCAATGCCAGGTGTGTCAAGTCAATACCCAGGATTAACTATCACAGTCCTAATAATCACTTCTAGAGATAGAATGGAACTTAAATAAAGCAATCTAATTTTTCAAAATACATGCAAAGATTGATTTGGAAATTTCTCAAGCAGAACAGATTAAATAAATAGTATCACATCAACACAAATTAACATCTACAGACAGCATAATACAGTGCTTACAATGGTGACAGTATGCAAACCTATGTGCAAGAAAACCACTGAATGAGCACATGTTTGTGTCTATTTGATTAGCTTTGCAAGGGCTGGAGAAATAAAAATACAAGGTCCTTATGACAGGGCTGTTGCATCCATGAATTCACTGCAGCTATGTGTATTTCCATAAGACCTGCATAAAATTTATCCTATAATCTTTCACCATGGAAGGGGAAAGATCTCAAGAGGCTCCACACCCCTCTGAAAAAACCTGAGGGTTCATGCTGATGCAGATGAGGTGGAGAGGGGAGATGCTTTTTTCAGTCGTATACCCACTGATATAAGATTCATGCTCCAGCAAGGTTCAGGCACATGCCATCAAAGGCAACTGAGATGAACTCAGTGGGCCACACCTGAGAAACATGAAAGTAGGAGAGAGACTGGCAGGGGGAAATATGGGTCGTAATGGGGGAAAAAGATGGAGTTGGGTGTTAAGGTGAAAATATCATAAATTCATTACATCCTTGTATGAAACTGTAATAGAATAAAAAAAAATCTTTAAAATGCAAGGTCCAAAGGCACAAAGTGTACAGGAACGAGGTAAGACTAAGCCTTGTCAGTCTACATCTTTTTCATCATTTTGAGTCTTGAGCCAGGTGTTGCAGCCAATCCAAAAACTAAAAGTACTAAACTTCTCCCACCAACCATTATCCAGTACTGACTCCAGCGCATGTTAATTGGCTAGTCTACCTAAGGACACTTTCAAATCAAGATCTAGACTTGAAGACCCCCGACTTGTTTTTCTCTGCATGATGGGAGATGCATATTTTATTGATTGTGCTGCGGGAGCAGTAATTGCTAAATTGGAACTCCATGAAATGTGTGCATATATATACCCGGCAGCAGATTAATTTATTTAATGGTTTTAAGCAATTTACAAAAAGTGACTTAAGGTTTTTTTTGGCTTGCTCCCTGTATTTCTCCTTCCTTTCTCATTCCAATAGTCGATTGAGCCTCGTACGTTTTGTTGAGCACACTTGAATGTAGAGCAGAACTATTTTAATGGCACATTTAGTGCCCATTTATAATAATGTTTTTAGTCATTAAAATGTACACTCGGGAAGACCATGACAGCAGCCTAACTAATTACAGTCATGCCAAAGTTGGGTGGCAGAGAAGGAGGTCCAGCTCTCTCACACCCTATTCCAATTTGTCACCAGCCTCTTGACCTCAAGGAGACCTCCCCTCCCTTGATCCACCATTCTGTTATCCCATCAGCCCCCTCTGGTTTCATTTCCTTCCCTGCCGAGCCAGGACCCCACGGCTCATCATTTCAACCCCTTTCTTGTCGACACCTTCAATTTCCTGGACCTTTTGCCATGTACTCCCTGCTAATCCCCAACTCTGCATTCCTCTTGCAATCCATCTTCTCTTCACCTACACCAAGACCTCCATGCACAGCTGGGGAGCACACTGCCCACAGCTGGATGCCATAGTCCTCGAGTTTGCTGATCTCGGCTGAATTCTCCATTTCTCACTCATTCCTAGGTCAAATCCCCTCTCTCCTTCCCTTGAAGATATTCTGAACATCATTCCATAATCTACCTCACTCGACTCCAGAGAGGACCTTGACCCACATCCTGAGGGAAAGAAGGCCACAGAGAGTGACTCTCCTTCTCTATCAGAACAGAAGTGGAGCCAAGAAGTAGGACCTGTTATGTGACACCTGACTGAAACACCAATACTTCTCCAGACACTGTGGCAATTCATGTGTGAGGAAAGCACAGTCAGTCAAGACACTGGCGCTAATCCAGCTTAAACCCCAAACCCAGTGCTTAGCCTCAGATGCCAGAGACAGAACTTCATGAACCAAAGGCTAAAATCAGAATGGGAGAGCACAGAACAGACTAGAAGAAAACCGAGGGAGGTGACACAGGACTGACAGAGAGAGGGAGGCAGCCAGAGAACATTTCCTTAACCCAGGGTTTGTGACTGAAAAGTCAGGTGTCCATGAACTTGGATGAATTAAGAAAGAACACTTTTGTCCCTGCCAATCTTAAGTTGAATTTGAGCATCATCTTCATTGGAAGTGCAGGTGGATACAGTGACAGAGGTGTCTGTAATTTCATCACCCAATCAGTGCTATTATCATATCATTTTAAAGTTGTTGCTTACCTCTGAAACTCATCATTATTTTGAAATTATGCCAGTTACTAAACACATGGTTAGATTTCATCATTCAATGTGTTAGTAAAGAAGCATCTACTTTAGTGATGCTAAATTATTTAGTGATGATAAATTAGTGACTATTACTGTGTCACTAATTTGTCTTTAAAATATTGGGTTAGCCATTTTACAATGTCATTGATTATAATTTGAGATATTGCACAGCAATGTATTGATTATGACTTTAGGGATTACATCTCCTGGTTCAGGATAATAAAAATGGCAATACCGAAAGGTCTACTATCCTATCTTCTCTCCCCTTAGATGTTTCAAGATATATCCATATCTGTATTTGAATTTTTACCCCCACATACACACATACCCTTTGGAGAGAAGAGATCCCTCACCTAGTGAAATCTAATCCACATAATTGTGTTCCTGATCACATCTTTTGTCCAGAAATGTTCCTGATCATTTGTCCTTCAATTTCCCTTATCCATGGTCCCTTTCTTTTTGGTAGGGATTCCAGTGTTCTGCTTTTCTCACTGGGCACAGGCGCTGTGCTTCTTCTTCCCACATTTATGCAGGGTTCCCAGTATCCACACTGCTCACACTGTGGGTCACAGTGATCAGTAGCTCCCCCATGCCCCATAGAACATTCAGGAGTATCCCTGGTGGTATGCACCTCCTTTCAGTAGTGTCTTGATATTGTTCAGATTCTCTGGAGGCTACTTACAAGCCACTGCTTGCAATATTAGTCTCCTTTCACTCTATCTTCTTCTCTTTTCATCAGACCCACTACAAACCAACTTCCACTTTAACCCCATTGCTGAAACTATAGTCCTGCCGTCCTCTTCGGACACCCATGAGCCCATGTAAATCTAAACCCTCTACTGAATCCTTACTTTAATTGGCACCTACATGCCTTCTCCTTAATTCTCTGTGAGAACCATTCTCATTCAGTTCCTTTTACTAAAAAATAGCTTAAACTGGCTGCAGTCCATACACCTACTCTCCCACACTATCCCCACCCTGCCATCTCCTCACCTCTTATAACCTTCTATCTCTGTACTTGAATATCTAGTCATGCATTCACATCTCATGCTTAGGGAGAAGTCTAAGTGTTCAAGCTGTCTGGTTAGCGGTCAGCTCCCTCAGTACAGGGAGTCTGGGTTTGCATTTTGGCACATCTTTTAAATCTCTCTCAAATCCAGTTTTTCTGCTCTCCTTGTGTTCTTCTGTCTTCATTCAGAATATTGTCATCCCATTGCCCACTATTATGAACGAATGAATGGCTGAACTACCTGGTTTGAGCAGACTTGGAAAATGCCCCAAAAGGGGAAGAAAGAAAAAAAAAGCAGGTTTAGAAAGCAATATTGGATAACAGACGACATTCTCAGAAGCCAGAAGAGTCACATCTACAAGGTAAGCATGTGTTTACCTCCTAGTTAGCACAATTCACTGCTCCAGCAGTGGTGGATCCCATAACCGCTTTCCAACTCTAATGAAAAATGTCATTTTTCAAGTCTGCTCAATAATTTTATGGCGGGGGACTGCCTGTGCACTGTGTGCATGTATACGTGGCTGCATTCTAGCTTTCCAGCCTTCCAAAATGCTGACCATTTCTCTCCATCTTACCCAGTTGCCCAGGAAATGGTCCCATCCACTATGTGCACATCTTCAGTTAACTCAATTAAGATAATCTCCTACAGGGCTGGAGAGATGGCTCACAGGTTAAACTCTGCCTCACAAGCAAAAGGTCCTGAATTTGGATCCCAGGCCAATATTAAAAAAAAAAAAAAAAAACACCAGGAAGAATGGTGGGTGACCTGCACTTTGGACCCTGTTGGGTGGAGCCTGGGAAATCCCAGAGTAAAGAAAATAATTTTTTATTATTATTTATTATTTATTCGATTGTGCGTGTACACGTGTGTACGCATGTGTGTATGTGCGTGTGTGTATGTATGTGTGTGTATGTACGTATGTGTGTGTGTGTGTGTGTGTAGAACCACGGGTGAATTCAGGAACCACCATGGACCGCCTCCACCTCCTCCTTGTTTACTCTGCCCCGGGATTCATAGGCTCCGCCCTACCAGGACCAGAAACGCAGGCCGCCCCCGCTTCCGCCCAGGGTCTATACATGGGGTCTAGGATCCGAAACTCAGGACCTTCCGCCTGCAAGGCAGAGGCTTCACCCCTCAGCCACCTCTCCAGCCCGAGTAAAGAAAATAATAGGTAGAAGCAATCCAGGATGATCTCTGAAGTCACCCTTGTCATCCACAGGGACATCATACACACACACACACACACACACACACACACACACACACACACACACACACACAGGCAAAATAAATACTTTTTTTTTAAAAAAGGATAATCTCCTGCGGGTTTGCCAAAGGCATGCCTTAGCTGAATAATTCCTCATAAACGTGCCTAAAGACTCAGCTCTCGAATTTCAGACTGACAGCTAAAACAAAATGAGACAGGCATCACCTACCTTGTTTTGAAGATCTCTCATTGACCTAAGGCTCACTGATTACACTAGTCTGCCTGGTCACCGATCCCCTAAGGATCCATCTGTTTCTGTTTCCCCAGCACCAGAATTACAAGTACATACCATGATACCTAGATGGTTTACATGGGTCCTGGGAACTGATCTCTGTTCCTCATGCTTGTGCAACTGTAGCTCCAGCCTTGGTCAACAACATACACACAGAGCACTTTGGCAGGAACTGCTGTTAGAGCAACTCACATCCCACTGTGAGAATTCTAGAACTGCTACTAGGTATTGCTGCCAGTAAGCTGGAAGAGTGTGGCAAAGAATGAAGTCTACATGCAGAACTCAGAGCCAAAGGATGATGAAACTCTGTTGGCAGAATCATGGAACATCCGGAGATTTCCTTGGCTAAAGCCAAATGTACCAGGGATGTCTAAGTTACAGAAGGCAATGAACTAATTTTAAGTAATTGGATGGAATTACTGCTAATGACCAACAGTGTCCGGACTCACAAATGTTTTCTCAGTTAATATTCAAAGTAGTATGATATTCCATTATCTTACTTTTGTGTTGAGAAATTGAGCTTGGCACACACCTCTAATCTCAGAATGCAGTAGGTAGAGACAGGAATATCAGATGTTCAAGGCCATCCTTGAAAACACAACAAATTTGAGGCTAACTTGGCCTACTTAAAACCATGCCCCAAAAGGAGGAGAAGGAAGAAAAGAAGTAGAAAAAGAAGGAGGGGAGCACGTTGAGACTAGAAAAGATCTTACTTGAATGATAACAAGAGCTGATAGAATTAAGATTTGAATCCTGGCCATCTAGCTTTGTCCAGCTCCATAGTGAGTTCCTCCTGCAACTTTTTTGCAGGTTGCATATTCTCTTGTAAGCTATTGTTAGTTGTCTTTTGTTTCTTCTTGCAGTGAGAACCTGTGCTCTTATCATCATGGGACAGATTCTGAATAAATATTCATCACATCACCCCAAGAACTGAATGCAACACAGTCTACTTCCACTAGACCTCTACAGTAGCTGGCCTAACAACACTTTGCAATGAACAGAGGCGATCCCATCAGACATGATGCCATCCTGAGGGATCTCATCAGACATGACACTACAAAAGAGAGGGAGAGCCTCTATATTCTATAGTCTCTGGTAGACCATGTGTGCCCTAACTAGTGCAGGAATCCTAGAGATAAACCAGTTGCATGTGTAGGGAGACATAAAAGAGGGAGGAAAAAATGAGAGGGAGGAGAATGGTAAGGATGGGAAGGAATATGTGGAGGTTAGGTAATAGGGGATAAAAGCACATAAATTCATGATCAATACAATTTAAAATAAATAAAAATTTTTAAAAAGTTCATCACCAATACATACCTCTGTCCAGCCAATTTCAACTAAGGATTTTACCCTTCTTAAAAGAAATTATTTCTTGGCCCAGTGGTCATGTTATCAGTTTATTTTAACACTCTTGAATGTATCAAGGCACATGTTAAGCAGTTACTAACAATGCTAACCAACAACATCATTCAAAATCACAGCACAGCTGAGCCAATAGAATCTCTGAGACCCTAAGATGTTTGTCTTTATTTAAAGCAATTTCAAATTTAACCCACCATTCTTATTTCAGAGAGTAAACTACAAGTGCCACAATTTGTTTAGTCTTTTCCCAACACCTATGTATGCTATGTTTTGCTGAAATAAAATCCTTTTATTCACAAATGGCAAAATTCAAAGGCACTGTTCTCTTTCTCTCATTCTCTCTTTCCCTTTCTCTCTCTCTTGCTCTCTCTCTCTGTCCCAACTTCTCTCTCTCTCCTCTCTCTCTCTCTCTTTCTCTCTCTCCCCATACACCCATTTCCTCTCTCAGAGCTTACAAATAGAGTCTCTAGAGATGAAACTAGGGTAATGTCATGGTTTGAATGTGAATTGTTCTTCACAGTTGCATGCATTTGAATACTTAGCTGATGTTAATGTTGGGAAAAGTCATGGCACTTTTAGACAGTGGTGTCTTGCTGCAGAAAGGCACATCACAGAGACCAGACTGTGAAGTTGGGTGGCACAGTTCTGTTTCCTCTAGCAATTTGTTGCTTGCTTGCTCTGTCTCCATCATGGCTGCAGTGATCTGAACCGGCACCTCCAGCTTCTGCCACCACCATGCCTTTTTTGTCATAATGAACTAACTCTTCCCTATGGAACCATAATCCAAATAAACCTCTTTCTCCCTTTAAGTTGTGTCTTGATATTATCACAGCAGCAGAAGAAAGAGTAACTGTAACGGGTAAGATAAGTTCACCCTAAAGCAGCGTGGACCTCCAATCTAATCAGGCTGGTATCTGTATAAGAAACCATAGAGACACATAGGAAGGACACAGGTATTGACTGAGAGAGAGACATCTACAAGCAAAGAAATTCCAAAGGCTGTTAATGCTAAAAGAAAGGCACATGAAGAAATCTCCCTTAGAATTTGTACAGAATGGGCCTTCACACGCATGATCTCCAGAACTGTGAATTGTGTTTTAAGGCATTTAGTTCAAGGCATTTTTGCTACAATAGACATAGAGAAACTAATACAGGACCAAAGGGATGGGAAAAATTAATATTTGACTCACTGGGTCATTAAGGAGATTAAATAATATAAAAATATGAAGAGCCCAGCTGTGCTGGCACATACGAAATATTCAGAAAACTAACTATAATTAGCTTCAAGTACTGCTAATAGCCACAAACTCTAATATAATAATCAGAAGGAAATGTCATCTCCTCACTCCCAGTCCTTTAGTAGCTTGAAAGGTTAGAACATCCTATCTCCTGACTCAAGGACCTTGCTCAGTACCTAAGGAAACGGAACACTGAGGATACAGAAGTCTTTGGGGGACCATTAAAACCCAGCCATTGGGGAATGCTGGCTGACTCCATTTACTTTCCTTTGTGTCAAGCAGAAAGACTAGTCAATAAGCAGTCTTCATACCTTCCCCCAAAAAAGAAGCATCAATCTCAGTGAGGTGACTGTCACATTGAACATTCTCAGGCAGCTTTCTCAACCTTGGAGGTTTGGGCAACCTGCCAGTAATGAAGATGTATTAATGCTTAATGCAGCTTAATGTAATAGGTGTCATGTTCATAATTTACAGAAGCTCTTTCGAAAGCATTAAATTCATTTATACTCCTTAAAAGCTACTCAATCGTGGGGGCTAAGTTAGTTTGGTGGGGTTTCTTTTTTAGGATCAAATGATATATAAATTGTTAACATATCCAAACTCATCCATTAGTGCATGTGAAAGCAATAAATGTGCCAAAGTAGCAATAACATGATCGAGGAAAGTCATTGTGGTCATTAGGGCTGAAAGGGTTTCATTTATGGCCCTGGAAGGAGAGTGAAGGCTGTGAAATAGACCAGAGCTCCCAGTGACCAGAAGTCCTGCCTCGATGAAATACTCAAATGCAAATTAAGCAAAATATATGTTTTAGATGTTCTCAGGTGGTCATGACTTTTGCCTTCTGTGGTATGGGACCTTGTCCCGCCGCTTCCATCCACCATCTTGAGCAAAGAAAATGGCATGGATTGATGAGGCTTTTGCGTCCCAACTGTCGGTTTGCAGAATATTGATTGGTCTCTTGGTAAATAACTCTAAGCAAAACAGGGGGCCACGACTAATGAGGACCCTTGCTTGTTGGACAGATCTGGGAGGTCAGTAATTGATGGAATTATAAATCCTAGTTACATGTTTCCAAAGTAGTTTCCATGAACAACACAGGGATGAGAAGCTATCCACTTTGCATATCTGACAAAGACAACTGTTATCTATTAGCCCACTGTGATCTTCTGAAGGTCACCATCACTCAAGACCCCACCCACCCTCAAAAAATATTTTAGAGTTTGAGAAGCACTACAGAAAGGTAGAAGATCAGGCTTTTTAAAATTCAGAAGGAAAAGTTATTGCTAAGGTTGTTTTTCCCCTGTCCTTCATATAATTAGAATTACCATGAGCCCATTAAATCTCTGAGGCAGGGCTTGGCCATCAGTATCTTTAAACTGCACCATAGAATCTCCATGGGCAAGCAGCTAAGAATCATAGATTTAACTACTATTTGGAAGGAACTACAAAAGCTCTAAAGAATGAGGGTGCCCCCACATCGATCAGTGCTTATTTGGAGCACTACATGTAGTAACGAATGTTAGGAATTCAGTGCTCCCCAGTATTACCATCCGGATCTTGATGATCTGGACAAGTGTCTACTGCAAGAGACCTTTGACATAAAAGGTAACCCTCTACTCAGGGGTCTCCTCAGCTACTAGAAAGGTGGAGACTTAAAGTGACACCCCTTCTGCCAGTACACCTCTGCTGTTGATTTAGGGGACCCTGTCCTCCTCCCCTCTAGGAAGCATGCCAGGTCCTGCTACCATCCTGGCTCCCTCTGATCTGGACAAACCGCTGGACCAACACTCCTGAGAGTTTACCAAGGACTGCTATGCTGAAGATGTTGCAGTGCATTCCTGTTTGGTCTATGAAATATCAGACTTGCTCTTCAAGGTGGGAGGGCTGGAATCAGGAATATAAATACAGGCAGTGTGAGGAGGCAAATGGGGGGGTTGAGATGTGGGCAGGGTTGGGGAGGGATATCTAACTAAAATCCAGGCAGCCCACAGGAGCCTCAGGGAGTAAGTGTATCTAACAACCTCTAATTAAGTCATGTCATGTAGCCAGATTTGACTAGAGAAGAAATGCCTACAGTAATTGCATTTAGTTCATCTTGTAGCATGCTTCCAATCATAACTGCTAATTCAATTGTACGTTCATCCTGCCAGCTCATTGCCATTAAGCACACATTTAATTACTTCAATAAAGGATTAATATGCAGCGCACCGAAGAAGGGACAGAGCACCGTGCCAAAGCACACAGCTGCCCCAACGTTTAGCCCAGAGATAAAGCAAGAATATCACTGGGCAGCATAATCCTGCTCCAAATACATCATTATTAGATGAACATTCCAGACTTGTATTTTCACGCTTGTATGCACCCTTCACATGCATATATTTCCATGTCACCAGATAGAGCTGTAAGGGGTGCCCAACAGCTTTCCATTGTCGTCTTAATAGGGTGCCCACAGGCCCACCCCTGTCTTTCTCTGTGCTTGTAAGGCCTCGCTTATCTGTCTTCAGAGGAAGGCTTACAGTCCCTACATTACAACATCCTGCGATAAGAGCCCTCGCTTGACATTGTTCCTGCCGGGCTGCAAACAAGTGACAGACCTGGCATGTATAAAATAGAGAGCCACAAAACAACAAAGCCAGGGCCCCTCCTCCCTGCCTTCTCCCAGCTCCACCTCAAAGGACAGCCCATCAATTCTCCAGGATGTACACAATCATTATTGTAGGGGAAACAAAGGCCAGTGTCAATTGTGCAATGTTATAAAGCAGTCCCTCAAATTAAAACCATGTACCTAACTGCATGTGATGGCAGGAGCTATTTAGCAGGGATATTTTACAGAAAGGCAATGAAAAGCAATAACTGCTTTATTTAATGTATCTGTTCAATCCAGCTGCCCTGGATAGGCCTTAATAGAAGCTGTCGATCAATGTCAGGCCCTTGGAAATAACTGCACCAGACTGCAATAAACATGAAGGAAAGATAACTAGAACTACTGATCAGCCTCTTGTTACTTTTCCTGTGCCCTGAGATTTGTCACTTGTTTATGTTGCTCAGAATGGCTGGCTTGATGGGTATCATTTCACCCACCTGCCATTGTGGTGGGCCCCTCAGAGTGGCGAGTAAGACAGCAGGAGAAGCAACTTGAAAAAGAGAGCAAGAAAGACAAATAAGAAGTGTAAGCTAAAAGGCGAGTGAGAGGGTCTATGAAAACAGAATTTGTCTGGGGCCCAGGAAGGTAAATATGGCAAGGCGCATGTGCTGACACTTTCATTAAAAAGTTAATATTGTGCCTCACTCTTCCAGGTCCTCTTGACAGACTCTTCTTTAAGATCAGTTGATGCTTCTCTCCAGCCTCTGCCCTCTATGATACATTCTACTCCTGTCCTCCCACACACTCACCTACTGTAAGTCTTTCCCATCTACATAAGACCTGGCTATCACAACGCATAGATCAACTTATGAATCACCCTGGTTTTAATGAATAAAATCTTATTAGTTTAAAGGTTTATGTGCTAAAATGGCAAATTCAAGTAGTTGTGACAAAGATAGCATACCTACCCCTAAAATCTACAACATTTCCTTTCTGGCACTTATAACAAAAACCCTCCTCTATTCTATTGCTTAAATACCATAAGTCATCATCTTATACATATATTTCCAGTCCAGATCTCTCTCTCTGCCCCCTCCCTCCCCCCTCTCTCCTCCTCTCCCTTTCTCTCTTTGTCCCCTCTCGCTCTCGATCATCTGTTCCTTTATCCTCCATCCATCTAGATGTCTTTGTGCAACTTATGTGTGATATGTCCGGTATCTAGTTCATTTTGACAGTGTCTCTCGATGGCCTCAGACTTGTTCTAATCACCCAGATGGCGCAACAGATTCCTCTTGGACAACAACCCACTCTCTGTTCTCTGCATCCTCACCCCTCGCCACCTTCCAATCAGCCCCTCCATGTCCTTCTCATTACACAAGCCAGAAAGATCTCCTGTCCTGCCTGTTTATCTCTACCTCTGCCCACCCTATCTTAACATTTCCTGGGTTTTCATGACCTCTTAGCTAGTCGTTCCACTTCTAGTAGCTAATCTTTCAAATACAGTGGCACACTTAAAATAATAATAACAATTATTTATTAAGTACCTTACCACCATACTTCAAGTGCTCCGTGTACCTTCCATTCAATCCTCCCTAAGCCCTACTGGATGAAGTAGGAGGTCCTAGTATCATCCCCTTGAGGAAACTGAGATTAACGAAGATTTCATAACTTTCCAAAGTCATGTAGTTTGCTATAGCTATCTTGGAATGTGAATCCAAGACTATTAGCATCTAACGCCCTATTTTTTTTCCCTCATGAATGTGATGCTTTTCCCATGTTTTAGAAAGCTTGGATAATTCCCTTCTACCTAATGAAGAAAGGCCAATGTTAATTCCTCTATCAGTCAGACTTTCTTTTTTTTCTCCCATATCACACTTTGGCAGACTATTTTTGATGTGTACATGCCCGTGAACATGTGATATAATTGGGAAGTTATCACGTAACTTGTGTTACTGGTCCAGGTCCTCACATATGAGTCTCCAGTCTTCCTAGAATCACTCTTTCTTGGTTCTCTTAGATACCCTCCCTGGTCTTACTGCAGGATAAAAATGACTAAGCTTTGCTATAGTTAAGTGCATATATTTCTACATACACAGAAAGGTTCAGATCTTTAAGAGGAAAGACAATTTCCAACATACATTTTTTACATTTGGTGCCCAGAACTTAGAAAGCAACAGACAGATGCTAGTTGAGGAATTGGTTCTTCCAGAGTCATATCATTCCAGTGCATTTTTATGATGGCTCTGTAGGGAGCTTTCAGAAACACAAATTAGATCAAGTGATTTCTATTTAGATGAACGCATAGATTGTCCTTTATGTACAAGATTTCAAAAGACCGATGCTCCCTTGCATGGTATCTAGATTCACTGTATACACTCATATCTTAACCTCACATTTAACCGCTCCCCTTCCCACACCCCAGACACAGGCAGCATCAGTCATACTGACCTCTTGGGCTTCTGCATGTGCTGTCCCATCTTTCTGGAGTGACCTCTGCCCCCACAGTGCTCATTCTTCATGATTTAGATCAAGTGTCACCTACTGAATGAATCCTTCTCCATGGAGGAAAAGTCAATTTCCATTACTTTAGAATTCCATGTAATTATAATAACAACTTTAAATATCACAGTTGCTATATAGCAGCAGTCAGTGCTTTGACTTTTCCACAAAATATGGAATTATTAGTATTATAGTCATTTTCTGGCTGCAGGTATATGTGCCTTGTGAAGCGAGACTTGCGCTACTTTCTCTGCTTGGAGGCTATGTTTCTTTTATTCTATAAACAAGGAGCACTCAGTTATCAGTTATCTCGTTGTGACTGACCCTGCATCCCTCCTCTGTGAAACTGGGGGAGAGGGATTAGTACATGTAAAAATGCAGCAACGTGTGCATAGACCCTCTTCATAGTGGACAAGTGATTGTTCCCAGGTATTGGTCCTTCTGATGGAAACAACTGAAACAGAACAGTGGACTTATAAAGGATCTCTTTGCAAATGGAGGGTGAAGCTGGGGGCACTTTGGGTAGTTGGAAGCTTTATTTGGACTTTGGCCTTGGCTTGGAAGGACAACATTTTGAAAATTCTCTTACTAGTCTTAGTCAATGATCACTAAGATAATTGGGTTCTCTGACATGATGAATTGGAGTGCCCAGGAAGATGTCACTCTGAAATTTAATCTCTCTGAGGCTTAAGCACCATCTCTCCTGGTCCAAAGAAAGGAAAAGTCAGATACAGAGTAGAGAAAAATTATATGTAAAATAGTAAAAAAATGCTTTGGAAACTTTTTATTTATTCGACAATTTCATGCATATACACAGGATACTTTGGTCATTTTCACACCCACTGAGCCCCTTACATTTATCAATAAGTTTTCCTGTTACTTTCATGTTTGCTTGTTTGCTTGTTCGTTTATTTTTGCTTGGCATGTGGATGTGTGCACATGTGTATGGAGGGCATATGAGAGACCCAAGGGTAACACTGGCAATTATTCCACTATTGCTTTGCTGTAGGGTTACCCAGGTTCTGCCTTCCAGGATGAGAATTTCAGGCTGTCACCATAGCGGCCCAGCATTTTTTTTTTTTTTTCACATGGGATCTAGGGATCCAAACTCAGGTTTTTTTAGGCAAAGACTTTATTTAACTCCTGAGCCATCTCCTTAATTTCAGGTCTTTTTTTCTGAAAGATTTTATTTTATTAATTCTTTTTTATTTAATGTTATGTACATGACTATAGTGACTTTATAATATTTTCAACCCTTATCCCAAATCCTATCCTCCCTCCTTTTCCCATTACAACCCTTCATCTCCCCCGCCAGGCTCTCTCCTCTTTTCAAATCTTTTCACTTGTGTGATCCACTTGTGGCTTGGGTTTCATTTAGTCTGTCTGATTCACTCTCCAGTCAGTGGATATACCATTGAGGGAAGCATCCTACTTTGCTTCCTCGTCAGCATTAGTCCTCATCAGCCTCTCTGAGAGGTGTAAGGCTTCTTGAAATCTTTCTGATGTTATAGTGAAATGTTTTTAAAACAGTTCCTGTACAATTCTTGTGTATCTGCCATGAAATCTTGTATACCACAACTATGTTATGTCCAGGAGATAATGCATGGACCACCACCTTCTTACTTCAGACTCTTAAAATCTTGCAGTCTCCTCTTCTATGATGTTCCGTGAGCCTTGGGTGGGAGTGGGTGAGGCTTATATGTCCTTTTCAAGGACAAGTAGTCCAAAGACACTCATTTTTTTGGCAAGTCATGCTTTTCAGCAATAAACACCTTCTGTTGTAGAAGGCTTCTAGATTGAGTGTTCTTCAATCTACAATAGTAAAAATTAAGTAAATAAACCTTCCATTTTTAAACTGGATAGGAAAAATAAGGCTTTAAAAAACACAGGCACACAATGTTATCCACATAGGATTGGTTCTAGGACATTCTCTCACACAGATACATACCAAAATCTTTGGATGCTCAAGTGTTTTATGTAAAATGATAAAATATTTGCATATAATATATGCATGCTCTCCCATATACCCCATATACATGATATCATATCATGATTTAAATTATAAGATTACTTATAATACCTGATACATTTAAATATCTATACAAATCATTGCTATCCGATCTTATTTAGGGGATAAGTATGAAGAAAAAGCTTATACATTATTATAGTTTACCTGCGTATTGCTGATAAATTCACAACCAAACAGCTCATGAGAAAAAGGGGCTTTATTTTGACTTATGCTTGTCTGATTACAGTTCTTACTTGGCATGAGAGTTCATACCAACACCAGGCGCCGAGGGAATTGACCACATCATAACCACAGGGCTGCTGAGAGGGACAAACTTCCTTTGCCAGACAGCACGTCTGTCTAAGATGCTGAAGAATATCAACTTACTTAACCAGCCGGCTCCATCTTATCCCCTGTCCAGGGAATGATCCCACCCACTATGGCTGGGTCTCCTCCTCAATTAAATGATCTCCTGCACATTTCCTCAGGGCTGAATTATTAATTATCCACAAATAGGCCCAGAACTTAAGCCTTCAATATCTAACGATCGATCACAAGCATATTCGGTATGGATGAAAATTTTCAAAAACATTGGGTGCACTTCCATAACTAAAGCATTTTACGTATGCAAAAAAAAATTGGGAAAAAATTTATGTATTTTTGTTCCTTTCTCTGTTATTTAGCATTTGAAAACAAAGTCTTTTGTGTTTGTCCTGTTTTAAAGAAACCAGCCACTTGTATCACCATCAAATGTAGATCTTTCAGTTATGAGAAGTGTGAAAATGTGATTGACAGACAACATGTAAAAATTATGTGCTGAGAGCTGGAGAGATAGCTCAGAGTGTTAAGATTCTGCCTTGCAAGTAGAAGATCCTGAGCTCAGATCCCAGTTCCCATGTAAACATGCCAGGTAGAATCCTAGGCAGCCTGCATTTCTGGTACTGGTGGGCGGAGCCTAGGAAATCCCAGAGCAAAGCAAGAAGATAGAAGCAATCCAGGATGATTCCTGAAGTCACCCTTGGTCTTCCACAGGGACACACAGTGCTCTCTGATACACACACATACACACATAAATAAAAAAATAAAATTTTAAAAAATGTGCTGAAATGAAATGAGCTCAAATATTAGGACCTTAAATAAATCAAGGCAAGTCTGAATGGAGTCAGCATTCAAATGTCTGTATTTTAAGCTCATCCGTCTGGTATTAATCCTTTAGCTTTAGTTTTCCATGAGAATCTGATGGAACATAAAGATTATTTGCTTATTTCTTTTTAGTTTCAAAGAAGCATATTCGATAGATAAGTAAAAGTAAATATAATAAATAAATAAACAAGTTGTGGATTGCATACTTGCGTGTCTTCAAAATTTATGTGTCGAAATCCTAAACCTCAATAGGATGGTATTGAAGATGGGGCCGATGAGTGATGATTAGATGAGGTCCTAAGGATATCAACAAATCTCTCTCTCTCTCTCTCTCTCTCTCTCTCTCTCTCTCTCTCTCTCTCTTCCCTCTCTCTCTCTCTCTTTCTCTCTCCTCTACCTTGTGAGGACTTGTAAGATTTGGGAACATACCTCGCTCTGCAAGAAGTCAGCAAGTGTCCACGCATGACCTCAGATCTCTAGCACTCTGTCCTCAGGCTTCCCGTCCTCTACAACAATGAAAGACAAGATAAGCACTTGTCTTTGAAGTCATCTATTATACGGCACTTTGTTATAGCAGCTTAAACTATGACAAGCCTCAACATGTTTTCAGAGGGAAATATTTGTGGATTTTTTTATTATTTCCGCTCATATAAACTTAATAGGTACACCGGTTCCCTCCCTCCCTCCTCCCCCCCCCAACCCTCTGCTCCCCCTCACCTCACCCCTCACTCCCCATCCCCCAGTCCCTCCCCCCAATCCCCAGAGAATCCTTTAATGTGCATGCCAGACTCTCCTCTGGGCTCTCCTCTCCAATGACGTACAAGGACCCAGTTGCATTTCCCTGAACCCTTTTATGTGTTCCCCATAAGCATAGGAACATTACTGTGGCTGTCAATCCCTTGCCTCCAAGGATCTTGGTGCCTTTAGCAGATGCTAGACTTTGTGGGGTCAATAGTGTGTTGGACATTGCGCAGGGCATGCAAAGTCCAATTATGATTGCTTCGGCCCTAACCTGTGTGGAGTATCCTGCATATTATTGCTTCTCCCATCCTTGTGCTCTTACAATCTTACCGCCCGCTCTTCGGCAAATTTCCCTGAGCTTCAGGATGGGGAGAGATTAGGTTGGCCTAGTTCTAGGTGGTTGACATAGAGTCTCTGAAGTTCTGGATTGTGGTTTGTTGATTTTCTTTTGTAGTTTTGCTGCTCCTGCAATGCCCTTCACTCCATCCTGATGGGTATTGAATGTCACCCCCTGGCCAGAGATAAAAAGCTGTTAAACTAGAGTCTTGTTATAAGAGTATATTAAAAGGTAGATGTAATAAAAGTAGGAAACCACAGTGAGGGAGGGGTTAATCACCCATTTGCAAATTGGTTATTTTTTATCTGCCAGACTATTTTTTTTTATTACTATTTTGGTCTGATGACAGAACACTGTCATGTATAAATGTCATCTTAGGTATAACATTAATCCAATTCATTTTTTTTCCTTCTCAAAACTCTTTTCAAGTTTGCCCCTAATCCTCCCTTTCCCCACACGTCAGGGATGCACACATTCCAGCCGGGACTCACAGCGACCTAGGTAAGCTACGCCCTGGCCACCTCACCCCAAACCTCAGGCAGCCCACTGGTCCCAGCTCCTCCTACCAGCCAGCTGGAGCAGGAGCTACTCCAGGCCAAATAATTCAGTTCAGTGAAAAATGCACAGAAATTGAAAGAAGGTCTTAAGAGTTAAAACTACAATGCCCAAGTCAAAGTGTAAATCCATGAGAAATGACACCCAAGAAAACAAATCTCCCACTGAAGGAATTAATCCCACAATGATAGGCTCCAACCAGAACACACCCAGGAAAATAGCCAAGAAAGCCTAACCCAGGATAGCTACTTTCAAAACATGATCATTACCATGTTCAATACTATGAAAGAGGAAATCCGGGAGGAATTAAATAACCACATCAATCACTTTGAAAAGGAACACAACAGACACTTGGAGAAGTTGAGAAAAACAGTTCAAGAAACAAAAACAGGCATAGAACAGTTAAAACAGACTCAAGCAGAGTTTAAAACTGAACTAAAAGACAAGTTATCTTTAACCCAGAACTCCACAGAGAGTCTTATCAGCAGAACTAACGAAGCAGAAAACAGAATTTCAGACCTTGAAGACAAAGTGGCAGTATTAACCAGCTCAATGGAAGAGGTTGTTAAAGCCAAAAAGATACTCGAGAGAAATATTCAAGAGTTATGAGACACCCTGAAGAAGCCTAACATGTGTATTCATGGAATACCAGAGCAAGAATCCCAAAATACCACACCTGAAGAAATTTTTCAAACTATCATCAAGGAAAACTCCTCATCTAAAAAAAGAGAGGCCCATACATATACAAGGAGCATTCCACACCCCAAACAGATATGACCAAAATAGAAACTCGCCATGGCAAATAATAGTTAAAACACTCCACATTCAAGATAAAGAAATGGTGCTGAGAGCTTCAGAGGAAAAAAAACAAGTCACTTTTAAAGGTAAACCTATTAAAAAAAATAAATGACTTCTCAATGAAAACAGTAAAAGCAAAAAGAGCTTGGAGAGACATACTTCAAGTATTGAATGAGCAAAAATATCAACCCCTGAAATACCCCACAAAACTATCCGTCACGATCAAGGGAGAAAAAAAATTTTCCAGCACAAAGACAACTTGAAGAGATACATGTCTACCAAACCAAGCCTTCAAAAAATGCTAGAAATGATACTCAGGCTTGAAGAAAAAAACAGTCATATCCAGGAGAACAGAAGGGAAGTATAATACCACCAAAACCTAAAAGAGAAACAATACACTTACAAAAGGCACTAAACATAATAAATGTCCGGAATTAAAGATAGTTTCTCCATTATAACACTAAATGTTAATGGAATTAATTCACCGATCAAGAGACACAGATTACAAACTTGGATTAAAAATCACAAATCATCAATCTACTGCCTGCAGGAAACCCATCTCACCACAAAAGATAGGCATGCTCTAAAAATAAAAGGCTGGTCAAAAATTCTGCAAGCTAATGGAACCAGAAAACAGGCAGGGGTAGCCATTATGCTATCAGACAAAGTGGACTTCAAACCAAAAAAAATCATAAGAGCACAGATGAATACTACATTTTAGTCACAGGTACAATTCACCAGGAAGATTTCACAATACTGAACATATATGCACCCAATATGGACCTCTCCACATTCATTAAGCAAACCCTACAACGTCTACAGTGACAAATCAATCCCAAAACGATAATTCTTGGGGATTTCAACACTGCCCTCTCAACATGGAATAGATCAAAGGGTAAAAACTTAACAGAGACACTTTGGAGCTTTACTAAAATGGACCTTACAGATCTCTATCGAATTTTTCATCCATACACCAAAGAATACACATTTTTCTCAGCAGCACACAGAACTTTCTTCAAAATAGATCACATACTGGGCCACAAAACGAATCTCCATATATACAAGAAAGTTGAAATTCTAGCCTATACCTTATCAGACCACCACAGCCTAAAGCTTGACATCCACAACACAACAAACAACAGAAAATACACTAACTCCTGGAAACTTAACACTATGATGCTGAATGAGAATTGGATTCAGGAAGAAATTAAAAAAGAAATTCAAGATATCCTGAAAGTGAACGATAATGAAAATAGAACTTAACAAATCTCTGGGACACAATGAAAGCTCTCCTAAGAATAAGTTCATAGCTCTTAATGCCTACATCAAAAAAATGGAAACATCACAATTAAATAACTTAACAATGCAGCTTAAACCTTTAGAGACACTAGAGCAATCCATTCCCAAAAGCAGCAGAAGAGAGGAGATCAGCAAAATCAGGGGAGAAATATCTGAAATTGAGATAAGGAAAACGATACAGAGAATCAACCAGTCAAAAAGCTGGTTCTTTGAAAAAATCAATAAGATTGATACACCCCTAGCTAAATTAACCAAAAGCAAGAGAGAGAAAACCCAAATTAACAAAATCAGAAATGAAAATGGAGGTATCACTACTGATACCCAAGAAATCCAGAGAATTATAATGTCCTATTTCAAAAACTTATACTCTGTAAAATTTGACAACACAAAAGAGATGGATGAATTTCTAAGTAAACACAACTTACCTAAATTGAATCAGGAACTTGTGAATTACTTAAATAATCCTATAACATATGAGGAAATCAAGGAAGTAATCGTGAATCTTCCCACCAAAAAATGTCCTGGACCAGATGGATTCAGCACAGAGTTCTACCAGACATTTAAAGAGCTAATAACACCAATACCTTAAACTGTTCCATCAAATAGCAAAGAAAGGAACACTACCAAATTCCTTCTATGAAGCTAATATCGTCTTAATCCCAAAACCTAATAAAGATACACTTAAAAAAGAAAACTAAGGGCCAATCTCTCTGATGAACACAGATGCAAAAATTCTCAACAAAATCTTAGCAAATCAGATTAAAAACATATCAAAAAGATCATCCATGGCGATCAAGTAGGCTTTATCCCAGGCATACAAGGTTAGTTCAAAATATGCAAATCAATAAAGGTAATTCACCATATAAACCAGTCCAAAGTTCAAGACCACATGATACTCTCGATAGATGCAGAAAAAGCTTCTGACAAGATCCAACAGCCCTTTATGATCAAAACCCTAGAGAAGGCAATGGAATGAAACTTTATCAATATAATAAAAGCTGTATACAACAAGCCCACAGCAAGGATTATACTCAATGGGGAACAATTGGAAGCATTCCCACTTCGATCAGGAACTAGACAAGGCTATCCACTCTCACCACTTCTATTCAATATTGTACTTGAAGTCTTAGCTGAAGGCATAAGACAAGAAAGGGACATAAAAGGGATTTAAATCGGCAAGGAAGAAGTCAAGTTATCTCTATTTGCAGATGACATGATCTTATACCTGAGTGATCCCAAAAACTCCACCAGGAAGCTCCTGGAACTAATTGAGAAGTTCAGCAGGGCGGCAGGATACAAAATAAATGCACAAAAATCAGTGGCCTTCCTACAAGCCCAGAATGAAAGAAGTGAAAAAGCCCTGAGAGAAACAATCCCATTTACTATAGCCCCTAAAAAAATGAAATACCTTGGTATAAACCTAATAACCAAGGAAGTAAGAGAACTTTATAATGAAAACTTTAAAACCCTAAAGAAAGAAATTGCAAAAGACACCAGAAAGTGGAAAGACCTCCCATGTTCCTGGATTGGCAGAATCAACATTGTAAAAATGACCATCCTACCAAAGGCAATATACAGATTCAATGCTATACCAATTAAAATCCCAAAGCAATTCTTTAAAGAAGTTGACCAAACAATCTCAAAATTCATATGGAGGCACAAAAGACCCAGGATAGCAAAAACAATCCTGAGTAACAAAAACACTGCTGGCGGAATAACCATACCAAACCTTAGTCTATACTACAAATCCATAGTTATAAAAACAGCCTGGTACTGGCTCCAAAATAGACACACAGATCAATGGATAAGGCTTGAAGACCCAGATATAAGCCCACACAACTACAGTCATTTGATCTTTAACAAAGGGCCCAAAAAATCCAATGGAAAAAGAACAGCATCTTCAACAAATGGTGCTGGCAAAACTGGATCTCCAAATGCAGAAGATTAAAACTGGACCCATACTTGTCACCATGTACAAGAATTAATTCCAAATGGATCAAGGACCTCGATATAAGGCCAGAGACTATATAAACCATAGTTGAAAGGGTAGGGAACTCCCTTGAGCTGATTGGGCTAGGCCAACAGTTCCTAAATGGACATCCAATAGCACAGTCACTACAACCAACACTCAACAGATGGGATCTTGTGAAATTAAAGAGCTTCTGTTCAGATAAAGAGATTGTAACATGAGCTCAAAGGCAACCCACAGAATGGGAGAAAACCTTCACAAACCACATATCTGATAGAGCTCTATTATCCAGAGTGCACAAAAAACTTAGAAAACTAAAAACCAAGGAAACTAATGGCCCAATTAAAAAATGGGTCCTGGAACTTAAAAGAAACTTTACCAGGGATGAAATTAAAATGTCTAACAAATATCTGAAAAAATGCTCCACTTCCTTAACCATCAGGGAAATGCAAATCAAAACTTCCCTGAGATATCATCTCACCCCGGTCAGGATGGCAAAAATCCACAATACAAACAACGACAAATGTTGGAGAGGATGTGGAGAGAAGGGAACTCTCCTACATTGCTGGTGGGAATGCAGGCTCAGCCGTCTGGAGATTCTTAAAGAAGTTAAAGATTGAAATGCCATATGACCCTGCTATACCACTTTTGGGTATAAACCCCCATACAGCAAAAATTCATCTCGATAGCACAAGCTCGACCATGTTCATAGCAGCACTGTTTACAATAGCAAAGTCATGGAATCAGCCCAAATGTCCAACAGTTGATAAGTGGATAAGGAAAATGTGGTACATTTATACAATGGAATACTACTCAGCCATCAAAAATGATGAATTAATGCAATTTGCCGGGAAATGGATGGAATTAAAAACAATGATATTGAGTGAAGCATCCCAGACAGGGAAAATTAAGCGCCGTATGTACTGCCTAATAAGTGGATCCTAGTACCAAACCCACTTAGAGACACTCAAAGACAAACCTCTGTAATACCTACAGTCATTGTAAAGATTATAAACAGGAGGGATGGGGAAGGAGTGCCCCACCAGAAACAAGGAGAGAGGGGACCATGTTACAGCAGAGAAAATAGACCTCCATCAAGGACTGCAAGTAAGTAATGAGACATCTGGTTAAGTTCACAGACTTTCCTTCCTGATCATTTGCAACTGATGGGGTATGATCTCACCAGAAGGGGAGGGCATATAGGCTGCCAAATGGAAAATGACCATTTTGGAAATGGGTGATTGACCCCTCCCTCACCGCAGTTTCCTACTTTTATTACATCTATCTTTGAATATATTCTTATAACAAGACTCTAGTTTAACAGGTTTTTATCTCTGGCCAGGGGGTGACTTCCAATACCCATCAGGATGGACCCAAGCGCATTGCAGGAGCAGCAAAACCAGAAAAAAAAATCAACAAACCATAATTCAGAACATCAGAGACTCTATATCAACCACCTAGAACTAGGCCAGCCTAATCTTTCCCCATCCTGAAGCTCAGGGAAATTTGCGGAAGAGGGGGCGGTAAAATTGTAAGAGCACAAGGATGGGAAGAGTAATGATATGCAAGATACTCCACAGGTTAGGGCCGAAGCAACCATAATAGGACTTTGCATGACCTGCGCTATGTCCAACACATTATTGACCCCCACAAAGTCTAGCATGGACTAAAGGCACTAGGATCCTTGGAGGCTAGGGACTGACAGCCACAGTAGCGTTCCTAAGCTTAAGGGGAACACAGGAAAGGGTTCAGGGAAATGCCCCTGAGTCCTTGTACCTCATCGGAGAGGAGGATCCAGAGGAGAGTTTGGCATGCTCATTAAAGGATGCTCCGGGGATTGGGGAGGGCCATTGGGAGGGAGACAATGGGGGATGGAGGGGGAAGGGGAGGGGAGGGGTAGGGGGAGGGGAGGGGGAGCAGAGGGGTGGGGGGAAGTGGAGGGAGGGAAGCGGCCGGTGTACCTGCTAAGTTTGTATGAGCGGAAATAATAAAAAAAAACTTGCCCCTAAAAATTTAAGCACTTCATAAGAACCTGAGAGTATGCTCGTTCCTTCAGAGGTTGACACCATACCACAGTCCCTAGGATTGTAACATGGGTGTGGCCAAGCTTATAATTCTTAGTTTAAAATAGTGAAGAGTAGCTAGATGTGGTTGGCACGTGCTTACAGTACCAGCAATGGGGAGGCTGAGTCATATTTCCAGGGCAGCCTTAGCTGCTAGTGAGTTAAAAGGTTGCATGAGAGCCTGACTCAACAATAAAAGCACAAGTAAACAAACAAAAACCATGAGCTGACAAATTCAGCTGCAGAGCCTTTTACTTCTTTCTCTTCCCCATGCTTCCTGGAGGTAGAGCAGCCACTTTGTTAAAAACATGCGCGTGCGCACGTACACATGCACGCGCGCGCACACACATGTCTACCTGTGGAACACAGTTCAGCAGTAAGGTGCTCAGAGCTCATGGGATTCAGTGGTGCCACCAGGTGTGACACTTTCCCTGGACATCGCTCTGCTCTCTCAGAGATCCTGCCTCCTGAAGCCACTCTTAGATGTTTTGAGGCTTCAGCCAATTGTATTTCTGATAAAAGTAAAAATGCAAAGAATAAATGTGTGGATAAAGTCAAGACATTTAAGAGTCGAAGTTTTCAAGTCAGTCCTTGGTAGAGCACAGCAGAAACCTAGTAGCACATGGAAAGGCTCACCTGCCCTGCTCCCAGCAGTGCTGTGGAAGGAGCTGAAGGGCCGCTGAGCCACTTGACTGGGACTCCACTGCACTAGTTGCATATGCACCACTGTGGAGCCCTGTAAGACAAAGCCCGTGTGGTTTCAGGTCCCAGGAGAACAATGGAATGGAGGTCTATGGGGAATAAAGTTAGGGCTAAGACCTGCATCCATTTATTTAGATCCCAGTGCCCTGGCCCGGTGAGAGAAATGGAAAGGGAAGGAAAGGGAAAACAGGAAGCAGAAAGTGGGAGCAGGGAGTAGTAAAGAGAATGGAAGAGGTACAGAGTACTGCTGTTTGCCATTCCTTTGAGTTCCTTTGCTTAATGTGTAGATTCCTCACGGTCAAAGGTTAAGCCTTATAATCCACTCTAGTGCCTGGCATACAGTAGGACATGTAACATAAATGAACAAATGAAATTTTCACTTAATTCACCTTTTGCAGTATTCTCTTTCAAACAAAAATTTTTAAAAAACAGATTCATTAGCTAGAGATGTAGCTCAGTAGCTCGGTAGTAGACAGCTTGCCTCATTTCCACTCTATCATTCCTCCAGTACTACTAAAAAGCAACACAAAGCAAGAGTTTAAAAAGCGATTCAAAGAATTTAAGAAAGTAATTCCTGATGCTTTGTTTTCTGTATTACTTAACTTTCCCATTATTTCTTAACTTCCTAAAACACTATTATCTCTACTATAACTCTAGTTTTCATTCCTATCACAAAGATGTATGGGGAATCCTCTGCTGTCATGGACTCAGAGAAGAAACTATCTCTGTGTCCCCCTGTCACTTCCCAAGAGCCTTTGCTACAATTTTACTGCTGCTCAGTGTTCTCAGAGTGAAGAGAACAATAGTTAACACCATATTTAATGAGAAAATAATTGACTGTTACCTGAACAGCATGGCCATAGCCAGAAGCATCTGTGAGGATCAGCCTCTTACTCCGTTGCATCCTTTTGCCTAAACACACAGTCACCAGTCTTGGGGATAGAAAACTCATCTTGGATTCATTTACTGATGACTGGGATTTGCGTTGGGAACCATGGGTAATCCCAGAGTTCTCCCTTCCATGGAGCATGTAAATAAGCAACTGTCTGTCTGAGGAGGCATGCTCTGCTTGCCAATTATCAAGGCTGAAGGCAAGGCTGGGAGACAGTCCCACAGAGCTGGTCCACCCCAAGTGTTTTTACACACTTATGGTCATGGATCCTGGCAGCAAAATCATGCTGGGAGCTTGAAGGCTTTTACCCAGCATGGTGCCGTGAGGCTGTTTCAAGTCTTTAGAATAACAGTGACCAAGTCTTTACAGCACCTTTTAAATCCAAGGAGTGATTTTCTCTACTGATTCAACTAAATTTTTGTTTTTCCCCTGCATTTGCAAAGCTGGTTCAGGCAGCTCAGAAGATGAAGGGTTTGGGGAGATGGAGCGAACAGCCCACCATGAATGAACTCAGAGAAATGAGCTCCTACATGGAGTCATATATACGTGGCAAGTTGGGAAAAATCCGCTGGGGTGCCCTGGGAGCTAATCACCTCAGCTCATTGAAAGAGAAGATGGAATTCAGCTGACCTCCAGGACAAATCCCCAAATTGGCACCATTTAAATGCTCTGCTTGAACACCACTCAGAGAGCAATCTGGACCCAGCACGAAGCCTCATTCTCTCCCATGCTGACTCTGGGTCCACTGCGCTGCTCAGAGAATACTAGGCAGAGCTGACGGCTGAGGAAAGTGGCCAGGCCATTACTGAAAAGACCAGCAAAGTCCCATGTCCTGTCCTCCCTGTTGCTCCATCACCACTGTTCATAGGAATCAAATGAAGGAGGCTGGCCAATTTAACACAGCAGCAAGATGGGCCTTTGCTAGGCACTCAACCACTTTGTCAGTGGGAGCCAATTGCCTTCACAGAAATCAAGCAGTCAATCACCCACAAAACCCCCAGAAGAAAAAAATGGATGCAGGTGGTTTAATGACGGACGAGAGCAACAAACCTTGCTGAAGAAGTCAGCAAGCAAGGGCAACTGACTTTAAGGTTGGTAAGAATGCATGAACCTGGCAGTCATATCTCCAGAGGCAGCGAGTACCAGAGGAGCAAATCTGGCCCACTCTAAAGGAGTCCTGCTTCTTCCTTTCACACAGAAGTCTCCAGACAAGACGTGTTGAGAGTAGCACATGCTTAGCGATGTTGGACTTTGGGTCAGCTTGGCAAATCACAGTCTTTAGAGCCACCCCACTAGGGATAGAATCATCATGCTGCCTCCTGCCACCTATGTGACCTTTATAAGTTTGTGACAATCTGGACATGTAAAAATTCACATCATCATCATTGACTTTAAATTATTTAAGAATTTAGAAGCACAGCTAATATAATGAGCACTCGGAATAACCTGTCACTTTCTAAATTTTATTTTTAATTACATATGACAGTTGTACATATTCATGGGATACAGTGTGATATTTCTATACACATATACAAAGGCAATAATCAGGTCAGAGTATTTGCTATTTCCATCTCTTCAAGCATTTCTCATTTATTTGTGCTAAAAGCATTCAAAATCCCCTCCACTAGCTACATAGAAATATGTAGTTAATGGCTGTCAATCATAGCTATCCTACTGTGTTACAGACCATTCGTATTTATTTTTTCTATCCAACTGCACTTTTGTACATGTTAACCATGTTCTTTGAAGCACAGAAAAATAAAGAAGGGTCCGAATGGTGTGGGGGACTTACACATCGATTACTTTCCCAAAGAAATTTGCAACAATCATTTTTTGGTTTTAGTTTAGTTTCAAATATCCTAGCACTTAGTGGATTAGGCACCAGGCTCACTCAGATCTCTAAAATCAGAAACAGACTGGAGAAATGATTCAAGTTAAGCCTTTTCCTCGAAAGCAAAAGGACCTGAGTTCAGATCTCTTTATCTCATATAAAATGCCAGGTGGGAATGGTTTCAGCCTGTACTTCCAGCCCTGGAAGGTAAAGTCTGGGAAACTCCAGAACAAAGGAGTGGAGGAGGAGGGGGGAGGAGGGGGAAAAGGAGGAGGAAGAGGGGAAGAGGAAGAGGGGGGGAGGAGGGGAGGAGGAGGAGGAAGGGAGGAGGAAGAGGAGGCAAAACAATTCCAGCTTTATTGTAAATAGTGAGTTGACTCAGAAAGTCTTGTTAAAATTGCCCAAATGCCTATCTGAATTTTAAAACTTGCACACCTACCCCCCTCCTCCTCCACTCCTCCTCCACTCCTCCTCCCCTCCCCTTCCCCTTCTTCTTCCTCCTCCTCGTCCTCCTCGACCTCCTCCTCGTCCTCGTCCTTGTCCTCCTCCTCTTCTTCCCCTTCCCCTTCCCTTTCTCCTCCTCCTCCTCCTCCTTCTCCTCCTTTTTCTTCTTCTCCTTCTTCTTCTCCTTCTTCTCTTGACACAGTCTCATGTAGCCCAAGCTGGCCTTGAACTAACTTAGACTGAGGTTGGCCTCAATCACCAAGAGAGAAGGTGATTGTTTTGAAGTCTCTTCAGGTAGCATAGATCTGCATTTCTTTAAGAACGGCTGCTCGTGGTTTACTTGTTTCTTTTGCTGGTGACTTGTTTTCAGTTTTTTAGCTTTCAATGTCTTCTGTACATGGAAAATCTAAACAGATATTTGTTGATAGAATAAGTCTCTTTGTGATACTCAAATTTAATCTTTGGTCTTTTCAATTTAAAAAATATTAATTAATATTAAATATGGTTCATCCCAACTCTTAAATGATCAGTTTAATTATTTTGAGTCTAATGGTTCTGGTTAGTCTAAACAAAGATTAATGTGCTAAAACAATTACAAGATAAATAACTGAATATATGATTACAACTCATAATATGATTATTAAAATCATAAAATTGATTTTATCCATACACTCACTATGGTTAAAGTCATTTCTTTCCTTGTGCTAAAATCAATGAAACGCAAATATATTGTGGATGCCTACTGTGGCCAAGAGCCTGTGACTGTAACTGTAGCAATCTGTCAGTCACTGTCACAACACGGGTCCTCCTCTGACTGACGGGTGAGAGGAATAGGGTGCAGTCCTTTCAGGATTGAAATCGGAATAGTCCTTATAGAACAATCATCCATTTAGACATCCCATTGTCTGTATATTCATTTCTTTTTATCAGTTCATTGTCATGTTACTAAAGTGATCTAATAATGATTTACCAGTGGAAGAGAGAACACAGCAGATACTTAAATTCATACCATGAATGATTAGTGTGCCATATTTTGGGCATTTCATATTTTCTTGACTTACTCCTCACTAGAATCTTATATTGTAGGCATTATTGCGCCCATATTATAAATAAGAAGCCTGAGATTGATATCAGCAAAGTGGCAGAATGGTACTCTCTGCAACTCATCCTCAAGCAAAAATATCAAATTAAATAATTATCCACACATGAAGATACCTTCACAAGAGTTAAGAAATTCAGAGGAGACCAAATGCATAAGAAAAATTACAGTTATGAGAGGGTAAGAGTAACAGTTTTTACATTACCCGTGCCATGCCTCATCCAAGCTGAGCAGCCAAGTCAAAGAGCCATCTACATGAGGGCACAGAGTAAGGGCCTGCATTCACCACAGAGCCCAGAACTAGTTGGGCCCAGTGATGTCTCAGCACAGGTCAGCACCAATAGCCCAAGGCTGCAAGCTAGCCCCTGCAGCTCCAGGCCAGTCTCCACAGTCCTGACTGGCGCTTACAGACGCCAACCCCAGACCACACTTACAGACCATGCTTCAGACCTGCTCTATAAAGCAGGACTCCTTAGCCCAGATAGAAACCAGGATCTAACGTCCAGGACACAGGCCCCAACATCCTAGACTCCAGACAGCTCAAGGTCAAGACCTACTGCTTTTGTCCCCACCAATGGACCAACCCCACGGACCCAGTCTCTTGACCTGCCATCATAGATCTAGGCATTGGGAAGCTTCCACATAGAACTCAGACCTTCATGTGAGGACTCAAATCCAGGCAAGCTTAGCTCCACACCTGCCCCCCAGGAACTTGGGCTTCAGGCATGAAGTCACAGACTCTATAGACCAGACTATAGGCACACTCTAAAAAAAACCCCAAGAACAGGCTACACCCAAGGAATCCAGGTAGAGTCTATGAACTGTTCCTTTTGACAAGGAGGTCTAGACAGACCACCTGAAGACTTTGAGAAAGACTAGTCACAGATCCCACTAATCCACACATAATCTTTGAAGAACTGACTAGTGAATGATTTGCCCTGCTGAAGCCAGTGTATGCAGAATGCAAGATATATTTCTGTTTTTAAGTGTGCAGATACTAACACAAGGCCACAGAGATCATAAATAAATAGGAAAACATGATACTACCAATGAAGAAAATAATGTTCCAGTAGCTGTCCCTAAAGAAATGGAGATCTCTAAATTACCTGAAAAGAACCCAAAACCATCTTAAAGTTCAGTGAGCTAGAAGAGAGAAAAAGGTTGAAGACTAAATGCAATCAGATAAACAACATATGTACAAAATAGTGAAATGATTACTAATATGTCATAAATACATGCTGTTTTATTTCCCATTTATAGGTTAGTACATATGAGAAAAAAGAAATATGATTTTGGTATACAAATAGACAAAAAATGAAAAGAAATAGAGAATGAATACAGATGAAGAAATAACTAAATTTTTAATACACATTTAATATTTAAAATAAAAGGAAAATATAATAAATGATGCTTCCATTAGTTGTTTTTCAGCATTATGATGAAAGGGAGGGAAGGTTTCTGGGCTCACAGTTTCAGAGTGTTCTGTCCACACTTGTTTGGCCCATGCACTTGGGCAGAACATCTTGTCAGTAGGAGCATTAGGGGGAGGAGTTTATTCACCTCAGGGAACTAGAAGCATCCAGAATGACAAAGGAAAGGACTACTGGAAGATGTAACCCCAAGGACACACCCCAAACAACCTACTCCCTCCAGCCAGGTTATGCCTCTTGTTTTTCAATAATGTCATATCATAAATCCACCAGGGATTAATCTGTTAATTAGGTTGGAGCCTTCATGATTTAATCGTTTCTGGCAACACAAATATAAACATATCAAGGGTTCTGTTTTCCAAGCCCCTATGATCCAATTGGGATTAACCATAATAATACTAATTCAAAAGCTGTTCTATACTGTCCCTAGAGGCTCTGAACATGTGGCTGCTGTGTTCCATGTGTGTCAGATGGTGGCAGAGACGAGATGAGACCATTTCTACATTCAGTGTTCTGACCTGTGGACAGCTGAATGATTAATAACCTGACATACCGCACTGCCTGCCAAAATACTGAATTCCGTGTCTGTGTACTCAAAATATGAAGGTGTCTCACGGGGTAGGCACCAATGTGCACACAGTGTGGCAGGACTCCATGTGCCCACAGCCTCTCCAGGATGGGCCTCCAGGCTCACATCATGAACTTTGTCTCATGGAATAGACAAAACTGCTGTTCTTCAGCTTTACCATGTGTTCTTAACCATGTGGAACTGAGAACTAAATCAAAACTATCTACATTCTTAATGTAGTTTCTTTTATTGCTTACATATTATTTTGTATTGCCCAATTTAAAATACTAGGACATTATAAAGGCAGGATGTGGACATGCTAGGAAAATGCCCAGGGGAAGGCAAAATGAATTGCCTACATGTATGAGATTGTAAAAGAGTAAAAATAAAAACAAAATTATTTTTAAAAAATGCTATTGTACTAGGAAAAAATGAGTGAATCCTCTTGTGAAAAACAAAATCTATTTAAAAAGAATAAAATGCTAAAGACATTGATATGAAATATAAAAATAAAGTGTCTCAAAAAATCTTGTGGAATACAGACTATTCTTTTCATAATGATTATTCAGTTAATGAAGTACTATACCATTTTTAGATAAGTATGCCATTTACTTCTGGTGAGGTATTCTTAATATGAAAAACCAAATCAAATAAATGGACATCTTAAGGTGTTATTTTAGCACTTTGGTTTCAAAGAAAGACATTTATTTGACACAATTTTCAGAGAGTAAATATATAATAAATTCGGGTCATTTGATTTATTTTGGAAAGCACCAAAAACTGCCATGCACGCAAGAGGGACAAAGAGGTAACATTTTAAGACATGTTTTCAATCTAATGTGCACATATACTAATTCTATCTATTGAAATAGTATCATTTCATTTTTACTTTTTGTCTAAAGATGCTTTTCTATTTCGTTCAAATACAGATAACTGTGAACCTCTGAAAAGTTTTTAAAAATTGACAACAGGAAAGATGAAAAGCAGTCAACACACAAGTATGCAGATGTGTTAAATGTTCTTTCAAGTTTTTATTACTTACATATTGTTCTAGTTTTATTGTCCACTATTATAACAAAATATGTAATCCCTACAACTTAGAGAAAGAAAGGGCTAATTCCAGCTCACAATTCTAGGTGACAATACATCATGCCAGGAGAGTCACACAAGCAGCAGGAGCTTGAAAGAACTGGCCACGTCACAGCCACATCAAGCTTGCTTGCCTGCCAATGCTCAGCTAATTCTTAGCATCCACCCGCCCAAAGAATGATCTTGCCCACAATGGGCTGTATTTCAGTGTCTTCGTGTTGCTGATAAACGTGGGACAAAACAACTTAAAGGAAAAGGACTAGTTTCAGTTTATGTTTCTGGTCACAATTCATAATCTATTTTGGCAGGAAAATTCATAGCAACATCAGATGCTAGAGAAAAGTGGCCATGACATAACCACAGGATTGCTGAAAGACACACTTTCTTGCTTGCCAGAATGCTTGCATGCCAGCATGCCAAAGTATTGAACCAGCCCTCTCACCTCACTCCCTGAAAGGAGAATACTCCCATCTGCCATGGCTGGGTCTTCCTTCAACAATTAGGTAATCTCCTGCAGGCTTTCTCAGTGCCTGCCTTAACTACTAATTCTTCACAAATGTTCCCAGAGCTTAGCCTTCAATTATCAAATTTACACCTGTATCCAATTTGCAAAATCTAAGTCTTTTAAATTAATATGCAACCAAGACAATCTCTCACAAGCATGGCCAAGGCTGACCTTAATGTAAAGAATCTTTCTCGGGTGCATCTTGAGGTACATCTATTAAGTGTCAGACTGACAATATTGTCACATATGTATACTTGTTGTTATTGCTTAAATGATAGATTTTTCAACCCACAAAAACTATGTGGTTGTTTATTGAATTGTATTTGTACCGAAAGATGTAATTTTTCTCTAAAATTAGTTATAAATTTATCGTATCATAGCAGAAAATACATATGGGAAATCTATGCTGATTAAAATTTTAATGTGTACTACAATAGTATTAGCATTATTATAAATTGTCACTCTAGAACCTCTTCATCTGGTAAAATGGAATTATCCCCACTCTCATACTAACCCCTTGGCAACCACTATTTAACCTTCTATTCCTAAAGAAATTAAAAGTTTTCCTTGTGGCAGGATTTCTTTTTAATAAAGATTTTTAAGTTAAAAAGAAACAGGCTTAAGGGTAAGGTAAAACACTATTCTGACTAATTATTGCAAGTTGGGAAGCTAAAAAGAGGGCGTTTTCCAACTTAATACTTATGCTTAGATGTACATACTCTCTGCCCCTAGAGGTATTGCACACGTGATTGCTGCGTCTCATGTGTGTCAGACAGTGGCAGAGAGATGAGACTATTTCTGCGTTCAGTGTTCTGACCTGTGGACAGCTGAATGATTAATAGCCTGGTAACACTGCCTGCCAGAACTCTGAATTCCTTATCTGTGTACTCACAACATAAAGGCCTCTCATGGGGTAGGCTCCATGTGCACAATGTAGACGCCTCCCTGTGTTGGGATTTGTATACTCACAAGGTGGATGGCCTACTGTGTGCTCACAAGTGGGATGGTGTCTTGTGGGCTGGAGCTCTGTGAGCCCACAGTGGGGACAGCCTCCCATGGGCTGGGGCTTCATGTGCTCACGCCATGACTTACTCTCATACAAGATGGACAAAACTGCTATTCTTCAGTTTTACCATGTGTTCTTAATGGTGTGGAACTGGAGGCTCAATCATAACTATCTACATCCTTAATGTATTTTCTTTCATTGCTTACGTATTGTTTTATGTTGTCCAATTTAAACGATTAGGATGTAAAGGCAGGAGGTGGACATGCAAGGAAAATGTCCAGGGGAAGTGGGAGGAAGAAAAGGGTAGCTATGATCAAAATGCATTGTCTACATGTATGAGATTGTAAAAGAGTAAAAATAAAAACAAAATTAATAAAAGAAACAATGAAAAACATGTTGAGGGGATGGGAGGGAGGGGGTCAGAGACAACTACACATTATATTATTATATTATAATAGGCAGACAAAATATTAATAGAAATGTTTTAAAAAATAAAAGTATATTCTCAAAGACAAAGTTTGTTTTATAACAATATTTGAAGCACCTATTACACCCTTAGTACCTGTAACATAAAGAATTTTCCCAAGTTTACAAGTAAAAGCACAAACCATAGGGCAAAAATGAACTGAGTCAGAAGATGAAGAGACAGTATTTCTAGAAAAGTAAGTAGAAATGTTCAACAACCATGCACACTTCTCCCCAGCAGAGAAAAGATGTAAATGAGTAAAACCAGGTCATTCCATTATATCTCTCAGGTTGAAAACCGTTTACAAGTGAGAATTAGTGAGATGAGTCTTTAGGCAAATAAGCTTGACACTGCTGAGGAAATCAAATAACTGCAACTTTGGGGAAATGTTATCAAAAGAAAAATGCCTATTTCATTCAACACAGATCTTCTCCTCTTAGAATCTATCTTGGAAAAAATAGGGAGGGACAAAATACAGCATGTTTCACAAGGGAGAAGGCTCCAGAGAGTAAGATCCTTAGAGGCAAGGGATTAATAATCATAATAAAGTTCCCATACTAACTGGGAGCCTAATAAAGGGCTCTGGGCTGTGCCACCAAGTCCTCACACCTCACTAGAGTAGAAGACTCAGAGGGAAGTTTGGAATTCACACAAAAGGATGTTCCAGGGGATGGGAGGGAGGAAGGGGGAGTCACTGGGAGAGGGGAAGGGAGGGAGGGGAGTGAAAGGAAGGGGACAAAGGGAGAGACTGGGGAAGGGAGGAGGTGGGGAGAGGATGATGTACCTATTGAACTTGTATGATTGGGAAAAAAATAAAATGTGGGAGAAAAAAGGGGGTAGGAAAAAAATATGCTGGGTCACTAGTTAAAGTACTTGCTCTGTAAGCAAAAAAAAAAAAAAAAAAAAAAAAACTGCAGCCAATCAGGTGTGGGAGTCCCCTTATAATTCCAGCCCCCAATTCCCAGAGCAAGGTAGCTAGCCAGAATAGCCCTTCAGAGAGCTCTGGATTTAATTATAGACCCAAAACATAAGATGGAAAAGTGATTAAGGATGATTCCTAACACCAACCTCAGACCTACACACACATCACACACACGCCCATGCACATATCCCATATATACACACGTCATACACACATGCCACATGTGCACATACACACACACACACATGTGCACATACACACACACACCCCTCCCATACACACACACTGCACACACATACACTCTGCACACATAGAAAAGTGGAAAAAGGCGGTGGCGGCGGGAGCCGAGGAGGAGGCTCTGGACGCTGCTTCGGAACTGGGGACCCGGGAGTGCCCGCGCCCTGAGCTCCCTGCCTGAGCTCCGGAGGCGTCATGGCAGAGTACGGGACTCTCCTCCAGGACCTGACCAACAACATCATTCTTGAAGATCTAGAACAGCTCAAGTCAGCCTGCAAGGAGGACATCCCCAGTGAGAAGAGTGAGGAGATCACTACGGGCAGTGCCTGGTTTAACTTCCTGGAAAGCCACAACAAGCTGGACAAAGACAACCTCTCCTACATCGAGCATGTCTTTGAGATCTCCCGCCGCCCTGACCTACTTACTATAGTGGTTGACTCCAAGACCCATGTGTTGAAGATCTCTGAGGAGGATGAGCTGGACACCAAGCTAACCCGTATCCCCAGTGCCAAGAAGTACAAAGACATTATCCCGCAGCCCTCTGAGGAAGAGATCATCAAATTGGCTCCCCCACCGAAGAAGGCCTGAGCAAGGGGGAGGAAGAGGAGGAAGGTTGGACCTTCATCAGACCACTCCCTTCCCCATCCTCTATGGGAAGGGGCAAGGGCAACCCTCAGCCCCACACCCACTTACTAACCTGGTCCTAACCCCCTTACCACGCACGCGCGCGTGTGCGTGCGTGTGTGTGTGTGTGTGTGTGTGTGTGTGTGTGTGTGTGTGTGCGCGCGCGCGCGCGCGCGCGCGTACGCACGCTCTGGCTGTCTGTCTGTCTAGCTCATCTAGTTCCTCCTCCTGAGGGGATGGGAGTCGGGGAATGGGAGCGAGTTTGGTTTCTCCTTTCTGGGGATGGGGGGGAGTAGGGGCTATTTCTATGCAAATAGAAATTGGCACATTCCTCCTCCTTTCCTTTCCTCTACTCTTCCCCATCTTTAAAGTATGGAAGCAGAAGAAACTGCATTTTCCTACCCTGAGGAGCTAAGGTGAAGATGAGTATGGGAGAGAAGGTTAGATCTAAGGAATGCAGTGGGGCAAGAAGATAAAGAGGCTACTCAACCCACACCTGGAAGGGGCAAAGAAACGTCAAATTCAGTATTTGCACCTCTATGCTGACTGGCTAGAATCTAGTTTATTACTATTCTTTAGGCTTAAGGCCTGAATGCCAGTGGATTCCTTTTTATATCTTTCTCATGGGCCTAGCATTGGTATGAGCTGAGGGATCTAATGAGACCACAAGATCCTTTCCTGGTCCCATGGGAAAGCAAGCATTCAATGCCGCCTACTTTTTCTCTGGAGAATATGTTGGGAACAAGGACTACTGAGCCAGAGACTGGAAGCAGGCAGGGATGGGCACCTTTCCACTCCTTGATTCCTAAACCCAGACTGCTGCAAACATTGACCCTGAACCTTAGGGAGGTTGTGGAATGAAATCCTCCAGCTTTAATTTCACACCTAGAAGGTTCCAATGGGGATATTGCAAGCAACTTTCCCTAAGCAAGAAAGAAGTCAACTGCAGTGTGTTCCTTTGCACTGATTCACACCCTGTTTCAGTATTTGGGGGGGGGGTCCTTGGTAACCTTTCTCACTTGGGCTTGTGGACGCCTCCTAGCCAAATTACTAGAATACAATGAGTGATCCTAGCCTCCTATCTGTCCCAAGATACCTTTCCCCACCTTGACCGTGCTAACTATGTGTACATATATATTCTACATATATGTATATTAAACCTGCACTGCCATGTCAAAAAAAAGTGGAAAAAGAAAATTGAAGCACCCATATAAAAGTTTATATTAACTTATTGTGTATATGCCAAAAAGCTAAGAACACCAAGTGAGTACAGTTGTTAAGGAAATGATCACATTTTCACACCCATACTATAAACACTTCAAGCCTGTGTTCAAACTACACCAATGGGCCCAAAGAAATATTCACACAGGGACTGGAGAGATGGCTCAAGGGTGAAGACTGCCTCACAAACAGAAGGTCCTGAATTCGAGTCCTGAATCCCACGTGAAAATGCCATTCGGACATGGCGGTGCACTGCACTTCTGGCCCTGGAAGGCAAAGCCTGGGAAATCCCAGAGCAAAAGCAAAGAAGATAGCACAATCCAAGGTGATTCCCCAAGTCAACCTTGGACCTCCACAGGAACGCACAGTGTCCTGGAATACACATACACACACACACACACACACACACACACACACACACACACACACAAATAAAAAAGAAATGTTCATAAAGAATGCTTCAGAGATGGGAGGAGAGGGCACTGGGAGAAAGGAAAAGAGGGAGGAAAGAAAGGGGAAAGGGGGGAGGAAGCAGGGAGGTCCAGGGAGGGGTCGAGTGAGGGAGGGGACAGGGGTACCTATTACGTTTGTATGAGCAGAAAAATAAATAAAAAAAGATAGTTATACTATCAAAATAAAAAAGAAATGTTCACACAGACATGATACAAAATAAAGAAAAATACAGACATGATACAAAATTTGGATAATACAGTCATTCTTTCTCTAAAACCATAATACATATTTATGTGTTGTGAATTGTTGCAATTGTAAAACATCCATATTTCTTTTTTTTAAATTTTTTTATTAGTCATTGGAAAGGACTCTGTGCTTTATTTTTTTATTTTTTTATTTTTTTAATAAAAAATTAAATTTTTTATACAAACTTATTAGGTTCCCTCCCTCCCTCCTCCTCCCCCTGTACCCCCTGCTCCCCCTCCCCACCCCCCTCCCTCCCTAACCCCCAGTGCCTCCCACCCCAATTCCCAGAGTCCTTTCTTGTGCATGTCTGATTTTCCTCTGGGCCCTCCTCTCCGATGACGTACAAGGACACAGTGGCCTTTCCCTGAACCCTTTCCCGTGTTCCCCTTAGGTATAGGAACACTGCTGTGGCTGCCAATCCTTTGCCTCCAAGGATCTTGGTGCCTTTAGCAGATGCTAGACTTTGTGAGGTCAACAGTGTGTTGGACTATGCGCAGGGCATGCAAAGTCCAATTATGATTGCTTCAGCCCTAACTAGTATGGAGTATCTTACATATCATTGCTCCTCCCATCCTTTTGCTCTTTTTTTTTTTTTCCAGTGCTGGGGACCGAACCCAGGGCCTCGCGCTTGCTACACAAGCGCTCTACCACTGAGCTAAATCCCCAACCCCTCCATCCTTTTGCTCTTACACTCTTACCGCCCCCTCTTCCGCAAATTTCCCTGAGCTTCAAGATGGGGAGAGACTAAGCTGGCCTAGTTCTAGTGGTTGATATAGAGCCTCTGAAGTTCTGGATTGTGGTTTGTTGATTTTCTTTTGCAGTTTTGCTGCTCCTGCAATGCCCTTCACTCCATCCTGGTGGGCATTGTATGTTACCCCCTGGCCAGAGACAAAAAGCTGTTAAACTAGAGTCTTGTGATAAAAGCACATTCAAAGGTAGATGTAATAAAAGTAGGAAACCACAGTGAGGGAAGGGTCTATCACCCATTTGCAAAATGGTTACTTTTTATCTGCCAGACTATATGCCCTCCCCTTTTGGTGAGATCACACCCCCTCAGTAGTAAATGATCAGGAACAAAAGTCTGTGAACTTAATCAGATGTCTCATTACTTATTTGGGTCCTTGGTGGAGGCCTATTTTCCCTGCTGTAACATGGTCCCTTCTCTCCTTGTTTCTGGTGTGGCCCTCCTACCCCATCCCTCCTGTTCATAATCCTTGGAATTACTGTCTCTAGGTGGGCTGGGTGGATTTGGTACTAGGAGCCACCTATTAGGGAGTACATACGGCGCTTAATTTTCTGGGTCTGGGATACTTCGCTTAATATAATTGTTTCTAATGACATCCATTTCCCGGCAAATTCCAGTAATTCATCATTTTTGATGGCTGAATAGTACTCCATTGTATAGATGTACCAGTTTCCTTATCCACTCGTCAACTGCTGGACATTTGGGTTGATTCCATGACTTTGCTATTGTAAACAGTGCTGCTATGAACATGGTCGTGCTTGTGCTATCAAGGTGAACCTCTGCTGTATGGGGGGTTATACCCAAAAGTGGAATCGCAGGGTCATATGGCATTTCAATCTTTAATTTCTTTAAGAATCTCCAGACAGAGTGGCTGTATGAGCCTGCATTCCCACCAGCAATGTAGGAGAGTTCCCCTCTCTCCACATCCTCTCCAACATTTGTTGTTGTTTGTATTGTGGATTTTTGCCATCCTGACCGGGGTGAGATGATATCTCAGGGAAGTTTTGATTTGCATTTCCCTGATGGCTAAGGAAGTGGAGCATTTTTTAAGATATTTGTTAGACATTTTAATTTCACCGCTGGTAAAGTTTCTTTTAAGTTCCAGGGCCCATTTTTTAATTGGGCCATTGGTTTCTTTGGTGTTTAGTTTTCTAAGTTCTTTGTGCACTCTGGACAGCAGAGTTCTATCAGATGTGTGGTTAGTGAAGATTTTCTCCCATTCTGTGGGTTGTCTTTGAGCTCATGTTATAATCTCTTTATCTGAACAGAAGCTCTTTAATTTCACAAGATCCCAACTGTTGAGAGTTGGTAGCAGTGACTGTGCCATTGGATGTCTGTTTAGGAACTGTTGGCCTAGCCCAATCAGCTCGAGGGAGTTCCCTATCCTTTCAACTATGATTTTTATAGTCTCTGGCCTGATATCAAGGTCCTTGATCCATTTGGAATTAAGTCTTGTACATGGTGACAAGTACGGGTCCAGCTTTAATCTTCTGCATGTGGAGATCCAGTTTTGCCAGCACCATTTGTTGAAGATGCTTTTCTTTTTTCTATTGGATTCTTTGGGCCCCTTTGTCAAAGACCAAATGGCTGTAATATTGTGGGCTTATATCTGGGTCTTCAATCCTTATCCATTGATCTGTGTGTCTATTTTGGACATGGTACCAGGCTGTCTTTATAACTATGGATTTGTAGTGTAGACTAATGTTTGGTGTGGTGATATCTCCAACGGTGTTTTTGTTCCTCAGGATTGTTTTTGCTATCCTAGGTCTTTTGTGATCCTTATGAATTTTGAGATTGTTTGGTCAACTTCTTTGAAGACTTGCTTTGGGATTTTAATTGGTATAGCATTGAATCTGTATATTGCCTTTGGTAGGATGGTCATTTTTATGATATTGATACTGTCAATCCAGGAACATAGGAGGTCTTTCCACCTTCTAGAGTTTTCTGTAATTTCTTTCTTTAGGGTTTTAAAGTTTTCATTGTAAAGGTCTTTTACCTCCTTAGTTAGGTTTATACCAAGGTATTTCATTTGTTTAGGGGCTATAGTAAATGGGATTGTTTCTCTCAAGACTTTTTCACTTCTTTCATTCTGGGCATATAGGAAGGCCTCTGATTTTTGCACATTTATTTTGTATCCTGCCTACCCTGCTGAACTTCTCAATTAGTTCCAGGAGCTTCCTGGTGGAGTTTTTGGGATCACTCAGGTATAAGATCATGTCATCTGCAAATAGGGATAGCTTGACTTCTTCCTTGCCGATTTGAATCCCTCTTATGTCCCTTTCTTGTCTTATGGCTTCAGCTAAGACTTCAAATACAATATTGAATAGAAGTGGTGAGAGTGGACAGCCTTGTCTAGTTCCTGACTGAAGTGGGAATGATTCCAATTGTTCCCCATTGAGCATAATCCTTGCTGTGGGCTTGTTGTATATACCTTTTATTATATTGATTAAGGTTCCTTCCATTCCCACTGTCTCTAGCGTTTTGATCATAAAAGCCTGTTGGATCTTGTCAAAAGCTTTTACTGCATCTATCGAGAGTATCATGTGGTCTTGGACTTTGGACTGGTTTACATGATGAATTACATTTATTGATTTGCGTATGTTGAACCAACCTTGTGTGCCTGGGATGAAGCCTACTTGGTCCCCATGAATGATCTTTTTAATATGTTTTTGAATCCGATTTGCTAAGACTTTGTTGAGAATCTTTGCGTCTGTGTTAATCAGGGAGATCGACCTATAGTTTTCTTTTTTAAGTGAATCTTTATTAGGTTTTGGGATTAAAACGATATTAGCTCATAGAAGGAATTTGGTAGTGTTCCTTCCTTTGCTATTTGATGGAACAGTTTAAGGAGTATTGGTGTTATTAACTCCTTAAATGTCTGGTAGAACTCTGTGCTGAATCCATCTGGTCCAGGACATTTTTTGGTGGGAAGATTCGAGATTACTTCCTCAATTTCCTTATATGTTATAGGACTATTTAAATAATTCACAACTTCCTGATTCAATTTAGGTAAGTTGTGTTTACTTAGAAATTCATCCATCTTTTTTGTGTTGTCAAACTTCACAGAGTATAAGTTTTTGAAATATGATGTCATAATTCTCTGGATTTCTTGGGTATCAGTAGTGATAACTCCATGTTCATTTCTGATTTTGTTAATTTGGGTTTTCTCTCTCTTGCTTTTGGTTAATTTAGCTAGGGGTATATCAATCTTATTGATTTTTTCAAAGAACCAGCTTTTTGACTGGTTGATTTTTTCTATCATTTTCTTAATCCCAATTTCAGATATTTCTCCCCTTATTTTGCTAATCTCCTCTCTTCTACTACTTTTGGGATCAGATTGCTCTAGTTTCTCTAACGCTTTAAGCTGCATTGTTAAGTTGTTTATTTCTGATGTTTCCATTTTTTTGATATAGGCATTAAGAGCTAAGAACAGCTTTCATTGTGTCCCAGAGATTTTGGTAAGTTGTATTTTCGTTATCATTCACTTTCAGGAAATCTTGAATTTCCCTTTTAATTTCTTCCTGAATCCAGTTCTCATAGAGCATCATAGTGTTAAGTTTCCAGGAGTTAGTGTATTTTCTCTTGTTTGATGTGTTGTGGATGTCCAGCTTTAGGCCGTGGTGGTCTGATAGGGCACAGGTTAGAATTTCAACTTTCTTGTATATGTGTAGATTCATTTTGTGGCCCAATATGTGATCTATTTTGGAGAAAGTTCCGTGTGCTGCTGAGAAAAATGTGTATCTTTGGTACGTGGGTGAAAAGTTTGATAGAGATCTGTAAGGTCCATTTCTTTCAGGGTTTGATTAAGTTCCAAAGTGTCTCTGTTAAGCTTTTGACCTGTTGATCTATCCCATGTTGAGAGGGCGGTGTTGAAGTCCCCAAGAATTATCGTTTGGGGGTTGATTTCTTGCTTTAGACGCTGTAGGGTTTTTCTTAATGAATGTGGAGGGGCCTGTATTGGGTGCATATATGTTCAGTATTGTGAAGTCTTCCTGGTGAATTGTACCTGTGACTAAAATGTAGTATCCATCCGTGTCTCTTATAATTTTCTTTGGTTTGAAGTCCACTTTGTCTGATAGCATAATGGCTACCCCTGCCTGTTTTCTTCTTCGATTTGCTTATAGAATTGTTGACCAGCCTTTTATTTTTAGAGCGTGCCTATCTTTTGTGGTGAGATGGGTTTCCTGCAGGCAGCAGATTGATGGATTGTGATTTTTAATCCAAGTTTGTAATCTGTGTCTCTTGATCGGTGAATTAATTCCATTAACATTTAGTGTTATAATAGAGAAACTATTGTTAATTCCAGACATTTATTATGTTTAGTAGTTTTTATAAGTATATTGCTTCGCTTTTAATGGTGTTATACTTGCCTTCTGTTCTCCTGGATATGCCTGCTTTTTTCTTCACGCCTGAGTATCATTTCTAGCATTTTTTGAAGGCCTGGTTTGGTGGACATGTATCCCTTCAAGTTGTCTTTGTGCTGGAAGATTTTTCTTTCTCCCTCGATCATGACTGATAGTTTTGCAGGGTAAATCAGCCTGGGTTGACATTTTTGCTCATTCAATACTTGAAGTATGTCTCTCCGAGCTCTTCTTGCTTTTACTGTTTCGACTGAGAAGTCATTTGTTATTTTAATAGGTTTACCTTTAAAAGTGACTTGTTTTTTCTCCCTTGAAGCTCTCAGCACCAGTTCTTTATCTTGAATGTGGAGTGCTTCTGTTTTGGTCATATCTGTTTGGGGTGCGGAATGCCTCTTGTATATGGATGGGCCTCTCTTTTTTTAGATGAGGAAAGTTTTCCTTGATGATCGTTTGAAAAATTTCCTCAGGGGTGGTATTTTGAGATTCTTGCTCTGGTATTCCATGAATACGCATGTTAGGCTTCTTCAGGGTGTCCCATATCTCTTGGATATTTCTCTCAAGTATCTTTTTGGCTTTAACAACCTCTTCCATTGAGCTGGTTAGTACTCCCACTTTATCTTCAAGGTCTGAAATTCTGTTTTCTGCTTCGTTAGTTTTGCTGATAAGACTCTCTGTGGAGTTCTGGGTTGAAGATAACTTGTCTTGTAGCTCAGTTTTAAACTCTGCTTGAGTTTGTTTTAACTGCTCTATACCACTTTTTCTTTCTTGCACTGTTTTTCTGAACTCCTCCAAATGTCTGTTGTGTTCCTCTTCAAAGCAATTGATTCGATTATGTAATTCCTCCCGGATTTCCTTTCATAGTATTGAACATGCTAATGATCATATTTTGAAAGTCGTTATCCTGCGTGAGGCTTTCTTGGCCTTTTTCCGCGGGTTTGTTCTGGTTGGAGTCTAACATTATGGGATTAATTTCTTCAGTGGGAAATTTGTTTAGTTGAGTGTTGCTTCTCATGGATTTGCACTTTGACTTTGGCATTGTCATTTTAACTCTTAAGATCTCTCAATTTCACTAAACTGAATTATTTGGCCTGGGGTGCTGGTGGGTGGGCGTGGGCAGAGACTTACCTAGGGCGCGGGGTGAGGCCCGGCTGGACCGCACGCCTCCGGCAGGGTGGGGAATGGGAGGATGGGGGCGTCAGCGTGGAGCTATTTAACCCGAGGGCAGCTGGGGCGGGGCCCGGGCGCAGGGGGAGGTCCTCCTCGTCCCTCGGCCCCGCGCGCCGCTCCGGCTGGAAAAACATCCATATTTCTATATAAGCATGTGCATCTATGTATCTATTTTATTGAATGAGAAAAGGAGAAAAATACAAAGCATATTCTATAGTTAGACTTGACAATTGAAAGCTCTGGGTACAATTGTGAAGAATTAATGTTGAGTTGGGTCCCAATCAAACCTGAAAAGATCGACTAATTGGTGGACCCACCCTATGATGGGTGAGGCTAATAATCCCTGGTCAAGTGATTAAGATGGAGGAAACTGGTTAAGGAAGTTGGCATCCTTTGGTATACTTGGCCAGACATGCTGGTTTGGCAAGTAAGAATTGCCCTTCTCAGCAGTCCTGTGGATACATGGATATGGTGGTATGGCCAGTTCCTTCAGCCCCTGGTGGTGTGTACTGTTCCTGCCAAATTGGATTAAGAGCTCTAACTGGACTATTGTAAGAGAAAACTACAACAGCACATATACTAGATTGTTAATATACATCAATTAAGATTCAAACCAAGTGTAATGTGATTTGGGGCAAAGCAAAGAAAGGAAAGAGAAAGGAGTAAATATCAAAAACACACAAAAATATATGATTTGTAACAAGAACCTATGGTAAATCCAGTATGCCTACAATCCCAGCACTCCAGAGACTGATCCAGGATGATCGCAGGTACAAAGCTAGCTGATGCATTCTCAAGACAGGTAGAGCTAAAGATGGGGAGATCTAGTGCAGCACTTGGCGGACAGCCACACGAGCAAGCAGCTCCAGGCTTTACCTCCCGCTCTTGCTGTAGATGTGATGTGACCAAGCCAACAAGAGTTACACAGCAGCTTTATCTCAAAAACAAAAAAACAAACTACCTGTGACGATCAGCAATGATTCTTCCAGCTGTGGCAGCAGCCTATATTTAACAAACTGGCTTAAATGTTGAGCATATGTATTGTCTCGTGAAATAGAAAAGTATTGAAATACAGACATCTCAGTTCTGTTACTTTCCAAAGATAAATTGTGTTATCAAAGGAAGAAATATCTTCTTTCTACTCTGTCTTCCTCTGGATGTTAGCTTTGTCCTCAACTACCTCTCCCCAAGTGCACAAGATAATGTTCAAAATTCCCGATATCGTTCAGTCATGCCCACATCCATGTTTTGGAGTTATTTTTAGAAATGTGAAAATCTGTCCCAGAATCATGCCTCAACATCAGCAGCCAATGTCCAGTATTGACTTCAATAACCAGATCTCCCATTTGTTTTAGTTTCGTGACTCGTTGTTGAAATAAATGACTGACTCAAACATCTCAGGGGAGAAAGGAGATTTATTCAGCTCACAATTTCAGGTTACATTTCATCATGGATGGAGTGTCTACCAACATTGGGAACCGAAGGGACTGTCACATCACATCCACAGCAAGAAAGGGAGACAAGGGCTTCATGCTTGCTTGCGTGCCTGCCATATGATCAACTCCCTTTCTGCATCTATATTCACCTGCCCGGAGAATGGGATGGATCCACCCATATCAAGCATGTAATTACCACAGTCCCTACAGACCTGCCCCGAGGCCTGCCTTAACTAGGTAATTCCTTATAGTTGCCCCAAGTGTCAAGTTGGCATTTGAGACCAACCATCACACTCTTCAACTACAGATGAGCTTCCCATTTCTGAAGAGTGGCTTCCTATGTGAAACTACATTTTTTTACCAGCAAAACAAACAAAAACAGAGACATGGCTACTAGGCAGGCAAATGTCTACATAAAAATTTCTAAAAGAAAGCCACCCAAATTAAAAAAATATACAGCATCTGCTCCGTGTATAATTTTGGAAGTGCAATCTAAGGGCTTCTTTTTATAGCTTTTGGATTTCACCTCAAATGGAGGAAATACACCCTAGACCATGTAACTCCACCTCTGTGAGAATGAATTCTACGATTTCTTTGTGTCAGTTAACTGCTTAAGAGGTTAACCTTTTGCTCCACCCCAAAACAAGCCAGCCATTAATCTTCAGACCATATAAATGGTTTTTTTTTTCTTTCCCCATCCTTAAATTCATTTAAGGAAAGCTTGGCAGAGTCTCCTTCCATCCCTTCCCAGTATGCAGGATGCTGCCTGACGGAACTATTGTGTTGACGTTGAAGATAAGAGCTCTTAAGGAATCTTAAGCCATCAAGCTGTATCCATCAGAACAAATAAATGAGCCCCCACTCTTCTTCTGAGCAGGATACATTCTATGACCTATCTCTGTGGTGACCCTACAAGGCTTTAGGAGAAGAGCTTCCAGAGTTTTATTGGTGATTCCACTATTAGACAGACTTCCCTCTCTCTTCCAAGCTCTTGGGGGTCAGTTCTAAAGTGAGCATTAAGCGAATGGCTAATGGAATTAAGGGTATAATAATAGAAGGATATAGTGAGACAATTGTATTAACAAGAAATAAATCATGTTGAATGTAAGGTAAGTGTTTTTTAATTGATTGATGGGAAGGATGCTCCACAGGTTTTGCCGGGGACTAACAGCCATTTACCCCCTCATCTACAGTAAAAAGCCAAAATGTAGAAAAAAGAAGATAAGGAAATTATGCAGGAGAAAGATAAATTATTCAGAGAAGATGGCCATTTTGTGCTGACATCACTAATGTGAAAAGGCACTAAATCTTTGACACTAGCCTCATTCCTTAGGAGCTGTGGGCTGGAATAACATTTTGTGCCAGAGATAAAAACTGAAAGTTCTACTCCTAAAGCTTTCCTGAATGCCATGAATGGATTCTAAAGTGCTTGGTCACCTGAAGAGAACAGGTACTCCTCTTTCTGCATTAAAGCTGACACTTAGCAATGGTTTCCAGCCACTTGGTCAACTTCACGTGCTCTGAGGTCAGAAAGGTGAAGGCTTAAACAGAAGAAATTTTAAAGTACTAGTGGGTGCACTGAAACATTGGTGCCCAACCAGGGGTAGTAGTACATACCTCTAATCCCAGAACTTGAGAGGTTGAAGTAGGAGGATCCCAATTTGAGACCAATCTGGGCTATGTAGTGAGACTGCTTCAGAAGAAAGGAGAGAGGGAGGGAGGGAGGAAGGGAGGGAGGGAGGAAAGGAGGGAGGGAGGGAGGAAAAAGGAAAAAGGATAACAGGGTGGAGGCCAGGATACTTAATTTCATAGATAAATGCCTTTTGTAAATTCTTAAAGAGCTGCCTAGCCTCCTGCTTGAGCCTGCTCCCCTCCTCATATTTCTTCTCTCCAGCTGTTCCTACTGCTCAGTCTCTGGTACAGCCCATTTCTGACCAACCATAAAATTCTTACTGTAAGATTCAGCTACAAAAGCAAGTGAGTTGATTAGGTTGTGCAAGAGAGAGAAAACATGATTTTTAAAATGCCTTTAAGAGTTACTGTTTACTGCTCTCACACACACCATTTCTCTGCCAGCTTAGGTGATTTCTTTAGCAGGTTTGCAAGCTGTCATCAAGGAAACTTCTCCCTCACACTTCAGCCAACATTCAGTGAACATACCTACAAAGAAGCTTGGCTTTTTAAAAAATCTTCCTTTGTTGATGGATATTGCTCTCTAACAATTTCATATATGAATACAAAACTTTCTGCTCATTCTCCCCTCGGTCCTCTCCCTCTCCCTCCCCCTCACCATCTCTCTTTCTCCATTCAAGTCTTCTACCCATAATCATGTCTTTCTGCATGGTTTTATGTACATTGGGTTCAACCAGGGTCCCTTGCATGAGTCTGGGACTGGAATCTACTCAAGGAACCCAACTGGGTATTTTGGTTCCCTCACCCTCAAACCTGCTGGCTACCCACTGTCCCCGGGCAGGTGGATAAGATGGAGGGAACTGGTTCAGTAGTCTGACATTCTTCAGCACACTTTGGCAGAGGTTTGCCCTTCTCTCGGCCGTCCCTGTAGATGGTGTGGCCAGTTCCCTCGGCTCCTGGTGTTGGTGTGAGCTCTCCTGTCAAGCTGGACTATAAACTATAACCAAGAATCATAAACAAGAATAAAACCCCCTTGTTCCATTAAGCTGTGTGGTCATGAATTTATTGGCAGTACGCAGACAAACTGAAACACTCAGCCTTAAACAGAAGACCTTCTCAGCATCGTGACCAGAGGAGAATGTGAAGAACCACGACTGGAGAAGAGTCTGAGAATAAGTGAAGGCTGAGGATTCAGTCCCCAGCATGGCGGATATAACGCTATCCCTAAAGATTACACAAGCCTGCTTTGTTTGTTTGTTTGTTTGTTTTTAATTAGATCTTTGCCAGTTCTTTATTTCTTCTCAAAATATATACTCCCTTGTATACTCCCTTTTTCTTCTATGCTATTTTGGGAAGGGAATGAGGCTGACTTTTCCTATACACCTGCTATATGCCAAATACCATGCAAAGCATTTAGTATTATTTGAAATTCCTTCTTTATAGCCATGCTTTGCATTCGCTATTATTTTCCTCATTTCGAAGATAAGAAAACCAAGATTTAGAAAAACTGAATGCTTTCTGAAAGTTTACACTGCTAACTAAACAAAAAGGGGCTAGTTAGAACTCAGGAATATGTAGATTTCAAAGATGGCTTCAGGAAGAATGTGACCTTCAAAGAGACATGAACTCCAAGAAGAGTCCTTCCTCCAAGATATATATCTGGATCTATCATGCAAATAACTTCATGGTTTCCTTAATAACTGATATAAAATGCACTATTAAAAAATCTTTAAAAATTAATTTTTTTAAAAAAAGTCTTTTTTGTTGACCTTTCTATTATATTATCCAATAAGATGAGTGGTTTGGGATAAAGAACTCAGTCCCTTGTCTTTAACAACAGAAAGGTGCACTCTCTCTACAGCCTTACCTCATTCACTCCCAAAAGAAGGAAGTTCTTTTACTTTGATTTGTGTTCTAAGATCAATGACTGCCAGCTATCCCTCCTAAAGCAAATCCTAAATTTGCTTTCTACATTTTATTTACTTCTGTATGTCCCTACAACTCTCAGACCTCTTTGAATGGTCGCTGAGGCATCTTCCAGGCATACTCAGTTCTCCATATCTCATATGTTGTTTATAGAGTTCTAACACTTTGTATTCACCACTTACTTCATCTGAACCATAATTTTTAATCTTCCAGAAATCTGATTGTTTCCTGCAGCTTATTCTATTTAGAACCACTGACTTTGTCTCCTTGTCTAATACATCCATCAAGTTTATAAAAAGTTTCAAATTTCTCTCTCAAAGTCTTTTCAGCATAACAATCACGGTAGCTGCCTTGCCAGCTCAACATTATATTTAGAGAATGTGCTTCTTGCTTTGTCTTCCAAGAGCACAGATGTGGCAGGGAAACTGGTAACCTCACCTTGTCACCTAACTTCTGATTTGTAAGAAGGGCATCAATCCAATTCTCTCAAAGGCCATGAACAACCATGTGAATTCCATGCTTCTGAATTCAACCCATCACAGATCAAAATTATTCAGAAAAAGAACCTCTCATGAGTCCATAAATAATGTAATATAACTATTTACATTATGTTAGACATTAAAAATTCTCTAGAAATGATTTGAAGTATGCGTGAGTGTTATATTGGTCAAACACAGTGCTATGTCCTATGATGTGAATAAAAAATGAAATGCCCATGAGCACATTGGTGTGAACACTTGGTCACCAACTGATGGCATTGTTTGGGGGAGACTGTAGAACTTTTAAGAGGTGAGGCCTGGCTTGAGGAAGTAAATCACTGGGGGCAGATTTTGTAGTCTGAGTCTCTCTCTCTCTCTCTCTCTCTCTCTACTTCCCACCTGAAACCAGGATGTAACTAACTTTGAGGTGACACACCAAAGCCACCTAGCAGCCCAGCTCCTAGGCACACCTCTTCCACAGAACTGTGAGCTAAAAGAAAAACTCCTGTATTTAAGTTGCCTTGTTAAGATTTCTGTAGGCAAGTGAAGTTGCCTATAGATTCTAACCACAAAGGCTTTCCTTTTAGCAAAAATGAAATTTGGGGCAAAAGGTCGAAATACTGATGGGAGTACCCTAAGCTCAAGTTGTGTTATTTTTAAATGAAAAACTGTGTAATCTTTCTGAAATGTTTTAATATTTAATTTACAATATCTGTAATGTTTCATGAGTAATTGAAACTGAATCTAAGGCACTGAAAAATTAACCATAGAAAGCTGAATTTTCCAAATGAAAGATAATGTCTATTGTTGAGCAGAGCTTTTTGCTGATTAATGCAATGATGTGGAAGTGGGGAGCTGGGAAGAATTTCCTGCATCATCAGATATTGCCAAATGGGGTTTTGCACTGCTTAACATCTACAAGAGTTGGTTTACTAAGCTTGAATTCATGGACTACAGAAATTGAATTCATATGATGATCTAGTAAATCTATTGCATGATTTTTATTATAGCTAGATAATTCATACATTATATGCCTTTAATATGAATTGAGGATGCTACATAGTGATTAGAATCATGAACTGTAGAAGTAACTGCTTTGGCTCAAGTCATACTAACATTGTGAACTTAACCAGTCCTTTAAGGTCTCCATCAAAAGATTTTACTTAATCTATACAGTTATGATGACATTAGTATTAATTCCATAGGAGATGAAGAGAACAAAAATAATCCCTAAAATGAAAAGCATTTATACAGTGCCTGGCATAAAAAGGTCACCTTTAAATTCCCAGTTGCATCCAAAGGAAACATTTGCACGACTGATTTTCTTTGGCCCATTTTAGTTTCAACATTGTTCTGTAGGTTAGAATGGCTGTGTATCTTTTCCTCAACTTCATGGATAGGTTCATCAAAAGCATATTTTCTGTCATTAGTTTCATGATAGTGATAACATCTTATTCTCGGGTAGAAATTACCTTATAGTTTACTTCTAAGTCTTGATTTATAGCTTGTTTCTTAGATAAAGATACTGTGGGGTCAGAGCTAGCAATACTAACATGTTTAAGTGTGAGAAGGAAGTAAAGCTTTTTTGAAACCTAAGATAGACCAGTCAAGTAAGGACTTAGAACTAGGGTATTACCAAAAGGTCCTTAAACATAACTAGGTTATTCCAACAATGAAATATTGGTTAAAGTGAATGTTTACTGAGATCAGAGATTGACAGAGCTTAAATGCTGTCTGTTAATACAGCAAAACATCACATAAGTAGTCTATGTACAGTGAGAACATTTCAGATTGAGTCTCTTAGCAAACTTCAAGTATGCAAGACATTATTAACTGGCACCACTGTGTTCTACCTGAGGTCCCAAGAGCTTATTCAATTTATAACTGAAAGTTTAAACCCTGTGATCAACATGTACCCATTTAATACACCTGACCCCACACCCTGGCGATCAACATTCAACTCTCTGCATCCATTTATTTGACTTTTCTAGATTCCACATACATGTAAGATCATGTAGTAATTGATTTTCTGTGCCAGTTTACTAAATATATTTAATATAATACATTCCAGGTTCGTTCACGTTGCCACAAAGGACAATTGTTATGTGTATGTGTGTACAAGATGTACGTGTGTGTGTGTGTGTGTGTGTGTGTGTGTGCGTGTGCATTACTTCCACAGCATGCACTTGTGGAAGTCAGGATAACCTTCAGGTGTTGGGCTTCACCTTTTCACCTTGTTTGAGACAGGATCTCTTTGCAGCTTAACTTTGTAACTTAACTAGTCAGGGAGGTTCTGGAGAGTCCTGTGTCTCCATCTCCCATTCTCCCATTGAAATGATGGGGTTACGGAAGCTTGCATAACTGCATCCTGTTTTTATATGGGTTCAGGTCTCAGGCTTGCAGTAAGAAGTTTTACTCACTGAACCATTTCCCTGGCTCCTAGAATTTCATTTTTAAGGCTGAATATTATGCATGTTTATATGTGCCACATTTTCTTTGTTCACCTTTTGATGGACTTTGCTTCCCTATATTAACTCTTGTTCTTTATGTCACAATGAAGATGTGAGGGCAAATACATTTGAGATAGTGATTTTATTTCCTGTGGACATATACCTAGAAATGGGCTTGTTAAATCATACAGTAGTCCTATCTGTAACTGAACCCTCCATTCTATTCTCCATCAGAGTTGTGCCATTTTTTTCAACTTAATTCATTCATCATGTGTGTGCATGTGTGTGTGTGTGTGTGTGCATGTGTGTATCAGAAGGCACATGTGTCCCTGTGGAGTGTGGGGACCTCAGTCTAGGATACCTCAATAATCTGGCAAGCTTAGCCAAAGATGATTTAATGGAGGAATTCTGGAGGGCAGCTCAGGATGTTTTGACCAGCTCAGGGGAAGTCAGGAGGGGGAGGCTCAGGATGTGTTGAAAAGCTCAGGATGGAGGAAGTCAGAAGGGAGTCAGGATGTTCTAAAGAAATTACGCTACATACAGCCTGCGTGCTGGCTTGACCTTTAAGATGATTGGAATTCCCAATCTCTGCCCTGGAATTCCCTTTACTGTTTCTGTCTATATAAGATGGCTGTGGACTTGCAATAAAAGAGTTCCCGCTTGACTAGACTCACTGTCGCATCTGATTGTTGCCGGGAAGGAAGGCTGGGAGCGAGCGGACAGCGCACTCACCTTTCCCCATCCCCTTGTTGAGGACCCGCGGGACCAGCTTACAGGTCGGAGCTGCGATCCCCAGGGACCCCCACATCTGGCGCCCAATGTGGGGCACGAAGAGCTCAAAGTGTTGAAGAATTCGATTGGGGCCAAGCAGTCTTCGAAGTGAGTGAGACTCTAAGAGATGGGTAACGAAACTACTAAGTCTGAAGACGCCGCGATCAAGGCGCTGAGATTCATGCTTAAAAGTAGGGGCTTGGAAATCTCTGATTCCAAGGCTATAAAGCTTTGGAAGGCAGTTGTGCAACTCGCCTCCTGGATCACATCCGCCAATCTGTTTGCCTGAGACACTTGGTACTAGTCGATGACTCTCGAGACAGAGAGCGATCCATCAGGGGATTGGCCCACCATTAGGCTTCTACCCCATCATATCCACCCTTAAGGCATGCTTTTGACCAGAGGGTCATGAGCCCTCTGCTCCCTCGGATCCCAGGCCTCCGACTAGCACTGATCCGTCTCTTGAAGATTGGGGAACATTTGATGAGGAAAGGAAAAATATATTAAAAGTAAAACCTCTGCGACCTAAAGCGACAGATTGGCCAGTAGGGCCCAGGAAGGTAAAAATGATTCCCCGGAGAGAAAGCCCCCTAAGCAGCTGTACACAGCTCTTCCTCATTCACCCTCGCCAAAGAATGAGACATGGGGATTATAAAACTTTATGGCCCCAACCTCCAACCTAGGGGGACCTTAACTGGGAACCCGACCGTTGAAGCATTCCCAGTTACCCTGGAGGGAACCGCCCTGCAGCCGGGTATCCTTGGGAGGCTAAAGACTTTAAGGAGTTAAAAAAGGCTGTAGCAGAAGACGGGCCTAACTCGCCTTGGGCAGAGACATTACTCCAGAGTCTAGCCCACCAGCCCTGTACTACCAAAGACTGGATGGATCTCAGCAAGGCCATCCTCCCCAGTCCCACATTCATTAAATGGTGTGCCCTCTTTAAGGAGGAATGTCTCATTCAAGCAGAAAGAAACCAAGCAGCTAACCCACTGATCCCTATTTCATTAGGGATGCTCTCAGGATCAACAGATCAGTACTCCACTGGGCCACAACAGGCAGCTATTATGCCCCCATATGCAGACCAGGTCCCCGCCTTGGGGCTGGCTGCATGGGGAAAACTAGATGAAGGGCCGTGGGAGGCTCCTATTGCGGGAGTAACTCAAAAACCCACAGAATCTCTCCCTGAATTCATAAATAAAGTTGAAAAAAGTTTAAGACGCAAGCTCCCACTAGGCCCCCTGAGGGATCAATTTATCAAATTGCTGGTCTGGGAAGGAATGACCGGGGATCATAAATTGGCTTGTGCAGGTCTCAAAGATCTATGAGCCAATGGATAATCACGTCTAAGGACATAGGGACTCAATCACAACAGACTAGGTCCATGACTACAGCCCTACAAACCCAAACGGAAGCTTTAACTTCTGCATTTTTGCAGGCCTTTGTAGGATTGACTTGGGAACAAAAAGGAGTTGAGATGCCCACTAAGAATAATGGAGGACAATGCATGGATAGGGCCAAATGGGACACTTTAAGAGGAACTGCCCAAGGGATGGGGGCTGATCCAGACCTGCAGCTGCTGAAGGACAGAGATCCACAACCCCAGTCCCCATTGCCACAAAGGCTACCATTGGCACAGAGATTGCAGATCTAAATTTGACATAGAGGAAAAACCTTTAAACTAGCTATAGGGCATCCTCCAGCCCCGTCAAACCAAGGAGGTATCAAACAGAGCTCCTCATTTGGCCAAAGCCCAATGCCTATAACACAGCCCACCCAAAATCCCTCTGCCAATTGGACGGTTCCTATGGTTCCAGGATTGCGGCTTAAAGTGGATATTTTCACTCAAGGAAAAAAGTTCCAATACTTGATTGATACAGGAGCAAATAGGACTGTACTTAAGAAAGAAGAAATTCCCCACCATTGGTCCAAGGACTCCAAATTCTAGGCGTTGGGGGACATACAAAGTCAGAGGAAACCAGGGATTGGTTTTGTTGGAAGGATGTGGACAGGGCTCAGGGTGAAATCCATCCTTTAATAGCCCCGGGCTTATCGGCCAATCTCCTAGGACAAGACATCCTGTTCTTAACTATGACACCAGGCCTTCAAAATAATACTCAAGCTTGAAAAAAAGAACAAGCGTATCCAGGAGGACAGAAGGGAAGTATAATACTACCAAAACATAAATATCAAACAACATGCTTACAAAATCTACTAAACATAAAAATTGTCCAGAATTAAAAATAATTTCTCCATTATAACATTAAATGTCAATGGTATATTACCTCACCAATTAAGAGACACAGATTACAAACCTGGATTAAAAACCACAATCCAACAATCTGCTGCCTTCAGGAAACTCATCTCACCACAAAAGATAGGCACATCCTAAGGATGAAAGGCTGGTCCAAATCTTGCAAGCTAATGCAACCAGGAAACAGGCAGGGGTAGCAATTATGCTTTCAGACAAAGTGGACTTCAAACCAAAGAAAATCATAAGAGACACAGATGGATACTACATTTTAGTCACAGGTACAATTCACCAGGAAGACTTCACAATACTGAACATATATGCACCCAATACGGGCCCCTCCACATTCATTAAGAAAACCCTACAGCATCTAAAGCAAGAAATCAACCCCCAAACGATAATTCTTGGGGACTTCAACACCGCCCTCTCAACATGGGATAGATAAACAGGTCAAAAACTTAACAGAGACACTTTGGAACTTAATCAAACCCTGAAAGAAATGGACCTTACAGATCTCTATTGAACTTTTCACCCACGCACCAAAGAATACACTTTTTTCTCAGCAGCACATGGAACTTTCTCCAAAATAGATCACTTATTGGGCCACAAAATGAATCTACACATATACAAAAAAGTTGAAATTCTACCCTGTGCCCTATCAGACCACCACGGCCTAAAGCTGGACATCCACAACATAACAAACATGAGAAAATACACTAACTCCTAGAAACTTAACAACATGATGCTGAATGAGAACTGGATTCAGGAAGAAATTAAAAAGGAAATTCAAGATTTCCTGAAAGTGAATGATAATGAAAATACAACTTACCAAAATCTCTGGAACACAATGAAAGCTGTTCTAAGGGGGTAAGTTCATAGCTCTTAATGCCTACATCAAAAAAATGGAAACATCAGAAATAAATAACTTAATGATGCAGCTTAAGGCTTTAGAGAAACTTGAGCAATCTGATCCCAAAAGTAGTAGAAGAGAGGAGATTAGCAAAATAAGGGGAGAAATATCTGAAATTGAGATTAAGAAAATGATAGAAAAAATCAACCAGTCAAAAAGCTGGTTCTTTGAAAAAATCAATAAGATTGATACACCCCTAGCTAAATTAACCAAAAGCAAGAGAGAGAAAACCCAAATTAACAAAATCAGAAATGAACATGGAGTTATCACTACTGATACCCAAGAAATCCAGAGAATTATAACATCATGTTTCAAAAATTTATACTCTGTGAAGTTTGACAACACAAAAGAGATGGATGAATTTCTAAGTAAACACAACTTACCTAAATTGAATCAGGAAGTTGTGAATTATTTAAATAGTCCTATAACATATAAGGAAATTGAAGAAGTAATCTCAAATCTTCCCACCAAAAAATGTCCTGGACCAGATGGATTCAGCACAGAGTTCTACCAGACATTTAAGGAGTTAATAACACCAATACTCCTTAAACTGTTCCATCAAATAGCAAAGGAAGGAACACTACCAAATTCCTTCTATGAAGCTAATATCGTCTTAATCCCAAAACCTAATAAAGATTCACTTAAAAAAGAAAACTATAGGCCGATCTCTCTGATGAACACAGATTCTCGACAAAGTCTTAGCAAATCAGATTCAAAAACATATCAAAAAGATCATTCACAGGGACCAAGTAAGCTTCATCCCTGGCACACAAGGTTGGTTCAACATACGCAATTCAATAAATGTAATTCATCATGTAAATCAGTCCAAAGTCCAAGACTACATGATACTCTTCGATAGATGCAGAAAAAGCTTTTGACAAGATCCAACAGCCTTTTATGATCAAAACGCTAGAGACAGTAGGAATGGAAGGAACCTTTATCAATATAATAAAAGCTGTATACAACAAGCCCACAGCAAGGATTATGCTCAATGGGGAACAATTGGAAGCATTCCCACTTCAGTCAGGAACTAGACAAGGCTGTCCTCTCTCATCACTTCTATTCAATATTGTACTTGAAGTCTTAGCTGAAGCCATAAGACAAGAAAGGGACATAAGAGGGATTCAAATCGGCAAGGAAGAGGTCAAGCTATCTTTATTTGCAGATGACATGATCTTATACCTGAGTGATCCCAAAAACTCCTCCAGGAAGCTCCTGGAACTAATTGAGAAGTTCAGCAGGGTGGCAGCATACAAAATAAATGTGCAAAAATCAGAGGCCTTCCTATATGCCCTGAATGAAAGAAGTGAAAAAGCCTTGAGAGAAATAATCCCATTTACTATAGCCCCTAAACAAATGAAATACCTTGGTATAAACCTAACTAAGGAGGTAAAAGACCTTTACAATGAAAACTTTAAAACCCTAAAGAAAGAAATTGCAGAAGACACCAGAAGGTGGAAAGACTTCCCATGTTCCTGGATTGGCAGAATCAACATCATAAAAATGACTATCCTACCAAAGGCAATATACAGATTGAATGCTATACCAATTAAAATCCCAAAGCAATTCTTTAAAGAAGTTGACCAAACAATCTCAAAATTCATATGGAGGCACAAAAGACCCAGGATAGCAAAGACAATCCTGAGTAACAAAAACACTGCTGGAGGAATTACCATACCAAACCTTAGTCTATACTACAAATCCATAGTTATAAAAACAGCCTGGTACTGGCTCCAAAATAGACACACAGATCAATGGATAAGGCTTGAAGACCCAGATATAAGCCCACAAAAAGACAGCCATTTGATCTTTGACAAAGGGGCCCAAAGAATCCAGTAGAAAAAGAACAGCATTTTCAAAAAGTGGTGCTGGCAAAACTGGATCTCCACATGCAGAAGATTAAAGCTGGACCCGTACTTGTCACCATGTACAAGACTTAATTCCAAATGGATCAAGGACCTTGATATCAGGCCAGAGACTATAAAAACCATAGTTGAAAGGATAGAGAACTCCCTCGAGCTGATTGGGCTAGGCCAACAGTTCCTAAATGGACATCCAATGGCACAGTCACTGCTACCAACTCTCAACAGTTGGGATCTTGTGAAATTAAAGAGCTTCTGTTCAGATAAAGAGATTGTAACACGAGCTCAAAGGCAACCCACAGAATGGGAGAAAATCTTCACTAACCACATATCTGATAGAGCTCTACTATCCAGAGTGCACAAAGAACTTAGAAAACTAAACTCCAAGGAAAACAATGGCCCAATTAAAAAATGGGCACTGGAACTTAAAAGAAACTTTACCAGGGATGAAATTAAAATGTCTAACAAATATCTGAAAAAATGCTCCACTTCCTTAGCCATCAGGGAAATGCAAATCAAAACTTCCCTGAGATATCATCTCACCCCGGTCAGGATGGCAAAAATCCACAATACAAACAATACCAAGTGCTGGAGAGGATGTGGGGAGAGGGGAACTCTCCTACATTGCTGGTGGGAATGCAGGCTCATACAACCACTCTGGCGAGCTGTCTGGAGATTCTTAAAGAAATTAAAGATTGAAATGCCATATGACCCTGAGATTCCACTTTTGGGTATAACCCCCCATACAGCAGAGGTTCACCTCGATAGCACAAGCACGACTATGTTCATAGCAGCACTGTTTACAATACCAAAGTCATGGAATCAACCCAAATGTCCAACAGTTGACGAGTGGATAAGGAAACAGTGGTACATCTATACAATGGAGTACTACTCAGCCATCAAAAATGATGAATTACTGGAATTTGCTGGGAAATGGATGTCATTAGAAACAATTATATTAAGTGAAGTATCCCAAACCCAGAAAATTAAGCGCCGTATGTACTTCCTAATAGGTGGCTCCTAGTACCATATTCACCCAGCCCACATTGAGACACTCAAAGGTAAACCTATGTAATACAGTAATTGCAAGGATTATGAACAGGAGGGATGGGGTTGGAGGGCCACACCAGAAACAAGGAGAGAGGGGACTATGTTACAGCAGAGAAAATAGGCCTCCATCAAGGAATGCAAGTAAGTAATGAGACATCTGGTTAAGTTCACAGACTTTCGTTCCTGATCATTTACAACTGAGGGGGTATGATCTCACCAGAAGGGGAGGGCATATAGTCTGGCAGATAAAAAGTAATCATTTTGCAAATGGGTGATTGACCCCTCCCTCACCGAGGTTTCCTGCTTTTATTACATCTACCTTGAATGTGCTATTATAACAAGACTCCAGTTTAACAGCTTTTTGTCTCGACCAGGGGGTGACATACAGTGTCCATCAGGATGGAGTGAAGGGCATTGCAAAAGCAGCAAAACTGCAAAAGAAAATCAACGAACCATAATCCAGAACTTCAGAGACTCTATATCAACCACCTAGAACTAGGCCAGCCTAATCTCTCCCCATCCTGAAGCTCAGGGAAATTTGCGGAAGAGGGGGGTAAGATTGTAAGAGCACAAGGATGGGAGGAGCAATGATATGCAAGATACTCCACACAAGTTAGGGCCGAAGCAATCATAATTGGACTTTGCATGCCCTGCGCAATGTCCCACACACTACTGACTCCACAAAGTCTAGCATTTGCTAAAGGCACCAAGATCCTTGGAGGCAAGGAATTGACAGCCATAGTAGTGTTCCTATGCTTAAGGGGAACACAGGAAAGGTTCAGGGAAATGCCACTGGGTCCTTGTACATCATCGGAGAGGAGGGCCCAGAGGAGAGTCTGGCATGCACATTAAAGGATTCTCTGGGGTCTGGGAGGAGAAGCACTGGGGGATGAGGAGGGAGGGGTGAGAGGAGGGGGAGCAGGGGGTCAGGGGGAGAAGGAGGGAGGGTGGGAACCAATGTACCTATTAAGTTTGTATGAGCGGAAATAATAATAAAAAATGTTAAAAAAAAAAAAAAGATGAATGTGGACTTGCAATAAGAGTTCCTGCTTGATTAGACTCCCTGTCGCATCTGATTGTTGCCGGGAAGGAAGGCTGGGAGCGTGCGGACAGCGCACTCACCTTTCCCGGATCCCCCTTGTGGAGGACCTGCCTGACTGCCCTGCAGGACAGAGCCGGATCCCTGGGGACCCCCACAGTGGAAGACCAAGGGTAACTTTGGGAATTATCCTGGATTGCTTTTACCTCCTTCTTGCTTCATTCTGGGATTTTCCAGACTCTGCCCACCAGGACTGCAATTGCAGACCACTGCCATTTCTGCCTGGCATTTTTACGTGGGACCTGGTTCCAAACTCAGGCACTTCTGCTTGCAAGGTAAACTCTTAATCCCTGAGCCATCTCTCCAGTCCCATAGTTGTACCATTTTACAGTTTCCCTGATAATATACAAGGATTCTCTGTATCTTCATCAACAGTCCTCTTGATATAACTCATCTTTTTTTATAATAGTCATGATGGCAGATTTGAAATTGTATTTCTATTATTATTGTGATGTTGAGCACTTTTTCACATATTTGTAGACCTTTGTGTATACTTTTGAGAATTATCATTTTAGGTCCTTTTTATGTCTTTAATAATTTAGAGGTTTGGTTTTTTTCCTTATTGGATTATTTGGATGTGTGTGTGTATTTTTATTCATATGTAATACTAATTTTTCAGGAAATTTATGATTATATTTGCTCCCATTCCAGGGACTGCTTTTTCATACTACTGTTTCTTTTTCTCTGCAGGAACTTTTTAATTTTATGCAATAACATTTCTGTATTTTTATTTTTGCTTTTGGTGTTTTGTTAGTTAGATTTAGGTATCAACTTGACTGTGCAGGCTGTTTAGGACACAGCTGCGAAGAATTGGTAGTTAAGCCTGCAGGTGATTGTTTACTAGATATGAAAGACCCAGTCCATGCATAAAGAAAGAGATAGACATTAAGACACATTGAGATAGAGAACATGTAGGCTAAAGACAAGTGCATTTTGTGAGTGGAGGACAGAGTTAAGTAGATGCCAAGATCAGAAATGAATGTCACAGTGATTATATAGCCTGTATTGGCTTACAAATATACAGTCACAGCACTCAAAAGTGACACTACCAACACAAAACTAGTTGTTAAATTGGTTTATGAGAAAAAGACACCTTCTCTGTCCAATCAGAAGATTATCTATAAAAGGTTCAATGAACAAAAATATGACTAAATGACCAAGGAGCTAACTTAGTCAGTTCAGACAGTCCCCACATAATAAAATATGGCATAGTTTAGGGAAGGTATGCAAGAATTTGTTTCCCAAGGAGAGAGGAACTATGTTACAGCAGAGAAAATAGGCCACCATCAAGGACTGCAAGTAAGTAATGAGACATCCGGTTAAGTTCACAGATTTTCCTTCCCAATCATATGCAACTGATGGAGTATGATCTCACCAGAAGAGGAGGGCATATAGGCTGCCAGATAGAAAGTAACCATTTTTTCAAATGGGTGATCAACCCCTCTCTCATCGCGGTCTCCTACTTTTATTCCATCTACCTTTGAATATACTCTTATAACAAGACTCTAATTTAAACAGGTTTTTATCTCTGGCCAGGGGATGACTTCCAATACCCATCAGGATGGAGCCAAGGGCATTGCAGGAGCAGCAAAACCAGAAAAAAAATCAACAAACCATAATTCAGAACATCAGAGACTCTAAATCAACCACCTGGAACTGGGCCAGCCTAATCTCTCCCCATCCTGAAGCTCAGGGAAATTTGGGGAAGAGGAGGTGGTAAGATTGTAAGAGCACAAGGATAGGAAGAGTAATGATACTCCACACAAATTAGGGCCAAAGCAATCATAACAGGACTTTGCATGACCTGCGCTATGTCCAACACATTATTGACCCCACAAAGTCTAGCATGGACTAAAGGCACTAGGATCCTTGGAGGCTAGGACTGACAGTCACAGTAGTGTTCCTAAGCTTACAGTAAAGGGTTCTGGGAAATGCCCCTTGGTCCTTGCACTTCATCAGAGAGGAGGACCCAGAGGAGTTTGGCATGCACAGTAAAGGATGTTCTGGGGATGGGGGGGGAGGCACTGGGGGATGGGGAGAGAGAGGAGGGGGGAGCAGGGGGTTGGGAGGAGGTATAGGGAGGGAGGAAACCGGTGTACCTGTTAAGTTTGTATGAGTGGAAATAATAATTAAAAAAAGAATTTGTTTCTCATATTTCTGGAGACTCTAAGCTCAAGGGCAAAATACCAAGGATGGGGGAGTGGTTTAGGGAGCTCCCACTGTGTCCTCACAAATCCTTCCCTTATAGAGGGAGGAAGTAAAGGAAAATCACAGCTTTGGTGTCATGTCTTATAAGGACACTCATCCCTTCATGGTAGCTCCACTCACATGACTTCATCTAAACCTGTTGACCTCCCAAAAATCCTTTCTCCAAAGGACATCACATTGGAGTTAAGGCTTTAACACAAGAAATCTGAAGTGTGAGGAATGCCCATAGAAGGCATGGGATTGCCATACAATACCACAGGATAGGAGCATTAGCCTTTTTACACTGTTATAGGCAAAATTCAATGCTGGAGGTGCAAAATAAACACTAGTGTGGTGCTTTTCCATGGCAAGGACAATCATGTTGGTCAACAGGAAGAAAACTCATTTAAACCTCTTTTCTATTTGACTCATAGAAGCACCCATGGGGGTTTTATTAGCCCTTCCCCACAGTTTAGAAAGCAGAAGTGTGGAGAAGAAAATGGTGCTTTATATAATCTGCCCCCGCAAGCCTTTGAGTCACAGAAATTCTGCTCACTGTGGGAGGGCTATGAAATCCTTTTCAGAGGTGTGTTTGCGCTGCCCTTTCAGAAAAGAAGTAAAACCTCTGGCTCAGGAGTCCCTCTTTTCTCTGTGAGATGAAGGCGCCCCCTTTGCCTAGATCATGGCACGTCCACCTGAAAGGCTGGCTGAGGGGTGTCATGCATCGCTTAGGACTTCTATGCTGACCTGAATTCATAGGAGAAAAAAAAATGTCTCTGCCAGTCTGGGTTGCTGCTGACAAGAAGAATATTGATTAGGGCTGATGACAGAATTCTCCAGCTCAACTCCTACTGGAAGGCTCTGCCCTCGTCTTTCTAAATTTTAATCAACTTCTATGCTGCTGAAGAGTTTGCTTCAACCAAGAGAAGAAAAAGGACAGGTTTTCCTAAAACCACATCTGAAGTATGGGAGGTGGAGCTGTGTATTATTTCCACACATTGTCTTTGCACACCTGTGTGCATGCTTGTGTTTTGAGATAGGTTCTCAGTATGTAGCCCAGGCTGACTTCAAACTGTCAATCTTCCCGCCTCAGCTTCCTGGGTGCTGGGATTACAAGTACGCACCATTGTGCCCAACCTACATATTCTCCTCGGCTTTCATTCTGGTTAGCCATCCTTTGAATAGGCAAAGATGCTCTCTCTGTTTTTAGGGCCACTGCACCAGCCCAGGCAATGTTAACAAGGTAGACTCAGCCAATTAAATGGGCCTCTTAAAGGAACAAGTAACAGTAAAAGCAGAGAAATGAGATTTGTCCAATGTGGCCACATTTGAAGTAGCAGTTCTGTGACTCCCAGGAGTCCCTCTTCAGGGTGCTGACTTGAAGTTTAGGTTTAAACAGAAGGGAAGAACACAGTGCAGGTCCAAATATGCTCCCACCATCAACATCGTCCTCATCCCAGTCTCTCCTGAAAGATGGTCCCAAAGTCTTCAGTACTATGTGAAATCTCTGGAGGAAACTCAGCCTGCCTATAACTAGCACCAGGACCTTGGCATGTTTTTTCTTCCTCCTTAGGAATCTTTGTCTCAGTCATTTCACAGCCAAAGGGAAATGTGCAAGTTTTCTTCAGAATACTTTCATTCCTGCCAGGCTATGCCTCCAAACTGGTCTTTCTAGCCTCATAGTACCAGCTTGAATGGTACATTGCACGATAAACTTTGTGGTTGTAGTATGACTCCTTATAGACTCAGCAATGGTCTCACTGCGTCTCAGTTTGTTCAGCAATTGCCACTTCATAGGGCTGATGGGACAATTGAACACTTGGAACAGTGTCTATCCAGCTCACTAGTAAACCCCAGATAAGCATCAGAACCCCAGATAAACATTACTGTCTCACCATGTTCAACACACCTGGACCCCCTTCTACAAAGCACCTCAATACAATAAGATTGTTGAGTTAAAAGAAATGAGTCACAGATTTAGCATATTTATTAAGCTCCCATACTTATCTTCCTAACAAATTTTGATAACCCATATACGCTCAATAAAATTTTAATGACAATTCAATTTTCACAGCTAATTTGCATATCTGATAACCAATTATCTCCTGTAAATTTGCCCAAAAAGCAATAATGGTTGCCAGGTTTGCAAGCAGATGCCTTACTCACTGAGCTATTTGCTGGCCATTGTGTTCTTAGCAGACACATTTAATAGTACTATATGCATTTACCACAATGATATATTAGTGGATATATTGACTAACCATTTTTCAAATAAAAGGAATTCTGCAACATATCTACCTACATTTGTATCTTGACACTCATGTGTTATTTCCACAAGACTGTCTAAATTAAAAGCCACAGACATTTTTGAGAATTTTATTAAAATTTTCCTTTAATTTTCAGGGTTTATGTCACATACACAAATGGAATATTGACCTGAGGTATGTGGTTTGCCATCTCATACCTAGAGGGAAAAAAATTAAATGAGTCTTTTTTTGTCTCTTCATTGACCCTGCCGTACAGTATTTTCAGCTAAGACATAAAGCTCTGACCCTGGCAACCAGGGCCTTTTCTTTTGTGGATAAGCCTGTGTGGTAAAGCGTATCAACTCCTCCATGCAAGGGTGACAATAGAAAGAGTGGTTTGGGATGAGAACAAATAGTTATTGATGAGCTACAGGCAGAGGAGCAATTTGGTCTTACTGCTCACCTTGTCGCGAGAGACAGTCACGTCGTAAGGTTAAATTGAAGTTAGTAAATACACAATTATTCAGCTTGTGTCTCGGTAATAAATGTGCCTCCAGGCAGTGAACCTGCCAGTCCTCAGAGTACCACTTTGCTGATTAAGGAGATAAAAAGTGGATATTGTAGACAGGGTCATTTCAAGAGTAATGAATCCTTATTCTGTCACTGTACTTTGCCGACAGGGAGAAGAACTTGACCAGGGATGAGGCACCTGGAATATTCAGGTGTAACATGGAGAAGGACAAATCAGAGATGACTGCTGTTGGGTCAATGGGAAAACGGCAGGACTCGGGGTTGAGAAATGACAAGATGGGTAAATTAAGTACATCTCAGGGCAAAGCCTTATTAAATTAGCCTAATACCTTATTGCATGATCAATAACAATATCTTTATTTTGTACCATAGCCTTGAGTGACTTTTCAAATTAGAAATTTAAATGACCTTAGAAAGCTACTGTCAATTTAGAATATATCCAGGAGATACTGCCTGGCTAAAGAACAAAAGATGAGTGAAAACATGAGCTGATTATGAAAGTCGGAAAAAGAATGTTGAAAAGAAAACTTCACCTTGGTATTGAGGGAGGCTGTTCAAGGTTTATATTCAAGGAGTTGGGGATGTAGCTCTGTTGTAGAGTGCTTGCCTACATAATGCACACAACCCTGGGTTCAACATCACATAAAAGAAATCAAGTTATAAAATGAAAACAAATCAAGTTATGCACCTAATTAAATGATATTATTTTTTTATCCCCGAGTTCAGAATGAAATAGACCATGAAAGTGTTTGCAATGCCAGTGGCTGTTAACTCCGGTAACTGTTGAGGTACGGGAGGTTGAAATAAGAGTATTTGAAAGTCGATGCATCCTTGAATAACCAGAATTGTTACATGTTCTTGAGTGCTGAGCTCCCTTGGATTCTGCTATTATTTCTAAGTGGGTTTTCACTCCCAATAGCCAGCATGCGCTGCCCTCAACTACCCAGAATAGCCTTGGAGAACCTTTAAATGTAATTTGGATAGTAGCCCTGGTCCGATGACAGGCAGGTGTAGACAAAGGTTTCCCACCTTGGCATTTGGGGTTACTTGCGTCCTATGCCTGGCAGGAGCTAAAAGAATTTCCCAGCCCTCCGGGATGGTAACTAATATCACACTTCCCCACTGCAACCACACACTGTAAAATGTCCGCTGGAGGGCGCTTCATCCCATCTAAGAAGCACAGGTGCGAAGGCGAGAACAGTACAGCTTCCTAGCTCCCCGCTGGACAGCTCCATGTGGCTTCAGAGAACCCTGGAACAGCTCTCTGCAGTCTTCATTCAATGCCACGCTTTGGCTCAACTCTTCATCCCCTTCCTGACCCCACTTCCAAATTCTCGATTCCTGGTCCCTGGAAATACTCCCCAATTCCCACAAATCTTCACCTCAGTCTCTGGTCCAAGGAGCCCAAGCCAAACCCGGACCAGTCCTCGGCAGTCACAGAGCTAGATGGTTCATTTTAAGTGCCTTTGCTGATCCTGTTCCCTGTGCTTGACGGGTCACCTGAAGTACCAGAACCCTTTTGGTTTATTTAAAGCAAAGACAGACAGACAGGAAAGGCAGGGGACACTGGGGACACTGCGCATTTTGATGCTTTGGTTCTATGTGCTGACACCTTCGTCTAACACAGGGCCTCCCTAACCGAGGAGGGAGCAGCATAGCATCCCGAGACTCTTCTGCTTTAGTCCCGGCTCACCTCCTGGTAACTGCATATCTAGGCCACGCCTCCACTCTATGCCTCAAGTGTTGGAACCCTCACTTGCCACAATTTTTCACTGACCCTTTCCAACTAGATTTCAACATTAATAAGGGAAAGACAATCGAGAAAGTCTGAGCAATTCAGCTAAGGCCAGTTCAAATCCAGTCACACATCTTAGGAACACGCAAATGTGTCAGAAACTGTAGCAGTGATACTTAAAGGCAAATATTTATTATTTTATAAAACTATCAGAAGCGTATCAAAAGCACACTGAATCTACTTTTACAGAAGGATGGCCACACACAGCTAGTTTTAAAGCCCCCACATCACTCTGTGACTGTCCTATAGGGAAAATGGCAGTGTGAACACGCCTCAGCCAGGTTGCAGATTTTCTGTAAATCCCTGTTTGCTACTCAAGACTTCAGTATGAGATCTTGAAACACAGCTAATCTGGTGCCTTTCATTTTACAAGTGGCCTTGAGACACATCTCAAAATGAAGATAAAAATAAAAATGATCCCTTTCTGATGACCCGGCTAAGCCAAACGAATCAAATCAATAAAAATGCAATTCATTTGGACTGGAGAATCATGAGACAAAATAAGGAAGAAAATTTGCCAGGGTGTGTGATGTAGCTTTTGGCCAGAAATCCTGCTTCCGAAAGCATCCGCCTCGGATCCAGCAGCCATAATAAACTCCCTGTGTCTTATACACCCATAAATCCTTGTACCGACCAAGATTTCAATGGTCTCCTCTCTTCAACCCACACATAAAACATTCCAAACACTAATTTAGAATATTAATTACACTTCAGAAAATCACATTAAGACTCAGCATACATTGTTCCATAACTTGTGTAACTATCAAAAGAAAAAAAGAGAGATGGTCTACTCCAATGAGAGTCTCCTGAATGTGACCCTTTTCAAAGAAAATTTAATAAAGTGTTCCCTTTCCAAAATAATTGTGATTTGGAGACTGATTGAGACTCCAATAGCATCACACCTGCCTATCAGCAAATATCAATGGGAATCTGTGTTTTTAAGGTAAATGAAATACGTGAACAATGATCTTTACAGGCAAATAGATATAAAAACTATCATTGGTGTAATAAAAGGTGCATCAAGGGCTAACAGGATGGCTCAGCAGTAACGGTAACAGCTGATGAACTGAATTCAGTAACAGGAGTCTACATGGTAGAAAGAGTAAGTTGAAGTTGTTCTCTGACATCCCGTTTGCATTCTCTCTCTCTCTCTCTCTTTCTCTCTCTCTCTCTCTCTCTCTCTCTTTCTCTCTCTCTCTTTCTCTCTCTCTACACACACACACACACAATAAATAAATAAATGGATTTTAAATATAAATAAACTAATTAAATGCCGGGTGGAAATGACAGCAGCCTACATTTTCAGCCCTGGAAAGCAGAGCCTGGAAAAGAGCAGAGCAAAGCAATGAAGAGACAGAACAATTGAGAATGATTCCCGAAGTCACCCTCAGGCCTCCCCAGGCACACACACTTAAATGCCCTCTGAAACACACACATACACACACACACACACACACACACACACAATAATGATACCAACCAGAACTTGCTCTGATGCAAACAGTGGACAGACTGGCTGAAGCAGGTGAATCACAGTGAGTTTGAGGTCAACTGAAGGTGTCTAACAAGACTGTCATGATTTGAAATGTGTCCCCCGCAGTTTCACGTGTTTGGAAAGTCATAGCACCTTTGAAGGTGAAGCCTTGCTGGAGAAAGGCAGGCGCAAGGGATGAGCTTTGAGGTGGACTAGTGGCCCCTATCTGCTGGAGAGGTCTGCTCTTGCAGCTGGCAGTCTTGCAGCTCTTGGCCTTGTGGATGGGTGTGACATAGCCTGTCTCCAGCTTCTGTCAGCCAGTCATTCTGCATCTGCCATGAATGACTGTATCTTCCCTCTGGAACTATAAGGTGAATAAACTTCTCTTTCTCCCTTAAGTTGCTTGGCCTTGGGTGTTCTCTCACGGCAGCACAAAGAGTAACTGGTACAAAGACCATGCTTCAAAAATAAAAAAAAAAAATGAAGGAAGAAAAAAATTTCAAAAACTCTCAGATCCTCAGATTTGTAGTAACCTCATTAGAATGGATATATATATTTAATGACTAATAACCCTCAAGGTTTAATGTGATCATGTAAGCATTAATACTGCATATGTACATTTTAGAAAGTACTGTGCCCTTGTATTTCAATTTCTGAATGTAGTTTATATTTTTAGTGGATCAATCCACAATTCCCTTACAACATGAGTTAGTTCATGAATAAGCCAGAAGGAAAGTTCACATAAACTATACAAAAAAATTCAAAGAGCTGCAGTGAGTAGATTTTACAATTCAATGTATGAAATAGTTCTGGGTCTGAATTATCTAGTTCAGGAAAAGATTAATCACTCTATTCCCTAATGAATCATCATCCTTTTTAACAGTGTAGTTATCTCCTCAAAAGTGACTATAATATCATACTGTGTTACTCTATATTTGTTCTTCCTCATTCACTTCCATATTACATTCCCCTCCATTTACAAAATAGAAAAATTATTTTCTGAAAAAAATCTTTGAACTGGCAGTCCAGCTGTGCACTGAACTCTTTCTCTCTCTCTCTTTCTCTCTCTCTCTCATTTCTCTCTCTCTCATTTCTCTCTCTCTCTCATTTCTCTCTCTCTCTCTCTCTCTCTCTCACACACACACACACACACACATCTAACTAGCTATCATCTACCTATCTATCAATCTACTTCTTGTCTCTCTTATTATCTGCAGCTAGAGAGCTGAGAATATCAGTTAGTATTTTTGCTGAGGATGCTTAAAGAGAACTTTGCCACCCACAGATTTCCTGGCTCCGCCCTGCTAATATACTCATAACCCATAGCTGTATTTTATCAGATAAATCAAGATGGAGAAAGAAGAGCTATCTTTCCCTTTGCCTAGTCATTCATCGAATGTTTACTAAAAAAAACATTAAGCTTGTGCTGGGTACTTTGTGACACAACACTGGATAACACATGGTCTCAATGTCCCAGTAAGGAAGAAAGCCAAGAAACAGGTTATTAATGATGCCCTCAGTATACATAAAGATACGCAGCTGTGGCATTGTATAGGAAATAGTATCTAAGTAGATGCTTTAAGGGTAAGAAAGAATTATTTGGGTAGCTAGTGAAAATGTGGGAAGAGAATGAGCAGAGAAAAAATGATATAGGGAATGAATAAATCATGTAGAAAGGAGGGGCCAAACCTCAAAAGCTCTTGTAATTCATGTTAACAATTTCTTATCTTAATTGAAAGCAAGAAGGTAATGCATTTGATAGATGTAAAGGGTATGAGCTAACTTATTGAGTACTTAGGTAGTTACAAATAAAAGTCATTTTAAAGCAATTTTTTTCCAAGCTGTAGATTTAGCCACTGTATCTGTAAAGTATCCTTGCTTTTGAGTGTCTCTTTCTCCTGTTCTTCCAGTAGAGGATGTGGAGCATGATGCCACAGTGGTAGATAAATTCAGGCAAACAAAGAGATCTTACGCATTTTCTACTAGTATTAATTATCTACATAAATAATTTTATGCTTCTTGTACAATACCAATCTAAAATTTCACAATGAAATTTGTTGCATCTGTATACATACTTAACATGAGGAAAGGAAAGGAAAGGAGTATTTTAGAAGAGTGAAAAATAACTCAAGAAAGCCAAGTCCTAAGATATACTAAAAGCTGCAAAATAAACACATCATAAAAATAAAAGAAGTAAACACAGGTAGGATTGTTTGGCTCAATGAGACATTGTTAACGAGTGACAAAGGGAAAGTAAGTATTCTCAATTTCTTTTTGCCTTCATCTTCCAGGTGAAAAAGAATTGATCGAAATGGCAGAGCAAATATTGGGACGAGAGAATTGAAGATCAAGACAAACAGGGGACAGAGAGGCATGTTCCAAATGTGTTCACACCTCTGCCAGGTTGCTGAAAAACTATGTGGCACATGGGTAATTGCATTAGGTGATAAGGAAAGTCAGTTGTTCAGCTATCACAAGGGAAGCCAAAGCCCAGAGTTAGTGTCTTTTTCTGGCCCCACCTGCCTCTAAGGAACGAAGGACTTTAAAACTGAATTGCAGGTCGGCTCATCACAGTTAATTCGGGTCCAAAGCCAGAAGTAAAATTCTATTGAAAGTCTATGAGCTTGGTGTCATTTGCAGACAAACCTTAAACTATATCATTGTTTCTGTCTCAGACTCCAGTTTAGAAGTGCATAAAGAAAATATGAGTCTATAAGTAGCAAACTATTGCAGACAAATTCTATTTTTCAATTTAATTGGGAAGAGTTTTCACAGTTGACAGCTTCCAAAATCTGATGGAAAACTAATTCTATCAAATATTATAGCTTATGCAACAAAAAATACATGTTAAATAAATTAAGGATGTTCTGATGCCAACAAAGTTAAACTGATTTATTTTATTAGGTTTCCTTGGAATCTTCAACCAGACAATGAGTATTGGATCTCTTAAAAGAACTTAGTGTAGGGCTTCCCAGACATTACTTTTTTTGGGGGGGGGGATTCTTCATATTATCTTTTTTTGCCTGTCTCTTACAAGTTCTACTTCAATATTATTCTGATTAAGCCAGAGATAAAGCATTTTATACTATTATTATAAGAATTAAGAAAGAATACTGGCTAAGCTTGCTAGAATGACAGTATCTAAAGTTGCTAATGAGTTAACTACAAACAATTAAGAGGAATATCTATAATAGTCACTTGTTCATTCATTCATTCCAAACCATTTATTAAAAATGAAATATGTACTAGTCATTGTGATAGGTATCAAAAATATAATGGTAAACCTGCCTTGGAATATGTGTCCACCAGTGCAGCAGTGGCATTACTGTTATAGGAGTAACCAACTGTTTGCTGATTGGACTTTAGTCCTACTCCATAGGTGCTCCAATCCTGATAAAGAGCTCATGGCTGGGGAGGTCATTGTCCCTCAGAAAGAGCCTACCTGCTATTGTTTTCCTAAATGGAAATGTTGCTGAAACTGTCTTCTAAATATTTCTGTTTGTATGCATAGATTGGTGCTGCTCTCAGCCTTGGCCAGACCCTGCTTTCTGAAATGAGTATCGATTAATGCAAAGAGTCTTAACAGATCAAAGTTCTGAGAATAAGTGTTCAGCCATAAGCAAGACATCTTTATCACCTCCTTCAAGGTCCAAGTCTAGAGAACATCACAAATAAAAAATAGGAAAGAATGTAAGCATCTGAAGAAGGTCAGAAGTGCTGTGAAACACTGTCTCTGGACATGGCATGAACTCATGGCAGTAGTGGTCACCTGCACAAGACTGGACCTATCAATATTCCTTCATGTTTAGGGGCCTGTAAAGCCCTAGCCCTCCCTGGGCTATAGGTAGCTAATGGGTATTGGAGGGGAGGGGGAATAACATTCTTTAGTGATGTAACCATGGGTAAGTTGTTTTTACTCAAATAAATTTCTCCTTACCTATACTCATACAAGAAATTCTAATTAAATGCAATGGGTCACAAAAAAAGACAAGAAGTCAGAGAGGTGATTACTAAAAAGAAAAAGGATTTGGTGGGAGAAGAAAGTGGATATGAGATGATAATGATCAAAATATATCATACATATATTTAATCATAAAAGAAAAACTTAAAAATAAATGTAACAATAAAAAACACAAGCTTGATGCTGTCATACTTAATATTTTCATCAGTAGTTTGTGAGTAGGGGTCAAAAGTCTTATCTATCTTTAAGCTCTATACGAACTAACAAAACGGGTTAGCAAAACATTTAATGAATTAAGCAAAATAATGGGCTCACAAAAAGAAACTTGATACTTGCACCAAATTTTTGCTGCACAAACCAGACTAAAAGTAAAACATTTCACATTGTCATCCTTAAAAGAAGACATCTTTAGTCCAAATTTAACTAAAGAAGAACAGAACAGGGTACTGGGACTGGGCTCTCAGAAGCAGTAGCATGAAGAAGAGTTCCAGGATTGAAGAATAGCACACGGTAGGAGACAAATGTGAGTGCAAGAAGTCTTGACAGCTTGTTTATAAAAGGAGGGCTCTGGGCTGGAGAGGTGGCTCAGAGGTTAAGCTTCTGCCTTGCAGGCAGAAGGTCTTGAGTTCGGATCCCAGATCCTACGTATAGACTCTGGGCAGAAGCGGGGGCGGCCTGCGTTTCTGGTCCTGGTAGGGTGGAGCCTGTGAATCCTAGGGCAGAGTAAACAAGAAGGAGATGGAGGTGGTCCATGGTGGTTCTACACACACACACACATACATACACACATGCGCACACATGCACAATTGAATAATAATTGAATAATAAATATAAAAAATATTAAAAGGAGGGCTCTGTCACTTTGCCACCACACCTTTCTAATAGCAATGAGTAAAGTTAATAGAATCTTCAGGTTCCATCCAAGAAGTTCATAACCATTCACCTACCCAGAAATGCAGAAAGCTGTCTTTTCGCTGTTTAAGCACAGGCTGAATTACTATTCTTCAAGATTGCCATAACATGTTGGATACTAGATTGCATTTTTCATTCATACTAGCAAGAATTTGAACTGGAAAACTACTTTCAGTAGTGGCATGCTACAATATTATTTTAGCCTTATTGATGTTCAGGGAGAGTTTCTTGTATCTGTTATCTGAACACTATACTAATTCACTAATCCTTATTAAATGCTTACTATGTATCAGTTCTGCACTGAGCATCGTGAAAGAATAGGACAAGGGTTTCAGTCTTCAACCTTCCAGCTCTTCCAAACTTTCCCATGTTCTCCCACTTATCTTTGATAAATTATTACTTTCCCTTCCCATGACCAAATTTACTAGACCTTATGCCTTGAGACATGATCCTCCCCCTGCCCAGAACTGTATACTCATCCCTCCCCATCATAAACAGCTGTTTTCAATATCAGGCTCATCCTCCTAAGTATTTCCATTTTCCTATGGAGCCATCAGTGATGAATCGTCTATCAGATGGAACAAGTACCCCGTGTGGACATCTGGTCCGATCCAACCTGTTGCTCTATCTTTCCCACATACCTCATAGACACCTCCCAAGCCTGCTCCTCATCACCTCTTCCATGTACAATATTGACACCAGTTCACAGAATTCTTCTCCAATTAAGTTCTTTGTCCTCCCATCTCTATTCTACCTTGCAATATTGTAGACACATTCTTTTATTATTTTTGGAAGAAAAACAGATCTATTAAAATACCACAAGTGACAGTGGACTGGGAAGCTACCAGAGCATTGCCCACAGCCTCTGTTATCCTCTCTCTATAACCTCAAATCATTGAACTCAATAATGTTATTTAAACATCATGTGATAGCTTCATTATAAATATTAGTTCTATCTTCCCTAAGATATGAAGTCCTTGAGAACAAGAATATTTGTACTATCCTTAGAAAATTCCTATGACTATATAACATATAGAAACTTCTTGACTAAACAGTTTTGGCAAATTCTCTCTCAAATCCAGTGATTGACTAAGGCACAAACTATTGCACAATGGTCCAAGGTAATAATCTGTTATCAATGATATAAATCTATAATATAAAAGACATCTGTGGAACCCAAACAAGAACAATGAAATTACCAGAAATTTTCTTGGGTGCTCCAAGAGCATCTTGTTCTTGTTCTTGGGACAGAAAAGACTACATTCCTTCTGAAGGCCAAAAACCCAATAAACAAACCAGGTTCTGGCATGAGAGAAGCTGTCAGCAGTCAAATGTGTCTTCCAGTCAGTGCTTAGTGCTTAGCCTTTCCCTTAAAAATTCTTTTAGATCTATCAGTTCACAAACACATAAACTTTTAACCTTTCCTTAACAATGTATGCCAATATTCTCTATTAACTCTAAAGAAAGCATGAAGTAAGGCCTATTCTCAGGCCCATTCACATGTGCAACTCACACATGTGCCTGTTTATATAATGCATTTGAAAAGGGATCCATAAATGCTAATAGGAAGAAAAAAAAAAGCAAAGGTAGAGAATGCAAGGATTTAGTGGCAGAAAATCTAATTGATGACCTGAATCTTGTTTTCCGACTATGAATTTGGCCACCTTAACTTCTTCATCTGACAAATGGGTTACTTGTAGATCCCAGAATGTCTATGAAAGTCTTCTAGTTAAGAAAAAAAATAAAAGAAAGTCTTCTGCAAACCTTAAAACAATATGCACATGCTAATGTAAAGTAAAATAAATGTGCCTGGGCACTTTCTATGGGCTGTCCTTAGGCTCTAGTGAAAAATTCCTTGAAATTCTTGTTCTCCTCTCTCTTTTTTTTAAATTTTTTTAAATTTTTTATTTATTCAATTGTGCATGTTTGCATATGTGCGCATGTGTGTAGAACCACGGACGAATTCGGGAACCACCATGAAGCACCTCCACCTCCTCCTTGTTTACTCTGCCCTGGGATTCACAGGCTCCGCCCTACCAGGACCAGAAACGCAGGCCGCCCCCGCTTCTGCCTGGAGTCTATACGTGGGGTCTAGGATTCGAACTAAAGACCTTCCGCCTGCAAGGCAGAGGCTTAACCCCTGAGCCACCTTTCCAGCCCCCCTGTTCTCCTCTCTTAAAACAACTGAGGTATGTTTATGTGATAAATTATTTTGGTAAATTATCTTTTTATTTGAGTAAGAGAAAGAGCAAAGACAGACACACACACACACACACACACAACACACACATGGGCGGGGGGAGGGATGGGGGCAGATACACACGCCATGGTATGCATGTAGAGGTCAGAGGATCATGTTTAGAGTTTGGCTGTCTCCTTCCACCATGTGAGTTTCTGGGGATTGAGCTCAGATCTCCAGCTTTGCAAGCAGGCACCTTACCCACTAAGTCATTTCACTAGACCAAGTATGGTTTATAATAGGATAATTTCTCTCCAATAAAGTATACTTTATGTGACAATCAGATAAGGTTGTTATAACATTGTCTAGCTTCCAATGTAATGCCTCTAACTAAGAAATAATGGTACTATATTGACCAGTAGATAACCCTTCTTCATTATGAGTAACATTGGAGAGTATATCTTTCAAACATTTTTGCTTTGTTCAACAACTTTTGTATGGCTGACCTTATTCCTTTAATGTTAGGCAGAATTAATTAAAGACACCATTTTTTAATGCAGCAACACGTTTGCTTAAAAAACTAATGTATCGCTCACCAGTTCATTTTTCATGAATGCAATTATCCCTTTTGTGCAGTTGTCACTGTTCCATCTTCTTTCTTTATGAGCCACTATTTTTTTAATATAAATTTTAACCTACTGTGTAAATGTGAACAGCTGTTGAGCTTGTAGTCCAGGAAGGACCATTCACATCCTCCAGCCAAATTGCAAATATCGTGACTGGAAAATCTATTACTTTGGAGCTCACCACAGTTAAAAGGCACACTAATCCAAGAAGGAAGATTTTGCTTTTTGCAGATGGAAGCCTTCTAGGTAATCCAAGGTCTTGTGACTTGGTTGAAATTGGGCCACAAGAAACTATTTCAGTTCTGTTGCCCTTAAAAATGGTCTTTCAGCCAGTGGCTTTTTGTGCTTTTCTATTTCCCTCCAGAGGACTTTCAGCAGAGAAACTAAGGTGATAGACTTTAAGATCAGACGGAAGCAAATCCTACCTCTTACCTGATACAGCAATCTAACTTTAAACATGTCCATTCAACTCTATAGGTTCCTGTTTTTCCACCCAAAAAGTTACAATAATCTCATAAAACCGTTTCTATAAAATGTTTACCATAACATGTAGTAAGTGAAGTCATCCCTCTGCATTCATGAAGATTCAACCAACTGTAGCATTATTTTCTAATTTAATCTGTATTGGATACATTGAAATTAAAGAAAACTAATACAAAACAAATGCAATCATAATCTCTTCAAGACACACTCTTTTCATTTCTTTCTTCCTGTTCTTCCAAAAATGCTTTCCAAAATTTAGGTATTGCCTGTCCTTTCTTCTTCAATCTCCTGTTGCTGTTGTCAACACTGTGCATTTCCAGTGATTATTTTGCAACAGTTCTTCAGCTCTGCCCTCCTTTACTTTTCATCACTACTTTTGTCCAGACTTCTATGTCCCCAATGTTAATCAGCTTGTTGTATTCAACAAGTTCTCTGTGGAATTTCACTGCTGAAAGATCCCACACAAAAGATAGTCAGATAACTCAACAGGCAATGTACTTGAGGACAAACTTGGCAACTGAGTTTGATCCCTGGAAACACATATAGGTGGAGGAAGGAGAGATCTGATTGGCCTCTGACCACCACTCCTGTGCCTATGTGTTATGGCATGCATGCATGTGTTCTCTCTCTCTCTCTCTCTCTCTCTCCCTCTCAATAAAACTTTTAAAGGCACACACAAATAGACCCTTCTACATAATGGAGTCTATTCTTCAAGACTGAGTAGACACTGACTGACCATGGATTGTGACTTTCAAACTTTATTAGCAGCAGATTTGCTCTTTCACAGATGGCTCCTGCCCAAACATATTTTTTTTAAGATAGAAAGAGCTAAGGAGCAAAGCTGGAGGCATGAGCCATGCCACGGGCATCTGGGCTCCGGGCCCGGCAGCCGGGCGTGTCTGCTGGATCATGTGAGGTACCTCATCGCCCAGCACTACCATTTTCCTGACCTTTGGTGCTTTTATATTCATGTCAAAACAAAATTCTGAACTCAGGATTTTGCATGAATTTTTATGTTGTCCTCTGGGGGGGTTATTCAATTCTTTTACCCAGCCACTTTCCCTAGTGAAATGTGGGCATCTTCTACACATTACCTCCGTGGTTTGGAATGGAATGATCGCTTTTCCTTTGTTCCACCTCTCAGATTCAACAGAGAAGCTCCTAGGATGCATCTGTGCAATTGACTTCAAAAAGAAAAAAAAAAGAAAAAAAAAACTGCCAGAGGTCCTCTGCTATAGTTTGGCAATTATAAAGAAATCATTCACAAGTGCAAGGAAGGTGACTGATTTGAAACAAGTACTTAGGTTGTGGTACTTGTGGATTCTTTCCTTTCTACTTCAAAAAAGAATACTAAACAATAACAGGTATGCATGACTTCAGGTTTTCTTTGTTAAATATCTTCTAGTTTTGATACTATTAAAGCACAGTTGAGACTGCAGCAGTAATTTCCAAATATTAATTTGAAATGAAAAAGATGGTAAATTAAATAGATTTCAATTCTGACTCATCCTGTGACATAGAATTGCTGTAAAAAAACAAAACCTTTGATGTAATACAAAATCATAAAGACAAGATATCAAGGTTGATCCCATTTGTGAATAAAACCAGTTTTTATTCATGCACACGTATTTTACATGTGTAAATCCACTTTTTTTTTAAATGAGAGTTTTCTGTCTTAGAGAAGGAAGTTCTTGTTGACTTTTTCAGAAGGCTGTGGTCAGTTTAGCATTTTTAAAAGTGTTTCATTTGTTAGGAAGGCCCAGATAACACTGTGAATTTAGTTGAAAAAGTTACAAAAGAAAACATAAAAAAAAAGATAGAAAGAGCTATGTAGATAAAGAACAAATATTTACAAAACTTTTAAATTGGAGCCAACAAGTGGTAGCTCTGGCCTCATCAAATTCAGCATTTGAATATATTTAAGGAACCTTACTGGTGGAGAATCTGATTCACACTGATAAGAAGTTACAAAGTTTATTATATTCACTATTTATATTCACTAGTTTATCAAGCTCAGAAGGCAGACAGAATAATAGCATAAATTTTATTCCAGACTTGAATAAAATTAACAAATTGTTTCCCCAGAAGAACACAGGATACCTATTATACTATAATGTGCAAATGCCAAATTGATGTGCTTTCTCTTTTCTGAGCATGTGTAGTTTCTCTGTGTGTGTGTGTGTGTGTGTGTGTGTGTGTGTGTGTGCGCGCGCGCGCGTGCGTGAGTGTGTTGGCATTTTGAGTTTTTGTGTGCCTATAGGCCCAAAGGTTATATCTGGAATCACCCTGGGTTGCTCTATCTGATTTGCTTTTACTGATTTGCTCTGGAGTTTTCCAGGCTCTGTCTCTCAGGATTGGAATTGCAAGCAGCTGCCATTTCTGCCCAGCATTTTTTTTGTGGGGGGGGGGGGAATCTAGAGATCTTAACCTGGATTCTTTTGCTTACAAGGCAAAGACTTTAACTTCCCAGCCCAAATTTGTATGTTTTCTATTATTGGGTTTTTAATTATCAAAATGTATTTGAATTGGACTTCATTCAGAATGTACCAGGAGTTTGCTGAACACCATTCCTTTAGCAAAACTATTTTCTAATAGGGCTCTCTCTTTTTTTAACCTCCAGTTAGACCAACCAAATATCTCCTGAATAATCCCCAGTACTGTCCTTGTCTAGTCTCTGCCCAAGCTCAGCTTCCCAAACAGAGGGCAGAGTACTACTTCTTCCTTCTGAGAGCCTCAGGAACCAGCCCACGCCCTACCACTTCCAGGCCCTCACAACCACCCTAGCACACAGGGATCTCTGCCTGCCTTCAAGCCTCCAGTGTGTGTTCCGTGTCGGTCACGGTCATTGGCACATAATTCTGTCTCCATCCTGGGGATACACAAGTGCTAGGCAACCATGGTGGAGGAAGGGAGCCCTTTCCGTGAGTTGTTGAGAAAGGAAGAGGGTGAGGTCCCATGTGGGAAAAGAAAATGGGGTGTGTTTCCAACTTCTGCTGGCAGAATAGGCATGGGTTTCTGGCTGCACTCACAGATCCCAATTTCTTATCCCAATTCTCAGCTCTTTCTTTCCTAATCTGAGAGAATAGGGAAAGGAGAACAACATACTCTAATCATTTCCTTTAATGTGCAACCTCTTCAACAGTCTCCCCTAAAATGTTCTCTGGAAACAGAAGGACCTTGCTTGCCTCCTTTGATATTTACCAAATAGAGAAGAAAAGTAACAGGGGAGAAAAAAATAAAGAGGAAAACATGCCTAGCGAAAATATTTTATCATCTGCTATATTTCACTGTGGTGCGTTTATATTTCTGCTGCTGAGCTGAGAAGGTCTTGGGGGAATGTGTATATTTTGGACAAATTTTATAATAAAGACTGTAAATAAATCCTAAATGCTGCTAGACCTGGAAGTAGATCATTAAACTTTTATAGAATCGACATCAGCTTGGGATCTGAGAAATCTCATTTTAAATGCTGAATATAGCAGCTTCTCAGTGAAGCACAAGGCTGATACTGCATTTAATCTCTATTAGGCCTTTACAAACAATACATTTTAAATAATATTGAAATCCACTGTCACTTGGTTGGCAAATAATCTATTGTCAGAACTTGGGGGTATAGGATTTCCGTTTTTGACATACTGCACACATACAAGGAATATACAAATAATTCAGCAAACTCTCTGAATGCAACTGATGTGATAGCTGAACTGAATTCCCAAGACACACCTAGTGTTTTATCCAAGCAAACACCAGCAATCTAACTCAATGGCCAGATGGTCACCTCACACCCCACCCCTCTCTCCCTTGGGCAGAAGAAAAAAAAATGTTCATTCTCTTCCTAAGAGATCATCTCTTCCAATAAGTGTGCTATTCTTTCTTTGTGTCCTGCCCTCCGTGACACCTCATCCCATGAAAAATGACTTACAGGTTTTTCATCTTTTGAAACCATTATCACTGACCAGCACCTCCTGTAGAGAGAAGATGGATTGGATTATGAATCCCAAGCCTGCTGCAAAACCTATTAAGAAGGGAGCACACTTCTCTTCCTTTCCCCCTATCATCTTCCTAAGTTCTCGGGCGGGTGAGACAAACGTGGAACTTGATGGGATAGCACAGTCCACACTGTGTGTCAGATCGTACCACAGTTCCAAGTTCTGTCACAGCCACTACCGAGGAACTAGTTATCCAAACGTTCTTCTTGCTCTCCCCAGAACCCTTGGCTTTGGAACTGTGTCTGCTGAAACCCAACATCCACTGGACTGATTTGGGTGGTCCTGCCCAGGAGCACAAAGTCAGAAGTGAAGCAGTTAAAGCAGCCTGGGCATGTTTACTAAGCCATTTGAAGTTGATAGCCAGCTCGCCCTGGCTTTTTTCTCTATCTTCGTAAACCGCAGTGAATTGATGGAATGACCCGGACTTGATCTTCAGGGCAATATGTCTGATGGCACCGCTGGATTGATAAATTGATTCAAAACTATTACCATGGTGAAAAAGCAATAAGGTCATAAAAATTGCATCAGCTGGCTAAGTAAATCCTGGCATTTCATGACAAGTAATGCAGAAGAATCGCAAGAGGATCTGGGCATGAGGCTGAATGAGTGAGGGAGAAATGACTTTGAAGAGCTCATCATCTCCGATCTATTCTTCCTGCCAGCGATTCATGCCTTCGCATAGTGCCACTTCATTATGGGGAAATAACTGTACCCTTCTAGCATATTCCTGGCCTCCCTGGCGGCCCCTGGAGGACCCTTAGCTGGTTAATACCTCATCACGGGCTTCATTGAACACTTTAATCTGCACTTGTGTGATCAATAGAATCCTGGTGTAAATTAAAAGGACAATTTCATGTAATCAAGCCTGTTAATGCTCATTTTGAAAACCATTATTTGTGGAAGGCATTTAGAAGAAAATTACAAAGTGACAGGCTGATGCACTCAGAGATGATTTGAAAGCAGGCCTCTTTTTGTGTGTGTGTGTGTGTGACGGGCTACCTGCTTTGGGAGCCGGGTGGCAGGAGCACTGAAGAAGGCGTGGGGGAAGGGAGGAAACGGCCAGGAAGAAGCTGAGGAGCCCAACAGGAATAGGAGTGCGCCCTGCCTGCTTGCTTGCCTTCGAGCAGGGAACAAGAAAATGAAATTTTCCAGTGTTCTATTTCTGTGGCAAATTCAATTACTGTGGGGACTTGTTCAAAGCGGTGTAACTTCCAAGAGGCAGAAATTGAAAACCTGGCAGCTAATGAAATGGCAAATGACTGGGAAGTTCAGACAGGGGCGGTCAGTCGGATCAAACACCTGCAGAAAAACAGCAGCCATTCCGGATGCCTTCCGTAGGCAGTCTCTCAACCATCCAACCATCCCCTCCAGGAGAGAAGACCTCCTTCCGCCAGCATTTGACGCCAGTTGGAATAATATATCCACAGCCACAAGTTTCCACAGGCATCTCTGCACAATGCCAACACCAAGCGTGGGTGCACAAGACGTGGAATGCATAATGTAGGCAATGTATCATTTTCCCCAATTGGGGGAATCATGATGTATATAACTAATATTTGGAAATGTATCGTTAAAGTCCTTGGTAGCTGAGATACATACGTATCTAAAGTACATAGACATTATGTAGCACAGCATATGGCTTGCAAAGATAGTTCTCTCCAATCCCACTTTCAGAGACAGTATCATGCTTTGTAGTCTTGGTTAGCCTTGAACTCATAGCTTCCTTCTTCAGTCTCCCAAGTTCTTGCATCCCCACTCCCAGCTAGAAAGACCTTTAAGAATGCCAAACTTGTGCTTCCACTCCTGAGATCCTAACTGGCCTAAAGTAAATACCAGTATTACATTTAAAAAAAAAAAAAAAGAAAGCCCTGAAGGGGTTTATGAGAAGCACTGAATGTCTTGCAGGCATGAGAATGTGCTTTTTTCTCATGGGTACCAGTTCATAGGATCCATGGTTTCCTTACATTGTTGAAACTTGCACATCAGTGCTATGTCCCAGTTAACATTACAGCCCAGGGATATGAAATTGAAAGGCCCAGAAAAAACTGGCTGGTAGACATAACCAGCTGTAATCTAACTGACAGCACTTTCCCAGGGCTCGGGAAAGAACTACTAAGGCTTCTCTGTCTCTGGAGAGTATAAAAACCCAGTTCCCTTCTCTCCTTCCTCCATGCTCATCTTAACACTCTAAACAGGAAAATCCTTTCTGTTTGCCATGTGGCAAACACTTCTAACCAAACTGTATCATTAAGTTGATATCAGCTTCTTCAAAATAAGATTATTGAGACTGGAGAGATGGCTCCAGGCTTAAGACTCTGATCACAAGCAGAAGGTCCTGAGTTCAGATCCAAGGTCCCATGTAAAGAAGAAAAATGACAGATGGAAATGGAGGTGACCTGCACTTCGTCTGGTCCTGATGGGCAGGAAGTAGAAACAATCTGGGATGATTTGGAAGTCACCCTTGGTCCTCCACAGGGCCACACAGTGCCCTCCAATTCTCTCTCCTTCTCTCTCTAAAGTAAAAAAAAAACAAAACAAAACTTCACTCGAGATAGCTACCCTCTGGAGCTAGAGAGGTGGCTCAGGGGTTAAGCCTCTGCCTTGCAGGCAGAAGGTCCCAAGTTCTGATCCTAGACCCCACATATAGATGCCGGGTGGAAGCGGGGGGGGGGGGGGAGGGGGGGGGGGGGGGGGCCTGGGGTGGCCTGCGTTTCTAGTCCTGGTAGGGCGGAGTCTGTGAATCCCGGGGCAGAGTAAACAAGGAGGAGGTGGAGGCGGTCCATGGTGGTTTCCGAATTTGTCCGTGGTTCTACACACACACACACACACACACACACACACACACACACACACTCGCACAATTGAACAAATAATAATAAAAAAAATTTTTAAAAGAAGATGGCTACCCTCTGAGCAATGAATTTCCTATAGCTTTTTATTAAGATTGCAAGACACTGTAAGTATAGGTATTCAAAATATGCTTACTTGATTTTATTTATGTGTGAATTTCAAATAACTATTGTAATGTATTTAGCCATAAATGGTGTTTTCACTTATCTCTTCTAAAATGATAAGATAGTAATGTCCCCTTCCTTCCTTATTCTTTATCTGAAGATGGCACTGCTTTCTGGTTACATTTTAGGATCATCTGCCATCTCCACATGCACCATTAGCATCCTTAATTTGAACTCTGAGACTTGGATCATGTATCTTACATTCATTTAACTGTGTTACATAAGGGCATTTTCATACAAATGTATATTGTATATTGAGCATAATTCTCCCATACCCACCTACTCTCTCTTTTCTCCTCCATTCTCCTTCTGCTTATTCCCCAAGTAGTTTTGTTTCTATTTTCATTTTATAGATTCATATATTTGATTTTATGTATCTATAGAAAAATCTATGAACCACAAATAAGAAAGAAAATGATATTTATCTTTCTGAATCTGGCTTATTGCACTGAAAAATTTTATGTTTATTGACCACTTGCATCTCATCTGCTAAAAAGTATCTATTCATTTTATTATCTCACTTCTTGATTATTTGATTTCTTATTGCTTATTTTTTGAGTTCTTTATATATGCTAGTATTAATCTTCCCTAACTAACAAAGATCTTCATCTTTTCTATAGGCAATCTCTTCACTCGGTTAACTGTTCCTTGATTGTGCAACTTTTTAATTCCATGAAATTCCACTTGTTAGTTGCTGGCATTATTTCCTAAGTGGCTAGATTCTTAATCAGAATGTTGTCCCCTATATCTGTATCTTAAAGAGTGTGCCCTACCTTTGATTCTAATAGTTTTAGAGTTTTCAGTCTTATACTGGGATTTTTGTACTATCTATAAGTTGATTTTGCACAGGATTAGAGATAGAGTCTAGTTTCATTCTTGTACATGTAGCTATCCAGTTTTCCCAACACCATTTGTTGAAAAGGTTATTTTCCAATGTATAATTTTGGTATCTTTATCAAAAACCTGGTGGCTATAGCTATGTGAATTTATTTTGGGGTCCTCTGCTCTATTCTATTGATTTAGACATCTGCTTTTGCATCACTAACAGTTTTTTGTTACCATGGTTCTGCATAACTTAAAAGCATCCAATATTTTAATGATTCTCAAATATATCAACCATTGACGTTGATATATTGAAGTTAGACTTTACAATTCTAAATTTATAAAATGTACACAAACAGCTCAATTTTCAGAACTAAAGCATCTTCAAATGGAATGTGTGTCTTGGAAACATCAAGAGAAGTTGAGATGTCTATTGTCTGGGCACTGAATCTGTGCCTGTCTCTAATTCCTTTTTTGTCTAGTGACTTGAACAAGTAATATTACTGATATAGCTAATAGGAAATGTTTATCTATTTCCCAAGACCTTTCAGACTTTCAAAGTATCAAAAATTTGCAAAAAGTGTTTTAAACTACATAATAGAATGAAGAAAGCTAAATTCATCAGTGATACAGGTAATGCACATGCTACATAAGTTTCTTCTAGAAATTGTTCTTACTCTATTCAGTTAAAGTTTAGGATGCTTAAAATTTAGGAGCAAAAAGTTTAGCTGTTAGTCATAAATGAAGGTTTTCCTTTTTTAAGAAGTTCTTGCAGATTGAATGCTCATACATAAATATGACATCTGAATTATCCACTCCAAGGCTCAAAAAACAGTGGAAGACGGGACAGAAAGAATGTAAGAACCAGAAAAACCTGTAAAACAAAATGCAAGAACCTAAGAACCAGGGAAAGGGATTTTGGAATTTTGTGGAATGCTGTCTTTCAGACATGATGTGGCTATTGTACTCTTGAACTCATAGCATCTGTGATTATCTGCATACAGCATGCACAAGATTGGGTTCATCAGCATCCCATTATAGAGAGAGGAAGGCTCATAAGACACACCTCCCTAAGGGTCTATAGAAAGTTAACAGCAGCATGCAAGAAGGGGCTCATGAGGCCCCACCCCCATTGGAGGACCTATAGTCAATTAATAGTCACTGGAAGAGGACAGTCTTTCTGTTCAGTAGTGCAGCCACTAATAATGCATCCATGCTCCTGTGAATGACCACTCAGCCATGCTCTTGTAAGCAATCCTATTAAGCTCATTGGGTCACATGCATACTTAAAAAAAATTAAAATTAAAAAACATGAAAGTAGAGGGGAGACCAGTTGGGAAGAAGAAGGGGATCAGCAGGAATGGAAGGGAACATGAAGAGATAGTGGAGATGCATGACTGTAATCAAAATATATTATGTTCATATATAAAATGTCAAGATGAATTCACACCTGTAAAGCAAGCCACAGGGCCAAGATATGCCTGGAATCCAGAATGAGGAATATGGGGCAGTGTCATGTCAAAAAAAAAAATCAGTGATACAAAGAAGTCATGCTAAATGTTTCACTATAGAGGCCTAGAACAGCATCTCCTCATCGGTCACCAGACCTATTTACAGACTATTTCCTCTTCCTGGAACAATCTGCCTGCATCCCAGGCCTCCCATCTCTGGGCATCATATAGAGATCACCATTCTCCACGACACTTCTCAAGCTCAGCATGCTCCAGAAAATTGTCCTCCATGTCCATAGAGCTTTCTATGAGCCACATGACCCCATTGCTTCTCCCGACACCCACGTGTGTCTCCTCGCTGATTATGAATAGCAACGGTAGGTACTAGATAAACCTGGCACAGGGCCCAACACAAAGCATGAGCAGAATCAAGTTGTGTTATGTAAATGAAGTCTATCAGAAGCCAGAATATGTATGCAGGCCCACAGTCCAATAGAAATACTCCTTGAATGCTGTATGAGGGAGCAGTAAAAACTTAATGATAGAAGTTATGACACTTAGATGCTCATATTCTATTTAATCTTAGTAAAGTTCACACAGATCTTATTTGCCATAAGTTAAGAACACTAAATGTTAATAAATATTCAAAGTATCTGGTTTCAGTTTTTAACTTATCTATACAATTTTGGAGTGCATAGTATGAATGTGTACTCAGTTTTCATGCTGGAAAGCCTAAAAAGTTAAACTTCTCCTCTTACGCAGAAGGCCAACCAGAAGAAAGTGATACCTTGCAGAGCATTGTTGTCAGATACAATTGGAAACCATAAAGACATACTAGCCATACTTCCTCTCTTCTTGTAAGAGCCTGATTTACCCACCATGGCAGTTTCACTATAGAAGAGAATCAAGGTCCAGTGTGTGTGCATGTGTGCGTGTGTGCGTGTGTGCGTGTGTGTGTGTGTGTGTGTGTGTGTGTGTGTGTGAGTGTGTGTGTGTATGTGCGTGTGCATTTCTCTAGTTTTGAAATTGTATTTTGTTTACTTTCTGAGAACCATAGTAAAAAAAGAAACTGCAAAAAAATATAAAACTTGTTAAAATGATTGTCACCAGTGAGCCTTTCACCAGTTCAAAGAGCATTACATTCATTCATTTGCTAAGCCCATTTTATCTATGAATAAATTTGCTTACACAGAATAAAAAGGAAAGGTTTCTCTGTGATGGGATTAAAATATTTCCTTATGAACCATTATTATTTCACTCCAGCAGAGGTTTCCACATACTGCTCTTTAAGCACAGAGGACTTCCCAGCATACATGCTTTAAATATATCAACAATACAAATTTAATAGATCATATAAAAATGCATTGGGAAATGATTCCACATTAAATTTTTCACAAAATTGGGAATGTAGCTCAGTGAGTGGTGCTTTTCTAGGATGTCTGGGGCCCTGGTTCAGTTCCCAGCATCTTAAACATAAGTAAGTAAATAAATAAAATGATATACACTGCAGATAGTTCCTGACTTCCAAGCAATTTTTCCAAAAGTCATATTTTATATGAACACTTTAGAGCTGATAAGATAGCTACCTGGGAAAGTATCTACTGGCACACCTGGAAACCTGAATTCAATTCCTAAAAGCAGGACCTTCATTCGTATGCCATGTATCATGGTGTGTCTCTCCTCTCTTTTCCTTTTCCTCGCTCTCAAAATAAGTAATGCATGAATTATTTTTAGAAACACTTTGGAATTCAGGATATTTTTATCACAAGATCCAGTTAGACTAAATGTATGAACTCATACTGTTCCTCCAATGCTATAGAAATTCTCCCATCATGTAAAGCAATGTTTCTGCCAGCTACATTTAGAATTTTATGACAGGCACTCTTGGTTGGTTGGATCAACAAATGCAAAGTCTCTCTCTCTCCCCATCTTCTATAATAAAAGGTGAAAATAACATGAAATAATTTGTTTCTGTCTTTCAACTAGGGCTTATCATGCACTGTTCTGGTTACTTGCAAGTAAACATAGGACAAATCTAGTGTCCCTTCAAAGGACCTTTCTTTGTTGTAACAGAGAGGGACAAGAGGAAAACTTCATTACCACTCTCCCTTCTTTAGATTCATACCTTCATGTGACCAGGAGACAAGCATATGGTCTAATGCACCCATCAAAATTGGACAGGATGGTGGAAAGAGCAGAGATTCATGATGATCTTGGAAAGCAGCCAAAAAACCAGAAGCCAAATAATTATACTCTTCTTTCCACATGTAACAGATGTGACATTAAAAGAGTCAATGTTGAGTATTCCATCACATGAAGCCAGCAGCATTCTTCAGTGAGACAAATGCCAACTTGGAGGTCTGGGATCATCTGACTCCTACAGAATTTGAGTATAGATTGCTTGTTTTCTCACCACTGGACAGTTGAGGCAAAGACCACTATTTCCACAAATATTTGCCACTCTTAATTTGCCACTTCAAATTACTAGTGGTCTTCATGTCAGTCCAGGGCTGACAAGGGCAAATGAAGGCAGACAAATGAAGATGCCACATGGGTCCCAGAGGAATTGTAATAAAAATTTGGAAAACTAGAGGGTTCTGCCAATGTACGTCCAAAATACTAATTACCTCCCCACATAGTCCCAGAGTAAATTTTAAGAATATCTCATTTTTCCCCTCACTTGTCAAAAAGTCACTCTTCCAATCTGCTATCCCGAATCTGTCTCTTTTTTTTAAATCTCTAATGCAGAACACAGACTGTTATTTTCTTTGCCTCTAAAACAAGTACCTACCTTCTCTAAAATTTGGAAGGCAATAGTGTTGGTGTTACAAGGAACCAGAGGAAAGATAATATTTCCCATTCAGAATAAATAAAACAAAAGAAAGTCAAATGAAGAACAAGCACATCCTTAAAAATATAAATATCACACTATTTAAAATCTATCAAGAATGTCACTCAAAATGCTGTGGACACTTATAAAAAGTTCAATAAATTTTGTAAATTTTTTAATAATTTGTTATGTTCAACAGAAAATGCTCTCTGAGTCAGTTACATAAATTGCAAAAAAAAAGTGGAAGCAGATTAAATTCCAGTAATATGTGCACAACAGTAATCATAGTCAAAGATGCATGAGCTCTCATTACAGATGAGCAATTCTAAGATGCTCCATAGGCATTTGTATGCTTTTGTGATTTCCTTTTCTTTGCACACAGTTGTATTTGCTGAGTAGAATGAGATACTCAATGCTGTTTCTCAGCTTATATCACAATTTACGTTTAATTGCATGGTTTATAATGTAAGAGTTGTCATTTAGCTATCTTCATATTTGCCTTTTGTTCCTTGGTTTCTCTGTCACTATTTTCTTTTTTTTATTATTAATACATTTTTATTATTATTTCAGCTTATACAAACTTAATAGGTACACCAGTTCCCTCCCTCCCTCCTCCTCCCCCCCCCGTACCCCCTGCTCCCCCTCCCCTCACCCCTCCCTCCCCATCCCCCAGTGCCTCCCGCCCCAATTCCTAGAGTCCTTTCTTGTGCATGCCTGCTTTTCCTCTGGGCCCTCCTCTCCGATGACGTACAAGGACCCAGTGGCCTTTCCCTGAACCCTTTCCCGTGTTCCCATTAAGTATAGGAACACTGCTGTGGCTGCCAATCCCTTGCTTCCAAGGATCTTGGTGCCTTTAGCAGATGCTAGACTTTGTGAGGTCAATAGTGTGTTGGACATTGCGCAGGGCATGTAAAGTCTAATTATGATTGCTTCAGCCCTAACTTGTATGGAGTATCTTACATATCATTGCTCCTCCCATCCTTGTGCTCTTACACTCTTACCGCCCCCTTTTCTGCAAATGTCCCTGAGCTTCAGGATGGGGAGAGATTAGTCTGGCCTAGTTCTAGGTGGTTGATATAGAGTCTCTGAAGTTCTGGATTGTGGTTTGTTGGTTTTCTTTTGCAGTTTTGCTGCTCCTGCAATGCCCTTCACTCCATCCTGGTGGGTATTGGATGTCACCCCCTGGCCAGAGACAAAAAGCTGTTAAACTAGAGTCTTGTGATAAGAGCACATTCAAATGTAGATGTAATAAAATTGGGAAACCACAGTGAAGGAGGGGTCAATCACCCATTTGCAAAATGGTTACTTTTTATCTGCCAGACTATATGCCCTCCCCTTCTGGTGAGATCATACCCCCCAGTTGTACATGATCAGGAACGAAAGTCTGTGAACTTAATCAGATGTCTCATTACTTATTTGAGTCCTTGATGGAGGCCTATTTTCTCTGCTGTAACATGGTCCCCTCTCTCCTTGTTTCTGGTGTGGCACCCCTACCCCATTCCTCCTGTTCATAATCCTTGCAATTACTGTAGGTATTACAGAGATTTTTCTTTGAGTGTCTCTAGGTGGGCTGGGTGGGTTTGGTACTAGGAGCCACCTATTAGGGAGTACATATGGTGCTTTATTTTCTGGGTCTGGGATACTTCACTTAATATAATTGTTTCTAATGACATCCATTTCCCGGCAAATTCCAGTAATTCATCATTTTTGATGGCTGAGTAGTACTCCCTTGTATAGATGTACTACAGTTTCCTTTTCCACTCGTCAACTGTTGGTCTCTGTCACTATTTTCTTATGTACAAATGGATATTTCAAATATGTCCTTTAAATTTCTTTGTTGTTCATCATACTATAATCTTACTATATATTTTATTTATTCTAAAAACAAAACAAACAAACAAAAAACCACTTTGGTTTCTGTCTAGCACACACTGTTCCATTCCCTCTTGATTCCTTCATTATGAGGAAAGCAGACCACCATGTTTCCACCTGCTCTGTGACAAATCTAGAATGAAGAGCTGTGAGATGACTCCGCACAGTGGACCTTTCCAAACCCTGGAGTCACAACCCTGAGCCAAGCCCAGGACAACACTCTGACTCCCAAAACTGTGTTATGGCTTAAATGTAAGTTCTCCTTAACACACACACACACACACACACACACACACACACACACACACACACAGGCTGATGTGTTTAAATCTTCAGCTGATGTTAATGTTTGGGAGAATCTAGGTTCTTTAGGAAGTGGAGCACTTCTGGGAATTGGGGGGGAGACACTGGGGGAAGGCGAGGGGGGAGGGAGGGAACTGGTAAAAAATTTTAAAATGTATAATTAAATTTTTAATAAAAAAAAAAAAAAAAAAAAAAAAAGGAAGTGGAGCACTGATGAAGGAAGGGACATCACAGGTGGAGGCCTTGAAGGTTTTGGTGGTCTGGCTCTACTTCCATGGCTTCTTCTTGCTCTCTCTGCCTCAGTATCTACAGTGATGACCGGAACTCATTTCCTCCAGCCTCTGCAGTCGACCATGGTTTTTTTCTGCCAAATATAAGCCAAATAAATTTCCTTTTTCCCCTTAAGTTGCTTCCAGAGCAGTGTGTCTCACAATAACAGTAAAAGTAACTGCAGCACACAGCAGTACATAGCAAAAACACTTGTCATAAGAGAAAAAAACATTATGTCCGGCTGTAGAGGAAAGTACAATGAATAACTCAGTGAATCTTAACTCAATGATTTTTTTCATTGATAATGCCATGATAATAGCACATAAATATAGAAAAATGCTAAAAAAAAAACACTTGGTATCACTTTGGTTGGTTAAGAAAGTTAAGACGAAAGAAAATACCAGCACTGTTTTTTCTTTCTTCTTTTTTTTTTAAAAAAAGCATTTTTGAAACCTTTTAAAACTAAGTGTGTTGTTCCATAAAAACAAACATCTTCTTTCCTTTGTATTTGTATTCCTCATAGAAGAAGAAAATCTGCATGAGACAAGTTTAGTTTCTCTAAACATCAAAGAAATAACTCACTGAAAAAACAAGAGCAGTAGCGATGCTGTGGGCATCCTGGGGCAGTAAGAGGAGCTGTGTGCAGTGCACTGCTGGGCGGCCCATCACTCAACCTCAGGGGATGTGAGGAAGGAAACGGCTCCCTGATTGTCATGGTTTGAGGGGTGAGTTGTCCCCCACAGGCTCATGTATTTGAATCTTTAGCTGTTTGGACAGTCATGGCACCGTTAAGAAGTGGAGCCTTGCTGGAGGAAGGTAGTCAGGAGGGGTGGGCCTTGAGGTGGATTAGCTCCACCCTGCTTCGAGTGAGGTCTGCTCCTGCCATTGTCAGTTTTTCAGCTCTCAGCTTCCTGGATGGATGTGACCTAGGCTTCCTCCAGCTTCTTCCACCAGCCATGCCATTTCCGCCATGGAGGACTTTCTCCCCTCTGGAACCACACGCTGAATAAATGTCCCTTTCTCCCTTCAGTTGCTTGACTTCGAGTGATCTCTCACAGTAACAGAAAAGAGTAACCAGTACACTGATTCACTCTCCCCTTCTCTGTTTCTTAATGTCAGTAGTCTCCGACCATATTCTCTACCACAAAGTTTGAATTGGATCATGAAAGAGATGGAGAGAAAGGATCAGATTGGGGAGGGGGGGTGAAATACAATGATTGATACAAAGAAGGAAGAGGAAAAGCAAAGAATGGCAAACAGATGATTGTGGTAGTGTGAGCCAGCCAGAGCTGTGCACACCTGCAGACCAGCTGCCAGCACTTAGATGCTGCCAGGAAACCGAGGATAAGGTACTCATATGAGTTTTAGGGGGCTGGAGAGATGGCTCAGGGGTTAAGCTTTTGTCTTGTAAGCAAAAAGACCTGAGTTAGGAACCACATAAAATGCAGTGCAGAAATAACTGTGGCCTGCACTTCAGGCACTGGAAGGCAGAACCTAGGAAACCACAGAGCAAAGCAACAAGGAGGTAGAGCAAATCCAAGATGATGCCCAAAGTTGCCCTTGGACCTCCACAGGGACCAGGGAAACACTGTCCTCTTACACACACACACACACACACACACACACACACACACACACACACGCATGCATGCACACACAAGCACCTACGCATGCAAAAATAAATAAAATTTTAATAAGGTATATGAGTTTTAATGTCAAAAGGTGTAACCTTTCATGAAAGCAGTTAAACCACATGAATCAAAATCCATAAAAACATTCAGAGCCTGCTGCTAGAACTCTAGTCAAGTTTCTATCTCTGTCCTCACCTCAGGGAGTTGAGTGAGGTGGACCCCAAATGTATTTAAAAAAAAAAAAAAGCTGAAATTTTAAGCCTCTCAAAACAGAATGTGAACCTATGTCATTTTTAATCATGGGGCTTTTTATCCTCTTATTCAAAATACTGATACATGTTGAGAAAGACACTTTTTGCTCCTTCCATTATTTCCCTTTGGTTTGTTCGCAGGGTGTTACCTTAACAGTATCTTAACCTTGACTAGCTGCTGCTAAGGGGCTGCCTGGAGTGACACCCAGTGGTGATAATGGGACCTGACGTCTGCTCCGAGCTTCCCAAGGACAGCTAACTCGGATCCTCTTCCGTCCCTCCATTGCATTGCCGTAAGCAACGCTCTTCTTTCCATCAAGTGTCCATGTCTCCAACTTCTAAGCCATTTTCTACTCCAGTATTTCTATTAATTAGCTGTCGATTGTGCATCTACTGTTTGGAAGGTGCTGGAGAAAGCCTGTCAATGGCAAATGGTGGAGATTTTCTTTTTAGTAAAATATTAAGATGAAATTCATCTTTGACAGAAAGCAGCAGCTTCAAAGGGCTTCTAGCCAGTATGTTGGTGCTTGCCTAGTGTTCCTGGATCCTGGCACTAAGGAGGTAGAGATGGGAAGATTCTGTGAATCTGTGGCTACTCCAAGCTATATAGAAAGTTCAAAGCCAGGCAGGTGTGTGTGTGTGTGTGTGTGTGTGTGTGTGTGTGTGTGTGTGTGTGATATTAGTGAATTCCACTACATTGGCAGGTTCTTATCTCAAACTGGAATTTACAGAAGCTCTTTCACATCACAGTTTTCATGGATAGGAATATAAGTATGCAGCAAGATAGAGCAAATGTCCATCTGTTTCATGCAACACTGATAAATGGAGGTGACCCAAAAGAGCAAGTTTTCTTCCAAACTACCAAGTAGTATTTTGCAAAAGACTTTTGCAGTCTTTCATATAGGTTTCCTATAACCTTCATCAGGCCTCCTTTATCGATGGTAAATCCCATTCAGTCTCCCAAACACTTTCTCAACAATGTCTCATCGTTTTCTGCTATTTCTAGATGGTGAGAGGAAGAAGTAACACCATACTCACCAAAAGAATTTAAAATAGTCCACAAAAGGAAGTAGCACTGGGTGTCATGACAAATCTGTAATACAGTACTCAGGATGCTAGGATAGAAAGATTATAAACTCAAGTGAAGCCTCAGCTACATGGAACAACTATCTCAGAAAAGAATGAATGAATGAATGAATGAATGAATGAATGAATGAATGAATGAGTGAATGAAATAAAGAGATAAGATAATGGAAATGAGAAACTCCATAGTCCTCAGTCTGAGGGGGGGTTGTTATATAAATCTCTGCAATTTCTATAGAGTTAAAGGTATTTTGAAGAGAGAAATAATAGTATTCAAACACTGTGTTTAAAATCTTTGAAAATGGTAATGTGAGAATAATTGTTGCCATATCCCACTTTTACATAATATGCTCATTTTTGCAATCATGATTTAATGTCATCCTTTATGATAGTTTAGTATCATAAATACAATAATAGCTCCCTGAGATAATCGATGAAGGAATCAGCTAGCTATTCCCAGAACACACCATTCATGAAGTTTAAACACGCACCTGAGATACAACATCCCTCCAAGTCAACACACTCAGAAAGAGGGAGCAGCACATGTATGTGGACTATCTCCATCTCTCTTGCTAGATAGCTGACTATGATCTAAGTGCTTGCTATTCCTACCCCTCAGATCATATCTGTAAAATGTAGTTCCCAACTGATCTCATTGGATGGTTGGGAAGGCAATGAGGTGAGGTATGTAAACTATCTGATAATACACTCTGCACATAGTCACTGTTCACAAATGGTAGCCACTATTGTTAAAAGAAAAGCTAAGAAATTTAGTTGTTTTTTTTTTTTTAAAAACTGGACTTAGAGAAGACAGATGTCAGAATTTTCCACTTAAGAAGAGATGGGCTGAAGAGATGGCTCAGGGTTAAGATTCTGCCTTAAAAGCAGAAGGACATGAGTTTGGATCCTGGATCACATGTAAACCGCCAAGAGGAAATGGCAGCAGCCTGCACTTCCAGCTCTGGAAAACAGAGCCTGGGAAATCCTAGAGCAAAGCAAAAAGGAGGTAAAAGCAATCCAGGATGATTCCTGAATTCACTATTGTTCTTCCACAGCACCCTCTGGTACACACTCACATACACACACACTTGCACGCGTGCACACACGCATGCACTCACACATGCAAAAAAATTGTTTTTAAAGATCAACCTGTTCTTGATTCAGGAAAATTTCTCTTTTGTCTCAAAACAAGAATGAGAGGAAAATGTATATGATTATCAAACCAATAACAACAAATAATGTTCTCTTCGACTTAAAGGAAAGAGACACGGCCAGAAACATAGCACTTTTGATCAATCTCCTCTAGAAAACCAGTTCCACATGGCCAAAAGGATAAGCATGTACGAACAGAGAATGTTGCACTCATCAATGTCCACATCAGGGCCTCTTATCAATGAGAACCTAAAGTCACAAGATTCCATTAGCCCAGAGCTATCGAGATATTGATGAGGCTGTGGGGAGACTTGTCCTCTATTGTAAGCTGCCTAGACACACTTTCCTGATGGGGATAGGGACCTGCAATGTCCTCTGCATGCTTAAGTATCCTTAGAAATTCCGGGAGGGGGGAAGAGGACCATTAAACCAATTTTATCTTAGCCAAGGACTGCATCACATGTCTGAGATCAATATGACTCACAAGACATATAGGTGGTTGATAGAGAGTAAGTTATCTTTAGTAAATTAAGGTAGGAGGGGATGTGATTGGGCTGGAAGGAGGCATGCTCTCTTTTGAAAGATTAAGCCAGAAACTTCTCCACATAATTTGACACATCTCCAAAAAAAATGTTTTCTGCAACCGAATCTAAAATAGGTTCCATTCCCTAAGGCCCCATTTGTCGTGTGGTCTAGCTAAATAGATGAGGGCTGCCACCTCTGAGTCTAATTTTAAAGATTTTTAAAGGAACCATCTCCTAATAAATGCTCATAAGCAGCACACCACTGGCTTCAAAAGCCACATTGTTGGCTATTGCTCTACTATATTTTTCTGAAGTATATAAAGGAGAACTTCATTCTATTACAGACCTGATCAAAGGTAGTTAGAAAAACCATGCATATTAATATATGGTATTGCACATGAATGCATATCATGTAGTACACAATTACAGGGTGCAATTATATATTATATAACTATATTGCATTATTTTTGTGCAACATATCATTTTAAATATAAATTAAAATACATTTAATTTAAAAGACTTTTTAAGGGAACTTTAATTTGACCCTCGAGAGCAAAAATAAATGTTTTAGTAATTTAATCTTCCCATCAATTAGCTTGTCTTGCAAATTTGCATTCATGCTTTCTTAAAGCAGAATGCTTTCATTTTAATAAATAAAATGCATATGCCACTTATGCTTTCCTCAGGAGCCAATATTTTGAAATGTAAATAATGGGATAAAATTCTGAATTTGTGTGAGATGTGGGATAGAAGGCTCTGCTCTGCAGAGAGAAATAGAGATTGGATAACGTTTACTGTAAGATGTAAAAAGGCTGGTGAATAAACATGCAAGGTTGTAATGAGGCTCTAGGCTTTTTACCACACAATTACTATGAATGAAATAATGAAAATGGAATGCAAAAAAAATCTGAACTTTTCGTAGATCAGTCCTGATCATAAGTTCAAAGCCATAGAGCTGACTCATTTCCCAGCTGACTCATTCTAGATTTTTGACAAGCCTGCAAATTGGAAGAGTTTTTTTTTTATATGCTATACAACACTGCCACCATCATCACTGAGAATTAAAAGACATATCATTTCTTATAGGAAGCACATGTGACAGAAATCCTGGCTTGCCTGGACTCCACAACCCCAAGATACTTATGTTCAACCACTGCCTTTCTCACCCATGAGCAAGAAAGCAAAAGAGCAAATAGAATACAGCTGATGCTCTTAGGATGTCAAAGATTCTGGGATCATTCCCACAATGAAAGAGATACAATTGCAGGCAGCATGTACCATAAGTGTTACTGCTGATGAAATAGCAAGTGGTCATAAGAGTCAGTGTGACAAAGTTATTCTTCCTCATGGATTGTTCCCAAGAGTTGAATAAAGGAAGAGTCAGGAAATTGAGTGATTAATGGAAAAGTGTGAATTCTAGTGGGATTTCACTTGATTCTCAGTGGTGGGACTTAGCACATTTGTCTAGATTCAGAATTGATTTCATGGATATTTATCTTTAGTACTGAACAAAAAATACCTAGAGGTCAAGAGACCATGATTATTTATCTTTGAACCTTCACAGTAACCACCTGCGTATATCACATCTTATATGTATGCAATACAAAGGTTTGTTTAGATAGCCTCTCCTTTAAGAGGCCTTTTTAGACCTCACCATAGTCTAACATAATCCACTCCAAGAGACCAGGCACTTCTCCATTTTGACTCTTCAGACTCTCAGTGCACAGAGTAGACAAGTATCTGTGAAATGAAGAAATGAAATACCTTATGAATAGCTTTACCAGAAAAACCTGAAAATAATCCATAAGTAAAGAAGAAGGTTATAAGACGAAAAGATAGACAAACCCAGTCCAGAAATATTCATGGGAGGTTACAAGAGTCATCCCTAAGAGGTTTATAATATTCCAGTGGAGATGACTTTGACTACTCTAATTTAGAGGTATGTGGCCAAGGTCTGAGCCCTCTTTGTCATTGATAGACTTGACTGGCAGGCATGGATCTCTCCTGTCACAATATCTGAGAGGCTAAGTAATGACTGGTGCCACTTGAGTGGAAAATTCTGCACACTGTCAATACAATGGGTGTCAGAAACACACCGTTACTCATCCTAATCAGAGTAATTGCACACATAGACCAGCCAGGGAAGGAACGGAAATGAATGCCTGTCTGTAGGCAACAATGCAACTTCATTTAACCTTAACAGACCAGACAGCTGATATCATTTCTCCCTGGCTCTCGCTGAGATTCCAGTGTCAAAACAGCTTCTCATTTGCAATGTATGACAATTTCCTCACATCTAAAAAGACACTGCCACGAGTCAATAGACTATAAATTGCACTTGGAAATAGGATCGTCTTAACTAAAGCCTGCCTTGCTATCCCCAGGAGGCCAATGGCTGCTCCCCCTCCTTTTAATAATTTGTATGTTTAGGTGTTCGGTCAATTTACTCTACACTTGTAATGTCTTATAGCCAAGGCCATCAATCAGATTCGGCGTGACAAAAATATCCTGCTACAATATTACAGGTTATTAAAGAGATGATGGGAACAGGCTGCATGCATTTACCGGGACCCTTTTTTCTCATTTCAGAAAAGCTGTCATGGGCCGAAACTGGTGATTCATCTTCTCTCCCTGCTCAACAGGTGGCAGGTAAAAGTGGACTTTGATGAGCTACTTTCATGCATCTCTGTTATCTTTCCAAGCACCTCCATCCAAATTTCCTTCTTCCCTACCTTTTCTTCCTTGCCCGGAAAATAGCATAACTTACGGAAAGGTCTATGTGCAGATCATTTTTAGCTAGGTACGTGGAAGAAAAATGACATCCTGGTGATCTTCTCTAGGTGCTTATGCGTCTGTCATTCTCCTGCACTGGAGGCTACACAGTCACCCATTCATTTGGGAGAGGCTTATTTTCAGACCTAAAGCCTGGACCATATGCCAAAGTTATTCATAAGTAAAAACCTAATCTTTACTATTTCTTTCTAACTCAAAGGAACTATTTGACTGTTGTTCTTTTAGATAAACAAATTCAAACTAGTGACTCGTGTGGACATCGTTTTATTTTCTGAGTTTGGGGTGTTAAAGGGCAATAGCAGCAAGTGCAGCACAACAGAAACTTAAAATGCAGTTCCTTGTTTTCTAGTGCCTTAGCTGGTCTTCCACAAAGCACCTTGATTTCTAATAGAAAAGTCTGAATTTTTGGCTATGTTTAGCTCAAACTCTTGAAGTTCTAGTAGCGTATTTAACACAGTTTGAAGGAAGAAATGAAGGATTCGTGTTGTACAATGGATAAAGACATTTGGATAAAGACATCAAACCTAGCTCAGAGGAGGCCTAGATTCATATTACTGTAAGCTAGATGTAAAATTTGACATTCTGGATAGACGAATGGTTTTGAAACACTGATCTCCAGAGTTAGAACACTGAGCAGGGTTGGATAGATAGCTTAGGGGTTAAAGCTTTTAGTTCATGATGCCCATACATGTAAAAAATTTTAAAAAAGGAAACATTGCAAATAGATTTATGGACATGTTTGTAGTTGACTTTTTGTTGTTCTGAGTTTAGAGAGGAGGAGCTATTATTTGTCTGTTTTTAATACAAGGGAAACATTTTATACTTTTTCTTAACCTTCTCTAATTATCAAAAAATAACTAAACAATCATGTGTCCCCATATAAACAAAACACTACAGAAAAATAGTTTGCTTTAAAATTTCTTGGAAATAGATCCATAAGATAATAACAGCCACACTGTTCATCATTGGAAACTTTCCTCAGTGGTGTGTGCATGTGCTTAGGTAGAACGTAGAGAATTTCAGGAATGTACTCAAGAATATGAGTCTCTAGTAGGTAAACAATATATTTGAATAAGGCATGTTGTTTATCTAAATGTGTTTCCTTAGAAATCACAAAGGAATATACAGACCAGCCATTATTTCTGGCATTTTTCACAATTCATGAAAGAGTAATAATTCCATTTGTGCCCAGGAGAATTCTCCTACACAATCGCCCAATCCACAGGGTTATGGGGCTTCAAATCATGAGAATGTCATGCTAAGGTAGCAAAGGACGGCAAGTTCCTCCTCCATGACGTCTTCCCCCTCCACCCACTTGTTATAAACATGAAAACCTCAGATACAAGAAAAACAGAACTGACCTTACATATTTCGACTAATGTTGAATACATATTCATGGTCTAGAGCTCTAGGCATTTAATTACATACTTTGATTTACTAAATTTTTCAGACCTAATATAATATTTGAAGATTTTAGCAGAACAGTAACTCTATCAAAGTCTTCATCAGAAATCCTAACGGTCATCGAAAGATGTTTGTACACACTCATCCCAAGACCTTCACAGAATGTTTCTCCTCAGTCTTTGCAGGCACACCTGAAAAAATAACCATATGAAGTCCAACTTTATATTCAACAACTCGTTCACACACATTTATGTGATTTTCATCCTTTTCCTTAAGTTACAATAAGTCTATCTAATTCCTTCTGACCTGTGCAAAGGCAAACCTTACATGAAGAATCATGTGTTAAGAAATGTTTGATTAGCTGCATTTGTTGTTTTAAAAGAAAATTAAGAGCTGGAGATCTGACTCCGTGGGTAAAAGGCAGCTGCATGCAAAACTGGTGGCCTGAGTTTATGCCCCAAAGACCCTCTCTCTCTCTCTTTCTCTCTCTCTCTCCTCTTTCTTCCCTCCCCCTCTCTCTCATAAAAAAATTAAACATTTTTAAAGTACAAATGAAGCTAGGGGCTTGCAAGATGATTTAGCAGGTAAACGTGATCACTACCAAGCCTGACTTCAATGCCATGTCTGATGATCAGAACTCATCCCAGATCCTTCGACCCGACATGACGGAAGGAAAGAATTGACTTCCAAAAGTTTTCCTCTGTCCTCCACATACACACCATGGCCTATGCATGCACACACACATGTGAACACACACACATATACATACACATGATATAAATAACGCCCTATGGATGCTGACACCATGCATATCATATGGTGATATAAGCACACATATAAGCCTTTATATGCATGTACACAATTGTCTAAATGCGAAGAGATCGCTAGCTGCATGTTCTCTCTCCTTCACTCTTTCAAATGAATAAGTAAATAAACAAATAAATAAAACATTTTAAGTAGCTGAAAGGTTTGAGGAGCTGCACAAAGCAGTGAGTCTTTCATTGTATGTTCCCACCCCAAGAATGTTGTATGAAATCAGTAACTATTCGGCATCAGCTTTAAAATTCTCACATTGCCAGAAAACCAACGGCTGAGAAAGCAACAGACCAAAAAGAATCACTTCACATGAAGGATCGGGGCTCTGCACGCTGGCAACCTTGGGCCATCACCATAGAGCTGATCCAGTACTAATGAGACCAAGCTTATTCTCACCAGACAAGAGTGTTTCCCCCCATAGCCCTGGCAAGTGCTGCTTGCCATTCGTTCTCCGTTGTTGAGCTGGGTTCCTGTCCCTCCTAATCTCAGGCATGACTAAATTGAATTGCTTTCTAAATCTGTTATGTACTTTCCATGCAGTGTCTTCACTATTGGGTTTGAGTACAATTGCAGTAAGCTACACTAATTGATTCGTTTAATTTTATTTTCCATCCCTTGAGCTGAAGCCTTTGGGACTCAATATGTAAAACAATATGTAAATCAGGACCTTGATGCAAGAAGACTTGGCAGTTTTTAGAAACAGGACTCAAGCATTACTTGCAATCATTTAAGAGAGTAATTTCAGGCAAAGCAACCTCTAACTTGTCCTTTATGTGATTGAATTTCAGTGTTTACAAAAATGTATATACAAAATGCATTCAAAATCCATTAATATGAATTGATGACATATGTCAAAGAGCAATCCTACTCCCCAATGATTTTCTACCCTTACACCAATATAAAATAGAATGAGATTTCACAGTTCACATAACTTTCCACAGAATGAACAAAACAGAGAAGAGTTGAAGAAGAGAAATCAATCCATCAACGGGAGTGATCTGAGGATGGGAGCGTGGCTTAGCAGCAAGGTGCTTGCTAATCATACATCAGGCCCTGGGTTCAATACTCAGCACAAGAAAATTAAATAGGGCTTCCTTGTACCTCGTGGGACCCCACGAGTTCTTTTCCAGCTCCTCATGAGCTCCATGAGTTCCATTCTTTCTCTCCTCTAATAAACTCTGCCTTAATCCTTAAAAAAAAAGAAATTAAATAAAAAAGCCAACAATTACCCATCCGTTGTTTGATTGCATCCATAAATCCAGTGCCCACTTTGCAGTACCACTACTATTAATTGAGCTGTTATTATTGTGTTCCTATTGTGGTACAAACATTATGCTTAAAATTATAACTGGTCATGATAAGGTTATCCCCTTAAGGATTCAGTTAGGAACTTTCAAAGATGCATAAGTGATATAGCATGTTCTCTATATTCAAAGAGCTTAAAAGTTAAGTATCCACAACCAACATTCTAGGAATTGAGAAAAGAAACAGATGTCTTTCGAACACAAAGAAATTTAGCTTTCTGTTTTCCTATTCCCAAACCCTGCTCCGATGGATGCATGCATGATTCCAAGAGACAGAATACGCAACTAAGCTGATTTTCAAACAAGTTTGTTGCTGGCCTTCAACTTCCTTCCTAATAAATACCATTCCTCTGGGTTCAGAGAAGATCACAGATTCCGCCACACGAGTGTAATCTCACAGGGGCTGTCACCGTGCTGTCCTAAAGCGAGGCCCACGGAACAATAGCGCCAGCAATTTCATCGCTCTCCACAGTTAATATATTTCAGTATGATCAAACCATAGTTTACAGGAAATTGCTATACTGTTGATGTCATGGATGAGGAAATCACTACATGAGATAGCCAAGCCCTGGAAGTCAGACACGACGAGAAGCTCGGGAGTGGAGCGCATTTGGTTGCTGAGATAACATTAACACTGTGAGTGCTGTGGCTCAGAGCCTTCGGTTTGAACATGCAGAGGCTGGACAGCAGCCTCGAGAGTCAAGAAGGCTTCCTTGAGCCTCAATGCCACTTGTGGAGTAAGCAGAGCTCCTTTCCTAAGCTATGCAAGCTCTCATAGGCCAGGAACAGCTTTAGAGTTTGACTTTCATATTTTGGGGAAAAACAGCTGCATTAGCCACTGGAACTGCCTTAACAAAAGAGGTAGGAATGGATTCAATGCAGATGTTGGAAGGAAAGAATGATAAAGAGAATATTTTCCCCCAAGCTGTTCCGTGTCTCTTCCTCACCTCATACAGGGAGAATAATGAGACATTCACCGCCCCATGAAATGCAATATAAATTTAGCAGGTGACCCCAGGAATTTGGTAGCCTGGCTCTCAAAAAGGCAGGTTGAAAGACTATGGATAATGACTAAACAGAAAGAAATCTCCCAGGAAATGTATGAATTTCCCTCCCAAGAGGACCAGCGGAGAAGTAAGCCAATGGAAGTTCAGGAAGATGCAGTCAGAGGTCCCCAGTGCAGAACTTCTAATGAACTCACCAGAAATCCCATGGGAAGAGCATGAAGACCTGGCTGCCCACTCTGGAGACAGTTTCCAGTGTCTGATGCCTGGATGCTATTGTCTGTGTTCTTCATGCCTTACCATATGCATACTCCCCACTCCTGACCCACACAGCAACCAGCAGAGTGGGAGGCCAGGGGCAGGGTAAGGTGAATGTTCAGAGAGCACGACATGTCTTCATAGCAAAATGTTTAATGTTTTGCCCTTAAGTTGGCCCATAGTTAGCTGCCTACAGACACAGGAAGGAAGTCAACCAAAACTGGCATAAATGCTACTACCATACTCATCAAAGATGCATTTACAAATATCTCTCAAGATTTCTGGTTATGTGATGCCAAGAACTGTGGATAAAAGTAAACCTTCAAAAAGTTAACTGAGTTTTTGTGGGAGTTGCTAGCATGCTTGGAAATGCAAGTTCCTGATAGCTTGTGGACAGAACCCCCAGAGAGAGAGAGGAAAAGCTGGTGAGCTCACATTCAGAGACCTAGTTTCTATACTTAAGCTTCATCATTAACTTTCTTTAGAACTTTGCCTAAATTTCTCTGGGCTTCATTTCCCTCTCATTATGGTGTTAGACTCAGTGAGTGCCATGGCTTTATGACTTTTTTAAGTAGGTAGAGCTATTTATATAAAATTTTAAATTATGTCAGTCCTAGATATAATACTTCAACTTAAATATTAAAGAACTGGAGGCCAAAAGGTCAGGGAGTTCTCTCATGTCAACAGTGAATAAGTAGCATTGCCACAACAGGAAGATTGTTCTCTAGAATTGGAAGTCAATGATATTCCAACTATTGTGTCTTTCTAGATGTGATAGCATGCTTTCTTAAAGAGTGCTATAGCTACTGCTAAGTAATGTCCATAGCTACTTCTGGATATTCAAGCCTAACACTGTCTCCAATTCACCCTGTTCTGATACCCAGGTGTCTCCGTTACTCTTTCTACACTCGAATATAACCAAGGGAAGAAAAGTTAGATTTGATTTATGGTTTCAGAGGGTCTCCTTCTGGATATAATTCATTAAGGCATGAGAGGTATGGCAAGCAGCAGAAGCTGGAGGCAACTTAGATCACGTCCACCATGAAGATTACAAGCGCAGGCTACTAGCAGAAGTAGGGCAGGGGTAACCAACCTCAAGACCTCCCACCCCCATGACATGACTTTCTCAAACAAGGTTCCACCTCCTAAAGGTTCCATGACCTTCTCAAAAACTGACAATAGCTAAGGATTCAAACACATGAGCCTACGGGGAACAATTCATATTCCAACCATGACGCCTCTGCCATATAACTTTGATTCTGATTCTGTACTCAGCTAGGTGACTTTGACTTAACCAATGGGAGGTTAACAAAAGTAATAGAGAGAAACTTGGTAAGCACTTTACTCTTGCTCTAGTTGTCCTTAGAACCTGAATTACCGTGTGACTGAGCCCAGGTGTATTAAGTAACTTTCCCTCATTGTGACAAAACGTCTGAGACAAATCAGCTTGTAGGAAAACAAGATTTGTTTTAGCTTATGACTGCCGGAGTTATCTGTCCATGATCACTTAGTCCCGTTGCTTTCTACTTGTGGCAAGTCAACACACCATAGCAGGAAGTCTGTTTCAGAGCAAAGAGTTACTCATTTCATGGTAACCAAAACATAAAAACAAAGAACAAGGGCCAGGTTTCCAATTATCTTCAAGGACATGCCCAAAAGCCTTACTTTCTCTTACTAGGCCTCACTTCCTAATGTCACCACCTCTTAATAGCACACGAGAATTTGGAGGTTATTCCAGATCCAAGCAATAGTGTCGATTACTGTCTCCAAAAGGCTCCAGTTCATTTCCATTTGCAGAGTTTATCTATGTATCTCCAAGAGTGTCCAAAGGTTCAACTGTTCCAGAAATGCTCAAAAGTTAAAGTCTAAAGTCTCCTTTGTGACAAGGTAAACTCTTATCTGTCAACCACCATACATCAAAAACCAATTGGCACAAAATAAATATCCTACTCAAAATGAAGGAATTTATGTTTCCTGTTGCAATGGAAGGTGCTTAATACAGAAACTCACCACTTAACCAAAGTATAGAAAACAAGTAATTGTGGATGTCTCAGACCTAAATAGGACATGTAAATCATCCCCCACCCCAAGGTAGCTTAAAGAACATCATGAAAGAGGAGGCTGTAATAGTGCAGGAGTCTAAGGTTGGAAGAGGGTATAGTTGGACAGTATCTTCTGGACATTACAGGACCACTACATCCATGAACTCACTGTATCTGGGTCTTCTTCCATATGACCTGCATAAGGTTTGACTTCCAACATTTCATCATAGAAGGGGAAAGATGTCAAGAGGTTCCATGCCTACCTGAAAGACGAGTGTTAATTCTGGATGATGGGGAAGGTCTACCATCCTCAACAACATACTCACTGTAATATCATCCATGCTCCAGGAAATGCCCAGGCACATGCCATTAAAGGCAACCAATGTGACACTCAATGGACTACACAAGCAAAATGCAAAAAGTGTCAAAGTAGCAGGGAAACTGGTGGAGAAGAAGAACGTTTGTGGTGAGAAAAGGAGGGGGATGGGATTTGGTAATAAGGGATTAAAAATGTCATGTACTGTATTCATGTATGAAACTAAAAGAATGAAAATAAAATACAATACAGAATAAATAATAAATAATAATAAATAAAATACAGGGAAGAAATCAGATCCAAACAAGACCAAAACCCAGCAAAGAAACATATTCTATGACTCTATTATCTGGAGGCAGATGGTGGTAAGCTGTGGCCCTTGCATGGCATTGCAACTCTGCTTCCAAGGTCCTGCTGGCTGTATCCTGCATGGCCTCTCATTGGCTGATTCTGGTTGCTGAGTGCAACTTGTGTCAGCAGACATTCTATGCTTCTCACATCTCTAATTTACTGGAGTTTCTACTACATCTTCAGCTTCACACATCACCCTATTGTGGGTAACCTGCAGGGTCCCTAACACACTGCCTGACCTCTCCTGTTTACCTTTGAAACCTTGGTAAAAAATTTGTATTACTTCATAACCTTCTAACCCTTATACCTCACATGCTTTCAGAGCCAGCATTAAGTGGATGACTTCAAAGTCTACTAGCAAACACTGCTCAAAACCACTAGCATCATGGTTATAGAATCCTCTGAGTGCCTGGACAACTGAACGCAGGGGAATAAAACTACATGCCCTGAGTGACATCCCTTTCTGCCACAGGGCCCTCCCTCCTAATGTTTCTACCACCTAACCTGGGTGGGAAACACTTCAGACTCAATCTATAACACCAGGCTAAGCTGTATTAACATAAAGGATATATGGTCAATCATTCTTACCCAGACACCTGCCAAGTCAAATCTCAGACACAAATAGTCTTGCTGCTACAGCTGACCACAGGTGCATGAATGAGCCCCATCAGAATCATCACGACTTCAAATACCAATAGTTTCAGGCTTTGGTAGCTAACCTCTTACTACATTTATATTTTGAGATGCAACCTTAATTTTGTGAAGACATCAATGTCATTATGATATAAAAATAAACGATGTACAGGTTAATTCTTCTCAAAAAAGACTCTTAATTGGGTATTTGGATAGAAAACTCTTTCTTAGTTTATAAACTTATCCATACTGAATCCATACCCCATTTCTCAGAAACCACCTATGATATATAAGGTCATGGGAAACATTGTCTATGTTCAATTGCAAGTATTTCAAAAGGAACAAAAATTTCATGAGCAAATTAAATTGGCTAGTTTACAATCTCCTCCAATTTAGCAAAATTACTAAGGCAAAAGTAATTCTATAAATTATGGTCACATGATTCTGCTGGGTTTTGGTCCTGAAGATATTATATTTGTTTTTCAGTTGAACTTTGAACAAATTCTGACATCTCTCTGGCCATGAAGAGACAGACTGAGAAACAAGCAGAATATTAAGCATTCCTTGATATGTGTCCCCAGGGAGCCTTGTGCTAATATTAAACATTGCATGACATTGCTTGAATGACTTATTAATGGCAGCAAAACAGAGTAAATGTTACATACAATGATAATAACAGTAAAGGTTATTTATACTCTGTGTCTCTGCCAGATAACTTTAGAGGCCTTACAAAGATACACTTAAAATACTGGTGATACAAAATAAAAACAGGACAAGCTGCCTTTGGATATGAGAAAGAATGAGAATGGCATGTCCCAGGAAAGCCAAACTGCAGACAGTTTCTCAGTAGGTCCAAATTTGCAAACATTTACATCACTCCTTTATTTCAGGGTTTGAAATATATTCTTTTTTTTAAATGTCAAAAGTAAACTTTTATTGTGCAGCATGACAAGGTGAATTTTTTTATTTATTTCTTCTACTCATACAAAGTTGATAAGTACCCCATTCCCCTCCCTCCCTCCACCCCTCCCTAGATCCCCTTGCTTCCTCCCCCCTTTTCTCTTTCCTTTCCTCCTCTTCCTCCCTTTCTTTCTTGAGCATGCCATTGGTTCAAGTGAAAAAGATTCTGACTTTGGAAAAAAAAAAAAACAGTGACCATTCCTAAACAAAGGCCTAGTATCTCTGGACATTCCTAGTGCTCCATAAAGAACTTCCCTAATGTCCTGAGAAAAAGATGGTACAGAAGAAGGACAAACAGAATTAGCAGAAGAGTAATACTTGCCCATTATTCCACTTGTGAACTCCACCAGTAGCTAAACACACTCAATAATAACTTCTTGGCCATCCACCTACTTACCTCTAATGTCAGATATCTATTAGTAAAGTAGAAATTAGGCTTAATAACATACAGTAAGAATATACATTAACACCATACCCTTATGGTAACACAGATTTGATAATACATACCCAGTGGGAGTTCATCTACCACACTGGAAGGCATCTTCTAACACCTGGGCACTCAGACCTGGCTCATGAGGTCTGAGTCTATCCTATCCACAAGGATAATTTTCTCCAATTTGAATTATTGCTATATGAAGATGCCTTTTATTTGATAGTTAGTTTTTATAATTGAATCAAAAATGTAGTGCTTTGTTATCTTTTTGCTGGATTCTAGTATCTATTCTGCCCTTCTCTATGGAATAGAGTGACGGATACAGGAAGGCAAGTTTAGATGATGAGCTTGGACAAACTAATTACATTGAATAAGATAGATTCAAGGGTCATGAACCAGAAATACAAAATCTAGGGGTCTGAGAAAATAAAAGGAAAGCCAATATCAAAGGCTGCAATAGAGACTAATAAGGACCAAGAAGGGTTTCTTTCTGCAAAGCTACTTCTTGCCTTGTGTATTTTCTTCTTTCTTTTCATTATATATCTTCAAGAAAATCTATATTGTCTGATGTAGTCAATTTTTATCCTGGAATGGAAAGAAATAGAGTGACTTCTACTGTTGAAGACACAATGCAAATTTCAATAGCAAACACCCAGTAAGAAGCAACTATCAGTGTAACAGTGGCATGAATGTCAAGGGGAAGCCAACAGTTTTCTGATTGGATTTAAGGCCCACTTTTCAGTAGGGATCATAGTACTTATACTGTAAACCAGAACATAGACTTATGAAGGGGAGAACAGAAGCCAAAAGAAGTATACATGATTAAGGTTTAACTATAAAGGCACTATATCAAACTGTCTTTTAAACATTGGTCATTATACCAATAGATTGGACCAACACTCAGCACTCAATCTAGATGCTTCCTTCTGCAATGGAAGGTGTTTATTATAGAAATCATAACTAGCTAAGGTGCAAAATATAAGTGACTGCAGACTGCACAGTCTTAAGCAGGACATCCGAGCTACACTGTCCACCCCAAGACTCAGCAAACATTGTAGAAGAGGGAGAAGCAAGACTGCAAGAACCTAAAGGGGGAACAAGGATTCGACCAGACTTTAACTTCTGGAGATGACAGAGCCAGTAAATTCATGAATTTATTGTAGTTATGTGTATTTCCACAAGACCTGCATGGGATTTGTCCTATCAACATTTTACCATGGAAGGGGAAAGATCTCAAGAGGCCCCACACATCCCTGAGAAACTGATGAGGGTTAATGTTGTGTGGAGAAAGGGAAGGTGCTTCCTTCAATGCTATACCCACAAATGTATGATTCATGCTCCAGCAAGTATTCAGGCCCATGCCATCAAAGGCAACCCAGACTAAATTCAGTGGGCCATAGTGTAAAAACATGAAAGGCAGAGGGAGACCAAAGGGTTGTAATGGAAAAAGAAATGTAGATGAAATTACGATATGAAAATATCATAAGTTCACTATAGTCATGGATGAAACACTAAAAGAATTTTATAAAGGAAATAGTAAGTCTTAGTTGAAGGTAGTGGAGATGGGTGTAGAAGAAAGGCAAAAACAAGAAGAGTTCTCCCTTTCCCCACCCCGCTCAGCCAGTCGGGACGCGCGCGCGGTCCAGCCCGGCCTTCACCCACCACCTAGGTAAGCTCCGCCCGTGCCCGCCCACCAGAACCCCAGGTTAGCCCATAAGGGACCCAGCTCCATAACCCCACCATACAGCCGAGCCGCCCACAGGGCCGAGGGACGAGGAGGACCTCCCCCTGCGCCCGAGCCCCGCCCCAGCTCGCCTCCGGTTAAATACCTCCACCCCAACGTCCCCATCCTCCCTTTCCCCACCCCGCTCCCTGGTCGGGACGCGCGCGCGGTCCAGCCGGGGCTCATCCGCGATCCAGGAAAGCTCCGTCCTTGCCCACCCCAAGAACCCCAGACCAAATAATTCAGTTTAGTGAAATTGAAATATCTTAAGAGTTAAAACGACAGTGCCAAAGTCAGAGTGCAAATCCATGAGAAGCAACACTCAAGTAAACAAATTTCCCACTGAAGAAATTAATCCCATAATGTTAGACTCCAACCAGAACAAACCCACGGAAAAAGGCCAAGAAAGCCTGACCCAGGATAACGACTTTCAAAATATGATCATTACCATGTTCAGTACTATGAAAGAGGAAATCCGGGAGGAATTACATAATCGAATCAATCGCTTTGAAGAGGAACACAACAGACATTTGGAGGAGTTGAGAAAAACAGTGCAAGAAACAAAAAATGGCATACAGCAGTTAAAATAAACTCAAGCAGAGTTTAAAACTGAGCTACAAGAGAAGTTATCTTCAACCCAGAACGCCACAGAGAGTCTTACCAGCAGAACTAACGAAGCAGAAAACAGAATTTCAGACCTTGAAGATAAAGTGGGAGTGCTAACCAGCTCAATGGAAGAGGTTGTTAAAGCCAAAAAGATACTTGAGAGAAATATCCAAGAGATATGGGACACCCTAAAGAAGCCTAACATGCGTATTCATGGAATACCAGAGCAAGAATCTCAAAATACCACCCCTGAGGAAATTTTTCAAATGATCATCAAGGAAAACTTTCCTCATCTAAAAAAAGAGAGGCCCATCCATATACAAGAGGCATTCCGCACCCCAAACAGATACGACCAAAATAGAAGCAGGCCACGGCAGCTAATAGTTAAAACACTCCACATTCAAGATAAAGAACTGGTGCTGAGAGCTTCAAGGGAGAAAAAACAAGTCACTTTTAAAGGTAAACCTATTAAAATAACAAATGACTTCTCAGTCGAAACAGTAAAAGCAAGAAGAGCTTGGAGAGACATACTTCAAGTATTGAATGAGCAAAAATGTCAACCCAGGCTGATTTACCCTGCAAAACTATCAGTCATGATCGAGGGAGAAAGAAAAATCTTCCAGCACAAAGACAACTTGAAGGGATACATGTCCACTAAACCAGGCCTTCAAAAAATGCTAGAAATGATACTCAAGCATGAAGAAAAAAGCAGGCATATCCAGGAGAACAGAAGGAAAGTATAACACCATTAAAAGCAAAGCAATATACTTATAAAAACTACTAAACATAATAAATGTCTGGAATTAAAAATAGTTTCTCCATTATAACATTAAATGTTAATGGAATTAATTCACCGATCAAGAGACACAGATTTCAAACTTGGATCAAAAATCACAATCCATCAATCTGCTGCCTGCAGGAAACCCATCTCACCACAAAAGATAGGCATGCTCTAAAAATAAAAGGCTGGTCAACAATTCTACAAGCAAATCGAAGCAGAAAACAAGCAGGGGTAGCCATTATGCTATCAGACAAAGTGGATTTCAAACCAAAAAAAATTATAAGAGACACGGATGGATACTACATTTTAGTCACAGGTACAATTCACCAGGAAGACTTCACAATACTGAACATTTATGCACCCAATACAGGCCCCTCCACATTCATTAAGAAAACCCTACAGTGTCTAAAGCAAGAAATCAACCCCCAAACGATAATTCTTGGGGACTTCAACACCGCCCTCTAAACATGGGAGAGATCAGCAGGTCAAAAGCTTAACAGAGACACTTTGGAACTTAATCAAACCCTGAAAGAAATGGACCTTACAGATCTCTATCGAACTTTTCACCCACGTAACAAAGAATAGACATTTTTCTCAGCAGCACATGGAACTTTCTCCAAAATAGATCACATATTGGGCCAAAAAACGAATCTACACATATACAAAAAGTTGAAATTCTACCCTGTGCCCTATCAGACCACCACGGCCTAAAGCTGGACATCCACAACACATCAAACAAGAGAAAATACACTAACTCCTGGAAACTTAACACTATGATGCTGAATGAGAACTGGATTCAGGAAGAAATTAAAAAGGAAATTCAAGATTTCCTGAAAGTGAATGATAATGAAAATACAACTTACCAAAATCTCTGGGACACAATGAAAGCTGTTCTAAGAGGTAAGTTCATAGCTCTTAATGCCTACATCAAAAAAATGGAAACATCAGAAATAAACAACTTAACAATGCAGCTTAAAGCGTTAGAGAAACTAGAGCAATCTGATCCCAAAAGTAGTAGAAGAGAGATTAGCAAAATAAGGGGAGAAATATCTGAAATTGAGATTAAGAAAACGATAGAAAAAATCAACCAGTCAAAAAGCTGGTTCTTTGAAAAAATCAATAAGATTGATACACCCCTAGCTAAATTAACCAAAAGCAGGAGAGAGAAAACCCAAATTAACAAAATCAGAAATGAACATGGAGTTATCACTACTGATACCCAAGAAAGCCAGAGAATTATAACATCAGATGTCAAAAACTTATACTCTGTGAAGTTTGACAACACAAAAGAGATGGATGAATTCCTAAGTAAACACAACCTACCTAAATTGAATCAGGAAGTTGTGAATTATTTAAATAGTCCTATAACATATAAGGAAATTGAGGAAGTAATCGCGAATCTTGCCACCAAAAAATGTCCTGGACCAGATGGATTCAGCACAGAGTTCTACCAGACATTTAAGGAGTTAATAACACCAATACTCCTTAAACTGTTCCATCAAATAGCAAAGGAAGGAACACTACCAAATTCCTTCTATGAAGCTAATATCGTTTTAATCTCAAAACCTAATAAAGACTCACTTAAAAAAGAAAACTATGGGCCGATCTCCCTGATGAACACAGACGCAAAGATTCTCGACAAAGTTTTAGCAAATCGGATTCAAAAATATATTAAAAAGATTGTTCACGGGGACCAAGTAGGCTTCATCCCCGGCACACAAGGTTGGTTCAACATACGCAAATCAATAAATGTAATTCATCATGTAAACCAGTCCAAAGTCCAAGACCACATGATACTCTCAATAGATGCAGAAAAAGCTTTTGACAAGATCCAACAGCCTTTTATGATCAAAACGCTAGAGACAGTAGGAATGGAAGGAACCTTTATCAATATAATAAAAGCTGTATACAACAAGCCCACAGCAAGGATTATGCTCAATGGGGAACAATTGGAAGCATTCCCACTTCGATCAGGAACTAGACAAGGCTGTGCACTCTCACCACTTCTATTCAATATTGTACTTGAAGTCTTAGCTGAAGCCATAAGACAAGAAAGGGACATCAGAGGGATTCAAATCGGCAAGGAAGAAGTCAAGCTATCCCTATTTGCAGATGACATGATCTTGTACCTGAGTGATCCCAAAAACTCCACCAGGAAGCTCCTGCAACTAATTGAGAAGTTCAGCAGGGTGGCAGGATACAAAATAAATGTGCAAATATCAGACGCCTTCCTATATGCCCAGAATGAAAGAAGTGAAAAAGCCTTGAGAGAAACAATCCCATTTACTATAGCCCCTAAAAAAATGAAATACTTTGGTATAAACCTAACCAAGTAGGTAAAAGACCTTTACAATGAAAACTTTAAAACCCTAAAGAAAGAAATAGCAGAAGACACCAGAAGGTGGAAAGACCTCCCTTGTTCCTGGATTGGCAGAATCAACATCGTAAAAATGACCATCCTACCAAAGGCAATATACAGATTCAATGCTATACCAATTAAAATCCCAAAGCAATTCTTCAAAGAAGTTGACCAAACAATCTCAAAATTCATATGGAGGCACAAAAGACCCAGGATAGCAAAGACAATCCTGAGTAACAAAAACACTGCTGGAGGTATTACCATACCGAACCTTAGTCTATATTACAAATCCATAGTTATAAAGACAGCCTGGTACTGGCTCCAAAATAGACACACAGATCAATGGATAAGGATTGAAGACCCAGATATAAGCCCACAAAATTACAGCCATTTGGTCTTTGACAAAGGGGCCCAAAGAATCCAATGGAAAAAGAACAGCATCTTCAACAAATGGTGCTGGCAAAACTGGATCACCTCATGCAGAAGATTAAAGCTGGACCTGTACTTGTCACCATGTACAAGACTTAATTCCAAATGGATCAAGGACCTTGATATCAGGCCAGAGACTATAAAAACCATAGTTGAAAGGATAGGGAACTCCCTCGAGCTGATTGGGCTAGGCCAACATTTCGTAAACAGACATCCAATGGCACAGTCACTGCTTCCAGCTCTCAACAGCTGGGATCTTGTGAAATTAAAGAGCTTCTGTTCAGATAAAGAGATTGTAACACGAGCTCAAAGGCAACCCACAGAATGGGAGAAAATCTTCACTAACCACATATCTGATAGAGCTCTACTGTCCAGAGTGCACAAAGAACTTAGAAAACTAAACTCCAAGGAAAACAATGGCCCAATTAAAAAATGGGCCCTGGAACTTAAAAGAAATTTTATCAGGGATGAAATTAAAATGTCTAACAAGTATCTTAAAAAATGCTCCACTTCCTTCGCCATCAGGGAAATGCAAATCAAAACTTCCCTGAGATATCATCTCACCCCGGTCAGGATGGCAAAAATCCACAATACAAACAACACCAACTGCTGGAGAGGATGTGGAGAGAGAGGAACTCTCCTACATTGCTGGTGGGAGTGCAGGCTCATACAGCCACTCTGGCGAGCCATCTGGAGATTCTTAAAGAAATTAAAGATTGAAATGCCATATGACCCTGCGATTCCACTTTTGGGAATAACCCCCCATGCACCAGAGGTTCACCTCGATAGCACAAGCACGACCATGTTCATAGCAGCACTATTTACAATAGCAAAGTCATGGAATCAACCCAAATGTCCAACAGTTGACGAGTGGATAAGGAAACAGTGGTACATCTATACAATGGAGTACTACTCAGCCATCAAAAATGATGAATTACTGGAATTTGCCGGGAAATGGATGTCATTAGAAAGAATTATATTAAGTGAAGTATCCCAAACCCAGAAAATTAAGCGCCGTATGTACTCCCTAATAGGTGGCTCCTAGTACCAAACCAACCCAGACACTCATAGGTAAATCTATGTATTACCTACAGTAATTGCAAGGATTATGAACAGGAGGGATAGGGCTGGAGGGCCACACCGGAAACAAGGAGAGAAGTGACCATGTTACAGTAAATAGGCCTCCATCAAGGACTGCAAGAAAGTAATGTGACACCTAGTAAAGTTCACAATTCCTGATCATTTACAACTAAGGGGGTATGAACTCACCAGAAGGGGAGGGCATATAGTCCGGCAGATTAAAAAGTAACCATTTTGCAAATGGGTGATTGACCCCTCCCATTGCTAAATGCCATATGACCCTGCGATTCCACTTTTGGGTATAAGTATTACATCTACCCTTGAATGTGCTCTTATAATAAGACTCCAGTTTAACAGCTTTTTGTCTCTGGCCAGGGGGTGACATACAATGCCCAGCAAGATGGAATGAAGGGCATTGCAGGAGCAACAAAACTGCAAAAGAAAATCAACGAACCACTATCCAGAACTTCAGAGACTCTCTATCAACCACCTAGAACTAGGCCAGACTAATCTCTCCCCATCCTGAAGCTCAGGGACATTTGCGGACGAGGGGGCGGTAAGAGTGTAAGAGCAAAAGGATGGGAGGAGCAATGATTTGCAAGATACTCCACACAAGTTAGGGCCGAAGCAATCATAATTGGACATTGCATGCCCGGCGCAATGTCCAACACACTATTGACCTCACAAAGTCTAGCATCTGCTAAAGGCACCAAGATCCTTGGAGGCAAGGGATTGACAGCCACAGTAGTGTTCCTATGCTTAAGGGGAACACAAGAAAGGGTTTAGGCCCCTTTCACCACACCACACCACACCCCCCCCCCCCCCCCCCCCCCCCGCTCCGCCGGTCGGGACGCGTACGCGAGATCCAGCCGGGCCCTCACCGCGCGCTCTAGGACCCCAGGTCAGCCCACAGGGACCCGGCTCCGACTCCCGCCATCCAGCCGGAGCCGCGCGGGGGCCGAGGGACGAGGAGGACCTCCCCCTGCGCCCGGGCCCCGCCCCAGCTGCCCTCGGGTTAAATAGCTCCACGCCGACGCGCCCATCGTCCCTTTTCACCCCACCCCGCTCTTGCGGTCCAGACACGCGCGCGGTCCACCCGGGCCTCACCCCACGCCCTAGGTGAGTCCTCCTTCGGGCCCCGCCCACCAGTACCCCAGGCCAAATAATTCAGTTTAGTGAAATTGAGAGATCTTAAGAGTTAAAATGACAATGCCAAAGTCAAAGTGCAAATCCATGAGAAGCAACACTCAAGTAAACAAATTTCCCACTGAAGAAATTAATCCCATAATGTTAGATTCCAACAAGAACAAACCCGCGGAAAAAGGCCAAGAAAGCCTGACCCAGGATAACGACTTTCAAAATATGATCATTACCATGTTCAATACTATGAAAGAGGAAATCCGGGAGGAATTACATAATCGAATCAATCGCTTTGAAGAGGAACACAACAGACATCTGGAGGAGTTGAGAAAAACAGTGCAAGAAACAAAAAGTGGCATACAGCAGTTAAAACAAACTCAAGCAGAGTTTAAAACTGAGCTAAAAGACAAGTTATCTTCAACCCAGAACGCCACAGAGAGTCTTATCAACAGAACTAATGAAGCAAAAAACAGAATTTCAGACCTTGAAGATAAAGTGGGAGTACTAACCAGCTCAATGGAAGAGGTTGTTAAAGCCAAAAAGATACTTGAGAGAAATATCCAAGAGATATGGGACACCCTGAAGAAGCCTAACATGCGTATTCATGGAATACCGGAGCAAGAATCTCAAATACCACCCCTGAGGAAATTTTTCAAACGATCATCAAGGAAAACTTTCCTCATCTAAAAAAAGAGAGGCCCATTCATATACAAGAGGCATTCCGCACCCCAAACAGATATGACCAAAATAGAAGCACACCGCGGCAAATAATAGTTAAAACACTCCACATTCAAGATAAAGAACTGGTGCTGAGAGCTTCAAGGGAGAAAAAACAAGTCACTTTTAAAGGCAAACCTATTAAAATAACAAATGACTTCTCAGTCGAAACAGTAAAAGCAAGAAGAGCTTGGAGAGACATACTTCAAGTATTGAATGAGCAAAAATGTCAACCCAGGCTGATTTACCCTGCACAACTATCAGTCATGATCGAGGGAGAAAGAAAAATTTTCCAGCACAAAGACAACTTTAAGGGATACATGGCCACCAAACCAGGCCTTCAAAAAATGCTAGAAATGATACTCAAGCGTGAAGAAAAAAACAGGCATATCCAGGAGAACAGAAGGCAAATATAACACCATTAAAAGCGAAGCAATATACTTATAAAAGCTACTGAACATAATAAATGTCTGGAATTAACAATAGTTTCTCCATTATAACACTAAATGTTAATGGACGTAATTCACCGATCAAGAGACACAGATTACAAACTTGGATTAAAAATCACAATCCATCAATCTGTTGCCTGCAAGAAACCCATCTCACCACAAAAGATAGGCACGCTCTAAAAATAAAAGGCTGGTCAACAATTCTACAAGCAAATGGAAGCAGAAAACAGGCAGGGGTAGCCATTATGCTATCAGACAAAGTGGATTTCAAACCAAAAAAAATTATAAGAGACACGGATGGATACTACATTTTAGTCACAGGTACAACTCACCAGGAAGATTTCACAATACTGAACATATATGCACCCAATACGGGCCCCTCCACATTCATTAAGAAAACCCTACAGCGTCTAAAGCATGAAATCAACCCCCAAACGATAATTCTTGGGGACTTCAACACCGCCCTCTCTACATGGGATAGATCAACAGGTCAAAAGCTTAACAGAGACACTTTGGAACTTAATCAAACCCTGAAAGAAATGGACCTCACAGATCTCTATCGAACTTTTCACCCACGCACCAAAGAATACACATTTTTCTCAGCAGCACACGGAACTTTCTCCAAAATAGATCACATACTGGGCCACAAAATGAATCTACACATATACAAGAAAGTTGAAATTCTAACCTGTGCCCTATCAGACCACCACGGCCTAAAGCTGGACATCCACAACACATCAAACAAGAGAAAATACACTAACTCCTGGAAACTTAACACTATGATGCTGAATGAGAACTGGATTCAGGAAGAAATTAAAAAGGAAATTCAAGATTTCCTGAAAGTGAATGATAACAAAAATACAACTTACCAAAATCTCTGGGACACAATGAAAGCTGTTCTAGAGGTAAGTTCATAGCTCTTAATGCCCACGTCAAAAAAATGGAAACATCAGAAATAAACAACTTAACAATGCTGCTTAAAGCTTTAGAGAAACTAGAGCAATCTGATCCCAAAAGCAGTAGAAGAGAAGAGATTAGCAAAATAAGGGGAGAAATATCTGAAATCGAGACTAAGAAAACGATAGAAAAAATCAACCAATCAAAAAGCTGGTTCTTTGAAAAAATCAACAAGATTGATACACCCCTAGCTAAACTAACCAAAAGCAAGAGAGAGAAAACCCAAATTAACAAAATTAGAAATGAACATGGAGTTATCACTACTGATACCCAAGAAATCCAGAGAATTATAACATCATATTTCAAAAACTTATACTCTGTGAAGTTTGACAACACAAAAGAGATGGATGAATTTCTAAGTAAACACAACTTACCTAAATTGAATCAGGAAGTTGTGAATTATTTAAATAGTCCTATAACATATAAGGAAATTGAGGAAGTAATCTCGAATCTTCCCTCCAAAAAATGTCCTGGACCAGATGGATTCAGCACAGAGTTCTACCAGACATTTAAGGAGTTAATAACACCAATACTCCTTAAACTGTTCCATCAAATAGCAAAGGAAGGAACACTACCAAATTCCTTCTATGAAGCTAATATCGTTTTAATCCCAAAACCTAATAAAGATTCACTTAAAAAAGAAAACTATAGGCCGATCTCCCTGATGAACACAGACGCAAAGATTCTCAACAAAGTCTTAGCAAATCGGATTCAAAAACATATTAAAAAGATCATTCATGGGGACCAAGTAGGCTTCATCCCCGGCACACAAGGTTGGTTCAACATACGCAAATCAATAAATGTAATTCATCATGTAAACCAGTCCAAAGTCCAACACCACATGATACTCTCGATAGATGCAGAAAAAGCTTTTGACAAGATCCAACAGCCTTTTATGATCAAAACACTAGAGACAGTAGGAATGGAAGGAACCTTTATCAATATAATAAAAGCGGTATACAACAAGCCCACAGCAAGGATTATGCTCAATGGGGAACAATTGGAAGCATTCCCACTTCGATCAGGAACTAGACAAGGCTGTGCACTCTCACCACTTCTATTCAATATTGTACTTGAAGTCTTAGCTGAAGCCATAAGACAAGAAAGGGACATAAGAGGGATTCAAATCGGCAAGGAAGAAGTCAAGCTATCCCTATTTGCAGATGACATGATCTTATACCTGAGTGATCCCAAAAACTCCACCAGGAAGCTCCTGGAACTAATTGAGAAGTTCAGCAGGGTGGCAGGATACAAAATAAATGTGCAAATATCAGAGGCCTTCCTATATGCCCAGAATGAAAGAAGTGAAAAAGCCTTGAGAGAAACAATCCCATTTACTATAGCCCCTAAAAAAATGAAATACCTTGGTATAAACCTAACTAAGGAGGTAAAAGACCTTTACAATGAAAACTTTAAAACCCTAAAGAAAGAAATTGCAGAAGACACCAGAAGGTGGAAAGACCTCCCTTGTTCCTGGATTGGCAGAATCAACATTGTAAAAATGACCATCCTACCAAAGGCAATATACAGATTCAATGCTATACCAATCAAAATCCCAAAGCAATTCTTCAAAGAAGTTGACCAAATAATCTCAAAGTTCATATGGAGACACAAACGACCCAGGATAGCAAAAACAATCCTGAGTAACAAAAACACAGCTGGAGGTATTACCATACCAAACCTAAGTCTATACTACAAATCCATAGTTATAAAGACAGCCTGGTACTGGCTCCAAAATAGACACACAGATCAATGGATAAGGATTGAAGACCCAGATATAAGCCCACAAAGTTACAGCCATTTGGTCTTTGACAAAGGGGCCCAAAGAATCCAATGGAAAAAGAACAGCATCTTCAACAAATGGTGCTGGCAAAACTGGATCTCCACATGCAGAAGATTAAAGCTGGACCCGTACTTGTCACCATGTACAAGACTTAATTCCAAATGGATCAAGGACCTTGATATCAGGCCAGAGACTTTAAAAACCATAGTTGAAAGGATAGGGAACTCCCTCGAGCTGATTGGGCTAGGCCAACACTTCCTAAACAGACATCCAATGGCACAATCACTGCTACCAACTCTCAACAGTTGGGATCTTGTGAAATTAAAGAGCTTCTGTTCAGATAAAGAGATTGTAACACGAGCTCAAAGGCAACCCACAGAATGGGAGAAAATCTTCACTAACCACATATCTGACAGAGCTCTACTGTCCAGAGTGCACAAAGAACTTAGAAAATTAAACTCCAAGGAAAACACTGGCCCAATTAAAAAATGGGCCCTGGAACTTCAAAGAAACTTTACCAGGGATGAAGTTAAAATGTCTAACAATTATCTTAAAAAATGCTCCACTTCCTTAGCCATCAGGGAAATGCAAATCAAAACTTCCCTGAGATATCATCTCACCCCGGTCAGGATGGCAAAAATCCACAATACAAACAACGACAAATGCTGGAGAGGATGTGGAGAGAGGGGAACTCTCCTACATTGTTGGTGGGAATGCAGGCTCATACAGCCACTCTGGCGAGCTGTCTGGAGATTCTTAAAGAAATTAAAGATTGAAATGCCATATGACCCTGCGATTCCACTTTTGGGAATAACCCCCCATGCAGCAGAGGTTCGCCTCGATAGCACAAGCTCGACCATGTTCATAGCAGCACTGTTTACAATAGCAAAGTCATGGAATCAACCTAAATGTCCAACAGTTGACGAGTGGATAAGGAAACTGTGGTACATCTATACAATGGAGTACTACTCAGCCATCAAAAATGATGAATTACTGGAATTTGCCGGGAAATGGATGTCATTAGAAAGAATTATATTAAGTGAAGTATCCCAAACCCAGAAAATTAAGCGCCGTATGTACTCCCTAATAGGTGGCTCCTAGTACCATACTCATCCAGCCCACATTGCGACACTCAAAAGTAAACCTATGAAACACAGTAATTGCAAGGATTATGAACAAGAGAGATGGGTTAGGAGGGCCACACCAGAAACAAGGAGAGAGGAGACCATGTTACAGCAGAGAAAATAGGCCTCTATCAAGGTCTGCAAGTAAGTAATGAGAAACCTGGTTAAGTTCACAGACGTCCTTTCCTGATCTCACCAGAAGGGGAGGGCATATAGTCTAGCAGATAAAAAGTAATCATTTTGCAAATGGGTGATGGACCCCTCCCTCAGGGAGGTTTCCTACTCTTATTACATCTACCCTTGAATGTGCTATTACAACAAGACTCCAGTTTAACAGCTTTTTGTCTCTGGCCAGGGGGTGACATACAGTGCCCAGCAGAATGGAGTGAAGGGAATTGCAGGAGCAGCAAAACTGCAAAAGAAAATCAACAAACCACAATCCAGAACTTCAGAGACTATATCAATCACATAGAACTAGGACAGCCTAATCTCTCCCCATCCTGGAGCTCAGGGACATTTGCGGAAGAGGGGGCGGTAAGATTGTAAGAGCAAAAGGATGGGTGGAGCAACGATTTGCAAGATTCTCAACAATAGTTGGGGCCAAAGCAATCATAATGGGACTTTGCATGCCCTGCGCAATGTCCAGCGCACTGTTGCCCTCATAAAGTCTAGCATCTGTTAAGGGCACCGAGACCCCTGGAGGCAAGGGATTGACAGCCATAGTAGTGATCTTATGCTTAAGGGGAACAAGAGAAAGGGCTTATGGAAATGCCACTGGGTCCTATATGGCATCGGAGAAGGAGGACCCAATGGAGAGTTAGGCTGTTACAATAAAGGACTCTCTGGGAATTGGGGGGAGGCCACTGGGGGAAGGGAGAGGGAGGAGGGGGGAGGGAGGGAACTGGTAAAAAATTTTAAATGTATAATTAAATTTTTAATAAAAAAAAAAGAAAGGGTTTAGGGAAATGCCACTGGGTCCTTGTACGTCATCGGAGAGGAGGTCCAGAGGAGAGTCAGGCATGCACAAGAAAGGACTCTGGGAATTGGGGCAGGAGGTACGGGGGGATGGGGCGGGAGGGGTGAGGGGAGGGAGAACAGAGGGTTTGGGGGGAGGAGGAGGGAGGGAGGGAACTGGTGTACCTATTAAGTTTGTATGAGCTGAAATAATAATAAAAAATGTATAAAAAAAACAAGAAGAGTTAAGGCAGAATTCACATATGTGACATCAAATCAAATTATCTAGTTTTCATTCACTTTTGTGATGGTTCATATTGATTATCAACTTGACAGGATCTAGAATCACCTAGGAAACATGCCTTCAAGCATGTCTGCAAGGGAGTTTTAGATTAGGTAAATTGAAATGGGAAAATCTACATTAAATATAAAAAGCACCATCCCATAGGCTGTTGTTGAATGAATGAAAAGTAGAAAGCAAGCTTAGCATCACCATTATTTCTCTGCATCCTGACTATGGATGTAATGTGATCAGCTACCCCTGGAGGGGGCTGGTGCAGAGGGGTGGGACCTATTTCCTTACTCCAAATGTCAAATCTCAAAGAAGTCCCTAAATGACCATAGCTATTGCACATTCTTGAACCAATTAATGTACCCAGGAATGTAGAGAAATCTTACAGATCCAACATAGTTGACTTGTTTTTCTGTTCAACTATATTATGAACATCTTATGGAGAGAAGTTAAACATCATTAAGACCTAAATCCTCAGCCCCTAGAATAATACATGAACTATAACAAACATTAGATGAATGTTTGATAGATAAGTAAATGTGGAGTGTATGTGTGTGTGTGTGTGTTTATACTGTTTGTCTTTCTGTTATAACAAAAGGACTGAAAAATCACGTAAGACTGAATTTCATTTCTTTCTCACAAAATAATTCAGCTAGAGGAAATAGAACTGTTTTTTTTTTTTAATTAGTTCTACAGGGACTGAAGAGATGACTCAGGGGTTAAGATTCTGCCTTACAATCAGAAGGACCTGAGTTTGGATCCCAGATCCCAGGTAAAAAGCCAGACAGAAATGATGTTGGCCTACACATGCAGCCTTGAAAGGCAGAACCAGGGAAATCCCAGAGCAAAGCAAAAAGGAGGTAGAAGCAATCCAGAATGATTCCTGAAGTCACCCTTGGACCTCCCAGGCACACCCTCTGATACACATAGACACCACACCACACCACACCACACACACACACACACACACACACACACACACACACACACACACGTGTGCACCAAGCAGCAACCAGGTATTTCTAACTGAGCAATGAGATCAACATCTCATTCCAAGCAACATTGCAGAGGAGTCGATATTCACATTCCAGTCAGCAGGAGGATGAAATGCTCCTAGAAGCAAGTTAGTGCCTATCCTTCCAGGGCAAGCTCAGATGTTGCACCTATCACAGATGTTCCTATTCCACCATTCAGAACTTAGTTACTTTGTCACAATTAGCCACAAAGTAGGCTGGGATATAATCGTTAGTATTCCAGTATTCCGACAGAAAGTATAACATCTCTGACACTGTTTTCTTTTCTTTAACAATGCGAGGTTTCATCCCAATTGTGCATGCAATAACGATTCAAACTTTCCTATACAGTCTCTGTAAGCAATTCACTGGGCAGAACCGATAGGACAGAATGCTAGGAGTAAGACTTTATCAGAGGGCTATTAGACATTTGGGGTCTGAGAAGCAATGTGAGGCAGTCTACAAGATGGAGAATCAGGGAAATCAGTAGCTTAGCTGAGTCTAAGCCCAAAGGCCAGGTGCAGTAAGCAAGCTGATGGTGTCATTCTTAACCAAAAGCCTAAGAACTAAAAAGCAAGGGAAGGTTAGCCTGTATTCAAGAGTGCAAAGGTCAGAGAACCTGGAGTTCTGTCAAAGTAGGGATATCTCAGCTTTGGAAGAGAGAAACCAAGGATCCCTGCTTCTGCTTTTTATGTTTATTTGGTGCCCAGCTAGCATCATAGATGCTGCCCTCTCACATTGAGGGCAGAGTTTCCATTCCAAAAGAGAGAAGTTGAAGAAAGGAAGGAAGTAGAAGTCTTTTCTGTTTCAAGGTTAGGGAATAATCTTTCTTGGATCACTGTTCCAGCCTCTGGACTCACAGGGATGACAGCCATCTTCCAGGCCCACTGAGACAGCAGTGTTTCCACAGTTCTACTGTCTCTTTATGGGCCTAAACACTTCTCTTTTTATGGCAGTCTTGCTTTGAGATATAGGGATTTGGGGTTTCTAAATATGAAATTTGGAAATGATGCAATTCATTCCCCAACTAGTAACAAGAAATAGACTGGAAGTGATGCATAAAAAAGCCCATAGGAGGTGGTGGGAGACGTAATAGGCAATGGATAAATGTCTATCCTAGAGCTTAATTCACACAAGTTCACTTAAGTTTCGAAATGATCCTGTGAAACAGACAGTGTAGGTTGAGCATCCCCAGAATTCAAAATCTCCAAGTCCTGTGATCACTGACATGACTCCACAAGTGAAAAATTCAACACCTGGTCTCAAGTGATGTGTCACTGTCAATATGCACAAAAAATTAAAAATATCATATCAGATTACCTTTTGGCTACTGCATAAGATGTACATGAACCATAAATAAGTTTTGTATTCAGACTTGGGTTCCAACCTTACGATATTTTAATACATGTGCAAATACTCTAAAATTTGAAAAAAAAATCGATAACCCAAAACTCTTATGGTCCCCAACATTTTGGATAGTGGATACTTATTCCTGTTTCCAAGGAATGAAACTAAGGCACAAGAACAACGGGAGCCATGAATTTTCACCCAGAGTAAATGCTCTTAATCTTATTTATAGAGCATGTAATCTTATGTTAGAGAAAAGCCAAAAGGCAGTCAGGTTATAGAGTGCTTTCAATACCAATGTGAAATATTTGGGGATTAATTCTGTAACAGCTGAGGAGCCAATGTAATACAATAATCTTTCTCTTCAGAACTTCAACAATATGTAGTGTGAACTAAAACAGAAATAAGCCCAGTCACCATTACGTTTCCTTCATAAGATTATAGAAACAGAAATTTTGTAATACATGAATGACCTTCATTGATTTTAAGAAGACACTTATCCCCATCATTAAACATTTACAATACACTTAAAACTAATATGAAGCTAGTTTTGTTCCTCGTATGTCCCCTATATTAACAACAAAATATCAGGAAAGCTTATATAATATGAATGATAGAAATAATCATTTGGTCACAGTAGTGTTCAGTATATATTGGCTTTGATTGTTTCTAAGGTCATATGCCATCAATGTTGTAGTGTGATCTTCCATATTTGAAAAATAAATATTCAAGAAGTTTAATAACTTAACAAAAATCATAAAGATGACAGCATAGAGATGTTCATATGGAGGTCTAGCTGTGCAGCCTGAGTGCTTAACTACATGGAAGAGACGTCTTAATGATTTAATCGAAGTGCGAAGAACTTACAATAAACTGTATGTGTTAAGCTTTGAAGCAAATGCATACCTGTTGAATCATCACAAATCAAAATCACACTCTTATTTTTAAGGCTTTGTATGAAATTGATCATATGGTAGGTATGATTTTTTTTACTTAGTCTCCATCACTCAATTTAAAATTTTGAAATTTCACCCAGGTTTACATACATGTATGTATTTCTTTTTTGTCAGGCAATATTCCACACTTTCCTTACACATATTGACATCATCTGGTTATTTTCTCATTGGGACTATGACAAATAAAGCTGATGTGAGTTTATGTACATGTGTATGTGAGTTAATTCCATCTCTTACAGAAATAAATAAGAAAATAGCTGAAGCATATACTAATTACACTGAGTTTTTAAATAAACTGCCAACTCTGCCTAAGTAGTGATATCATCTTACACATCCATCAACAGCCTGCGAGAGGTACCCCAGGTTCTTATCCACATTTGACATGCTTTAAATTCAGATATTGTGACCCGTGTCACACTGGAGCTTTAAGTTCATTTCCATAATGGTTAATGTTTTCAAGCAACTTTTCAGGTGTTTTATGTGTGTATGTAAACACAACAGGATACTTGAGTGTGTGAGTCTGTGGAGGCCCAATGGTAATTGGAATCATCCTGATTATTCTACCTCCTTATTCCTTTGCTCTGGAGTTTTCCTGGCTCCACCTTCCAGGGCCAGGATTACAGGCCACCAGCATTAACACCCACCATTTTTACATGAGATCTGGGGATTTGAACTCAGGTCCTTTTGTTTTCCCAGCAGTCTGTAATTACTAAGCCATCTTCCTGGACCTTCAGATGCTTATTTATCATGCACTTCTTTGGAGAAGCTTCTGTTCAAAAAATGGTTTGTCTAATTAGTAGGAGTAGAATTTGTCACTGTAGTAGTCACCAGTCATAGAGTAGTGGTCATAGTAAATTCTAAACATTTTCTGTATATTCTAGATACAAATTTTTATCAGATAGTCAGTTCACAAACACTGTATCATAGTCTGTGAATATCTTTTTATTCTCTTGATACTGTTTCTTGTATCACTTGTTGCTTTTATAAACAATATTCTTATGCTGTTTTTAAGACATATTTCCAGGAAATGGAAGAGCAGTGAATGGACAACAGCAGCCAGTCAGAATGCAGAGAATCAGTGATCCTCCATGTTTACCTGAAATCAAGCCAACCTAATCTCTTCCTATCCTATGGCTAAGGAACTTTGCAGAAGATTGTAGAGTCTGAAGATGGAAAGGTCCACTGTTGGACAAGACATTCCACTCAAGACAGGGCTGCTGCATCCAGGAACTCACTGCAATGAGACTTGTCCTTACCAGACCTGTATAATGACTGACATACCAACATGCCCCCATAGACTAATGAGTAATAATTACATGCAGTGGAAACTTTGGGAGCTAGGACTAGATGTGTGAAGAATGCTCCTATCAGTGGGACAGCCCAAGGAAGGGCTACTTGGTATGTCACAGAGGCCTGAACCCCCACAAAAGTAGACAATCCAGAGAGAATCCTGGGGCCCATAAAAGTGGACAGGCAGGAGGGTGGGAAGTTGTGGGATGGATTAGTGAAAGCAGGGAAGGGGGGAAGGAAAGGAGGGAGACAGAGATAGGTTCTCAATATGCTTGTAAAACTAGAAAAAATAAAAATACATATTTCCAACCTATGGCCATGATAACTTTCTACTTTTCTAGGAGGGAGACAGAGATAGGTTCTCAATATGCTTGTAAAACTAGAAAAAATAAAAATACATATTTCCAACCTATGGCCATGATAACTTTCTACTTTTCTTCTGTAAGTTTTATAATTTCAGGTTCTACATTTATGATTATGGCACATTTTTAGCTCATTCTAATTTGTGGCAAAAGGAATATATCCAAATAAATTGTTTCATATGTGTCTATCCATTTGTTCCAGCAACTCCGTTGAAAAAAAGAAAGCTTTCCTCCACCAAATTGCTTTTATCATTCAAAAAAGAAATCAATTACCCACTTACATGTGAGCCAATTTCTAAACTGTCTTTGATTCCATTAAACTATGTGTCTATCATGACACCAATATTATATTTTCTTGGCTGATACAACTTCATAAGACTTCAGGTAAAGAAAGATAAGTCCTCCAACTTTGTAATTTTTTTCTTTTTCCATCACCATGTGTATGGGAGAGGAGGGTACGTGTGTGTGTGTGTGTGTGTGTGTGTGTGTGTGTGTGTGTAAGTATGTGTTCTTATGTGTGATGTGGGTTTATGTGTTTCCAGGTGTGCATGCACATGTGTACACACATATATGGAGGTCCTCCTTCATTATTCCACCTTATTCCTTTGAGACTGAGTCTCTAATCAAAGTCAGAGTTCACAACAGGGCTAGTCTGGTTAGCCAGCTTGCTCTGGAATTTCCAGTCTCCACCTTCTGAGGATAGAATTATAGAAGGGCAGCCACATCCACCAGCCATTTCTGTCATTTAATGTGGGATCTAAGCATCAGGACTCTAGTCCTTTTGCTTCCATAGCAAGCACTCTAATCACTGAGCAGGTCCCAGAATATGTTAGTGCATATTCTTCTATCTAGTCTACTTGCTTCTAATTTCCATATGGATTTCCCAAATTGACTTGTCAATTTCTACAATTTGCCTGTTGAGATTGTGTTAAATACATGGATTGATTTAGGAACAATTAATATGCTAATATAGTCTTCCAATTCATAAGCAGAGTATATCTTTCAATTAACTCGTGTCTTCTTTAATTTCGCTCAGAATAATATACAGTTATCAGTGTGCAAGTTATAGACATCTTTAGTCAGATTTATCCCTAAAAGTATGACATCTGCCTTGTTTTATTTTAGCCCTTTTTATTGTTTCAATTACTGAGTCTTTCTTGCTAGTATATAAGAATCCAATGCTCAACTCAAACCCATGCTCATTTCTATCACTTCTATGTAACCAACTGACAATTTTATACAAGAAAGTTACTAGACACAAGGGCGAGCTGGTTACATCATATTGCCCAGTCCTCTAGGAAGTTATCTGAGCAATGCATAGTAGTGAAACCATAGGTACCTTTTGAATGAATAAGTCAGTGCAAGACTGAAGGTCAGAACAAATGTAGATGGGAAAGATAAGAAGATGGCGCCACCCAAATTGAGGAGTCTTGCTAAAAGAGAGCTTTTTATTCAACCCAGGAGATAGGAATTGTGTCGGCAATGTAAAAAGATAGGTAGTAAGTTGGCTTAGTTGGTAAAGACAAACTGTGTGCAAACCAGGCAACCTGAGTTAGATCCCTAGAGCCCACATGATGTAAGGAGACAAAGTTGTCCTCTTCTTACATGTTTTGTTTTGTTTGTTTTTTGTCCAGGTTCTTGTGCTCAGGAGTCAAATATTGAAACCAGAATACACATAGAAGATTGAAGATTTTATTCGAGGAGAGAAAGAACAGAAATCACGGACATGGAAGACATGAAGTCTGTGAGGGGCAAGAGACTCAAAGCATGGCCCCAGGGTCAGGGGTATTTATAGGGTTAGGCATGCCTGGGAAAAGTGGCTTTTTCTTATTGGTTAGCTCCAGTTTTTGCAAACCTGATTGGGGCTTTTGGTCTCCTACATTCCTTTGGTCTGTTCATATGGTAACTCAGCCCAATAACCTCATGGTGGACCTCATGATAGAGCTGTTTCTTTTGAGGAACTTAAATTATTTGTAATGGCGAGATCATCTCCATATCTTTTTATCTTAAATCCAGTCCCTCCAGATTAATAGGGTATTTTTCTCTTTTACATTCTGACCTCCACATACATGCTGTGCAGGAATGTGCCTTCTCTCTTTCTTTCTCTCTTTCTCTCTCTTTCTTTCTCTCTTAAGTAAGTAAAATATTGTTTAAAAATAAGAAAAGAATTATAGAGACAAAGCAAATGATAGTTCCAAGGAATGTGGGGAGGAATATTAGATATTATTCAATAATTTTTTCAGACAAATAAAAAGAAAGTTGTGGTGAGAATGCATCATCAGTTAAGAATGTGACTTTGGGGCTGGAGAAATGGCTCAGGGATTAAGACTCAGTCTCCCAAGCAGAAGGTCCTGAGTTCAGATCCCAGGTCCCACATAAAAAACGACAAGCAGAAACCATGTTGGCCTGCACTTCTGGCCCTGATGGGCAGAACCTGGGAAATCCCAGAGGGAAGCAAGGAGGTAGAAGCAATCCAGGATGATTCCCAAAGTCACCTCCACAGGGACACCATAGTGCCCTCTGATACACACACACATACACATAAAATATTTAAAAACAAAAACAGAGTGTGATTTTGAAATTAGACAGTTTTAGAGCAGCCATGCTGGGAAGGTCTTTGAAGGTCTTCAAGGTAATCCCCTACTGCTGGGATTATCATGAAGGAATATACCCAATTAATCTGGTCTTCCACAAGGTAAACTGGGCTGGGCCCCCAATATGAACAGACCAATGAGAATATAGGGAACCAAAAGTTCCAATCAGGTTTGCTGAAAACAGAGCTAACCAATGAGGGAAAGTACCTTTCCTCCACACATACTATAAATAACCCTGACAGCCATCTTTGGATCCCTTGCCCCTTACAGACTGTATGTGTCTGAGTTCCTTTCCAGTTTTCTTGCGCCTCATGGGACTCCACGTCTGGAGTCCATGAGTTCCTTTCAACTTCCTTGCCCCTGGTGAGACTCCATGTCTAAAGTCCATGAGTTCCTTTTATTTCCCGTTCCTGTCATGGATTCCATGCCTGCAGTGTATGAGTTCCTTGTCCCTTGCAGATTCATACTGGTAAGTTCCATTTTTTCCTCTAATAAACTCTGTCTTAAATCTCTACATGTGTTCTGTTTTCAATCTTAGACTCCTGAAACCAAGAACCTGGACATAGACCCCAGAAAATCTGCAACAAAATCATAGAATTAGCCAGGTTTGCAAAGTTTATAACAATAAAGACCACTCCTTTAAAATAGCAGTGCAATTTATTTTCCCTAAACTTCTAATAATACAGTACTTAACTATGATAGTGGTCATGGTGGTAGTGGAATGCTGGAAATTATGACAAGGGTCTTTTTTTTGTATATTAGATATAATGTACATGAAAGTTATCTACAGAAATCTCAATCACTTTCAAACACCCTTCTCCTCCCTGCCCCTCTCACCCCCCCCACCAAGGCTGGCTATTCCCTTCCGGAAGCCACCCATCTCTCCCTGCCAGCCCCCAGACAGTTGCCACTCTATTTCCTGCCACTGTTCCTCCTGGCATCCCAGCCTTTTCATTTTCCTTCTGCCAGAAGCAGAATTTCTTCCCAATCAGCAAAAGCAGTTGAAACATTTCAACTCAAATGCAGAAACTGCTTTCTTAACAATTGTTTCCAAAGAGTAAGATGCTTAAGGCTTCTCTTTCTTGAGCCATTCTCACTGTCTGAACCTCAGTTGAGAAGAATGGGATACTTAAGTTTTCTCCTTAACAAATAGTGTTCAGTACGGACCCCTCGGGCTGGTCAGCATTTATGAAATGCAGCGATCCATAGCATATGGAATCAGCCCCAGGGTCCAGAGACCATGCTGGGATATGATAACTAAGCTCCTGTTTATGGACAGGTACTAAAGAACAACAAAGCCAGACAGATTCTGCTCACTAACGCTGCTACAATACAAAAGAGAAACACAAGGAATATGGTAGTCGTGGATAAGCTTATTACTCAGACTTATATTAGTGTCCTTTCCACTGATGGAGAGTCTTTAGGGACTTAGCTCTCTAGGTACGGAGAAGACATCTCACAAATAGACAGTCCCTTCATAGTTGTGAAGTTACTTTCCACAGAGGAACTTCTAGCCCTGTTTTCACAGCTTCTTCGGTTTCTCAAAACACCACCTGACCATAATCGTCACAGCAAAGAAGCACATCATAGGGTGCATAGTCTGTGCTCCTACACATATTTTAGGATAGTGTGTCCTAATCCCCATCATTGTTCCAAAGAACAAATAATACTACCATTGAAGACATAATTACTCTAAATCCACTACATTGGTAAAAATTACGATAGGCAGATCATTAAAAATAAATACTGGCTCTGGCTCAGCCCAGAACTAAGCAGGAATACCTACATCCAGTAATCATGCTTTAATTTTGTCTTAATCATTTTCTATATTGGAGAATCTTATTAGGCCGTATGCACTAGTGTATCAAGGGTCAAGAGGAAGTTCTTGTTGGAAGTGAATAGGTTGTTACCAAAGAATTCAGTGTTGGGGTGAACCATACTATCCTATAATAATTTCATGTTTACACATTACAGCTCTGTTAAATTTATTGTGTGTGTGTGTGTGTGTGTGTGTGTGTGTGTGTGTGTGTGTGTGTGTACAAGGGCGTACACTTTAACTGTTTGAGACTGTGGAAATTCAGGAGTGCCACTGGGAATCATCTTGGATTGCTCTACCTCCTTATTACTTTTTCTCTGGAGTTACTGCTTAAATAACTTTAAGATCTGTCACTTGCCTCACCCATCCGGCTTCCTGGTCACCAGAAAACCTCTTGCCTCCATCAGCATTGTGGCAAAGCAAGCTGAGAACAAGCTGAGTCCAACTTGTAAGGCAGTGAAGAGAACCCAGGAACTCTGCATCCCAGATCCACATCTGCTTTCCACGTTTAATAAAAATTCAGTATTTCCTGAAAGAAAGAATAATTTCTATTAGGTAATTTAGAATAGGAATTTTAGTTAGGATAGATTTCTTTTTTAGGCAATTTTAGACAACGTAGAAAGGCTGGGAAGGTCTTTTGACTGTTACTACCACAGTTATGCAGAAATTGGGACCAATCCATGCCACACACACACACAAAATCACCAACTTCCTCCAACTCTTTATTTATAAAAGGATATTAATATGAGCTCCTCAAATGCAAAGGAGTTAAATTCTTCAAAAGAAACAGCTCAACCCAACTGGACCACATATGAACAGATCAATTAGATATAGGGAACCAAAGGCCCCAATCAAGTTTACAGAAACTAGAAGTAACCAATAAGGAAGAGACACTTGCCCAAGTTCATAAATAACTCCCGAGCCTGCCAGCCATCCTACGGCTTCTTGCCCCTGTGGACTCCATGTCCAGCGTGCCTTCTTTTTCTCCCCTAATAAACTCTGCCTTAATCCTCTACACATGCTCTGGTTCTAATCTCTGAATCCAGAATACAAAATCCTGGACATGAAAGCCTACAACATTTTCTAAACAACCGGGAGCTCTTCCCTAGGCTTTCCTACATTAGACAAGAAGAGCATACGTCAACGTAGATGTGCACAAAGCCACAGCAAAACTTAAAAAACTGAGCTGGGATATGGTTCAATGGTTAAAACCTTTGCTTCCAAAGCAAAAGAAACTGAGTTCAGATCCCCAGATCTCAAGTAAAACATGCCTGGTAGATACGGCAGCAGCCTGCAATTCCCAGTCCTGAAAGACAGAGCCTGGGAAACCCCGGAGTAAAACAGTAAGGAAGTAGAACAATCCAGGATACTTCCTATGTCACCCTTGGGCCTCTGTAGGCATGAACTCGAGTGGTCTCTGGTACCATGCATACATACATACACATACCCACACACATACTAAGAGATTTCTTTGTTTAAAATGGGTGGGGTGGTGATGGAGCAAAGGAAGTGGGTGGGGGTGGGAGGAGCAAAGGAGAGAAGGGAAAAAGGGAACTAAAACAAACAGTGGAGGGGAGGAAAGGAAGGAGAGGGAGCCTTGGTGGGCGCTGTCTGTAGAGGAAGGGAAGAAGTTCAGTATCCTTTCTCCTCTGCCTCAGGCTCACTTGACTGGAAAAAAAATGTCACTTTCCTCAATGCCCGAAAGGTAAGCACTGCCGGGTCCTCCAAGCCTGTGGCTAGAGGGAAACCGGAAAAGGGGAAAAGGTTGCAGAATGTCTGCCTGGGAGTATATGCAAACTAAATCAAATGTATTGTTCAAAATTTACAGTGGGTCATCTCTTCTTTCTTCTTATTTCTTTTCAATATCGAATGAAGGGCCGCCCAGCAAGGTCAAACGCCCCTTATTAATGAGGCAGTGCTGGGGCTCTGTCTCATTAGGGCACTCAGAACGGTGCATTTACTGCAATTTGCAGCACTTAATAGAGAAAGGTCAGAGCGGGTCACGTTCAATTTCCACTTGGCAGAGGGAGGAAAAATGGAAGCAATTCATTTGCACAAATTTGAATAATTCTTCTCCGTCTCCTTTTCTTTATCTACTTATGGATAATTCCTGCATCTTACCTCACTCACAATCATTTCAGAGCTGCCAACTGCCGGATTTCTATGAAGGCAGTAATGGAGCTGACAGATTCTCTGCGTCCAGGTGTCAAAATAAAGCCACTGGCTCCTTCCCCCGCCCCTTTCTCACAACAGGGAATAGGAGTTGCCTCTAGTGGGCTCTTAAACTTATCATAAATGTATCAAGATTGCTGTGGGCCATGAAACAGCTGTAGACAATTAATCTTTCCACAATTCTTCGGCATAAGAATTGCTTTCCCCCTGCAAAGTAACATCTGCCGCGCCGAGGTGATTATTCACGGCCGGTGGGCGCCACCATAGTTTTATGCATAGAGCCATCAGTGGCAATGAAGCAAAATTTATAGTTTTCCCTGGTTCAGTAAAAATAACATTTCGGCTGCATTAAAACATCATCCATCAGCATTGTCCCCGAGACCAAGGCCTCATCTCATCCAGAGAAATTAAAAAGTATTCATTTTAATGCTAACTTCTGAAGCTTGCAATGGCATTACTGCCCATGAGGTGGGAGGGGGTCATCAAAGAGGAAGAAGGGAGAAAGAAAAGCTGAGTACTAAATGTGCTACTAGCTAATGAGGGTGCCCCAGCGACTGGGACTGTGGGCTCTTATTTATTCATAACCCCCGAATGCTTAATCAAAAATCTTTGAATCAAATTGAACAACTGAAGTTATTTCACTGAAGCAATATAATTCCTTGCTTCAAAAGAAAGGGATGAAATGGATGCCAAGGCCACAGCTGCCTTTTCCAATGTAGTAGGCATTTTCTTTCTTTAGAACAGTCGTCTAAGCATTTGTCTTTTGAAGTAAGATTCACTAGCAAGGGAGGGGAAAGCGAGCCAGGGTTCCTGAGCCTTACTCTGTGTCTTGGCATGCATGGGAATTTCTCTGAAAAGAAAAGAATCATCCTGTACCTTATATCTCTACTTATAGGAAAATGGTGCAGGTAGAGGATAGAGGATCAGGAGTTCAAAGCCAACCTGATCACATATTAAGCTTGAGGCCAGTAAGTTTGAGATCCTGTCTCAAGAAATCAACTAGCTCACTAAGTTGAAAAAAATAAATAAATAAGTAAAATGGTAAGTTTTAGAAGTCAGGTCTTGGATTTTAATCAAATAAACTAAAGGCAGAGAAGGAAAGTCATGGGGTCATCTGGTCTACCCAAGTCTTTGTACACAGTGTAGATCTCAGAATACAGCAATTTGCAAATAAAACATAACGTCATGTCCACAGGACACTGGCCACAGTTCATTAAGCCGTTCTTAGATTACTTACCTTTTTTAAGTGCCATGTAATGAGTCTATCCAGTCAATGTTTATTTTAGCAATATGTTCCAAATGCCATGTCATATTCTGGGAATTCAAACACATATAAAGCAGAAGCCCTTTCTTTGGGCAGCTCACAGTGCAGGAACAAATCACGTAGATGGATAATGACAATACAGTAAAAGTGATGATACAATAAAAGCATAAACAAAGATCTACAGTTGCACAGAAAGCACAGTTATTCGGCTGGGAAAAAAATGAAGGAAAAATTCAGTTCAATACAGTTTAGAAAAACAGAGTAGTGAAATACCCACCAGTGGAGCCATTCATTTTGTATCATTCAAACTTAACATCTTACTATTTGAGGTGATAAACGAATTGACTTAGAAAGTCACCAAAAATTGCTAAGAAGTGATAAAGTAGAAGGTAAAATTTTGAGTCAGTGCTGCACCTCACGTTTCCATGGTGCCGCCTTTAACTGAGGTTTTATAAGGTGCGAGGCTCTATAAAGGCTCTCTCAGAATCGATGTTTGTTCTTGGCATGTTTTCATCCCAAAGTGAAAGCTAATCATTTTTCACTCATTGGAGATTCTCCTAATTTCACAGTCAATGAAACACAGATTTCACTGCATGCCAAAAGCTGAATTTCACAAAGGTCAAAGGAAAAGTTCAAGTTGCTGTGTCAGTGAGTCTCAAACCACAGCATGAGATGTGCTGACTGTCACAACAGAATAACCTTACTCGGGGTGACTCCTCACTGACAGGCACCTCCAGGACAGCATACATCCTCGGCTCCATGCACATAGCTGAAAAGTACTCCAGCATCTTAGACTTGATTCTTCAGTCTTTGGTTTTCCAAAGATACTTAGTGACCTTTGAGGAAAGAGTGCCTATAACTCTCTCCCATGGGCTTATGCTTAGTCAAATTTAATGTGTGTATGTGTATGTATATATATGGTTGTCACATTCCACTGTCACTCTTAGACTACTTATATTTTTCTAAATTCTCATGTAAAAAGACTATCCAGCCCACATATAATTTTGTAATGTTTTAAATCCCATATATATATACATATATGTGTGTATATATATACATATATTATATATTCTGTGCAACAGTAGATCTTGTTTATGCTTTCATTATATCGTCACATTACTATGTTACAATTATTTGTCTGTGTGATTTTTTTCTTAGACTTTGAGCCATTCAAAGGCAGAGTCTATGGTTTATGTGTGCTTGAACTCCCAGCATGTAACATAGGACTTAGAATATATATTCACATGCATATACACTTACATATTCAATATAATATATTCAAAATGTACATCATGTAAGTTTAATATATAATAAATTCAATATACATTGAATATATAGAATTTTTAATAAATTTTGAGCATTTATATTATAAATACATATTTTATAAATAACTTAAAATAATATTAAATGTATGTAAATGTGTAAGCAATCCTATAAAGGTATATCTCTGAATATGCCCTATTCAGATATATAGACATGCTGAAATCTCACCATACAATCTTTCATAGTGTATGAGCTCTTCAGCCCTTGTTGAAAGTATGTAAATAGAAGTTCCATACAAGACCTTCAATCCAAAGCCAACCACACAATAAAAAAATAATTCCTGAAAAAAAAAAGTTTGCTATATTGGGTGTATAGTAAGCATGTCTAAATCCTTTTTATAAATCTACAAAACTGTAGGAATACAGATCAGGGAGACTGGTTAGTTTTTTATTTATTTGTTTGTTTGAGGCTTGATGTGGCCTCAAACTCACAAATTCTGGAATTTCAGACATGCACCTCAACAGCTAGTAGTATTGTTTTAAAAGATTAAGTCCAGAATGGACTAAGGAGTGAAAAAAATTCTGAAGAGGAAATACATCTTTTCAGCTGTTCACTGTCATCATAGACAACTTTCTGTGTGAATGGGTGATGTTACTGAGTGCAAAAGTCAGTACAAGCAGCCCTGCTTTGCTTCTGGAATCTCCATCGGAGATTGCTTAGGACAGTAAGATGCCAATGTAACAGATTAAAACACATCAAGGGTAGAAGATGTTCAGGAAATGTCCAGCAGTTCTTCATAAGTTCACATGTCAGGACCTGAAAGGATCACTTTTCAGGGTATTGAAAAAACCACAATGATCTTCAAAATCCCAAAGCATCGAAAGAAAGGAAAATGCCCACATACTAGATGCATTTTGCAAAGAAATTAAAAGTGGATTCAGTACGTATTTTATACTGAATCCAAGGATGCTTATGCACTACAAGGTTTGCAAACATTGGACAATGAAAAGAAGATTCACTTTGGATAGGCTAGACTGACCCCAGTTCTCTAGGGATTACTCAGTGGCAAATAAGAAGGCCAAAGGTGTGTTCCAACTTCATTTATTCAAAGTATTTCACCAAAAAAAAATGCTTCAGACTTTGTATTCAAGATAAAGACATGTGACATAGAGACAGTAATTGCAAGGATTATGAACAGGAGGGATGGGGTAGGAGGGCCACACCAGAAACAAGGAGAGAAGGGACCATGTTACAGCAGAGAAAATAGGCCTCCATCAAGGACCCAAATAAGTAATGAGACATCTGATTAAGTTCACAGACTTTTGTTCCTGATCATTTACTACTGAGGGGGTATGATCTCACCAGAAGAGGAGGGCATATAGTCTGGCAGATAAAAAGTAACCATTTTGCAAATGGGTGATAGACCCCTCCCTCACTGTGGTTTCCCACTTTTATTACATCTACCTTTGAATGTGCTTTTATCATAAGACTCTAGTTTAACAGCTTTTTGTCTCTGGCCAGGGGGTAACATACAATGCCCACCAGGATGGAGTGAAGGGCATTGCAGGAGCAGAAAAACTACAAAAGAAAATCAACAAACCACAATCCAGAACTTCAGAGACTCTATATCAACCACCTAGAACTAGGCCTGACTAATCTCTCCCCATCCTGAAGCTCAGGGAAATTTGCGGAAGAAGGGGCGGTAAGAGTGTAAGAGCAAAAGGATGGAAGGAGCAATGATATGTAAGATACTCCATACTAGTTAGGGCCGAAGCAATCATAATTGGACTTTGCATGCCCTGCGCATTGTCCAATACACTGTTGACCTCACAAAGTCTAGCATCTGCTAAAGGCACCAAGATCCTTGGAGGCAAAGGATTGGCAGCCACAGCAGTGTTCCTATACCTAAGGGGACCATGCGAAAGGGTTCAGGGAAAGGCCACTGGGTCCTTGTACGTCATCGGAGAGGAGGGCCCAGAGGAAAAGCAGGCATGCACAAGAAAGGACTCTCTGGGAATTGGGGCAGGAGGCACTGGGGGATGGAGAGGGAGGGGGTGGGGAGGGGGAGCAGGGGGTACAGGGGGAGGAGGAGGGAGGGAGGGAACTGGTGTACCTATTAAGTTTGTATGAGCTGAAATAATAATAAAAAATGTATTAATAAAAAAAGATAAAGACATGTGGGCTGTATGAACTAGAATGTGCAAAATTCATAGTTGGCTGAACAGTATTAATTAAGTAACAGAAGGAATCTTGAGGAAGCTGGTATTCTGGAACACAGGGACAAGAATCTGTATTAGCTTGGAGAAGCAGTCTTCCTCTTCCATTATCACTGGTCTAGACTGAGAGGATCTGTTAGTATGCAGGGCTGCCAGACTCACAACCCTTAAATGAGTTCAGAACTGACTGATGAGCCAAAAGAGCTAAGATCAAATGTAGTAAAATAAATGTAAAGTCCAACATCCATATTCAATAAACTTCAGCCCCCAAGCCAACAACTGTGATCTAATAAAAAAAACTATTAAGACCAGGGATGGCCCAACTATCTTTTAACAATCCACAAACAAGTTTCTAATCTTCATTCTAGACAATTTAATAATATGTTGCCTATAAACTATAAGAACAAGGATAGGAAAAAGATTATTATACAGGCAAAAAGATTAGATACCCAGAAAGTAAAAGAAAGTGAAATTTCACTTGTTTTTGCAAGCACTCTATCATTGCTCTACATCCCTGGAAACTATTTTTTAAAATGTAATAAAACTAGTGCAGGGTTCCTAGATGCAGCAGTCCTGCCTTGAGTGGGAGGATGTCTTGAACTCACTGCAGTGAGACTTGTCCTTACCAGACCTGAATAATGATTAACATGCTAGCATGCCCCCATAGAATATTGAGAACTTAGGAGAGATAAGAATAAACAGTGGAAACCTTGGGGACTAAAGCTGGATGAGTGAAGGGAAATACCCCTATCAGTGGGTTGGCCTGAAGAGAGGCAATTTTAAGCCACAGAGACCTGAACCCCAACAAGAGTAGACAAGGCAGAAGCAACCCTAGGATCCATAGAAGCAGACAGGCAGGAGGGTGGAAGGGTGTGGGATAGATGGGAAGGGAAGGGAAAAGAAGAGAAGGGAAGAGAGGGGAAAGACGGGGAGGGGAGGGAAGGGAGGGGAATGGATGGGAGTGGGGATGGAAGGAAGTAGCGACAAGTACTCAATATGCTTGTAAAACTAGAAAAATAAAACAATAAAAAAAAACAGTGCAGGGGATATAGCTCAGTGAATAGAATGCTTGCCTAGCAATCTGGGTTTGGTCCCTGACATCACATAAAACTAGACAGGGAGCATATACCAGTCACCCCAGCACTGCAGGAGCAAGAGGATCAGAAGTTCAAAGTCTTCTATGGCTACATAACGTTTGAGACTAGTTTGGGCTGTATAAGAAAGAATCTGTCTCTGAAAAACAAACAACAGGGCTATAAAAAACAAACTACAGGGCTAGAGAGATGGCTCAGGAGTTAGCACTTTTTAAAAAAAAATTTTATTATTTATTCAATTGTGCGTGTGTGCATGTGTGTTTGTGTGTGTGTGTGTAGAACCACGGGCGAATTCGGGAACCACCGTGGACCGCCCTCACCTCCTCCTAGTTTACTCTGCTCCAGGATTCACAGTCTCTGCCCTACCAGGACCAGAAAAGCAGGCCCCCCCCCTTCCGCCTGGCGTCTATACATGGGGTCTAAGATCCAAACTTAGGATGTTCCACCTGCAAGGCAGAGGCTTAACCCCTGAGCCACCTCTCCAGCCCCAGGAGTTAGCACTTCTGTCCAAAGCAAAAGAACCTGATTTCAGATCCCAGATCCCATACAAAGAACAGCTAAGCAGACATGGCGATTGTTCTGAATTCTAACTCTAGAGGGTAGAGCCTGGGAAATCCCAGAGCAAAGCAACAGGTAGGTTGAGCAATGATGATTCCCATTGTCATTCTTAAGCTTCCACAGACACACTCATTCAAGTGTCCTCCTCTACATGCACACAGACATACTCATGCACACACAAATAATAATAATAATTAATAATTCAAGAGGACTTCATGGAAATGACGTCATTACTATTTGCCTGCTGCAGGAGAAGCAATGAAGAGAGGTCAAGTCATACATTAGAAATGGGAGGGGTTGATTCAGCTATGTCCCACCCCATATCAAAGTATCACTTAGAAAGTTGGGAGAAATCATCAATGTGAGCCTAGGGTTCCTGACAGAGATTTGGGAATCAATGACTCTGGGAACATCTTTCTGGAACTTTCTTGGCATCAGAATTTCAGCTTGAGATTGTTTTTCAGGCTTTCAACCAAAGAGCTATGATTGAAGAGGGAAAAAATTAAAGGGCAAGCTTCCCTGTTGGCAATTGGAAAGGAAGAAACCATCTCAGGTATGATTTGGATCCATCATACTGGAGTAAAGAGGACATAAGAACCAAAGACCTCTGTGAGCCTCCAAATGCCAACTCCTGGGGCAGTAACCCCTGTCTGATTGAGTCAGTGGAAATCTGAACTGGGTTCAGAGTCAGATTGAATATGATGAATTTTGAGCCAGTTCTTGAGTCAAAGAAGTTTTCCATGATCCACTGACTGCAGACTCAGATGTTTCACAGTCTGGAACCGGAAAAACACTACACATTCAGTGTCACAGAGGAGCTTCTGTAAAGTTAGTCTTCTCACCTACAGAGAACCTACAGGATCTTCCTTTCTAGGTTTCTATCTCACAACTTAAAGGTCCTGCCAGATATGAGAACTATATTCTCCTTATGAGGCATGAAAATGTAAATTGTTAAGTTACTGCTAAACGTAAGTTAAAATGGCAAATTACTGAGTCCTTGATATATCACCCCATCCCTGTGGCCTACATTGACACTATCGTTTGATAAAAGTCAAGATCATGGCCCTCTCTGCCTTTCCTGCTAACACTTAGTAACATTTGCCTTTGCTTATGGAAAGTCCCACTTCACTTACTTCACCTCTGTTCTACTTTAGTATAAAAATGAAAGAACAAGCTAAACTTGGGGCTGGAGTCCTTGGACAGAGATCTTACCACCAAACCACTGGTAAATAAAGCTTCATGCTTCCATCCTAATTGTTGTCAGATTAATTATACCAGAGTATTTCTGCAGCACACAGAAGACTTGAAGATCTCTAGATCACTGTGACTTATAGTATAGGACTCACTTCAGAGAGAAATACTTCTCTGCTTCAGTCCATTGTCCAAAGGCTGTGACGAATAGAACTCAGAAGCTTATAGCTGTCTTTAGTGCCCAAATCCTGGCTGTTTGGCTTGATTCCTGGAGATCTCCTGTGTAAAGTACATTTCAGCAATTTTTAAAACCTTAATATTCTATCTTATCATACTCATCCTACACTTTTAAATTAATCTATCTACATTCAGTCTTTATATATCAATTGGTCTTAGGACTACAGTAGGAAACATAAACTATGAGTCATCTAAATGACTTGCCATTGTGAAATTCTAGGAGACTCACTGTGGTTGTAGCAACAGGTAAGTGGTATCATATCTCAGTCCACAGATTTACTGAACCCATCAAGGCTAGAGAGTATGGTCAAAAGGAAGGAAGTGTTGAATCAGCTTACCCCAGCTTCCATACTTGAACAATGATTTAGCTCAGTCAGTCCTCCGCGAGTAACCAGATGCATACAGTTTAGCCTAATTGCCAGGCAAAGTAATCTGCCCTCCTAGTATACTTTTGTAACTAAGCAAGTGAACCTCAGCCAGTCCCAGTAACACAAGCACCAGACTACAGCATCAGTTCATATCTGCACATTATTTCCTATCTTTCTAGCTATAAAAGTTGCCTTCTTCATTGTAAAAGGGAAGAAATTTAAGACCAATTTTGTGTGGAACACTGCCAAATTCTAGAAGTTTTCTCTTATTGAAGTGAATTTTGTTATGCTGGAAAAAAAAGAAGGAAGTAGAAATACAATATGAGGTTATAAAAATTGAAAGCTTCACAGTGTCTAGACAAAATATATAATTTCAGGGATGCTGAGGCAGGGAAATAACAAGTTGACGGCCAGACTGAATTGCATAGCAAAAGTCTATCTCAAAAGTAAATAAATAAGGGTCAACAAAATAGTTTAATGGATTAAAGTACTTGTTGCACAAGCCTAAGAATCTGAGTTCCATTCCTCAGACCAGCAAAAAGGTAGAGAGAGAGAATCAACTCCATAAAGTTGTCCTCTGACTTCCACATGCACACTGTGAATACACCCACATTGCAATCATATATAATATATATTATATATAATAACAAATAAATAACATATAATTGTTAAACAATGTCATGGATAATTATAACAGTAAATAAAAATAAATGTCTAGGAATAACTCAGTACAGTAGCAAGATTCTTATGAAAAATGTAAAATTTTACCAATATATATTTTAAAGATTTAAGAAATATTCCCTTCTTAATGACAAAATTCTAATTAAATTTTAAAACATTCCAAATTAATCTGGAAAAATAAAATGAAGGAAAGTACATTTTATGTGGTTTGAATATTTATTTGTTTGTTTGTACGTATGTTTGTTTATTGAAAGAAGGCCTGCATATTCATGCTATGGTCCATGGGTAGAAGTCAGAGAACAACACTCAAAAGTTGGTTCTCTCCTTCCACCATGTGGCTTCTGAATATCGAACAGGTAGTCAGGTGTGCAAGCAACCATCTTGACCTTCTAAGCTATCACTATGCTAATAGCAAAGTTTCTTTTCAAAAAATGGAAGAAATCAAGTAAGCTTGTTTACAACAGCTAAAAAAGCAAACAAATAAATAAATACCTAGGAAGAAGCTTAACCAAAGAGACGAAACATAACTATAATGAAAATTCTAAAATACTAATGAAAGAAAGAGCATATGAACAAATGAGAAGAAATTTCAGCAGTGTTAAAATGTCCACATGACCCAAAACTATCTGCAGAGTCAGAGTCAACACGGTCCCTAATACATTATCAATGATAATACTTCACAGAACCTGGGGCAGGTGCAGAATAGGGAGAAGGTAATCTAAAATTTACATAGAACAAAGTCAAAAAAAAAAAACCCAACAACCAATAGGAGCCATGATACTACCTTGACTTCAAAATACACTACAAACCAGTAATAATCAAAGAAACATGGTACCAGTGACAGGATTCAGCACCTAAGATACCATAGACCTCTTAGTGTCAAAGGAATCGGCACCTAAGAGATTCTCTTCTAGTGCCAAGATTCAGGGTGCCACCTTGCACAGGCGTACCCTTCTTCAGTATTGGATTTGTTGCAACCTATCAATGACTGAATCTTCCTAAGATGGGAGTTCCCACTTCTGTGTTATGAGTATTAGATAGATTGACAATATCTTGGACTTAATTTGTAAGCACTTTTCATTTGAATGAGCACCACTAGAGAAAGAATCCCTCTTTGAATAACAGGACATAAACTCAACTCTACAAGGAAAATTCTTCCCCACTTCCCACAAGCCAGTTTTAAAAAGACCCGGTACCTTTTCCACACGAAGTTTCCTCATAGGAGTTGAACAGAAAGAAAATGAAGTTTCCATTGCCTTAGATAGTGAGTTGTACTTTCAGCATCTCAATGGAAGGGTTCCTTTGTGGTCACCATTATGAACCAGGGTTTCTTTGGGGGTTCTTGTGTTCCAGAGCCTAAGACTGAAACCACAACATGTTGAGAGGTGAAAGAAGATATTCTACTAAAAATGAGAGAAACAGGAAGAAACTTTTGGACTTGCCTCCAAGGGGGGAAGGAGGAAGCTGTGGCCTTAAGGTGGGAGAGCATTAGAACAGAGGAGATAGCTTAAGGTCAAAGAGAACAGGGAAAGAGCTGCCATAAATATGTGGCAAGAAAAAAGAGCCGCCATAGCATGAGCACGTGGAAAGAAGCAGGATGAAGAAGAAAGAGATGGGCAGTGTTATAATCCTTTATAGTCTGTATGTTGCTAAGGGGTGACCCAGGTGTTACTAGGGAAATGTGGTGAAGACCGGTGGAATAGTGGGTGTAGTTCCCATGGGACCATACATTCCTAATTGCACTAGTTGTCCAACAGGAATTAAATTATTCCATGAACATGATTTCTAAATATGAGCAATGAAAAAACCTTAGAAATCATATTCATTCCCAACTCAATTTACACACAAAGAATCTAAGGAATACAATGATATGGGTTAGTAACAAAGTTAGCATGCCAACCTTGTCCTGTGCCTCCCTGTTATGATACTACCATGCTTCAGGAAAGAGAATGGGAATATACTGAAGTTCTTTGCACAAGGATGTTTGGCAATTTGTCGCTTACACTTTATCTTTCAAGTTTCAATATAAGGACTGATATCTTGACTCATTGCTTCCTTGGCCCGCACCATTCACCTTGCATCTGAGTAACAATGTCTCCCTGTGACACTGAGCTGTCATCTCCAGGAGTCCTTGAATCAGCATCACAGGCATGTGGGAAAGGGAAGGCTGGGAGTTGCTTTTCCTTAGAAAATGCAGAGTGGCTAATTTCCTTCTCTCCCCCCACCCCATACCCATTTCAAACTCATCCATCAGATTTCAGGAAAGAACAATACTTAGAACAAGAATAAAAGCCTTTATATTAAATTCCTTGTGGGTGAACTTTGCAGATAAAGCAGAACAATCTGATCTTAGCAAGTTAAATGGTTTGCAAATCACAATGTGCTACACCCTTCACTTGTATCTTCAAGTGAAATAAATCACCTAACATTATCATAACAGTGTTTAGGAAATTTGCAAGTGCATGCAAGTTAGAGGAGTTTGATTTAGGAAAATCTGCATGTACATTTACATCTGCATGAGTTTATAGCCTGGTATCCCTGGCCACTTGGAAACAAACAGCTAATTTTTTGTTTGCCTTAAGCCGTAATAGAGTGGTGTGATATCAGGAGAGGCAAAGGAAGACTATAGTATAAAGGGAGGAAAATGGAGGAATTGATAAAGAATTCTGTCATTGAATTTCTAAATATATAGAACCAGAGACATGGACAGTAAGAAGAGGGCTTCCACTCTCCACTCTCTGCTGGAAATTATAGTGTCACACAAAGATAATGGGATCAGATTCAAGTACAAGATATTCTGGTTTATAGAGATCTGTCAATGCAGAACACACACATACTTTTCACACCTGAGAATTCCAGTGCAAAATTGAAGGGCTACCTTAAGGGATTTGAGCATTTGTGGAATTTGGTATCAGGGATCCAATTTCATATAGTTACTTAAGGACAACACCACACACACACGCACACACACACGCACACACACACACGCACACACACACTCATATGTATATGTATATATCTATGTGAATATATATATGTCTCTATACCTATGTACATGCACTTATGTATATATATAAATATGTATATAGGTTATACACTTGATAAACAAATAGAAAGTGTTATTAGGGGACCGGAGAGCTGGCTTAAGGGTTAAACCTTTGTCTCACAAGCAGAAGGACCTGAGTTCTGGATCCCAGATTAGGCAGTTTTAGAGAAGCAATGCTGGGAGGTCTTTGAAGACCATTCCTCACTACTGGGATTAGTCTGCAGGAACTGACCCTGGAGGAATACATCCTATTAATCTGGAGGAACTGACTCTAATCCTTCACAAAGATAAAGTCACTAATTCCCCCAATGTTCATGAAAGGGTATAGACATTAGTTCTCCATTGCAGAAAAACTCTATCATGAAGTCAGTCACAAGATCAACTGGGTTGGGCCCCAATAGTGAACAGATCAATGAGATGTAGAGGACCGAAAGCTCCAATCAGGTTTGAGGAAACTAGAGTTAACCAATGCGGAAAAGTGACCTTTCCTAAGTCTACCTAACACTATAAGTACTCCTGATCCTGACAGCCATCTTTGGTTCCCTTGTTTTTCATGGATTCCATATCTGGAGTCCATGAATACTTTTCCAGCTCCCTTGCCCTTCGTAGACTCCAAGTCTGGAATCCATAAGTTCTTTCAACTCCCTTGCCCCACATGGGTCTCATATCTTGAATCCAAGAGGTCCTTTCAGTTCCCTTGCTCCTCATTATGAGGTCCTTTTCTGGCTACCTCTCACTGGCCCCTTGCAGACTCCATGTATGTGAGTTCTTCTCATTTTCCTTGCCCAACATGGGACTTCACATCTGGAGTCCATGAATACTTTATTTCTTTCCTCTAATCCTTTTGCTTTGCTCTCCTATTTTAATTCCTCAGACACAAGAACTCTACATTTTGGAGCAGCCATTAAATGACTCTCATTCATGTCCTTGAGTTCTAGTCTTTCTCTCCTCCAATAAACTCTGCCTTAATCCTCTACATGTATTTTGGTTTCAGTCTTCAACTCCTGAACTCAAGAACCTGGAGACATAAAACCCCAGAGAACCCACAACATTTTTGGCACAACCATCCAGGAGATCAGGTCACAAGAGGTAGATTCTACCAGCTAAGGTAAAAGAAACTCTGGAGTCCATCTCTGCCTGTGTCAGGGGAGGGGGAGGAGAAGGCATTTTGAAAATGAGGAAGAGAATGTTTCAAACTCTGTGTTAATGTGTGAAGTGAGTGGCAGCCCGAAGTGGAAGACCTGCAATGTCTCAGTGCTTGAATTTATAGCCCCAAAGTAAGGTCCTTAAAATTTCTTTATAGCTATGGAGTTCAACAGAGTTCAGGTGGGCTCATTCTGTAGTTCTGTGGTGATGGCATACAGTCTATGGTAGTTTTGGATTAGAATCCAATTGCAAGTCACAACACAGCTGAGTCCAGTATGGCTAAACCATATCCGATTGGCTTATTGTAACAGTTACTCTTAACTATTGCTATGAAAGAGCACCCCAAATCAATCAACTTAAGGAAGAAAGGGAGATTTATTCACCTTATGGTTCCAGAGGGGAGATACAATCTTTTATGGTAGAGGCAGCATGGCTGGCTGGCTGAAGCTGGAGTCAGGATAAATTAGGCTGAGAGCTACAAGACTCCTTGCTGCAAAGGCAAACTTCTCCTCCTGGAGGTAGGGTGGGACTAATCTATCTCAAGGCCCACTTCTTGTAACTACCTTCCTCCAACAAGGCTCCATCTCTCAAAGGTGCCATGACTTTCCCAAACACATGAGATTGTTGAGGACACATTTCAAACTATGACACTTGTCCAGGGCATGGCAGACAAGTGGATAATGATCTCTATGGAGGGATACCCAACCTTTGTTTGTCTGCATTGAATGGTAGGGAATGATTTTGGCTTTATGTCTTGTTAGGCAAAGAAGGGAACTTCCATATTAGCACTCACTCTAATGAAAAAATACTCATAGGTACATGTCTCGAATGATGACCATCCATCTGTCTAAATAGAAGAGGGAACTTGTACCTCAGGATGCTTCAATCATTGGTGGACCATGTACCTTGTACTCTTTTAGCACTGTTGGGGGAAGCCCCTTCTGTCAGGCACTGTTGGCACTGATGGAGGGAGCCTCCTTAGCCAGTCACTACTGCCCAGTCAGGTACCATTACCCAAATTCAGGTCCTCTAGACTCTAGTTATGAAGAGGTCTTCCTATCCTAAAACCAGGGACTAACCAAGTGACAGGCATGGCATCTTCTGTTTCAGATAGGAGCATCGAATTCTATCCCTCAAAGGAGTCCACTCAAATGAATCAAGAACTAGAGAATATTTAATCCTAATAACCTGAAAAAGTGCCAACTGCGATATTCTGTTCTCAGAAATAGCCTCAGTACATCTTAAATGATGGTAGAGATGGCCCCAGGAAAGATCTTAAAACTATAATGCCATCCTCCTATTAGATCTATTCTGCTAAAGGGCAAGCAAATGGTGGGCATTTCCTTATGTTCAAATTTTTTATCTAAGAGACCATAGAGATCTCTGTCAAAAGTACCAACTAGAAGTCCCAGAGAAAGCTTTGTCTCCAATAAAGATGCCCTCAAAACCAAGACAGAAGAAGAATTTCATCCCTCCTATCCAGGACTTTCCACCTCAGCCAAACCCTCTTCCCTTGAGAATAAACCAAGTCCATGAAATCTGGCCCAAACATTAGCCCACCCTCTATAGGACATGCCAAGTACATTTGTGTCAACTCAGGTTCATGTTCCCTTTTCCTTGCAAGACCTAGCACAAATTAAAAAGGACTTAGGGAGTTTTACTGAAAACACAGATAAATTCATAGATGCTTTTCAAAATGAAAGGAAGAAAGAGCCAAGAACGAAAAAAATTGAAGTTTGCTATTGGCCTTAAGTAATGGGATAGGAGCAAGACACTCCCAGCAGACAACCCAAAATCCCTTCCTACAGGAAAGAGAAAAAATGTTTTAAATGCAACTAGGCTGGGTACTTCCAAAAAACTGTCCTGAGTACAAAAAACTTCTACTGGGCCCTTGCTAGAATCTCCATTGGAGGAAGGATTTCTCCCTGATCTCCAAGGTCCAGTGGTCAAAACCCTCTGCCAGGGACCATTGATAAGGCCTGAGGCTCTTAGCTTCCTCTTATGGGAAAAAGGAGACACTGCTGCTGATATCTAGAAAAGGAGAGCCCATATGTCAGATTGAAATAACATCTCAAGACCTTAGGTTAACATGTAAGTGAAAGCCAACTTCTTCTTTTAATAGACACAGTGCTCAACTTCCTTCCTTGGCCATCCTCCAATTTAACTCACAAAGTAACTACTAAGATTGCTTGTATGCTTAATGATATGGACTTTAGGCATTCATTTGTTTACATGCCTGAATTACCTATAAACATACTAGGAGAGATTTAATGGAATATTTTAGTGTTCTTATAGTAATGTCTCCTCACTCATGTGATAAAGTTGTTCTTGTTATGGTTAGTCAGGCTATTTGGGAAGAAATTTTAATATAAATTCCCTGGTGATAATTAATCCTGGGTGTCAACTTGACACACCTGGCATTAACTAAGATCAACTTAGACCACACCTGGCATTAGCTAAGATCAGCTGAGACCACCTAAAGAGATTATCTGGATCAATACAAACACCAGCCCCAGATCCCATCAGAACCACCATAGATCTCATTGGAACATCCCAGTAGCAGACCAAATAAAAGGAACCGTAGAACAGAAGAAGACTCTCCAGTCTTGCAGCTCTCAGTCTCTCAGATGGGTGTGACATAACCTATCTTCAGCTTCAGCCAGCTAGCTATGCTATCTTCACTGTGAAAGACTATCTCTCCCCTCTGGAACCCTAAACTGAATAAATTTCTTTTTCTCCCTTAAGTTATTTGACTTGGGTGTTCTCTCACAACAGTAGGTAAGGAGTAACCATTATACCTTCTTAGGTATGGATCTCATCCCAAAACATGGGTCAAGCCATAAAAGCCTCTCCAGCAAAGATAATACTTAGAGACCTGCGAATTTTCCATCTTGGAAACAGTTCCCCTTGTAATCAGAAATTACAGCAAGACTAACTCAGATTCTCAGCAATCTGAGATTTCAAAGATGTGATCTTTTATATTCCTTTGGCCCCAGAAAACCTTTTTTTTTTTTTTTTTTTTTTTTTTTTTTTGCTTTTGAGATCCCAGAAGGGAAAGAACAACTAACTTAGAATGTTCAGCCTCAAGAATTCAGAGACAGTCCACGTGTTTTTGGACAGGCCTTAGAATGTGACCTTGCAGATTTGCATCTGTTAGAAGGGACAGATCTCCTCTAGAATGTAGATGACATGCTGCTTTTTGCTCCAATCCAAGACAAATGCAGTGACTATTCCAGGCAAAGTGACAGGTACTAGCTTTTGCCTGTACCGAAGGTAAGACTGCTAAGCTCCTTTTCCTTAGCCCATCTACCTTCTCAGTTACAATAGTTTAATTCTCATGTTTGGATCTTGTAGGCTTCACTTATCTGTCTAGATTAATATCCATAAAGCTTTAAAAGACTCCCAGAATTTCATAGATAAGGACCATTGCTTTTGCCACAACTCAGCAGGAAGTAGTCAAAGTGGTCACCACTCCCCATCCCCTAAGCAGTCGAGGTCCTCATAAGATAAAGGGGAAATTAGGCAGTTTTAGCACAGCAATGCTGGGAGGTCTTTAAAGGTTTTCGAAAGTCATCCCCAATCACTGGTATTAATCTAACCCTGAAGGAACTGACCCTGAAGGAACATATTCTATTAATATGGAGGAACTGATTCTAATCCTTCACAAAGATAAAATCACCAACTTCCCCCAATCCTCTGTTCATGGAAGAATATGGAGATTAGCTCTCCATTGCAGATAAGTCCTATCATGAGGTCAGCCATGAGTTTCAAATGGGTTGGGCCCCAATATGAACAGATCAATGAGATATAGAGGACCAAAAGCTATAATCAGGTTTGCAGAAACTGGAGCTAACCAATGAGGAAAAGCTACCTTTCCTACTAAGGCCTGATTAAATCTATACGTACCTGGCAATCATCAGAGAAATGCAAATCAAAACTTCCCTGAGATATCATCTTACCCCTGTCAGGATGGCAAAAATCTACAATACAAACAACAACAAATGCTGGAGAGGATGTGGAGAGAGGGGAACTCTCCTACATTGCTGGTGGGAATGCAGGCTCATACAACCACTCTGAAGAGCCGTCTGGCAATTGTTAAAGAAGTTAAAGATTGAATTGCCATATGACCCTGCTATCCCACTTTTGGGAATAACCCCCCATACAGCAAAAATTCACCTCGATAGCACAAGCATGACCATGTTCATAGCAGCACTATTTACAATAGCAAAGTCATGGAATCAACCCAAATGTCCAACAGTTGACAAGTGGATAAGGAAAATGTGGTACATTTATACAATGGAATACTACTCAGCCATCAAAAAAGAAGAATTAATGAAATTCACTGGGAAATGGATGGAATTAGAAACAATTATATTGAGTGAAGTATCCCAGACATGGAAAATTAAGCGCCGTATGTACTCCCTAATAGATGGATCCTAGTATCAAACCCACTTAGGGACACTCAAAGACAAATCTCTATAATATCTACAGTAATTGTAAAGATTATAAACAGAAGGGATGGGGAAGGAGGACCCCACCAGAAACAAGGAGAGAGGGGACCATGTTACAGCAGAGAAAATAGGCCACCATCAAGGACTGCAAGTAAGTAATGAGACATCTGGTTAAGTTCACAAATTTCCTTCCTGATCACTTGCAACTGATGGGGTATGATCTTACCAGAAAGGGAGGGCATATAGGCTGCCAGATAGAAAGTAACCATTTTGCAAATGGGTGATTGACCCCTCTCTCTCCACGGTCTCCTACTTTTATTCCATCTACCTTTGAATATACTCTTATAACAAGACTCTAATTTAACAGGTTTTTATCTCTGGCCAGGGGGTGACATCCAATACCAATCAGGATGGAACCAAGAACATTACAGAAGCAGCAAAAGCGAAAAAAAAAAATCAACAAACTATAATTCAGAACATCAGAACCTGGAACTGAGCCAGCCTAATCTCTCCCCATCCTGAAGCTCAGGGAAATTTGCGGAAGAGGGAGCGGTAAGATTGTAAGAGCACAAGGATGGGAGGAGTAAAGATATGCAAGATACTCCACACAAGTTAGGGCCAAAGCAATCATAATAGGACTTTGCATGACCTGTGCAATGTCCAACACATTATTGACCCCTCGAAGTCTAGCATGGACTAAAGGCACCAAGATCCTTGATGCTAGGGACTGACAGTCACAGTAGTGTTCCTAAACTTAAGCGGAACACAGGAAAGGGTTCTGGGAAATGCCCCTGGGTCCTTGCACCTCATCGGAGAGTAGGACCCAGAGGAGAGTTTGGCATGCACATTAAAGGATGCTCCAGGGATTGGGGGGAGGCACTGGGGAATGGGGAGGGAGGGAGGAAGGAAAGGGGAGCAGGGGAGTTGGGGGGAGTTGGAAGGAGGGAGGGGACCAGTGTACCTGTTAAGTTTGTATGAGCAGAAATAATAATAAAAAAAATTCTCCAGCAACAATTCGAAGATCCACTGCTAAAAAAAAAAAAAAAAAGTACCTGGCAATCATTTTTGGCCCCTTGTTCATCATGGATTCTAAGTTTGAAATCCATGAGTTCTCTTTCTGTCTTTCTCTTATGCCTCATGGATTCCATGTCTGGAGTACATGAGTTCTTTTCTAGCTTTCTCTCACTGTCCCCTCATAGACTCCATGTCTGTGCATTCTTCTCAGCTTCCTTGCCCCTCATGGGATTCCATGAGTTCTTTTCTTTCTCTCCTCTTACACTGCTCTCCCATTTCAATCTCATGACATAAGAACTGAACATTTTAAAGCAGCCATCAAATGGCTCTCTTGCCCCTCCTGGAATTCATGCCCATGAGTTCTGTTCCTTCTTTCCTCCAATAAACTCTACTTTTATCCTATACACATGTTCTGGTTTTAGTCTTCAACTCCTGAATTCAACAACCTGGAGACATAAAACTACAGAGAATCTGCAACAAGATCCCCTGTTAAAAACACCAAGCCAAAATTGCAGCAACATGTGCTTCTGGTCCTAGAAGGGAAGAGTCTGGCAAATCCCAAAGCAAAGCAATAAAAGAGGTAGAACATCCTGATTGGTATTGAAGGTCACCTCCTAACCAAAGAAAAAAAGGCTATTTAAATGAAGATCTTAATATAAAAGAAGACTCAAAGGTAGATGGAAAAATAGGGGTAAGACACAGCAGTGAGGAAAAGTCAGTGTTCCATTTCTGGAATGGTAACCAGCTATCTGCCAGTCCCTATACCCTCCCTGATTGGTGAGGTCAAACCTGTTCAGTCACAAGTGACCAGGAAGGGAAGTGAGAGTGAGCTTCACCAGATGTCTTGCTACTAACATGCAATACTTGATGGTGACCTGTTTTCTCTACTGAAGCATAATTCCCTATCTCCTTTTTTTTAGGGAGGTGCTCCTTCCTCTTCCCTCCTGTTTATAATCTTTGTGACTATAGTAGGTATTACAGAGATTCACCTTTAGATATGTCATTAAGTGGATTTGAAACGAGGATCTACCTATTATGGAGTACATACAGTGTCTAATTTTCTGTGTCTGGGATACTTCACTCAATATAATTTTTTCTAATTTCATCCATTTCCCAGCGAATTTCATTAATTCTTCTTTTTTGATGGCTGAGTAGTATTCCATTGTATAAATGTACCACATTTTCATTATCCATTCATCAACTCTTGGGCATTTGGGTCAATTCCACGACTTTGCTATTGTAAATAGTACTGCAATGAACATGCTTGTGCTTGTTTCACTGTAGCGAATTTTTGCATTATGAGGGTTTATTCCCAGAAGTGGTATAGCAGGGTCATATGGCATTTCAATCTTTAACTTTTTTAGAAATTGCCAAACTGATCACCAGAGTGGTTGTATAAGCCTGCGTTCCCACAAACAATGTATGAGAGTTCCCTTCTTTCCACATCCTCTCCAACAAGAGTGGTGCAAGAAAAGCAAAACTGAAAAAAACAACAAACTGTAATCCACTAAAGACCCTACATTAATCACCTAGAACCAGACCAGCCAAATCTCTCCCCATCCTAAAGTTCAGGGAACCTTGCAGAAAAGGAGACAGCAAGAGTGTAAGAACCTAAAGATGGGGAAGACCAACAATGTACAAGAAACTCCACATAAGTTAGCACTGCAGCAGCCAGAACTGGACTTTGCCTAACCTGCACAATGGTTGACATGTCAAAGAACCCCCAAAGTCTAGCATGTATCACAGGGAGAAAGCTCCAGGCAATAGAATCCTTAGAGACAAGGAATTAACAGTCATAGTAAAGTTCCCATACTAAAGGGGAGCCCAAGAAGTGGCTCCAGGCTATGCCACTAAGTCCTGAATCCTCACTAGGGTGGAGGACTCAGAGGGAGGTTTGATGTTCATACAAAAGAATGCTCCAGGGGATGAGAGGGAGGAAAAGGGAGGCACTGGGAGAGGGGGAAGGAGGGAAGGGAGTGATAGGAAGGAGGGAAGAGGGGAAAGTGCAAGGGGGGACTGGGGAGGGAGGAGGGAGAGAAAGAACGTGAGTACCTATTGAGCTTGTGTGATTAGGAAAAAAAAATGGTGGAAAAAAAAGAGGTAGAACAATCCCAGATGATTGCCAAAGTCACCCTTGACCTCCACAGGCACACACAGTGCCCTTTTCTATACACACACACACACACACACACACACACACACACACAGGCACACACACACAGGCGCACACATGCTCAGGTACCTATACATATGGAAAAAAAGCTTTATTAGTAGATCATTGATTTTCACATCTTGCCATGTTTTTCCTATCATTAATACATGTTTGAAAACAATTTGCCATGATTAGAACTTAAAAGACAAACACTATGCAAATTATACAACTGAATCTACAACCTAAATTTGTATATGAATGTACTATGTTGGAGATTCACAGCAGCTCAAGCTATAGAAACACTCAAAGCTTAGGTGAACTGTAGACTCAACTGCATCCAGTTGACCAGCCATAGGGCACATGTCTTTCCAAGTGCAAAGGCTACTGCTGCTCCTCATCCTACTGATGCTCATCAACTTTCAACCCTAATCCAAACCTGCAGAGGGCAGGGAATGCTGGAACCGAGTACCAACTTAGCTAACTGACACAGCGCAATGAACCAGACCAATGAATTTATGGTCAGAGTTTCTTCCATCTTACTTTTATTTTCTTTTCATGATGAATTTCTGCTAATTATGAGTCTTACCAAGGAACCGTGAAAGACGAAGTAGTAAAATTACTCCCTGTATCCTTGACCTACCTTCCTGTAGATAAACTTGATGATTTGGATTTCTAACTCCCAAATCAGATGTGAAAAAAATATGGTATTGTTACATTTTATTTTAACCAAAAGTTATTTCTCTAATACAACCATTAGGTATGTTTCCTTCACACCTTGAAAATCCTATCAAGAACAAATCCTTCATTTCCTAGCAGTAAATGGATGAGATTAAGTAGTTAAATTTGGAGCAATGAGAAAATAATTTAAATCTTCATTTTCATCCCTGTACTTAAGAAATCCACTTTCTTTTATATATACAGTTATTTACTATAACTTAACTTCATTAGTGTAAAAGATATTATTTCATTTTAAATGGTGAAGTCTTTTAAATATAGAGGACTCCAAAAAAAGGTAACAGACTCCTTTTTATGCATATTAAAGTCTTATCTCTATTTGAGTTTTCAAAATTGTGAGGCACAAATTATCCAGAGTGTAACACTCCAAGTCTCTTTTCTGGCCTGTAAAGTCAACAGTTATGGTGCTAAAGTTTAACCAATCCCATAAAATGTTACTCAGAAAGTGACCTAGTGTTATGCCTGAAGTACATCTCCTACATTAAAAAGCACTTTCAATTGCAGCCAGAGCTAACAGATACCTGGATGAGGGTGGAGAAAACGGAGCCAGGGGAAGAAAAGTCAAATGGGAGAGAAGGCCACAGAATCCCATTTCCAAGCATTTCTCCAGGGAGATGTGGTTGCACAGATGAATGCACAGGTTGAATAATAAAGGTCTTTTAGATGATTTCAAACACAGGGCTCCATGAATTTCCCAGTGAAACCAGATGCATGTTTCCTCCTGGCACACACCAGAGATTCTGACACAGAGAATAGACAGTATTCAGCACTGCTCTCACAAATTATTCATTTAATACATAAAGCTTTCAGTGGTCATCACATATATCAGGAATATAACTCTTTACTTCTTTTTAAATTTTTTTTTTAGTTTTACAAGCATATTGAGTACTAATCCCTGTTTCCCCCCATTCTCCTTCCCTCCCATCACCCTTCCTTTCCCTTATCAATCCATTCCACTCCCTCCCACCCTCCTGTCTGGCTGCTTCTATGGACCCTAGAGTTCCTTCTGGCTTGTCTACTGCTGTGGGGATTCAGGTCCCCCACTGATAGGGACATTTGCCTTCATTCATCCAGCTCTAGTCCCTAAGGTTTCCACTGTGTGTTCTCATCTTCTGAGTTCCTTGTAGTCTGTGGGGGCATGTTGGTATGTCAGTCACTATGCAGGTCTGGTAAGGACAAGTCTCACTGCAGTGAGCCGCATATGTGAGTATGCCAATATGTTCATTTTAATACATCTACATGCATAAGAATTAGCATTTGCTAGACATTGAAAGGCAAGCTTTACAAAGTAAAGCTAAGCCAGGAATGGTGGCTTACATTTATAATACCAGCACTGGGGAAGCTGAGGCTGGAGGATAACAAAATCATAGCCAGGGTGGGTGGACTGCATAGAAAACAAGCAAAAAGTAAAATTAATTAAAGCACAACCATTTTGGAATAGAATTATATGTAACATATGTAACATATGTAAGTATCTTATTTCTTGTATTTAAAATTCTAGCTTCAGCAACTCCCTGTGAATGGTTGGGCATGTATCTTTCCAGACATTTTTTATGCTTATTTTATGAAATTGGTATTATGTCTCTGTCCCTGGGTGAAAACTCAAGTGGACCCCAATCTGCTTTCTCTTAGGTAACGGCCAATCTTGTCATTTAAATCCTCAGCAAAACTTCCTTCCTTCTATCTGAGTGTGTGTGTGTGTGTGTGTGTGTGTGTGTGTGTGTGTGTGTGTGTGTACGTCATGACCGCATTCAGTTCATGGGATATACACATGGATCTTCTTTCACCATCAGCATCAGAATCGAGGTCAGCCAAACTCTTTCTGTTGATTCTGCTGGTAGCCATCTTTCACCCTGACTATATCTCAAGTAGAAATCAGGCATCTGCTTCCCCAATCTCATGACACATATATGCTTTCCAAGTGGCCCTACTAAAACCTCACTCAATGGGCTCAAGATGCAGGGCAAGTGTACACGAACCTCATGTGTCTAGTGGAACACAACAGTCATCCCCAATCATCTTCCTAAGTCTTTTCTCTGCCCTTAAACCCTATACGCAAGACATGACGGGATTTAAGAATCAGTTATTTAGGCAGTTTGCATTGTGGTGCTAACGTAGGAGGAATCAGTGATGGGCTCTCCCTGCTAGTCTGACTCACCTTTTCTCTGTCTTGCTTCTGAAGTGGCTGGTGGTGAGGCTGGAAAGGACTCTGGAAAGGCCGAGACAAAGGCAGTTTCCCACAAGCAGCAAGCTGACTTGCAGTTCCCTGTGAACTGTATGCATCACACTTGACATCACGACCAGCCATGGACATGTGGGTGTGACTGCTGTTGTGTATAGCATATCCGTCCTAATTGGACTCTCTTGTTAAGGCTACGATTGCTGGTGATAGTGTCATCCCCCACATCCACAAATCTCTGATGGAAAGTAAGGACAACAGGAGACTGTCTAAGGATGCCTGGATTCTTTATCATCTCAAGTACTCTAAATATTCATAACAACTGTCCAGTGTTAGTGATTCTGGTGGACTGTATCTCTGTGAAAAACACAATTTTGCATTTTTGCAATTCTATCTGAGCAAGTTGGAAGTCTTATTAGCTTTCCAACCAACCAAATTTATTTGCATTCAAATCTTAACCATATTTAGAGTTACTGTGGCTTCAAAGAAGCTATTGATTGTGAAGTAGTAGGTTTTGATTGAGTTTACTGTTTCAGATTTTAATTTTGATGCAGAAGTTACAGTAAAAAAAAAATTTGGTTTTGTACAGACATTATTTCCACTCTGGTGGAGAAGCCTGATAAAGGTCATATCCCAAACTAAAAAAAAGGATCAGCCACTAATTCTTAGTGTATTCTTGTAAGTTCTATAAGATAATTAGTCTTATCAGTCTTTTTCTGATATCTATCAACATAGGATCTTGTTTGAAACATTACCATTATCTTATACATATACATGGGCACGCATGTGCATACATTATCCATACAAGTCAAATTGTATTACATTAATATCTTAATTTTTAAAAAATATTTAGGGATCAAGTATTCTGGTTAATCTGAAAATCTTTTTCAACATAGCTGTTAAAATATAATTATTTAAGGGCTGGCAAGATGACTTAGTGGGAAAAAAATGTAGTTTCATGGTTGCTTTGATTTAAAAAAACTGATAAAAGCAACTTAAGAAAGGGTTTATTTGGCTCCCATTTCCAGGTTACAGACAATAGAGGCAGAGAAGTCACAGAGGCAGGAGTCTGAGAGAGCTGGTCCTATTACATTCATAGTAAAGAGCAGAGAATACATTAAGTGCTCATCTGGATTTCTCGTTTTACTCAGTCTAGCACCATCCCTTCTCCAAAGCAGAATAGTGTCACCCACAGTGAGCAGGTCTTCTCACCTCAATTCTCCTGATGGATCCCCCCACAGGGACACCCAGAGATTTCTTTCATAAGTAACTCTAGATCTCATGAAGTTGACAACTGAGGCTAACCCTTACACCATGCAAGCCTGATGATCTAAGTTTGATCCCTGAACTCACACACACACACACACACACACACACACACACACACAAACTTGATGCCCAACTGTACCTTAGCACTCCTACAGCAAGATGGAGACAGAATTTCCTGAGAGCTTATGAACCAGCAGACTAGATTTTCTGAGACAGTAAGAAGAGAAAGCCTGTCTTTCAGTCTCAACAAGGCTGAAGGACAGAAACAACTCCTTAAAGTTATCTTCTAACTTGGGCTGGAGAGATGGCTCAAAGGGTAAGACTGTCTCCAACACGAAAGGTTCTGAGTTGGGATCCCAGGTCCCATGTGAATCACAGAAAAACGCCAGGAGGAAACCTCAGCCGCTTGAGCTTGCAGCTCTGGTGGGTAGAGCCTGAGAAATCCCAGAGAGAAGCAAGAAGGAGATAGAAGCAATCCAGGATGATTCCCAAAGTCACCGTTGGTCCTCCACAGGGACACACAGTGCCCTCTGAATCATACACACACACACACACACACACACACACACACACACACACACACACACAAAATAAATAAATAATTAATTAAAAGATTATTTTAAAAAGTTATATTGCAATTTTCACATAGCATACATGCACAAACATTAAAAATAGAATTACTTAAATTCCTTCAGTCAAATAAGATACGAATCTATCATGCTTTTGATCCTTCTTTTTCCTTTAGTTCAAATTGAAAAAAATCCATCTAATTCTGAGGAAAAATAAACAAGTTCAGGTTCCTCTTTTCAGTTCTTCCTCCTTTTTCCTATAATAAAAAAAATATTTCCTGACTTTCAAGAAATTGCATCTATTGCTTTCATCATGAAGATGATTATGCCTCTTTTTTAATGAGTAAATAAATTCTGAGATTTTCATTCACAGTTCTCAATGTAAAGGTCTTCCTCTAGCCCTAGGAACAGAAGGTTAGGAAGCAGTCCACATAATATTGTGCACAAGAACGTTTGAAGGCATCCTAAAGGAAACATTCTCCAACAGAGTCTGTGCTTTATGAGTTCAATAACCATATGCTCATCTCTATGTGGATAATGTGAGGTATAATAGATACCTGCAATGATTCAAAGGGAAGGTGATTATCGACTCGAGGGGGTTTTACTGATTAGATTCTGAATGGCTCAAACATGACCAGAACTCCAATTGGGCATTATTAAAAGTTTGCTTTGATTCTTGGATAGTTGATCCTCCACGAATAGCAGGCTTCTGGAAATCACATACATTCTGCCACGTTCAGGGGGATGCTCGGATGAGTTCATGCAAAACCTCCCACTATTTTACATTGTGGAAAAAAAAGAACCTTACAAACCTTGTTCCCAGTTGAGCCTTTTACACACATGAAATCATAATTTTAATTCAATATAAATCCCTAAGATATGTACAGGGCAGTTAATATGACTCCAGTGAATGGATAAATAGGGAAAAAATGAAGAAAACAGTTTTACAGTGCAGGTGGATAAAGGAAAGTTATCGACCCCAGAAACGAAAGTCAGTCAGCAATAAAAAAAAAAAATCTGAATTGTGGTAGGTGTGGAAGAAAGCGAATCATTAATCACAAGCAGTAGAAAGGCAAAGGCCACAGACACAGAGATCTTCTGATGAGACATTATCATGTGCATTCAAGATCCAAAATATAGTTGTTGGAGATGTTTCAGTAAGGAGTTCTGTGATAATCAGCCTCCAAGATGGTACCCAATGACATGTTTTTCATACTCTTTTTATGTGTATATGTGAATATTTGTGTCTGCACGTTTGCAGATTGCAGATATGCGGGCATATATGTATGGAGAGGGCATGACATAAGTGAGGCATATGCATACTGTCAGGGGGTCTCTAGCAGAATGATTCCCAGGATCTGCCTTCTGGAGCTGGAATTACAGGCTTCCATATCCACCCAGAATTTTAAATGAGATCTGGGGTTCCAAATTCCTGGTCCTTTTGTTTGTGCAGCAAGAACTTAACTACTTAGCCATCACCTTGCACCTGTTGTGTGATCTTCTTTCATTGAACCAGACAGGTGTCCTATAATATAATAAATGAATAAAGCATAAATGGTGACATAGCTCTTCTGATATTCAGTTATTGGAAAAAAATGTACCAGTTCCAACTCTCTTTTTCTCTTAGTCTTGGATCATTTACTGGATGAAGCCAGCTTTCCTCTCATAAGGTCACCCAGGCAGTTTATAGAGAGGCCCACACACCTACCAACCATGAGAGTAAACTCAGAAACAAGAGTTCAGCCCCAGCCCAGCCCTAGGTCACTGAAGTCCTGTCCTACGCCTTGATTATGGTCTCACACAGAGCCCTGAACCAGAAGTTTTTAGTCAAGTTACTCTGGGATTCCGGATTCACAGAAGCTGTGAGATAATATTTGATATTTTAAGTCACCATCTTGTGATAACTTTTGTGTAATAATAACTAATAGAAGTTCTAAATAATTTGCCTATTCAGTAGCCTGTATTAGTATAAGATCTTCTTGAGAATTCTTTTGCACTGTAGGTCACTGACTCTTCATTTAACTATTGTCATACTAGATTTTCATTACATTGGCACATTTAGCCAGTCTGTCTTAAAAGTGCTGGACCTGGAACAAGAATACCAATGAAATCTCACATATTTCTGAATATTTAAAAAATGTAATCTTCAAGACTGGGAAGATGTTTCAGTGATTAAAGCCTTTGCCTCTCAAGAAAAAGTACTTGAGTTCAGATCCCCAAATTCCATATAAAAATGCTAAGTGGGTATGACAGGCTAGTAATTCCAGCCTTCAAAGGTGGAACTTGGTAAGAGCAAGTTGGCTGGCCAGACTCACCCTAATGGCATGCTTTGATTTTAACAAAAGACAGGTTCACAACAATAAAGTAAAAAAAATGATTGAGGATGAGCCCACTATCACCCTTTGGCCTCCACATACACACATACATACATAAAAATACACATACACACATCCATGCACATATACATGAAAGAAAATTTTTTGAAAATTCTAAATGATGACAGTTAACTATCAAAGTATACTTTATCCTCCAACCTTGACAAATGTATCCTATTGTTCTTGGAAAACCAGGTTCCCAAATTTAAAATTCCCACACCTCCAGAAAATCAGCACATCACTGCAATGACTTCAGGCCTTCATCTCTACAGCCCAATGGAATATTCAGGGAAGGAAACTGGGTTTTGACAGGCTGGAGAGACATGTCAGGGGTTAAGACTCTGCCTCACAAGCAGAAGGTCCTGGGTTCAGATCCCAGGTCCCATGTAAAAACATTAGGCTGCAACTGAGGCAGCCTGCATTTCTGGACCTGGTGAGCGAGGCCTGGGAAATCCCAGAGCAAAGCAAAAAAGAGGTAGAAGCAATCCAGGATGATTCACCAAGTCATCTTTAGACCTCAACAGGGACACATAGAGCCCTCTGATACACACACACGCGCACGCACACACACACACACACACACACACACACACACACACAAACTCATAAAATAAATGAATAAATAAATAAATAATAAAATAAAATGAAATGAAATATAAACAAGTAGTATATAATCTATTATTTTTTCCATCTGTTAAAAAAATAACCATTCTCCATTTTCTACTTGTTTATAGTCTGCCTGTTTTGGTTGACTGTACCAAAATATTCAGACTATATGTGTCATGGTTTGAAATGTGTCCCCTACAGTCTCACATATTTGGCAAGGTCATGGCACCTTGTGAGAGGTGGAGGCTTGCTGAAGGAAGGCAGTCATAAGGGGTGGGCCTTGAGATGGATTAGTCCCACCCTACCTCCAGGAGGAGTCTGCGTTTGCTGCAAGCAGTCTGCAGCTCTCAGTCTCCAAGATGACTGCGGTGACATAGCATCTTCCAGCTTTGGCCAGCCAGCCATGCCGCCTCTGCTATGAGGAACTGTATCTCTCCTCTGGAACCGTAAGCTGAATAAATCTCCCTTTCTCCTTTAAATTGCCTGACTTTGGGTGCTCTCTCACAACAATAGTAAAGAGTAACTGTTACAATGTGCTAATTTAGACTTACATAAACTACATATGGACATTTTCCATATCAGCCTAAAGCAAAACTAGCATGCTAACTTTTTTAAACATTTTTATTATTATTTCCGCTCATACAAACTTAATAGGTACACCAGTTCCCTGCCTCCCTCCTCCTCCCCCCCCACTCCCCCTGCTCCCTCTCCCCTCACCACTTCCTCCCCATCCCCCAGTGCCTCCCCCCCAATCCCCGGAGAATCCTTTAATGTGCATGCCTGACTCTACTCTGGGCCCTCCTCTCCGATGACGTACAAGGACCCAGTGGCATTTCCCTGAACCCTTTCCCGTGTTCCCCTTAAGCATAGGAACACTACTGTGGCTGTCAACCCCTTGCCTCCAAGGATCTTGGTGCCTTTAGCAAATGCTAGACTTTGTGGGGTCAATAGTGTGTTGGACATTGTGCAGGGCATGCAAAATCCAATTATGATTGCTTCGGCCCTAACTTGTGTGGAGTATCTTGCATATCATTGCTCCTCCCATCCTTGTGCTCTTACAATCTTACCGCCCCCTCTTCTGCGAATTTCCCTGAGCTTCAGGATGGGGAGAGATTAGGCTGCCTTAGTTCTAGGTGGTTGATATAGAGTCTCTGAAGTTCTGGATTATGGTTACATCAGAAATGATAGCATGCTAACTTAAATGAACTTCTGAGAAATAACCAGCTTCCATTCATTCACAGAAAAAGCATTGACTTGTCTTTGTGATGTGATTTCCCCATTAACTTTAACAGAGAAATCAAAGCAATTCACAGAAAACATACGAACTGTCCATGAGTTACAAGAAAAGCCTGTGTATTTCTAAGAGATTTAATTTGTGAACTTCATCTGTTCTCCTGAGTAACTGAGTCATATATTCTGAAGCAATTCACCAGAAACCACCTCAGCAGAGGCCTCAATGACAAACAAGGAACAAATGACCAAGAATATAAAGTCTAATAACGAGAAACTGTTTTCTGTCTGCTGTTAGTAATCTGTGATAGAACCCTCTCTTGTACATCATGTTTTGATTTTATGTTTCAAGTTGCAGCTCCTAAATATCATTTATCTAGTCAATTATTATAATTGTCATTCTGAATTTCCAATTTACCCAGTAATAATTTTTTTTCATCAGGAGAAGGAAATTTATGCTCAGATGTGAAGTGACTCTGTTTCTCTCCCCAACTCTCATATTAAATTTTTTTCTCCCACATTTTATTTTTTCCCAATTATACAAGCTCAATAGGTACCCCGTCCTCTCCCTCCGTCCACACCTCCCCAGTACCCTCTTGTACTCTCCCCTCCCTTTTCCCCTTCTTTTCTCCTCTCCCCTTCTCCCACCGTCTCCCAGTGTCTCCCCCTTTCTCCTCCCATCCCCTGGAGCATCCTTTTGTATGAATGCCAACCTCCCTCTGAGTCCTCCACCCAATGAGGTGTAAGGACTCAGTGGCATTGCCTGGAGTCCTTTCTTGGGCTTCCCATTAATATGGGAACTCTATTATGACAGTTAATCCCTTGCTTCTAAGGATCCTACTGCCAATGATCCATACTAGACTTTGGGGGGTCATTGACATGTCAATCATTGGTCAGGTCATGCAAAGTCCAATTGTGGCTACTGCAGTCCTAACTTGTATGGAGTATCTTGTATGTTGTTGGCCCTCCCCATCTTTACCTCTTACAATCTTGCCACCCCTTCTTCTGCAAGGTTCCCTGAGTTTTATGATGGGGAGAGATTTGGCTGGTCTAGTTCCACGTGATTAATGTAGGGCTTTGGTATTCTGAATTATGCTTTGTTTTCAGTTTTGTTTTTCTTGCATCTCCCTTGGCTCCATCCTGATTGGTATTGAAGGTCACCTCCTAACCAAAGAGAAAAGGATGTTTAAATGAAGATCTTAATATAAGAGGAGACTCAAAGGTAGATGGAATAGGAGTAGAACACTGCAATGAGGAAGGGGATCAGTGTCCCATTTGCAGGATGATTATCATCTATCTGCCAGTCCCTATACTCTCTCTGATTTGAGAGATCAAACCTCTTCAGTCACAGGTAACCAGGAAGGGAAGTGAGAATGAGCTTCACCAGATGTCTCACCACTTTCAGGCAATACTTGATGGTTACCTATTTTCTCTACTGAAGCATGATCCCTTCTCTCCTTTTTTCTGTGGGGGGGGCTCCTTCCCCTTCCCTCCTGTTTATAATCTTTGTGATTATAGTAAGTATTACAAAGATTTACCTTTGAATGTGTCACTAAGTGGATTTGGTACTAGGATCCACCTATTAGGGAGTATATACAGTATCTAATTTTCTGTGTCTGGAATACTTCACTCAATATAATTTTTTCTAATTCCATCCATTTCCCAACAAATTTCATTAATTCATCTTTTTTGATGACTGAGTAGTATTCCATTGTATAGATGTACCACATTTTCATTATACATTCGTCAATTGTTGGGCATTTGGGTTGATTCCATGACTTTGCTATTGTAAACAGTGCTGCAATGAACATGGTTGTGCTTGTTTCACTGTAGCGAATTTCTGCATTATGGGGGATTATTCCTAGAAGTGGAATAGCAGGGTCATATGGCATTTCAATCTTTAACTTTTTTAGAAATCACCAAACTGCTCGCCAGAGTGGTTATATAAGCCTGCATTCCCACAAACAACGTATGAGAGTTCCCTTCTCTCCACATCCTCTCCAGCATTTGTTGTTGTTCGTACTGTGGACTTTTGCCATCCTGACCAGGGGTGAGATGATATCTCAGGGAGGTTTTGATTTGCATTTCCCTGATAGCTAAGGATGTTACCCAGTAATAAAATTTTAAGGAAAAACTCTCCAGGATTAACATAAGATACTTGAATTAAGCTTTCCAAGTTCTAATTAGACACTGGAATTCTAAGATCATCCCATTTGTGATGAATCACATTTACCTTTGAAAACTTATTGCCACAATTAGATATTAAAATATATTTAATTACACATTGAAAATATTCAGGAGAGAATGTATAATGAAGTAACTGTATCATCAAAGATTTAAACTATTCTTAGTAGTCAAGGAAAATGAAAGCATAAAGCTTTCTCTCAGTGAACTTAAATGACACTGGGGAAAATGAGACATTTAGATAATCAGTAAATAGATAATGAGCATTCTTGTGCACTAGGCTTTGTCGAGTACTTGGAAATTAAAGACATCGACCCTCACGGTACTTACTAACCAGTACAGGGAGAAAACATGCAAGTAAATAAGTGCTACCATAGACATTTACATAAAAAGAATGGAAGTATGAGGGAAGAAATAACCAGCAATTCCCAGGGTTTGAGATGTTTGCTAGTTTCATTCAAAAGCACTCTCCAGTAACAACCAGAATAATGCTTGGACATATTTATCTAGGCACCCTGACCTAGCCCAGATGATATATAAAATTAACCATCATCATACTCATGGTGAAAAATGTAAACTAAAGATTACTTGTGCAACAATGTTGATGTCCAAGACTAGAAGACATTAATACAAAAGTACAGAGATGCTTTGTGCTTCCTGAAGAACCTAATGGATAAGAAGCTTCAGAAAAAACAAAATAACTCAAGAAATGCTTCCAAAGAACTTGATAGAGTAAGCATCAGTGACTTCAAATAGCACAGAAGGAAAGTTGTTTGGAACAACTAAATGTCTCCTAGGGAAAGAAGCAATGCCAGCTACACTAAGGGAATAGCTTTGGGATCCAGATGACCCCATACAGAGAGTGTGGAGGATAAGGGGAAACCAAACTGTTCCATGGGAACAGTGGAAAACAAAGGTCACAGCATTCACATTTCTTCAACGGACCAATTTCACAGTTAAAAGGGGGGGGGGGATAGGATGGGCAAGATGGCTCACTAGGCTAAGGGACCCGCACAAGCTGATGACCTGTGTTCAATCCTGAGGTTCACATAGTGGAAGAGGAGGATCGACTTTGCAAAGCTGTTCTCTGACCTCTATCTACTAGCCATGGCACATACATACTTACTCTTCCTCTCTCTTTATCTATATTCTCCCACCTCAAACAAACAAATAAATTATTTTTGCTTGTGCACTTGTGGTGTGTGTGTGTGTGTGTGTGTGTGTGTGTGTGTGTGGTGTGCATACGTTTGCATGTGGGTAGGTGCACGTGTGTGTGAATGTGTGTGCACTTGAGTGTGTGTGCCTGTGGAGGCCTAAGGGTGACATCAGGAATCATCCTTGATTGCTCTACCTTTTTATTTCTGTGCCGTGGGTTTTTCCAAGCTGCCTTCCGTGGCTGGAAGGACAGGCCACTGCCGACCTACCCAGCATTTTTATGTGGGATCTGTGGGTCCAAACAGGTCTTTTTGCTTGCAAGGCAGAGGCTCTAACCCCTGAACCATCTCCCCAGTCCATCAATAAAATTTTTAAAGGGATGGAAAAAAATACAATAAATAAAAAAACATAAATTTCTTAACAAAATTTGAGGGTTGTTATTGGTTTGAGACAGGGTTTCAAAACATGTAGCCCAGGTTATACTCAAATTTATGATTCTTCTGCCTCACTCTCTAAATGCTAAAATTCAAACACTATATTGAGCTAAATTTATAGCTAAATTCATAGCTATAACAAAAGTTAGAGTAATAATTGTTTGTCAAGCTCAAGAAGGCAGTTATGACCAGAGGGCCTCTAAGCAGGGCTGTCATGTGGCTTTGTAGGTCTGAGAAAGGCACTTTTGCTTTTGTGAGTTTCTACTTCCATTAAAAAAAACTTTTAAAATTATAGAGTATAATTATACTAAAGATGAATGTACATGTATATTAATATAGAAATAGTACATATTTAAAGATTCTTTATTTTAAAAAATTAAGATATTTCTATGGACCCCTGGAAGTGCTGCATGGCCCCACACTTTTCTTCCTGGGCATAATAATTATGTCAATCTTATTTCTCAGATGGCCGACAAAGTTCTATTTCTTTATTTTGTTGTTGTTGTTGTTGTTGTTTTGACAGAGCTCACTATATAGCCAAGGTTAGCCCAAAATTCTTTTTTTTTTTTTTTTACTTTTTATTTATTATTGCATGCGTGCGTGTGTATCAGAGGGCACCTTGTCCCTGTAGAGGACCAAGGATGACTTCAGGAATCATCCTGGATTGCTTGCTTCCTCTTTTTTTACTTCACTCTGGAATTTCCCACTCTGCCCACCAGAGTCAGAAGTGCAGGCTGCCACTATTTTCTGCATAGCGTCCTGGGATCTGAACTCAGGACCTTCTGCTTTCAAGGCAGAAACTTAACCCCTGATCCCTCTCTCTAGTTCTATTTCTTTATTTTCATGCATTCATTGGGTGGATAGATGAGTCTGTGTGTTCACGTTTACATGTGTGCATGTGCACATGCATGTGCAGATGTCTGTGGAGATCCACAGTTGATCCGGGATCATCCTAAATCATTTTTCCACCTTACTTTTTTGAGCCTGGGTGTCTTGGTCAGGGAGCTTGCCAATGTGGAGAGTCTGGCTAGCCAGCTTGCTGTGGTGAGTCCCAGTCTCCACTTTCCAAGGCTGAAATTACCAGCAGGCGGCCACACCCAGTGGGCATTTTCTGTGGCACCTGGGGACCCAAATTCTAGTCTTCATGTTTGTTCAGCAAGTGCTTTAACTATTGAGCCATCTGCCTAGCCCTAAAACTTTATATTAACTTCTATAGCTTTAGCCTGATGATAGTTACATCTATCTATCTCTCTCTCTCTTTCTCTCTCTCTCTCTGTATGTGTGTGTGTGCGTGTGTGTGTGTGTGTGTGTGTGTGTGTGTGTGTGTGTGTGTGTGTAGTTTGAAATAGCTCATACTGGTGGATTTTCCTGTCAGGTCATAGCAAATGAGTTAATTAGAAGATCCTCTTTCTGCTTGCAGGCACTGGAAAACTAAATGACAAAACAGGAGAAATTGCTAAACAAGGATTAGAGAATATCAGAGATCCAAAGACATGGCTTGAGTAGTCTGCAGCCACATGGCCCTTAACATGCCTAATCATGTCTTATCTCAGAACATAGGCAGGTTGGTCCTGATGCTTTTTATCCTGCAGACATTTACTAACTCTGGAAGATGAAGTCTCTGGGGCTCCTCGCAAGCAGAGTCCAGGATATGTTAAGAGGGAGAAGAGCCATGATGAAAACACCTTACTTCAGGCTGGGATCCCGAAGTCTGCAGAAGCAATCGGAATGATCCATCTAAAGACAGCAATTGGGCAGGAAAGATGGCTCAAGGGTTAACTCTGCCCCTCAAGCAGAAGGCCCTGAGTTTGGATCTCAGGTCCTGAATAAAAAATCACCAGGGCAAAATGATGACAGCATACACTTTGGGCCCTAGTGGGCAGAACCTAGGGAATCCCAGAGCAAAGCAAAAAGGAAGTAGAAGCAATCCAGGATGATTCCTGAATTCACCCTTGGACTTTCACAAAGAACACAGTGCCCTCTGATACACACACACACACACACACACACACACACACACACACACACACAAAATAAATACATACATACATACAAAAATACATACATATATAAATTTAAAAAACGGCAATCTATGAATTATTGAGACAATCATCACAGTATAATCTCTCTGTGGAATGATACTAATTTAATATCAAAATTATTTCTGTAAACAATTTTGCAAATACACTTTCTTGTGCCAAACTAAAGATACCAGGCATATTATGTAAGACATCATGGTGAAACCTACTGAGGTTCCAGATTCAGTAATCACCATGCAACAACTATAATTATCTATAAAAATTATATTCAAGAAGATAAGAACAAGGAAGTTGCACAGAATTCAGGCAAAGAACTTGAAATGACAGAAAAGAATTAACTGGAAATTCTAAAACTGAAAAGAAATTGCAATTATCAAAATTAAGATCTTAATGTATGGGTCTAATAACAGCAGATTGCATTAAAGAGGGAAATCAATAAACTGGGAAAGAGATCAGATGCAAATAACTAAAATTGAGACATGAGAGGATAGAAAAGCTGCAGAAAGGATAAGAGACAGAATAATCAAAATCCTTAAGATGCACGGAACACTGAGGAGAAAGAGGATGTGGAAAAGCAATGAAGGCAGTGTGACCGACCTGCTCAAAACAACACACTCAACAAAAATCAACTCTCAAGTTCAAGAAGGCCTTGGAAGCCCAAACAAGGAAAAAGTAATTATCAGGACGCAGCTGCTTTATAAAACTTCTGAAAACAAAAACAAGGAGAAACATCTTAATTTAAGCCACAAACAAAGAAGCTTACAGAGCCACAATTAGACACACACAAGCCCTCTTAAAAGAAACATCAGGAACCAGAAGGCAATGCAATGGTATTTTCAAATTTGTGAAAGGAAATAGAACCCTAAGATTTTTCAGATTTTTATGTATTTACAAGTAATACTTGTTAAGTTAAACCCTAATAGGTACAATTGATTGGCATCACTCTATTAACAATTAACAATTTAATTACTGTATAGACATTCATGAATGGATTCAAACTTCAGGCTTCTACAAATAACTTTTTAATGATTATGCAGCTCAATTGTTCCCTATCTTTTGATTATTGATTACATAATATATAGTACTGCCTACTCAGTGGAAATCCATTCATCTCATGTTCTTATTCCTAAAAATAAGGAGGAGTCAGGACTTCATTCAGAGTGGCAGGAAGTTGAGTTAATCCTGTTTGTGAATGGCTAAAGGAGAGTTAGTTCGTTTATATCATACACTGACACAGTCCTGGGACCTTTTGCTGAAATACATAATGACACACGTACACTTAAATAATCATCCTTTGAGCCAAACAGAGAGATATGTGTCCAAAATTCTAATACCTGAAAGAGAGAAGCAGGAAGATCAGGAATTCAAGCCCATGAGACAGTCTCAAAAAACAAGCACTCAGTCATTAACTGTCTTTGTGTCACTAACTTGTTGGTCTGGATTTATGGTTTTATTTGTTAATGATCCTAGAATAATCTACATCAGAAATCATGTCGTGCATCCTTACAGTTTTCTAATTTAAATATCAAAAGTGCCTACGTGTTCCACTTGCTCTGTTCCATGCTCCATTGACGTACACTTGACATTCTGTGAGTCAAAGATCACAAAGTTGGAAATACCAGAAAAGGAATTGGAAGGACAATGAAGAAAATAAGATGAATGATGGATACCATGATCCAGCAAGATTCACATAAAGCCAAGAGGAAAGACTTATTTCAATGTTGTCTTTGCCGTGCTTTGTGGGAAAAAAATTTGTCTTTACACAGAAAATACTTTGAAAACCTCTTAACACATGAAAAGAAAATCCTGAAACTAAGGATTAACTGAGGCAATGAAATAATTTGTCTGCAGGAGAAAATGGGCAGATTTGGGAGAACTATTTGTCACAGTTACTCTTTCTGCCGCGGTGAGACAGCACTTAAACACAATTTAAGACAGGTAGATTTATTTGACTTATGGTTCCAGAGGGAAGATACCGTCCATTATGATGGACAGAAGCTAGAGATGGTTTATGTCACTGAAGGCATCATGGAGGCAGAGAGAGCTAACTGCAAACTGCAAGAGCAAACTGCTACCCAAATTCAAGGCCCGCCCCCTGTGACATGCCTTCCTCTAGCACGGTTCCATCTCCTAAAAATGTCGTGACCTTCGCAAACATTAAAAACAGCTAAGAATTCAAACAAATGAGCCTGTGGGGGACAAATCACAAACGAACCATGACACTGTTGAAAAGAGGACAGAGAGTAAAGAAAAAGGAGTTTAGATTAGGAAATGGGTTAACCAGAAAGCTAACAGACTCTGAGGAACGGAAGAGTTAGCGTTTAATTCTTGGGCTGGCAAGATAGTTGAGCTGAGTAAGATTCCTGCTTGCAAGCCTGGAGCACTGAAGTTGATCCAGAAGCCCAGTGGTGGAAGAAGAGAACTGACTTCTGAAAGTTGTCTTCTGACTCCACTGGTGTACAATAGCATGTATGTAAATGCCTTCTCTCTCTCTCTCTCTCTCTCTCTCTTTTTCTCTCTTCCCCCTACCCCCAATCCCACAACAAAAGCTTTAACCCTTGAGCCATCTCCCCAGCCCATCTCCCTCTCAAATAAATAGATTAAAATTTTTTTAATTTAATGTTATACTGTTTATGCTGTTTACAGAACTATAAACCCCTCAATCACTCTCCAGTTCTCATTACACTTTGCTATAAACAGAAATTCCCTATTAAAGTTATTTGGAAAAAAGTCTAGGAAAGGGAGCCAAGCTTCATATCTTTAATTGGCTACAATAATTTAAAAAGCAATAAAAGCTACAGTATTCATATTAAAAGTTTGCAAACAGCAGTCGCACAGAGAAAACAAGTGTGGCAATGCACGCCGCTGACATTTGCAGAGAGTGGGACTAAGTGCTGAAGTCCTCCCAGAACGTGGGAAGCCTGTGCTTTGTTTAAATCTCACACACTTGTGCCTCACTTGATTATGGCCACACATACCTTCCTCCCTTCCTCTTCACACACCCCGCTCTCCTCTTCCTTCTCCTACTTCTCGTTGTCGTCATCTTTCTCCTCTTTTCTTCTTCCTTCTCCACCATGCTTCTTCTTCAAAACCTCCCACCATCAAAGCACTGAAAAAAGTAAGTAAGACTGTCTAAGCAATATGGGCCTTAACAAAAGGTGGCAGTACTATCCTAATAAGGTTAGAAGTTATCTAAATAGAATACCTCGAAGGCAAATAAAAATCCAGAATATACAGAAAAAATCTTCCAGCTACCAGCATCATCTCCTGGAGTCAGCTTTAACTTCCATTTCTCATGTTATGCTATACATACAGTAGGTCCAGAGAAACTACTATTAAACTAAATAAATCTGTGGGCTGAGTGCTCATTCTTATCATGTTTTTTTTAATGTACAATATTATCATATCAGAGTTTTCCATAGACAACTGGTATTCATGCAAGTAAGCTCAACTAAGGACGTTTAAACTTTTTAGTGCATAAAAATACCACTTTTAGAAATTGCATATTCTTGGGCTGGAGACTCTGTCATGTAAGCAGAAGGTCCTGAGTGTGGATCCCAGCTCCCATGTAAAAACAAGAGGCCAAAACAGCAACAAACTGCACTTCCTGCCTGGTGAGCAGAACCTTGGGAAATCCCAGAGCAAAGCAAGAAGGAGGTAGAAGTAATCAGGATGATACCCAAAGTCACCCTTGGTCCCCCACAAGGACACATGTGCCCTCTGATGTGCATGCACACACGCACACATGCACATACATGTGCACATGCACATACATACACACACACACACACACACACACAAAATGAATGAATAAAGTTTAAAAAAGAAATCGCCTATTCTTGAATTAATATTGTAAAGAATTATCTATGAAAGCTTGAACAAAAATTGTGATATTGTATCTGAAGAGATGCACTCCTTTAGGAACTGAATGCTTCTGTTACACATGCATAAGAAAGATTCACAGAAATGGTGGGAAAAATGCCTTCTCATTAAATGAACATAATTAATGTGAATCATTACAGATGAAGGGAGAAAAGGAAAGGCGGTTGAGTAAGTCACTGTACAAGTGACCCAAAAGCCACAAAAATTATTTTATAAGAGGAAAAGATAACATGGAAAGAAAAGCTGTGTCAACCTCTATGGGGTTAATTAAGTATAGATTAAGCTGTGTTTTCTTTCAAATATATGTGCAGTAAAGCACATCAATCACAAAAGAGACAAGTAAAAAAAATAAATAAACTAATTGAATGTTTGCTTCAGGACCAGTGAGATGGTTTAGCAGGTAAACAACATTTGCCACCAAACCTGATCATCTAATTTCAGTCCCTGAAACTCACAGTTTCTACCATGTGGGACCCACATGATAGAAGTAGAGAATACACCCACAAGGTATCCTCTGACATACATGCATATACAAGATAAACAAGTGTAAAATTTTAAAAATTCAAGAGTTTATTTTAAAAAGCTCTTTCCTATGAAGGAGAAGTGGGATGGGGGTAAAATTTCATAGTCTCACAAACAGGAAGCATCATATAAGAGCTCAGTTGAAATGATAGAATGTGATTCTATCACCTGGGAATGGAGAGACAAGACCAGTACCCCAGGAAGAAATAAGCCAGGATAAAGTCCTTGTTCCCTTAAGTTGATTGAAGCCTAAATTCATCCAGCAACCAGAAGATGAAACTAGCACATATGAGCTAAATGCTCGTGTTTCTCTGAAAAGTAATATGCTAGAATCTTATCTCTCAGCTAATAGTGCTGCATTTGCGATTTTTGGGAGACAGTTGCCCCAAGAAAGTAGAGTCCTCGTGAATTAGACTCCTGTCCTGATAAGAATGCCAGGAGAGAATGTGCTTCCTCTCCTTTCTGCAACATGTCAGCATATAAGGCAGCTGACTATCAACCAGGAAGAATCCCCTCAGCTGACATCCAGGTCTGCCAGCACCTTGATCTTGACTTTACAACAATTAAAAACACTCCAGAAATGTCTGTGGCTCGAAATGTCATTTATAGGATTCTGTTATAGCAATCCAGACTACATAAAGCATAGTCCTGGCTGGGCATGGTAGCTCAAAACTGCAGTTCTAATGCTAGGGAAGCTGAGGCAAGAAGGCTACCATAAGTTCAGAGCCAGCCTGGTCTAGAAAGTGAGACTGTTCTCAACCCACAGCCATGAAAATGACACATGTCTGAATCATTGATCCCTTTTCTCACGTGCCATATACAAGTCAACCCTTAAGCAGAGTATTGTGATCAAAAATCCTTCACAAGGCATATTGCACATTAAGAATGATCATGGACAATTTTGGAACTTGGCAAGCATGTGTCTAAGATCTATCTCTGCATTTGCTAGCTTTGTGATCATAGGTAAATGGCTCGATTTCATCACTAAAGAGAAATATAAGAATATGTTCCCCCACACAGCATTATGAGAATCTAATAAGCTGTGAATAAATTCGTGGAGAGTGCCTAGGGCATAAGAAGCAGATAGATAATTAATTATAACTGCTTATATTTCTGATCCATACTACACACCTGTAAAACAGGTGGTTTCAACCATCGTTTTATTTAATAGTCATGTGACTTGCCTAAGACAGAAAGGAGATGGTGTATCTTTTTGCTTCTGTCAAAATCCTCTGTCAGTATCCTTTCCATCCTTCTCCAGCATTTAATAGTAATAACAGCAAAGACAATGGTAAGAGCTAGCATTGTACTATATGTGGAAATTGATGCACAGAGAATGACGCTATTGGACTAGAATCACCCAGCTAATAGGAATAATAATAATAATAAAATAACAATAATAATAATAAACCCCTGGCCTTGGAACAGATTCCAGACTCTTGTTAGCCACATTGAAAGTGAGATGCTATTTCACCATTTCATCCTATGCACAAGTCTAAGATCTGTTGTCTTATGAATGTTCTATTACATTTAGAAACAATAAAAGGTATGAAATAATCCTTGACACCCAGTAGTCATAGTCTCGCAAAGACAAGTCACCACACACTCTAGTAAAATGCTGTGTTAGTGACTTAAAATGGATGTCTCACCGCCACAGAAGCATCTGCCAAAACAAGAAAGGCTGCATGCAGGGGGATTCCACTGAGGAGACTTCTGACTCCAGGAGAAGATAGAGAGGATGGAGTGTTCCAGGCAAAGGGAATACCTGTGGAGACATCCTGAGCCCAAATAAAAGTTCAGTGTGACCAGATGATGAAGTGCATAAAGAATGACTAAGAAAGCAGGAAAGATGGGCAGGAATTGCACTAAAGAGAGCCTCGCATCCTAAACCAAGAAGTCTGAACTTCATCCTTCAAGTGAGCAAGAAAATAAAAAGAGTTTTAGGGTGTCTCAGGTTTGCATGAAATCTAAGAGCTGTGCTGGGCTTATATCCACTTTAGGACAGCAACCCTGGAGACTGTCAAACATGTTGTTGTCAAGAACTACAGCGAAGTAATTATAATGTCAGTAAGAAAATTTCCAGACACAATAGATCTCCAAAATGGCTAAGGTGTGTGTTCCTTGCCAGGCATGTTAACATATGCCTAGAATCTCAGCACTGAGAATGAGACAGGAGGATCCTGACTTTGAAGCCAGCTTGAGCTACACAGGTGAGATACTGTCTTGCTAATTAATTGATTGACTTTTAAGATATGGTTTCTTAAGTACTGAGACTGAATGAGTCAAAATCAACAAGGGCAGATGTGGGGAATCAGAGTTTTATGTGTGTGTATGTGTGTGCGCGTGCGCATGTGTGTGTGTGTGTGTGTGTGTGTGTGTGTGTGTGTGTGTGTGTGTTACTGTCCCCATATGAAGATGAGTGCCCGGTTCAGGAACAACTGCTCTGAAAAGAGACTCAGTGGGAATCAGAATGAAAACAGCAGCAAGGCAAGTAAAGAGAGGCTGGAAAAGATGCAAAGACATAGTTGTGAATTCGAATCTCAGGAGTTTCCAAGTAGAGTTGGTGTAGGATAGACTGTGTGTGTACCAGGAGGCAGAAAGAAACTCCTTTTGGGAACCAAAGTAAAATCACAACAATGAAGCAATCAGTGTGCTGTGTTGAAATCATGACACACACTGGAAACATACACATGTGTGCTGGAAAAAGTCACCATGCCTGACTAATACAGCTGGGCCTCCTGCGGCCTTCCTCTTTCTTCTCCTCCTCTTCTTCCTTCTCCTCCTCCTTCTCTTCCTTCTCCTCTTTCTTCTCCTCTTCCTCCTCCTTCTCTGCAACCTGAAATCAGCATTCCTCATTAGGACTCAGATCTTGTCACTGAAATATCACCATGGTCATTAAAAGTCATTTTACCAAGTGTGTTGATTTAAAAGTTCTGGATGGGAATGGACGCACTGTCCCCACTAAATTAGCTACTGACTGTTCCTCGACCTACTCTTCCTCTCATTTGATTATTCTAAGCAGATGCCTCGATTTTTCCTCCTCTGGCAAGCACATGAGGAAGAAGGGATGAAAATCATATGAAGGAAAAAGTAAGTTCCTGGCAGTGCATATTTGAAAGCCTTTTCACAATAAAAAAAAAAAAAAAAAAGACAGAATTCGGCCCAGGGAAGTCACGAAATCAAGCTTAAACGCTTTCTCTACCGGATGTGCTTGGGGGGGGGGACACATAACCCACAAAGCAGGCAGGCAGTTATATTGCGGCCCAGGAGTTTTATGAGAACATAGCGGAGGGGAAGTGTGTGATGCGATGTCAAAGCACAAACCATGAGGAAAGAAACGAAGCTGGGTTTGTAGTGACAGACAAATAAAGTTGACATTATGCCTGGTCTTTCCTCTGCTACATCTGCCATGCAGCAGAATGGCGGCTCCCGCCCAGCTCTCAGAAGCACCTGGAACCCAAGGAACATAAGGACCAAGCAGACGTCAGGCGAGAGAGAGAGCTGCCCTCCAAGGGAGAAGTCGAGACTAGTCAGAAACGGGTGACGTGAAGTGTATAACCCCCCAAATGATGTATTTCAGCCTTCCACCGAGTCCGAAATGGCAGGTGGCGAAGCTCTGACCCCAAAAGAAAACAATTTGCACTGTTTGCGCTTGTGGGAGAATTCATGGAAGAATGGTTACTTTTTCTTCATGCTTGGTGGGCACCCGTAGAGGTCACTGGGAATAGACATAGTGGGAAAAAAAGTTTGTGTGCACTGGGCAGCTCAACACGGTGCAGCCTGTGAGACCCAAGGGCTGTGAATTCTAATTCTGGTTTTGCTGCTCAAGAGAAATACTTAAGCAATCTGTTCCGTCATTGTGGCAGACACGGGTCTCAACTTTATCAGTAACATATGTCATTTGTATCCCTCCCCTACCAGCTCATGGCATGGAGTCACCCCAAAACAGTAAATTGAAATGTCTCTAAGTACAATTAAACTAGAAAATTTAAGTAGCAATGCAGAGGTAAATGCACGTTTTACTTATTTCTAACCCTGAAAGTTTGACATTTTTTCCCAAAATAATATCACATGAGATGAAATCTCAAAGTGTTTTGCTCAAAGAAATATGAAATACTATTCAAATATCAGTTATTTTACAATTATTATTAAGAAAAAAATAGTTTTGTTTTGGTGTTTTTCCCTGCACGTAAGTGTGGTGTGGTGTATGTGCATGTGTGCGTGCATGGGCATGTGTGTATGTGTTTTCATGTGTGGGGGCGTACATGTGTGCATGACTGTAAAAGCCAGAGGGTGATGTTGGGTATGTTCCTCCGTCACTCTGCACCTTATATATGCAAACAGGATCTTGCTCTAAACCAAAGTGCACTTACACTGCTAGCCTAACTAGGGGTCCTGCTCCAAGGAGCCTCTTTGGCTCTGCCTCCCAAGAATTCTCTGGCATTCACACCGGTGCTGAGGACTCAAACTCTCAGTTCTTAGGCTTGAGCAACACCCAATGGGCCATCACCCCAGACCCCATTTTTTTTTGAGGGGGAAAGTGTTTGAGGCAGGGTCTCATGTAGCCCAGGCTATCTCTGAACTCCTGACCCTCCTGTCTCTACCTTCCAAGTATAGGGATTACAGGTGTTGTACCACCAACACAGCTGGCTCAAGAAAAAAGTTGGATGTGTTAAATCCTGAAGAGACATGCTACTTCTGTTCTTCAGTTGTGACTGTCAATTTACTCCATATTTATCAAGTACCACTCTCGTGGATCACGTTTGCTAAGCACTCAAAATACAAGCATTAACCAAACCCTCCTCCCCAAACCCCACCACCAAAAAAAAAAAAATTCTATTAACAAATCCTACATAGTTCTGACTATAGATGGTACCTAAAGTACCATCTGGCAATGTGGAATAGAGGCTACCAAAGGTCAAGGGGGAAAACATGGAGAGTTCCTACTGAATGTTTAGTTTAGTTTGCTAAACTAACATTACAAAAATAATGTAGTTATCGCCACTAAATTACATGCTTAAAATGGCTAAAGTGATAAACCTCATTTACAAGTTCACTATCACAACCTCAAAATTGATTAACACAGTAACAATCAGAGAAGGGGAACTGAATATATCGTTTGTCAGGGGACTCTTACATCCCAGAAAGAAAATGTTCTCCTTTTTGCAACTCCGCAAGTTTCCTCAGGGGTCTTTATCATCTTGCATTCTGACACTAGGAACCTCTTTGTTTCCGAGTTATTTTCGGAATATTGAGTATTCTCAAATTTTCATTAGCTGGGATGCTCACTGAAGCCCTCTTCCCACAGTCGAGTGAATATTCTTCCAGCACAAAGCCTGACAGATGAATTATCTTGCCTCTGAAATGTATTGTCACGTCAGGACTCAGACAAGTGTGACCATCTCTTGCTCTAAGCTCCTCTTTTGAATAGTTCAGCATGATTCCAGCTTTCTTCCCCCCTCCCACATTGCCTCTGGCCTCACCTTCAGCTCCTTCTTTCCCAAAGACAACTTGCCAAAACAGAGATTCCTAGAGAGAGCAACAACATGGTGAGAAGTGTGACAGGAGAAAGGTAGGTCGCCTGACTGAAGAAGCCAGCCATGCCTCTGGGAGGAAGCTGTGAATGCTGCTGAATCGTGAGATCAAAGCCTACTTTTGTAATTTCTTGCCTGTAAAAGGACAAATTGTAACGCCTCCATAAAACCTTCGCTATAATATAACAGGACAATTCCTTGAGGGGACACATGACAGAAAAGGTTTAAACACAAGGGTTCATGTGATATAGTGTCCACTGATGTAACTGTGTTGCTTAAGACTAGTCATTTAGACACTTACATGTGTCGGCCTGGTAAGTTCAATTCCACCTTAATAGCTCACCAAGTTCACTGATTTACCATTCTTTAGATTCCTACCTTAACCTAAAGTAATGCTTTCAACCCCATCTCTAGTGACATTTTGAAGTGGGTGATTCAGATAATGCTTCGCTGTGACATTCCATCTACACACTGCAGTCCTTCAAGACATGACTGGTCTCTACCTGATAAGAGCCAAAAGTACCTGCCCCCCAAAATCTGTGAGAACCACAAAGTGTCCAAACATTGCCAAGTGTCTCCTCGTGAGCAAAACTACCCTGTTCCCACAGCTGCAGAGCCAGCTGGATATTTTAGACGTATAAGGAGGGCCAAATAACTGCTAGAACACCATCCATGCCCTTCAAAACTCCTAAATGATCATGGATTGCCTCAGCTTCACCTTTCAGTATGCCTTTTTTGCTTCAAGAAATAGCATCACTCTTAGTCAAAAGTCAGTTCTAGTGTTCAGTCCACGCATGAGATATTCTGGAAAGTATCTGAGTCAGTCCCTTGAAAGTTTCATCATGACAGAAAAGATCAAGCTAGAAATGTGTAAATCAGGCTTGATGACTTAAGTTGCAGTTTACATAAAAATAGACACTAGCTAGAAATCTTGCCTACAGCTCAAGAAGAATCTTCTCAAAATCTTTGCAGAAAACTCAAAGCAAAAGAAAAAACATATGCAGTCTCTTCAAAACTGTCACCTACTTCATATTACCATCACCCAGATTCAAAAAGGGCAGAAAGCCACAAACACACCGCTTACATGTCAGGTCCTATATTAAAACTCAAGCTTTCAGAAAAAAAAAAAATGGTTCTTTTCATAAGCCTTTCCTGACTCTGTGTGGCAAAGTTGTCTAATTTCAGTCTGACTGGACATATTTTCCACACACTTTCTTCCTATCCAAGCTCCAGCTTGCAATCCTTGTGACACTACAATGCAATTAAAATATTGGAAAACTTGAGATTTCAGGAAACTGATGTAAACTGTTTGATGTCTGTATACCTCTCACTGTTCCCCTAGACTCTCTAATGAGTTTTGGGAATGGGGAGGATATTGCTTCCAATCGCATGCCAAAGTAAACACAATTGCACTTGAGAAAGGAAAAGAGGGATATTTCTACAATTCTAGGTGATTTCTATCTCTACCATGTAATAAGGACTGCAAGCAAGGGAAATAAATTATTTTAGGTTAAGATAAATGTCCTATTTTCAAACACCCTGAGGAAGCATAATTTTATGATGAAATAACAACTCTATAAATTCTTTTAATCAAGTAAATAAACATTGTGTTTTTCAGGGTTAAGAGGCAGCCAGACAAAAGTCCAGTAATTGAAATTTCAATTCTTTGGTCTCAACTATCACAAGGCATTAGCGAACAGGAGCTGAAACAGTGTGCTTAAGCCCAGACGTGTATTGTTAAATGTGACATGCTCAATTTATCATTAGTTATGAAGTGAAAACGGATGAATACACATTCAATTTAGTTCAGCTGCTTTCTTCATTTATCACACTCCTTCATCATCCATCATCTTCCCCCACCCTTTTGATTTGAACAAATAACACACTTTCATAAGTTTAATCTAATTAATCATAATTGTAAGGTAATGTTCCCTTAATGAACCATACAGCTGATTTTATAAAGTTTGTTGCAATTTTAATAAAATGTGTTCCAGATAGAATCTACAAATGTTCTCTTTGAAGCCCATTCCTCTTCGTAATTTGTGTTTCTGTACTTTGTGTGAATGTATGCATAGGCATGTACACACACACACACACACACACACACACACACACACACACACACACATACACCTCTTTCTGGGGTTAATACAACTACAACAATGCTGAAAGCCACTGGAGCATGTTGGCCTTTTACAGAACAAATGTTTCTGAAAATTGCAAAATGTTCACCATTTTATGAAAGAAGGTAGAAAGTTAATAGAAGAATAGAGGGAAAAGTCATAAGGAGTGAAAGGGTTCCTTTTCCAATATTGTTATAAATTTATAGCCAGATCTTGAAGGTCATTACAAAAATTGAAACCAAACTCTATGGTAGTTGGGAGCATCCTTGTCTAGGATCAAATCATAATGCCACATAACCCTGATACGGCAGTAAGTGCCATCATCGGGGAGTTAGAAGCAGGAGGATCAGGACTTCAAGATCATCCTTAGCTACATATCAAGTTGGAGGCCAGCTTGTGTGTAGTAACAACATAAGACCCTTGTCTCAAAAAAAAAAAAAAAACTACATAGAAAAAGCTGTCATTTGTGAATAGTAAATTACAGTACAAATATATATATATTTTTGTGTGTATATATAGTGTGTATGTGATATATATATATATATCACATACACACATACGTAGTGTGTGTGTAAGAGGACACTTAAGTGTGTATCCATGTGGGGGCCCAAGGGTGACACCAGGAATCATCCTGGATTGCTCTGCCATCTTTTTACTTTGCGCTGGGGTTTTCCAGACTCTGTCTTCCAGGGTCAGAATTGTAGGCTACCACCTCAGCAAAGGTTTTGACCCCTGAGCCATCTTTCCAGATCTACAGTTCAAATCTTAAAAACCTCTCTTCCTCCTGAAACTCCTAGAGAAAGCTCTTAAGGGAGAGGGTAGACTAAGAACTGTTCAAGTCCATGCTACTCCCTCGAGGCACAGGAAATTAGATGTGCCTCTACCTGAACCCTGCCAAATGTTGAGGTGGCATGAGCATGGGTGGAACCCCAGCCCCAGAGGCATCCAGACCTTTGAATCCTCCCATTTGAATGAGGAGGGGGGAAGGGTTAAGGGACTTGCCTAGGGCTGGTGACAGGGGGATTTAGATCTAAAGTGAGCCTCCCAGCAGGCCTTCTACTGCTCCTGTAGTCCCATTCACATCACAAAACTGCCCCACGCTGGTTAGCTGCTCAATATTACTGACTTTATATTTCTTTTTTATACATTTTTATTATTATTTCAGCTTATACAAACTTAATAGGTACACCGGTTCCCTCTCTCCCTCCTCCTCCCCCCCAAACCCCCTACTCCCCCTCCCCTCACCCCTCCCTCCGCATCCCCCAGTGCCTCCCGCCCCAATTCCCAGAGAGTCCTTTCTTGTGCATGCCTGACTCTCCTCTGGACCTCCTCTCCGATGACCTACAAGGACCCAGTGGCATTTCCCTGAACTCTTTCCCATGTACCCCTTAAGCATAAGAACACGATTGTGGCTGCCAATCCCTTGCCTCCAAGGATCTTGGTGCCTTTAGCAGATGCTAGACTTTGTGAGGTCAATAGTGTTGGACATTGCGCAGGGCATGCAAAGTCCAATTTTGATTGCTTCGGACCTAACTTGTGTGGAGTATCTTGCAAATCATTGCTCCTCCCATCCTTGTGCTCTTACACTCTTACCGCCCCCTCTTCCGCAAATTTCCCTGAGCTTCAGGATGGGGAGAGATTAGTCTGGCCTAGTTCTAGGTGGTTGATATAGAGTCTCTGAAGTTCTGGATTGTGGTTTGTTGATTTTCTTTTGCAGTTTTGCTGCTCCTGCAATGCCCTTCACTCCATCCTGGTGGGCATTGTATGTCACCCCCTGGCCAGAAACAAAAAGCTGTTAAACTGGAGTCTTATTATAAGAGCACATTCAAGGGTAGATGTAATAAAAGTAGGAAACCTCAGTGAGGGAGGGGTCAATCACCCATTTGCAAAATGGTTACTTTTTATCTGCCAGACTTTATATTTCTTATGAAAATACTTGCATCTTATTTTAGGAAAAAAGAATAACAAGGATTTAGGGCCTGAATCACAGTATTAACATAAAGTAACAATAGCATAGCATTTTATGAGTTACATGTCACACTGACAACTACCAGAAAGGGAATGAAATCCCTCAGAGAACTGCATGCCCTCCTGCAGACCAGCAGGCTGCGGTGGCACACAAGGCTCCCACATGGTGCTTGGCCCCCGCCCATGGAGAGATGCTCTCAAGTGACCTGTCCTTTACACCCCTCCCTTGGGTTAGAGAGCCACTTTCCCTCTGCAATCTCATTAGTGACATTGGAACCCCTTGTGTTCCTTTCATTTTTAGGCCAGGATTTTTCTTAAAATGCCCTTCTCTGTAGTACAGCAAGACAAGAGGATATCCAAACTGAAGAATCAATTAACACTAATATAAAGAATAAGACCTATTAGTCATTCCCTCACTTTATGGCTTAAAGGCTGAAACCATCCAATAATACTAATATCCACCTTCACAAAAAGCTTCTCTGGGCAAACACTGATTACAAATTTCATTCATTATCTACTTTGAAACAGTTCTCATTAGAGATCAATGCATAAGAAATGACCACGCACTTTCCAGCAAAAGTGCATGAACCAGGTCAATTCCCTTTAAAATGGAAAAAAAATATATGCTGAAACTCATCCGCTGCTAACAGTGCGAAGCAGCCATATTCAGGGAAAGAATGAAAGTTTTGTAGACCTCTTAATAGAATACTGCCAATAATTTATTATACAAATGTATCAGTGGTTCAGTGTATGTGTGGATGTGGTGGGTAGAGGCATGAACATGCCACAGCACACATGTGGAGGTCAGAGGACAACCATCAGGAGCCAGTTCTCTCCTGCCACTTTGTGGGATCCAGAGATTGAAGTCAGGACACCAGGCTTCTGAACAAGCACTTTCACCCACCGAGTCATCTAACTGGCCCTCACATTAAAAATTGCTGTGAATATTTTGCTTTTATTGTTTCTGTTTGTTTGTTGAATCAAGCTTTCTTGATGAAATGGAATTCAGAATACCTTACTAAGAACACCAGTAATGATAGCAAAAATGTAGCAATCTCCTATCAGATGAAGGAAGATGCTGCTTATCAGTTGGTGACTAAACATAGGTCTTTTAAGAAGTGCAAAGAATCAAGGCATCTCAGCCCCAAGATTGACATTCTTATGAATATACTATATTACCTGCATTAGTCATGGCTGCAAGGAGAGTATACCCTAGAAGACAGTAAGTGAAGGGAATGGCTTTATCAACAATGCCAATTCCTGCCAGAACATTAAGATAGTTTTCCACAACTCCTTGGATGTAATATTTTGAAATTTTGTAAGATTTTGTAAAATTTTGAAATTATTCTCCATAATCGTGTGCACATCCGAATATTTTGCTTTTAAAATGCATTGTATATACACTACTGTTAGCACTAGGTGCTATGACTGTGAACGATTGCCCATTTAACATCACCTCCAAAATGGGGCTTTGGCTTTTGCTACTTTTTCTTGCCTTGCTGCCTCCTGTTTACCCAGAGAACAAGAACAGTTTAATAGATAGCTTGCAAATGAATGAAAGTGATTTTTATTTATTTCATTATGCTCATTTACCTTGTCTCAATTTCCTACACTGTGTATTCTTTTGCAATGGATGATTGCCCAAGATGATGCTCAATAATGCAAAAGAAATGATCAGTATAGTTTTACTACTGTAATTTCAAGAAGTCTTAAGCTTTAGAATACTTACATAGTCACAACTAATGTTCTAAAGAAACTGGTGAAAATTTCATTCATCTGGGAAGTCAGGGGGCATTAGATAAGAAACTTATATAATGTAATTCAGATATCAGGACTGATAAGCAAGCTTGCAAGTGTTTTTCTCTCAATCAATAGCTAATTGAACAGCTACTATGTACCAAGCATTCTAAAATTCCTTGGGATGGAGGGGGCTGGGGCATGAAATGAATACAGTGAAAAACCACAGGGACAAGAACCTCCTAATTCCAAGGAAATTACAGATTTTTATTGACAAAATACAACCCCATATGCTTGTAATTCCATGCAAAATAAAAAGTTAAATGCTGCCAAAGCAGAGAAAGGAAGAATGAGATGAAACGAGAGTGGGGGGAGGTCAGGGGAGGCTTCAAGGAGGAGCCGACACCCTCACAAGATCCATTGTTGAATTTTGATAGATGGAAGAAGTAGGAGGTCTTTCCTACATTTAACCTTGAATTAGAATAAAACTAATTCCCAATAGCTTGGCATTTAATCACTGCAAAATCAAAAGGCCAAGCAGACTCACTAAACGTTCAGGGACAGATTTTTTTTTTCTAAGCCAGAGGGCATGCAGCAGCAACAACAAATTACAAACTTTGCCCCAGAGTCGGATGCCTGCTCAGGCCTCCCATGCCCAGCCCGCCGAGGAGCAGCGACAGGTTCCGGCCATTCAATTTACTTTCCTCCAAAGCATGTAACACTGCCTGACTAGCATATCTTCATGTGTTTATCTGCTGGAGTCCATTGCTCCCAAATAGCAGGAGAGCTCTAAAGAGTCAGGGACTGGCTGACATCTACTTTCTTCTCTACTTTATTCATGCACCTAGTCCCTAATCTGTAGTAGGAACTCACTAAGCATCTGTTAAATAAGTGAATACTTATTTGTGTTTATAATATTTTAAATGCCAAATAAGTGAGTGAACACATACAAGGAGTTCTATACTCTGAAGAGGTATTTCTGCCTTCCCTGTCATGACCACAAGACACATGACTCTGAGAGCATATGGATTTGGACCAGCAGGTCCAAAATACTTCATTGGATGCAACCTGCAGAGCCTTGCAGGTTCATTATCCTAGGAAAGACTTTAGAAACCTGGACAAACCATCTAGAAATCCCATCAGCTTCATTAATTTCCTCGCTTTTCCTGCATACTCTCACTGAAACATTGCCCTCTTCAAATTATTGTTATATAATAAATAAAATGTTCTCATCCAGATTCCTGGGAGAAATCTAGCTAATTCCCCATAATTAGGTGTATATCTGTGATTCCTAGTAAGTCTGTATACCACCTCTAATTTATGCTAAACTGGAGGCTGTGCCAGTTAGATACAGTTGTGTGAACTTGACAATTGAGACCTGAACCTTTAGATACGTCTGTGATGAATTACTTAGTGAAGGCAAGCCTGTGGGAGATTATATTATTTATGTGGGAAGATCCAGCCTAGAATGGGTTTGCACCATTCCCTGGGCAGGTGGGTAAAATGGAAAGAGCATTTTGTATTTTGGCATGTAGGCAAGACTGGCAAGCAAGAAACTATGTTCCTCCCTCAGCAATTTGTGTAGATATAGTGTGGTCAGTTTCCTTGGCTCCTGATATTGATATGAACTTTGCAGCCAAGCTGGGCTATAATTGCAACCAGAATTGTATAAAAGAATAGACCTCTTGTTCCCCTAAATGGTTTGGCTATGCATTCATTCAGCAACATGAAGAGAAACTGCAACACGGCTAATCTAGCCAGAAAGACTAGCCATGTTACCAGAGAACGGAGGCTTTGAGCCAGATGACACCCAGCCAATCTCGATCAAGGGAAGCAGGTTTGCAGATCCTGTTTAACCATGCATGCAGCCAATGTTTGAATCAATGAAAGTCCAGTAAGGCTGGGGATATAGTGTTCAATGACAGAACACTTGCCTAACTGATGTGGAGGTCTTGGATTCAATCCCAGGACCACGAGTGGGAGATTTCCAAATAAAAAAACCTTTGGACACTGAAGTTTAAATGATTCCTGATGGTACAATCATCAATGTGGTGGGAGAATGACCACCCCTGGTTTAGTATGAAGTATATGGAAGGCTCTATGTTCAGGATCCTTCCAGATCTCTCCCTATATCATCCTTTTTAAAAAAAAAATGATATGATAAGTACACTGACCTACAAATTGTTCTTGATAATTATTCAACCTGGAAGCATTGTGGGAATTCTGTACAACTGTTTAAATATGATGTTGTAATCCAGAAACAATAACAATTGTCCCAAGATCACGAAGCTATCGAGTACCACCTGAAGAGAACAACTTGATCATCAATAGAAACAGCTTGTGGTTGTGATACTTCTCTTGCTGTGTTATTATGAGAATTCTGAGAAGTGCTCTAGACAAAAGTGTTGAATTCCACACCTAACATATGATGGATTTTTAAGAAATACGCGTAGGAGTTGCTTTTCAAGAGCTAAGTCATAATCTTTGATCAAACTCCTTGGCACACTGCATTCTATCTAAGTTCTAAGGAAATGAAAGAGCCCTTTCTTTCCATTCTCCTAAAAAAAACAGCTACCCAAAAGAGTGGGTTTGGGTATTCATGGGGATTCTAAAACCAGTGCCCTACAGCTGCCAAGAGATGACTATGTTCTTCTTAAAATTTTAGACCTTATAAAAATGTCTAAATTGTGTCATTGCTATATAACAAATAGGAAACAAACTCAGGCCCGTCTCCAGCTCACCTCCTCCTCTGCACTTTGTCATCTCCTCAGTGCCACCTACACAGACTTACATGTCAAGAAGAGGAGAGCAAAGGAAACACCCCAACAGGGTCTCCTCTCTGTCCCGTGCGTGGTTGGAGACACAGGGTATATGCCCACACCTCTCTCCATCTCATCCTGCGTGGAAAAGCTAAGCACTTAGGAGACTCGCTGTGCCTTGTTTTCTTGGCTTTCCAGTTCTCTATGTGTCTGAGAATTCATTGTCACTCATTGTCTTTGCTGTTGATCAATTTGCCGTCTTCAGGTGGTCTTGGGACACTTGCTAGCATTTATGGGCTAAAGTACCATATTTAAAAAGTCGTAGGGGGGCTGCAGAGGTGGCTCAGGGTTAAGCCTCTGCCTTGCAGGCAGAAAGTCCTGAGTTCGGATCCTAGACCCCACATATAGATGCTGAGCGGAAGCCAGGACGGCCTGCATTTCTGGTTCTGGTAAGGCAGAGCCTGTGAATCCCGGGGCAGAGTAAACAAGGAGGAGGTGGAGGCGTCCATGGTGGTTCCCGAATTCGCCCGTGATTCTACACACACACACACACACACACACACACACACACACACACACACGCACACACGCACACACGCATAATTGAATAAATAATAAAAAAAATTTTTAAAAGTCGTGGAGTGTGGTAAAGACCTAAAAGTATGAAATTAGACAATGATGCATCATCATCTTTTAAGGCATGGATTTCTTTTTTCTTTTTTAATTATCTATTCATTGTGGGGGGGGGGCACTGTGTGTCCTTGTGGCGGAACAAGGTGACTTCAGGAATCATTTTAGATTGCTTCTACCTCCTTTTTGCTTTGCTTTGGAGTTTTCCAGGCTCCACCCACCAGGGCCAGAAGTGCAGGCCACTGTCATTTCTGCCTAGCGCTTTTAGGTGGGACCTGGTATCCAAACTCAGGACCTTCTGCTTACAAGCCCATCTCTCCAGCCCAAGGCACAGATTTCTAAACACATTTTCCCTACAGTGTCATTAGAATCATGTTACTCGATATTCTTTCTTGTTAGTTTGCTTAAGTATTTTATTTGCATATCTGTTATGTTGAGCCACATTGATATTTCTATAAACAGTGGTAGTTTCATGTGGGTTGACCAAATACTTTAGATTTTTGAAGGGTTGTGAAATTAATTATATGTAATATTGTCTATATAGTTTCAAATAGCTCACTCATAAATGGACTTCTGAATAATATTACTACACTAGCTTGTTGATGCTTCAGAAAATATAACAGTCCATTATTCATCTCTGTAAAGTTTCCAATGCCTACCATGATACCTTGGACATTGAAACATCCAATATATGTCTTAAATAAAAGGAGAGAGGGGCTATGTGTTTATATCTACAGCATGTTCTTCAAAAGATGCAAAGCCTTAACTTAGGAAATAGAACTCATTTTCATAGGGACAAATTATATCTAACTGTGCACAGTTCTTGCAAAAGAAACCTTAAAAGAAAAAGATTGACATGAGACCAAATCATTTGGGAAATTTTTCATTATAATTAATTAAAAAATTCAAAACCACCTTTCTGCTCAGGAAACCTACCAAACATTCATACTTGCTTCGGTCTTCCTTACTTCAGGCTAATCAAACCAGACAGAGATTTCCCTACCTGCTTCCTTAGGGTTAGGGCCAATGTCAACTAACTCCCAGGTACAAATTAGAAGACAAAAGTGGAAAGTACCATTTACTCACTCTAAATTAACATATGAAGAATTTACAAAATACGGAAAGAGGGATGGATGGATTCAAGGATGCATAAATAGATTTGATGCATAGAACGATGAGTTAATGGTTGGGTAGATGGAGAAATACAGGCACATTTTTTGCACATCTTTGAATCTCTAAAAATACATTGGAGATTGTCTCCATCCTACACAAAAGTTTCTTTTAAAAATAATAATAAGCATTATGTGTTATCTGTTTGCTTGACTAACATGCCTATTTTAAAACATCTCTGCCTTGATAACATTCAATTCTGCCGAGTATACTCTCCTGCTAAGAAACAGGCCAAACTCTGATGATTACTAAATAAGAACATAATTAATTATTTCTTCAACTGAATAGTCCTGAATTCTACCACAAATCAATCAGTTCTTCTAGCCTAAGAAGCTCTGACTCTATTTTAGCTCAATGAAAACAAAATCAATGAAGGCCAATTATAGCCCATCTCGTTAGAGTATGCAAATACTATGCCATAGAGATTTGCAAGGATTGCCTCCAGAAATATAAGGCATGCTGCAAAAGTGGACAGTGGGCTACTACTGGCCCCTAGCTGCCTAGAACTCACAGTGTCTGGAATCTTCCACTAAAAGCAGAATGGCCTGCTTTCGTTTCTTCTTTCCTTCCTACTTCCCTTCTTTCTTGCTCTTATCTGTTGCTGTGGGAGAACATTCAAAGTCAAGTAAGTTAAGGGAGAAAAGATTTATTCAGCATACAGCTGGAGGGGGGAATAGGTTCCACTGTGGTGGAAAAGGCGTGGCTGGCTGGAAGGAGCTGGAGGAAATTTAAGTCACGGCCATTGAGGAGGCTGCAAGTTGCAAAACTTCAAACTCAAGAGCAGATTTACTCACTCAAGCAGGGCAGGGTTAACCAACCTCAAGTCCCGCCCTCTGTGACTGCCTTCTTCCAGCAAGGCTCCGCCTCTTAAAGGTGCCATGACTTTCCCAAACCAAAAGTTCAAACACATGAGCCCGTGAGGGACAGCTCACATATCAAACCATGACGCCTCCCATCTGTCCAAAAATATGACTTTGGAGCCAATGAGATAGCTCAGCAGGTTAAGTCACTTGCATGCAAACCTGGTGACCTGAGTTCAATTCCCAGAGCCCACGCTGTGGAAGGAGAGAACAAGTTCCAAAGCGGCCCTGCCGCTCTTACGGGCACACTCTCTTATTCTTCCTCTCTCTTTTACATACATAATTTTTTAAAAAATGCGTGTTTGCGATATGACTCTAAGGGTATTTGGTTCTATTTTCTCCATAAAATAAATAATTATTAGAAGGGAAAGGAGTTGAGAATATTTAAGTCTATTTTGAAACAGAAAACGATAGGACCAGAGAATCTGGGAATCCAAGCACAGTTGGGAATCACAGAAGCGCATCTTAGAGATTGGCGGGCAACCACGTGGCGAAGAGGTGAGTCTTTAGAAAGACAGCAAAAGCCCTGAATATTAGCAGTTTTGACAGAAGCACCAGAAGACAGCCTCCCTCTCGGGGGCTCAAAGAACAATGCTGCTTACAAAATCACACTTGGAAGCTTCATTGGTCCTATCTCCCTCCACAAGTCCCATTGACAAAGACGGAAACAAAAGCAGATGGAAGGACTGAGAGAGGATTTTTGCGAACAAAGCAGACTCTTCCCATATCTCTAGCACACCTCCAGGTGGGTCAAATTCCCTGGGAAGTAGGAATCTTGCTCAGACGGTTGACTGAGCTGATGTAACTTAAGCATGCAGTGAGATTCCAGCTTTAGGAAAACAAGGGGGGAGGGGGCCTACCCGAGTCTCTACCATTGGGGCTCCCATGCAGAAGGCATCATACTGGATGATCACAGCACTGAAGGAATACTGAAGGGGTGTATCCGCTGGTCTGAAGTATTGATTTGCATCTAGTATAATATCTGAAAGAACACTCTTTTTTGTATCATTCATGAGCTGCGACCTGATTGTGTGATGCCCAGAATTTCCTAAGCAGGGATAACGTATGTGTCACAAAAGGCCAAGCAAGCCTCAGAGACAGTTGATACACAAGGAATATTGCAAGAATACAAAATAAAGCTCAGTTCCCCTCCCCCACCTTTGCAGGATTCCTAGACACCCACTGCAGTAGCCACAGGACTGAAATTCCCACAACTCTACTTACACTTTTCAAGACCCCTATTGAAATGCTAAAACAGGGGGCTGGAGAGTTGGCTCAGGCGTTAAGCTTCTGCCTTCCAGGCGGAAGGTTCTGAGTTTGGCTCCTAGACCCCACGTATAGACTGGCAGAAGCGGGGCGGCCTGCGTTTCTGGTCCTGGTAGGGCAGAGCCTGTGAATCCAGGAGATGGAGGCAGTCCATGGTGGTTCCCGAATTCACCCGTGGTTCTACACACACACACACACACAATTGAATAAAATAATAATAAAAAAGAAATGCAAAAACATCAGATGGATTAAGCTACTAGGTCCCATGCTTCAGGTGTTTGCATACTACATACTCAATTTCTTTCATATCAAGGATTATCTGTGTTATTACACGTTTACCATATTTCAATCGAGTCCTGAAATGCTCTGATGTTGACCTCCTCAGTTTAACCATGTGTCAACTTAATGTGAGCCTGCCCACCAAGCACACTGCTGAGCCTAGTTCAGTGGCGCTCTAGACAAGCAAGCATTGCTTACATAAGGTATCACGACTGTAGAGAATATAAATACCAGAGGAAAACGCAAATCTTCAGAATCTGTGAAACGGGTAATATTTCCTCCTTAAATCAGCTCACTTTTTTTAACTTAATAAATTTCTTTTTAAAAGAAAAACCAGTATCACTGGCATAAATAAAAGAGATGTGCAAATAAATGCAACAAGAATAAAGGAATAGATTTAAATTCTAGCTAATGTAATTAATCATGCTGTATATTTTTATTTATGCCCTGCCTGTATGTATATTATACTTCTACAACAACAAAAAAGTCTGAGGAATATTTCTTTTCAGAGTTTCAAAGGCTTTGGGCCTGAAACCTATACTCAGTTCATTAAAAGAGCTAAATGTGGTAGCCTTCACTTGTAAACCCAGCATTTGGGAGGCTGAAGCAGGAGGACTCTGAGTTTGAACCTAGCCTAAGCTACTTAGTAAGGCCCTGTCTCAAAAGAAAAAGAAAGAAAATGGATGGAAAGAAGGAAGGAAGGGAGGGAAGGAGAAAGAAAGGGAGGGAGGGAGGGAGGAAAGAGAAAATAAAAAAAGAGAGAATTAAGAATTAGCAGCTTTAGAGGATTGAAAATGTACTAGCAAGAAACTTTTTCCTAGACTCAATCAGAAATACTTGGAAAGCAATTAAAAAGAAAACAATGATCCCCTCCGTTCCCTGAACACTTGCAGCTCAGATTGGAAGAGCACTCAGCACTCAACCTAGAAGTTTTTTTCCACAACAGAAGTAGAGGATCTCAAACACCCTGACAGGATGCAGCCTAGGGCAGTGGAAGAGCAGAGAAGTGGACAACAACGGCCAGCCATAATACATAGTACTGGGACCTTGCAATACTCACCAGAAATCAGGCCAACCTAATCCCATCCTAAGGCTTAGGAAACCTTGTGGAAGAGGGGGCGATAAGATTGTAAGAGTCTGAAGATGGGAAGGCTCCCTGTTGGACAAGACATTTCCACTCAAGGCAGGACTGCTGCATCTGGAAACTCATTGCAATGAGACTTATCCTTATCAGACCTACATAATGACTGACATACCAGCATTCCCCCACAGGCGACCAAGGATCTCAGGAGAGATAATTACATGCAGTGGAAACCTTGGGGGCTAGGGCTGAATGGGTGCCCCTATCAGCCAGTAGAAGGACTATTTGCATGCCACAGAGGTCTGAACCCCCCACAAGAGTAGACAAACCAGATGAAACTCTGGGGCGCATAGAAGCAGACAGGCAGGAGGGTGGGAGGGAGTGGGATGGATTGATGAAGGGAGGGGAGTGGGAAAGAGAAGGAGGCAGGAAGGAAGGAGACAGAGATAAGTACTCAATATGCTTGTAAAACTTGAAAAAAATAAATATATATACTAAAAAAGAAAAAGAAAGCAATTTCGTTCTGTCTTGGTGTTTAGTCCATTCATATAGCCTCCTGCCAGTAGCTTCATAGTACCATTCAGTAACCACCACTCACCCTTTAAAAAGAATGGGTTTATCAGAATTAACATGGGCTGGAGAGATGGTTCAGAGAATAAGACTGTCTCATAAGCAATAGGTCTTGAGTTCAGATCCCAGGTCCCATGTAAAAACACCAAGTCGAAATAGCACCAGCCTGCACTTCTGGTCCTGGTGGGCAGAGCCTGGAAAAATCCCAGAGCGAAGCAAGAAGGAGGTAGAAGCAATCCAGGATGATTCCAGAAGTCACCCGTAGTCCTCTACAGGGACACACAGTGCCCGCTAATACACACACACACACACACACACACACACACACAAACACACACACACACACGCACGCACACACACACACAAAATAAATAAATAATATATTAAAAAAAAAAGAATTCACAGAGTGTCCTTTTGGAAAGTCGAGTAAGACAGAGACAGAGAAAAGGATACTTGGATGGGTACATAAAGAAGCCCAAAGGCCTACAGACCCACTTCAGAAAAAGCAATATGGGAAAGGTCAAAGTAAATGAGGAGTTCATGGCAGGAGGCAGTTTGGCAAGCCAATCAAAAGGTAACTAAGCTCCCCCTCCCCTATTTCAAGAATTTAAATTAAGTAGAACTAGCAAACACAGGCCCAGCACCTGTAGAGCTGTCACTCTAGTGTCATGGGGATCACTTTCTTTAAACTGAAGCAGTCGCTACTTTGGCAGTGTTTTGCTTCAGACCCCTGTTCACAGAAAAGCATGATAGGAAAATATTTCCTGACTTGAGTGTTCCTTTTTAAGTGTGAATTTTTATTTCTTTTTAATTATTTCAAAATAGTTAAATTTTTCTCTTGATCTTAAAGATCACGGTAGATTGGGGTTGGGAAGGGATGAAGGGAGTGTAAATCTAAGGTTCACCCAGTGGTGAACCAGATACCACAGAACAGAAGACTGGAAAAAAGATAGACTCTCCAGGAATCCTCCAGCCTTCAGCTGTCACCCACTAGCCTACTGGATGTTTGCAGTGACGTAGCCTGCCAGCTTCAGCCACCAGCCGTGTTGCCTCCACCATGAAAGACTGTTTCTCCCCTCTGGAACCGTAAGTTTGAATAAATCTCCCTTTTTCCCTTAAGCTGTTGGACTTCGGGTGTTCTCTCACAGCAACAGTTAAGAGTAATCATTACAGACTGACACCATTTCCCTTCATCATTTGTTTTCAGCATTCTTTCTCTGAACCCTTTAAGACAGCCATCTTGTTCTTTGGAGACCCCAGTCTTTCATTTGAAAGATCTTTATTGTATAAAAAATTCCGGGGCTGGAGAGGTGGCTCAGGGGTTAAGCCTCTGCCTTGCAGGCAGAAGGTTCTGAGTTCGGATCCTAGACCCCATGTACAGATGCCGGGCGGAAGCGAGGGAGGCCTGCGTTTCTGGTCCTGGTAGGGCGGAGCCTGTGAATCCCAGGGCAGAGTAAACAAGGAGGAGGTGGAGGCGTCCATGGTGGTTCGCGAATTCGTCCGTGGTTCTACACACGCACACATGCACAACTGAATAAATAATAAATTAAAAAATTTTAAAAAATTCCAAGAGTCAATAAATTTGGAGGAAAATGAGTATCCCCCCCCAAAAAAGAGGAAAAATAATCAAGATTTGGACCTTTTTTTTCTAATTTGTAAAAAATGAAAAAAAACATAAAAAGCAGAATTTTATTGTGAAGACATTTTTTGCTATAATTATTAGTTTTAGAGGCATTGCTAGTTTAGTGTGTGTGCAGTCCATTTCTGACATCTTTCTTCGAGTGTCTTCTATTTTTATCATGAACTCCCTTTTAATCAACTGTAGGTTATTTAAAATACATTCCTACAACTCAAAGGGGGAAAAAAGGGTAACTTGAGCAATCAGAAATAACTCTTTGGGGTTTATCAACTTGGGCTTTGTTATAAGAATTCCCATTGAAATGAACACCTGCCCATCACTGACGGTTGTGGGAATGTTGCTTGTCCACTGATAAAGAATGTGGGAAAAGTGTATGTACCTCAGGATACTGAGCTACTATTCTAAAGATAGTGAAAGAACATTAGTTCTCAAATCTGGCATTAAGTTATTACTGTTGTAGTATTTTTATGATCCAATTCTCTCTCTCTCTCTCTCTCTCTCTCTCTCTCTCTCTCTCTCTCTCTCTCTCTTTCTCTCTCTCTCTCTCTCTCTCTCTTTCTCTCTCTCTCTCTCTGTCTCTCTCTCTCTGCCTGTCTGACTCTTTTTCAAATAGGTTCTCACTAAGCAATCCAGACTGCCCTTGAACTTACGATCCTCCTGTCTCAGTCTGAATTTGCAGACCTATGTCACAACCTCAGATGGTCCAATTTTCCTAATATCGATTGTGATATGTAGCATTAATTTTTGGCTCATAGGAAGTACAACTCTAGGCACCACTGAGGGGGATTCTCTAGATTAGGGAAAGTGTTTGGACGAGCCTGTAAGAGAAGTGGTGAGAATGGGTGAGAAGACCCACCCATTGTGGGCAACACTATTTCCTGTATAAGAAAGAAAGCTGAATATAGGTAGGCAAGCATGTATACATGTGCTGACTCATTGCCCTCTGTTCTTGTTCCGACATGATATGACCAGTTCTCTCAACTCCTGATGCTGTAACCCCTTTAACATGATGACCTGTAACCTAAATTGTGAGCTGAATAAAGTTGCTTGGGTCAAAGTATTTTATTGTAGCAACAGGATAATAAAGTTAATAACACCAGTGTATACCAACTTCTTCAGGATCCTTCATGGAAATGAAAAAGCCAAAATGGTTTATACATGAGGTATCTCTTTCCTAAAACGAAGCATGGTAGTTCTTTTAACTGAAGACATGGCTACTCAGCCAACACCAAGATACAGATACAAAGGTAGGCGTGTTCTGGAAATTGGTATTCTTGACCAATAAAAGAATGGGAATCTAAGTTTTAGCCAGTCTGGACTTTCTGGCTTATTTGTCGCATTTTTGTTGTTGCTGCTGCTGCTGTTGGGGCTGCTGCTGTTTCATTCACCACATCGTGGTCATTTTCTTGAGCCTAAACAACCCTTCTAATATTTAACAAACAAACTTGGCAATTATGTCCTAAATAATCCAGACCAAGTGTTGGAGAACATGTCCTTGCCCTGCCCATGTTGCCCTCCTGTTAATGCATCTCTCATCCATGTTCCCTGTTTTAAATGATAGCATTACATATTGCTGACTCATTCAATTTATGCCCCACAATACTTCAGCCAATTTCTTTTAGTATCATTGGATGCAAGTCATCAGGGTGGGCACACTTGGGTGACAGGGATCTCACTTATTTGAATCTTCTCCCTCTGGTCTTTTCCTCTTTTTATTTTCCCAAAGTATGCGTTACCTGTTTCCACAGTCCTACTCAATGATCACACAGAAAGGTTTTTCAAAAAGACACTAAATGCCCTGTGACCTTCTGACATCATCGGCAAGCCTCTCTCTTTCCTTCTAATTAAAGGAGGACACTTTTCTTGTTCCTGATGGAGAAGGGAAAAAGTTCTTGTTGGCCTAGAATTCACATCTCATTTCCTGCTTTAGTAATTCTGACCTTACTTCTATGAACCTTTCTACAGGCATTTGTCCTTGAAGCTTTCTTTGGGCTTTTCTCTATTTCGGAGCTTGCATAGGTCTTTTGATAAATCAGTTCTATTTTTTTTCCGCCTTCCCAAATTCTATAGGTATGTATGTGAGCCTATTTTCTTTTGTCCTTGACAAGTTTCTGCCAATGCACTTTGAGAAATCTCTTGTTTAAGTAACTAACAAATTGAGGACAGAAAGAGCCTAGCCAAGCAGAAATGATGTTAAGAAAACATCATTTAGCACACCAAGAATGAGCCCAAGGTACACTCTGGTCTTGGATGCTGATCTGTCAATGTAAGTTTTAATTCCTTTTTTAGTGTAGTTTTATCACTCCTAACACATGTACCACTTTGTTGAGGGTATGAATGTCAGGGGAGGCTATGCATGTACATTCAGGATGTTTATAAGAGATTTCAGTCTGAAGGTTACAGCTCGCAGATAGGGCATTTGCCCACCATGCCCTGGATTCAAACCCCCAACAGAAAGAGAGAGATCTAAATTTCTCTCAGTTTTGCCAAGGACTTGTGAGAAAACCAGCTCTTACTTCTCACATATGCTTACCATTAAATTTATTCTTTTTTTCTCATTCTCCTTCATATCAATATATACTAAGTTCCTCATGAAAAATAAAAAAGGTAGGGTGGTTCTTGCTAGCAATCCCAGTGCTAAGAAGTAGAAACAGAGCTTCCAAGATGTCTGCGGTGACTTAGCCTCCTCCAGCCAGCCATGCCGCCTCTGCTTTGAGAGACCTCCCCTCTGGAACCGTAAGCTGAATAAACCTCCCTTTCTCCCTTAAGTTGATTGACTTTGGGTACTCTCTCACAGCAATAGTTAAGAGTAACCGTTATAGAAATTGGTACCGGATAGTGGGGTATTGCTGTGAAATAAGAACAGCTGGTACCATAAAGTGAAGTTGTTTGTGAAGTTGAGAGAAGTTGGTACCCAGCAGCGTGGCCAATGCTGTGATGTGGCTAGTGTGCCTTTGGAACTGTTTGTTGGGAGAAATAAGGAGAACTTTGGGACTTTGTGCTGAGAAAGTCTTTGCGTCTTGGCAGTTGGGCCAAAAGGACCTTTCTTGTGAGAGCTCAGAGGAGAGCAATGCTGTGAGAGACGCAGACGGTGAAAGCCCAGCTTGTGATGGTCCAGAGGGGAACAGAGACTGTGTTTGCAACTGGATGAGTGACATATGGAGCCATGTGTTGGCTGAGAGTTTAGTGAAGTTTTGCCCTCGTCCTGAAAGTTTGCCTGAAATTAAGCTGGAGTGCTTGGCGCAGGAAATTTCAAAGCAATGTAGTCTTGACTATGTGATATGGCTACTTTTTAGTTGTCTTCAGAGTTTTGAAAAAGAGCGAAGAATCAGGCAGGAAGAAGCAAAAACTGTAAGATCCAATGATGAAAAATACAATGGCAAACTTAAAGAGATGAACTAGTAAGAAGAAGAGAACAAAATGGCTGTTGAAGAGATTAGCTCCATTTGAAATTTGAATAATAGGAGAGGCCCCAGCTTGAGGACAAGATCCTCAGGGAAGGCTCCCACACATAACAATGCAAATTCTTTCAGAAGACTGGAGCTAAAAGGTGGAATTCCAAAGCAAGAGTTGGTTTCTCTTACCAAGCAACTGCCCAGGAGTGAAAGACATGGCCAGCAGAGAAGCAGAATCAGCTGTGATTCAAGGGGGTCAGTCTTGGCAAAGTTGTCCACATGGTTCTGGTTTTAGAGGCATCAGGGTTCTGGTTTTAGAGGCATCAGTGATACAAGAGGGAGGAGATCGTGGAGTTGTCATCCAAGATTTCAAATGGCAGAATCCAGGCATCATGAGGCAAGAAGCCTGCAGTTTAGAGGCCTAAGAAGGGCAGTTTGTGCTGTGGAGTTAAAGCCTGGTGTGCCATTGAGAAGTAAAGATGTTAGAGATGCCAGAGACAACGTGGGACACCTGCCAAGGAGAGCTGTATACCCTGGGAGGAGCCAGCTCAAGAGAGCAACGTATTCTATGGGCAGCTGCATTGGAGGGATGGAACCAAAGCCCTTTGGAACTGAGATGATTTCAACAAGAAGCTCACCTGTTGGACTTGGAGCTACAAGATTTGGAGTTTGTCCTGCTGATTTTCAGTCTTGTTATGGACCAATCTTTCCTGGATATGTCCCCATTTCTTCCTTTTGGAATGGGAATGTTTATTCTATGCCATTGTATGTTGGAAGTATGTAACTTGTCTTTTGATTTTACAGGAGGCTTTGGACTTTGAACTTTTGGACTGTGTTGGGAATACTAATGTAGTCTATGAAGACTTTTAAAGTTGGACTGAGTATGGGTTGCATAATGAGAAGGCAATGAGCTTGTGGGGGCCAAGGGTGGAATGTCAAGGTTTGAAATGTGTCCCCCACAGTCTCATGCATTTGGCAAGGTCATGGCACCTTGAGAGGTGGAGCCTTGCTGAAGGAAAGCAGTCACAAGGGGTGGGCCTTGAGGTGGATTAGTCCCACCCTACCTGCAGGAGAAGTTTGCCTTTGCAGCAAGCAGTCTGCAGCTCTCAGCTTCCAAGATGTCTGCGGTGACTTAGCCTCCTCCAGCCAGCCATGCCGCCTCTGCTTTGAGAGACCTCCCCTCTGGAACCGTAAGCTGAATAAACCTCCCTTTCTCCCTTAAAAAAAAAAAAAAAAAAGTAGAAACAAGTGGAGCCTGGGATTGGCTGGTTAGTCGCCTAGCCTATTTGGTGAGGTCCAGATCATTGAGAGACACTGAACAAAAAATCAAGGTAGATAGCACCTAAGGAACAACAACTGGGTCTGTTCACTACATGCATACACGAACAGCTCCCCACATACACTAAGACTTGAATGTGAGGTCAACTCCTAGAATATAGATTTGAAGTTGTGGCAAAATTTGTTTGCTTTTATTGATTTTTATCTACTTTCTCCAGTGACTACTACATTAGTCTTACCCAAACTATATTTTGTTGTTTGGGGAAGATAATTAAGAGTTGTAATATGAATTTTCCTGGAAAAATGTAAATATCTATTCACAGACCAAAGAAATGGTTTAATCCAAGACTACCTTAGTAAACTGGTGAGCTTATTGGGGTTACTTACAGGAATATGGGCAAGGAATTACAGGAGCATGGAATTCATGTAATAGCACCTGGAGAAAGTAAGTAATGACTGAAAAACCCATCTCAGCACGGACAACAATCAACTCATGAATGATTGATCCCTTAAGGCCCCTACATAATTTGCAGCTAACTCAGTTTGTCAGAGTCTCCTCTCCAACAAGTTGTTACTGCTTATAGTATAAGTTACTGCTTATAAACTTAGGGAGGGGCCTTTTGAATCTTGTCAATTTCAGGAACTTCCAGAGACTTGTGAGTTTTGTTTACCTGCTGAGCTTTGTAAGTGTAATTTACTTTTGAGTCCTAAGGAGTCTCCTCCTTCCCTACAGAAGGCAATGTTTCAATCCTGAGGAAATAATTTACACAACAAAAATATGTAGGCAATATAAAAGATTCTGTGAGTCTAAGATCTTAAATAATTTTGGAAAAGAAAAGCAATCTGCCTCCAGATACATACTACATATTAACTTCATATATTAAATTTAACAAACCTGTTTTACAGACCTGTATAGTAAGCACTTTCCCCTTTTAACACATATGCCAATTGAGATGCAGAAAATAGTTGACTTATCCCAGGTTTCTAATCAGTGGCAGAGTTTGCTACCCAAATACTAATTTTCTATCTAATTTTCTCACCTCCACAATCCAGTTATTGGTGTTACTTACAGGAATATGGACAGAGAATTACAGAAGCATAAAATTCATGTAATAACACCTAACACTGACAAAGTTCTGAACCACGTTCTTTTTTTATTATTATTTTTGCACACGTGTATCAGAGGGCACTATGTCCCTGTGAAGGCCCAAGGGCGACTTCAGGAATCATCCTGGATTGCTTCTATCTTCTTTTTGCTTCACACTGGGATTTCCTGGACTCTGCCCAACAGGGCCAGAAGTTCAGGCTGCTGCCAATTCCCCCTGGCATTTTTATGTGGGACCTAGGATCCGAACTCAGTTCCTCCTGCTTTTGAGGTAGTCTTAACCCTTAAGCTGTCTCTCCAGCCTCTGAACTACTTTCTTAATTGAGATGTGTTGCACTCAGTCTGCAACATTGCTGATAAATGACCATCACACAGCTTAAGGGAACAAGGAGTTTACTTTCTTACTATAGTCCGGTTACAGCTCTTAGTCCAGCTTGACGGGAGAGCATGCACCACCACCAAGGTCAAGGGAACTGGCCACACCATCACTGCATAATGGCTGAGAGATGGACAGTCCTTACTTGCCAGAACAGCATGTCTGGCCAAGTGAACAGAAGGATGCTGACTCTCTCAACCAGCTCTCTGTGATTTATCCAGGGCCTAATCCCACCCACCATGGGCTGGGTCTTCCCCATCAGCTAGACAATCTCCTTCAGGTTTGCTCTGGGCTTAACTCAACCATCAACTCTCTACAACTGTGCCCAGAGCTCAAACCTTCAACAGTCAAGTTGACACCTGTGCTTAACTATGACAAGATGACTGGCCCGTCCTAAGTATCGTTGGGCTTCGCTGACCGAAGTCAACACTGATTAATATATTATTCTTTTATTGCCTTATGGTTGTGTGACTATATCTTTTTTTAAGAAATCAGCAAAGCAATTTTCAAATACAAGACACAGGTGATTAATTCTAATTTCTGCTTCAAATTCATTGTCAAACTATCAGTAAGACCTACATGTCAACTCCCTAGTGTCTCTAAAGATCCCAAGAATCTCGATTCTCAAATTTATTTTGCTCTTGAAAAGCAGCTTTTAGGAAAGGAATAGAGAAGTTGATGGTGTCACCTGAGGAATTTATGGTCCCTTCTAGTGGTGGCAGAAGCTGGGTCTTCTCTGGATAATTGTTTACAGCTCTTCCCAGCTCTCATCTGTGACATAATGCTGGAAACTTGAAACCGGCCACAGTGAGAATATTTAAAACTTGGAAATTGGCAACTCTAGAAATCAAAGTTTTCTCTGTTCCCTTCTTCCTCTACCCTCACTAAATGACTTCACCTTCCTGATGAACTGAGATACTACTGTTGAGAGTAGTATTTCCCTTCTGGAGTATTTTGAAGATTTAGTGAGCTACATATAATCTCAAGAGTGTTTTAATATATGTATATTTAATATAGGCATACATATAATCTCAAAAATTATTCTAAATGGACACATACAGATTTAATTTCTTTTTAGAATTATTTGTGAATATAGCATCATTTTTTAACCAGTCAAAAAAAAATAAAAATAAAAATAAAAAAGGTAGTTTTACTGTGAACCTCAAAGTGGTCTATTAAAAAGTCTATAACAAAAAAAGAAAAAGAAAAGGACAAGAAATGTCATGTTGCTGGAATTTTTTTTCAATACCGAAGACAAATAGGTCTTCATGAAAATTTCAAGAATATTTTCTTCCTTGAAATTTTTAATACTTCTTTTTCCTAAAATGTCCCAGAGGCAGATAGTCCACATTATTTCTACATACCAAATATAGAATGTGTCTTGGACACTCATGTTTTCTGCTCTTAAGTGAAAGTCTTCTATGTGCCACCTGAGCCCATTCATTTCCTTCTTCGATGTCCAACAATAGTAGGAAGGAGCGCTAGACAGCCAGTACTGTTAAAACAAATCTCAGCCCTTTAGCTTAAGCTCCTTAGGTAGCTGCCGTTATTCCTGCCCCACCTTCCATCTATTCTGCCTTGAAACATACATTATATCATGTAAATTCCTTGCTCTTGGCATACTATTGGCTTTCTATCACATCCAAAGTAAAACCCAAACTCCTTATCTTGGATAACAAAGCTTCTACCATGTGACACTGAAGCGTACCCCTTCCTATGCTTGTTGTTAGGAACCACATTCATTTTGGTGTCGAGTTCTCTGCCCTAGCCACCCTAGTCTAGAATATTCTTTTCTTTCACATTGTTATTTACCAAAATGTCAGCCCTTGTTACCTCACATTGATTTATTTTCTTTCATTCCAGGGATAAAAACTGGACACTGCATGCCTTTGTTTATAAACCTCCTTACCAAAATGCAAGTTCTGTGAGGACAGGGATTGTGTCTGCTTCGCTCTCTGCCATCCCTGGAACAATCTGTGAGATACAGCAAGTCAAAACTAATTCGGGGTGGTGAAGTGATGAAATGATGATCCTCAGTATTTCTGCCTAGCAGATCATGACATTTCTCACAATTCCTCAGACACACAAGTCACATACCTCAGTGAGGCACGCTGCCCAAAATGCACATCTCCCTCCTCAGAGGTCTCATGTCAAAGAAATGTACTTGACTTGATAATAGTCACTCTAGAAATTTTTATCATGAAATACCTTTCCAACACATTTGTCTGCAAATTCTATAGGAAAAATAATTTGTCATTTATAGTTTTCAGAGGAAAATTTGGCTTCACACACTGCTCTTTGTCAAAGTCAGAAAGGACAGCGCTGAGGAGGGTCGGAAGGGACAAGAAAGACCGAGAAACTTGTCATTTCGGGTTGAGTGATGTAATCTAAGAAAGCAGAAGTATGCTGAGCTGTGAATAGAAGGCCAGAGTAGAGAAGATAGTGAAAGAGAGACAGCGAGGTAGAGACAGAAACAAAGACAAAGACAGAAAGCTCTTCTGCTCTCTTCCAAGGAATGAAAAGCCCAAATTATAAACAGAGTGAACCTCATTTAAGGCTGATGTGATCTGGAATAGAACTCTGAGAAGGAAAATAATTGTCTATGATACCCACAGGCTGTTTTCATGGACATCCTTATTACTTTAATAGGCTCATTGAACTCAGCATGGTAGTCCACGTCTGTAATCCTAGCACTCATCAGGTTAAGCAGGAAGATCACAAATTCAAAGCTAGCGTGGACTGCACAGTCTCAAAAAAAAAAAAGCTATTAAAAACACTCTTCTTGGACCCCCTTGCCCCTTATGGTACTCCATGTCTGGAGTCCGTGAGTTCTTTTCCAACTCATTGCACTTCATGGATTCCTTGCCTGGAGTCCATGAGTTCTCCAGGGCTCTCTTTCCCTTCACCGATTCACATCCATAAGTTCTGTTCTCTCTCCTCTAAGAAACTCTGCCTATATATTCTGGTTTCAATCTTCAACTCCTGAATACAAGAACCTGGACATATAAAGATCCCAGAAGGACCCCTATCATGAAGACTTGAGTTTGAGTCCCCAGAACCTATGTAAAAGTCAGTGCAGTAGGGCACAGCTGTAATCTCAGTGCTGTTAAGACAAGACAGGAAAATTGCCAGACACTTTGGGCCAACAAACCTGGGTACCAGCAAGAAACAGTAAAAATCTGCCTCAATCAGTATCAATACACTTACTTGACTATGGCCCAGAGAAATCATGGTTTTCCAAGTATATGACAAAACAAACAGCTCTATTAGATTCGTCATTACTAAATATGTTTCCTGGTGTAAAAGGACAAAGTTGCTATTTACACTTTAACAACATGTTCCTGGGTGTGGGTTTTGTAAATCATTTTAAAAGATAGGGTTTGAGGGCCCCAAACAAATGGCTCAGCAGGTAAGGTGCCTGCTTGAAAACTGGCAATCTAAGTTCTCTGATAAATAAAATATATAGTAAGATAGGAATCACATTTCACCAGATAATCAGTATAAGTCAGATCCCCTGTTCTTTGGTAGCACACCCAGTAGTAGCAAAAACATTGAACTTTGCAAATGTCCAAATCATCCAAATTCTGTAAAAGAAATTAGTCATGTAAAGACAGGGTCTCATTATATGAATAACCCATGCTAACCTAGAACTCACTGTGTAGCCCAGGTCGACCCAAACATGCAGCTGTCCTTCTGCCACAGCCTCCCAAGTGCTGGGATGACAGGCAGGAGTCCCTTTCTACACACACACACACACACCAAAAAAAAAAAGGAGCAGAATACAGAAATCTGAAGTCTTCCCAGTTTTCTGAATAAAACCTCCATGGTGGCAAGAGCACATGGTTCTCCTCCCTAACCCATCTGCCCAGAGCTACAGAAGTTGGACTTAGGAAAACTGCATTTCCTTCACTCATTTGCAAATACGAATAGCAAAGACTCCAATGACAACCAGGGTTACTGGGCAGGAGACACTCATTTTCCTGGTGCAGATTCAACAAGCAGATGTCTCAGCCCCAGAGCTACTCATGCGGGAGTCAGCACCCTGATCCCAAGCTTTGGCCCCAAGTGCCTGTTTCTGAGCCAGCAGGTGACCTCTTGACATCAGACTCACACCGTGGCCAATAGCAGGTCCTGTGACCTTCAGATCTCTAAGTTCCTTCCTGTACTAAGGTCACTTTGGGCTGTCTTCTGCAAGCTATGAGTCCAGCTGATCCTTCCACACACATTTAAGACCGGAAGTGTTTTCTCCTGTGCCCAACTGAACACTGAGAACCACAACCTGACTCAGGAGTTAACTACTACCACAGCCAAGTGCCCTCTGCTTGTGCCATAGGTAATGTCCGATCTAAACAAGAACTTTGTATGGTATTTCAAGGATTTTTATTTTATGCTACTTTAATGACTCCCTAAAAAGAACATAAAATTCCTTTTATGTCTGCTTGTCCTCTCACCTCCGTTTTTAAGTCAGCCTCCATTTCCTGGGTCATGGAAGCTCCTTGAAGTAGACCTGTTAATGCAAGGGTAATAAAAACAAGACGTGCCTTGAAAAGATTGGGAAAGAGCTGGGTAGAGCCGGGCAGAAGTAGGAAATTCTATTTCTTCATTTTAGAACAAAGTATTAAAAAAAAATCTGCCCCCCCAAATATCCGAATCTCTAAGTCTAACATATCTTAAGACAAAACATCAGAAGTAATGTAGCCAAGCCTTCCAAAATTATCTGAGAGAAAGAAACACTTGTCTCTCTCCCTCTCTATTTGCTTCTGGGGTTTGGTTTGGTTGGCTGATTGGTTTTCTGTTTTCTTGAGACAACATTTCACTAAGTAGCCCAGGCTTGCCTCTAGCCGACAATGCTCCTGCCCCAGCTTCCTGAGGACTGAGACTCTAGATATGTGTGTACCACTGTTTCCAGACCCCAGATGCTTTGCCTCGCTGAGCCATCTTACCAGCCTTCTAAAATTTTTAAGTTAATGATGATCCTCTTGCATGTAGAGCAAGATTATTGGTGATAATAATTCTATGATAGTACAATGGTTATTTCCAAACCTCACGTAACTCCCACACATGATTCCTTCTCTAAACATTAAAAAGAAAGAGAGATGCAGAGGAAAAGTGAACTGCTCAGGGTTTTATCTTTTTTTATTGGAACTCTTTTTTAGTGTTACATACATGAACACAGTGAATATATGATACTTTTGATCCCCAATATCATCCCCCTCCCTCTTCCCTTACCACTCTTCATCTCCCCTGTCACATGCTCCCTTCTATTTTCAAATCTTCTCAATTGTGTAGCCCACTGTGCTCCATATAGTTTGTCTTTGATGACATCTGCCTGACACAGTGGTACACCATTGAGGAAATCATCTTCCTTTCCTTCCCCATCAGAATTTGTCCTCATCAGTCTCTCAGAGAGGTGTGGAGCTTCTTGAGATCTCTGTCCTTTCATGGTCATACATTGTGCGGTTCTCGTGAAAGTATACATAGCTACCACTAAATCATGGATACCACAGCCCTGTCATGTCCGGGACATAATGCCTGGCCCATCTCTGTTCCATTTCAGGCTCTTTCAGTCTTACCATACCGACTTCCTTAATGATCCTTGAGCCTTGGGGTGGGAGCAGGTATGACTTAGATGTCCTATTTAGGGGCAAACAGTTCTCAATTGCTTATTTTCTGCACTTTGGCCAGTTGTGCTTTTCTGTAGTAAATACCTTCTGCTGTAGAAGGCAGCTTCACGGTTGAGTGCTGCGTGCTCCTCCCAACCTATGGGTATAACATGTATTTAAAAGGCAATTTGAGATAGTGTCTTCATAGCTAAACCTTCATCACTTGCTCATCCCCTGAGATCTATGTCCTCTCCCTTCATTGGTCCTTGTTCTAACTTACAGTAACAGAAATGTGTTTCCTTTTGACAAGCAGGCTTTAAATTCGATCAGAAAGGTGTTGTTTGCCTCCTTGATATTCATGCCACCATTACATGGATGGATTGCATCTTGCAGATTTTACAGATTGATGGGACTTTTATTGCTTTTTCCCCAGTAACTCTTTGGTACTGTGTAACCTATCCAGCAAGGAGGAAGCTTCCAGACCAGTTCCAGCTGGTCCACGTCCTATGATCCATGTGTGCTGCATTTTCAGCACTAGGTTCCTATTGTCAGGTTCTGAGGGCAACCAAGAGCAATGGCAAAAGCCTAAACTCTTTGGGGGTCTTTGAGACTGCTCCGACCAACAACTTATCAGGAAGTAGCTAGTATTATTTAATTGCTTTGGGGTTCAAGGTAGAGCATCCCAGGGTAGTTTTTTGTTTTGTCCTGCTTCTTCTCTCCGTGCTTCTCTATACAGGGTCTGCTCATTCTTGTTCTTTAAAAAAACCTGAAATGTTTTTGGCATATTAACATCATAGGAGGTTTCTACTTGGTTCTATTCCACTTCTTAGGATTTCCTATTAGTCCCTCATTCACTCCTGCACCCATCCCCTTATCTCTCTTATGAATTTCCTCTAATTCTCCTGCACCCTGTCACCCGTGGTAGCCTATATCTCCTCCAAAGTCTTTACCATAACTGTCCCTTTCCACCCTTCCACTCATTGGTCCCTTTCAAATTTTTTGGCTGTTGCAGGAATTCCAAACCAAATATTTGAGACAGGAGTTTAATCCTAGCATCTATATATAAAAGAGAACAGTCACCATTTGTTTTTCTATGTCTGAGATACTTCACTTAATACTATGTTCTGGTTCTCCATTAACCAATAAATTTCATAACCTCATTCTTCCTGATGACTGAGTAGTATTTCATTGTGTATATGTACCACCATTTTATTACCCATCCCTGGATTTTACCTTTAAAGCTCATAGTCCCTCCAGTATCTTCAATCCGTTCTTAATGATTCTTTGATCAGCCCCAAAAGGACTATATCTCTCTGGATTCCATACCTTCTAAGGTATGGGAGTGGGGTTAGGATGGAAAAATTCATCTGTGTGTAGGTCGTTTTACTGCTATTATTCAGGAAACCATAGGACAAACTCTCAAGGCACAAAACTCCATCTTTTCTAAGAAAACCTTTCATGTTCTGGTCTCTCCTCTCGTGTCTGAGTCTACAACTCCTCACTGCTACTGTGAACATTAGACCATTTATTTAAGCGTATGACACCTTGGCTTCCTCATCTTTCCAGTAAGGATAGTACAGTGACCTGCCTCAAAGGGTCATAGTAAGGAGTTTAGAAACTGAGGCCTTGGAACAACACTGGCAGACAAGAAGCATGCAGTGATACTTAGGTTTGGGACTTGGGGGAGGATGTTTGCTTGTTTCTGTTTTGACAACTTTTTTTTGGTATGCGCACATACACACTTGTGCATGCGTGCATGCATGTCTGTATGAATGTGTGTGTGTATGTCTGTCTCTTTGTGCATATCAGAGGGCACTGTGTATGCCTGTGGAGACTCAAGGGTGATTTTGGGAATCATCTTGTATTGTTCTACCTCCTCTTTGGTTTGCTCTAGTTTCCCTGTCTTCCAGGGCTGGAAGTGCAAGCTGTCACCATTTCTACCTGGTGTTTTTATATAGGATACTTGATCCAAACTCAAGTCCTTCTGCTTTTTGAGGCAGAGGCTTAACTCCTGACCCTTCCTGATCCATCTTTTCAGCCCTGTTTTAGCACTTTATTTAGCTATTTGAATGTTCATTTGTTTGTTTGATTAATTGACAGAGAGAGTAAGTGAGAGAGAGGTAACAAAGAGAGAGAAGAGAGAGAGCTAGGAGACAAAGAAGTGAGAAGTCCTTCGGTACATTCCATTGTCCTCTCAAGAAGTAGACTTCGTGGTGCACCCAAATCCCAATTTCAGGACTGGCCATTCATAACTAAGGGTAGCTGCAGGTGCCAGGTACCACCTTCCCGCAATCCTCAGCTCCTAGTTTCTGCCTGCTGAACATAACCATCTCAATCCTGGTACAGAAGTCTGAAAATCCCACCTCCAATCCCCTATGAGCATCAGCTCCACAGTGCTGGCCCAGTCACAAAGTTCCTCTCTGTCCGTAATCATAGCCTAATATCTTACCAATGTGTGCCCAGCAGCTGTCAAATACAAATGCATGCTCTGATACATCCCACCCCAACCTTTCCTCCTCCCCCCTCCCACCTTCCTTCCCTGCCTGCTAATCCCAGAATTTACTTCTTGGTCTTGGTTTGAACAGATCCCCACAAAATTTGTGTGTTAAACGTTTAATTCCCAATGTACAGAGGGTAGGTGTAAGAGACGATGGTGAATGAGTCCTTCACATCCTTAAGAAGGAGGGGTTTGCCCCTCCTTCCTTTTTTGAGGATTAAGGCAGAGTTTGTTGGAGGAGAGAAAGACATGGATAAGGAGCAAGAGAGCCGTCTGATGGCTGCTCCAAAATGTTGAGTTCTTGTGTCCCGGAAATGAAGTGGGAGAGCGGTGTAAGAGGATTAGAGGAGAGAAAGAAAAGAAAAGAACTCACAGACTCCAGATATGGAATCCCATGAGCGGCAAGGAAGCCAAGAAGAACTCACAGACCTGGAGTGTGTGAGAGGCCAGTGAGAGGAAGCCAGAAAAGGAAGTCACAGAGTCCCATAAGGGGCAAGAGAGCTAAGCCCCCTCTCTCTAGGGTGCACATTTTCTGACCCTTCCACCTTCTCCCAGTGGCCCAATGGTCCCTCAGTCTTGGACTTTACAAGAATTGTGAACCAAATAAACTCTCTTCCTTTACTAAGTACTGGTTCCTCCCCACTGTCCACTTGAATCACCTATGAGAAGAGTCTCTGGGGGGCGCCCCTGTGGGGGTTCTCTTGCTCGTGTTTATGGATGCGGGACCTCATACCCTAAAACTGGCCAGCTCCATTCTCTTGGACTTAGAGCCTCAGCCTGAATAAAAGGAAAAAGCAAGCAAGCCCCATTGCTCTCTGCTTCTTCCCTGTGGATACAGTATGAGTAGCTGCCTCAAACTCTGCCACTATGACTTCCCACTAAAATGGACTGTAATCTGAAACCGTGGCCTAAAATAAACCCCTTCTTTTTGCTTTTGTTGGGACACTTTATCACAACAACTGAAGAAGTTACTTTTCATTAGTAGTAAGATGCTAGGGAATCAATCCATTGTGTAGAGGTAAATTTCAAATTTGCTATGTCTCTCCTCAAAGCTATGAAGAAGAAAAGTACAGGACACCATTCCACATGCAGTGATGTGGTCTATGCTGACTGCTGCTGGAAGAGTCTCTGTTGGGTCCTCTTTTCCAGATCTCTCTCTGTCTCTCTCTCTTTCTTTCTCTTGCTGTGTCTCTGTCTCTCTTTCTTTCTCTCTTTTTCTTTCTCTGTGTCTCTATCTGTCTTTATTCCCTCTTTCTCTTTCTCTCTCTCTCTCTCTGTCTAACTTACCAATTAAGTAGCAGATATTCACATAAATAAGATTGTTCTTCCTAATAATTCACTCAGGCCTTGATTTGGAATTAGTTTCATAAAGCCTGGCTCCAATCTTACTTGGGGATTAGTTTCATAAAGCCTGGCTCCAACCTTACTTGGGGTGAGTCCTTCCCCATGAGGGTCCTAGTACTTTATGTGATACTCTGCCAGGCTGTCTGACGCTGGCTACAGACACATTCATATGCTTACATGACTTAGCCAGTCCACATGAATTACTGTTTCCTAGTTCTCTTCCATTCGAAAAGAATAGTCAAACAGCAGAATTTACACATGCAAGGTGCATTCTGCCCATCCACAGTTCATCTTGTGCAGTCTGAGCTCCCTAGTAAGGAAGACACGAATTTGCTCTGTAGCCCAAGCAGGTGCTTCCGATGTCATCTCTCTCCTGTGGAGCACAACCCCAGCTTTAGTGGCTTCTCTTCCTGCTGTCATCACCACATGAGCACTTGAAGATCAATCCCCCACGCCAGGACCACTTCACCTGGCATAGGAAAGTCAGAGGTGCTTAGATAGAGGCAAAGAGATAAGCAAAGTGACCAAGACATGAGGCTGTATGGACAAGCCCGGGTTTCACCTCTTCCCGTTGTGGGTCACTGTGCTAACAGTCGCCCATGGTTTCTGTCCCACGTAAAGTAGACGAGCCCCCACTCTTGGCTGTCCATCTTCTGACAGCAGACGACACTCTGTGTGTGTGTGTGTGTGTGTGTGCGTGCCTGCGTGTGTGTGTGATATGTATGTGTGTGGTGTATATATGCTCTGGTATGGGGTGTGGATGTGTGCATGTGGTATACATGTATGTGTGTATGCACTGTGTGTATGTAGTATATATGGTATGTGTATATGGTCTATGCATATATATATACGTGGTATATGTGTGTGTGTGGTATGTGTATGTGTATGGTATAGGGTGTTTGTGTGTGTGTGTGTGTGTGTGTTAATTCAAGAGAAGATAAACTAAATCCAAAGGAAACACAGTCCCTCTCCCAAAAAGAAAACTTATTACTCTGAAAAGCCAAGATCAACCTTCGTTAACACAGGTCAAATTTTAATCCTAAGGGATTTGTCCAATGTGTATGTTATACTTAAAGTCTATGCCTCAACTAGAAAATTATTTTCATAATTATGGTGTATCTTAAAGACAGCTTTAGTGAGAAAGAAAGACTCCAGAAGTTGCTCCACCACGATGATGGAATGAAAATGCTATGTGATGGAAATTACTTGCTGCTGCTGCAGCTGAGTACTGTGTACCAGACACCATACTAAATCCTCCACACTCCTCATTTAATCTGATGACTGGGTGTCAGTGAAGGGATTAGAACCTGGTTCACAAATAAGAAAGTGGAGATTTAGAGGGATGAATAGACTGTCCTAGGGAACACTATTAGAAAGTATCAAGAGAGGATCCCAATTCAAGACTCCATCTCTATGCATTGACCAGAAGGTACCCGCCCTCTACACCTTCAAGACACAGGCCAAGATAGTCACTCTCTCCTGCTGTTAGTGGGTGTACTTGTTGCAGGGACTTCCTAGTGAAATCAGAGGGTGACACACCTAGCACCCAGGTATCCAACCTGAGAGCATTCGAGGGCCACCCTGGTGTCTCTGCAGTAGGATGCCCATCTGGTCACTACTGAGGATCACTGTCCTCTGCCCACAGTCCCGTGGCTTTTGCTAGGGTGGCATGCTTTCCCAGCCTTTCACCCAGTCATCGTGTCAAAGACTATTGGGTCAGAAATTTTATTTGCATATTCAGAGTTTTCAATCTCGACAGCAGGGCATGATCCTTACACAGTTTTGTCTCCTGAGATATGAAATAAACACTGAATGACAGCCATACATCACATAAAGATGTCTTGGTCAGTGACATAGCATAGATGACAGAGATTGCATATGATTACATCACATGGTGACATCATAGTCATTCAGTGTGTAGAAATATTCTCCACAGCCTTCACACAATGATGAAATCATCTGACACATTTCCCAGAACAAGTCCCTTTATTAAGTACTGTGTGTGTGTGTGTGTGTGTGTGTGTGTGTGTGTGCGCGCTGCATTTTCAAGGAATTTCTGAACTTCATGCTTTATTTTTAACTGTACAAGAAACGTGTGGGCTCACCTCCAACCTGAAGTCGCCACATTCCCTTCCTTTGACTCCTGGCTTATGGGAATGATTCTTCAGCTCTTGGCTCTTGCCCTCCAACCCTGAAGCCATCTGGGGACTTGATCCATCAGCTATCCCAGATAGAAAATTCATTACAGGAGATTTGCTTTGCATTATTCTGTTCTTGAAGTTATTGCTATATAGTGAATATTCCAAAAATAGTTGTTTCTACCATTAATCCATGCAGAAACAAACTCAAAAGAAAACAATTGCCTCTAGGACTAGTTTCCTAGGGACTTCCACAGTATGGCCACTGTGAGTTTATGTCTTGGGAGCCTCTTCCCTTTGAGGAAAGGTGTGCTTACAACTCTCTGCTATGTGGACAGCCACATAAAGGTCATCTTCCACCCAGGAAAAATAATATAAATATCAAACAAGTGCATTTGGCCTTTTCAAGAACACATATTAGGAAAGACAGATAGAGACATTATCAGCCTCAAGATAATATTTAAAATATCTTACCCTCAGACCAGGTATGGTGGCTCACTTCTGCAATTCTAGAACTGCAGTTCAGGAGGCTGAAACAGGAGGATTACCATGAATTCAAGGCCAGCCTGGGTACAGTATGAAACAATCAAAAATGGTTAATCCTAAAATATTTCTTTTCTCTTTTAAAGAACTTCACGAATATCAGAACTATTGAAGGATATAGGGGAGAAGGAACGAAGGACAGGCGGCGACCCTCGGTGTGTGTATCACTGTGGATCACCAATGGGGCAGGGACTAAACTACGTCTAAGTCCTTCAGCAGTACAGCATCACTGTACATGTGGGTTTTTTAAATTTTTTAAACTTTGTTTATTTATTTATTTATTTGTGTCTGTGTGTGTGTGTATGAGAAGGCACTGTGTGGAGGACCAAAGGTGACTTTAGGAATCATCCTGGATTGCTTCTACCTCCTTTTTGCTTTGCTCTTGGATTTCCCAGGCTCTGTCCACCAGGTGCAGAAGTACAGGTTGCTACCATTTCTGGGACCTGGGTTTCTTTTTTTTTTTTTATTAAAAATTTAATTATACATTTTAAAATTTTTTACCAGTTCCCTCCCTCCCCCCTCCTCCCCCTCCCCTTCCCCCAGTGCCTCCCCCCCAATTCCCAGAGAGTCCTTTATTGTGTATGCCTAACTCTCCACTGGGTCCTCCTCTCCGATGACATATAAGGACCCAGTGGCATTTCCATAAGCCCTTTCTCTTGTTCCCCTTAAGCATAAGATCACTACTATGGCTGTCAATCCCTTGCCTCCAGGGGTCTCGGTGCCCTTAACAGATGCTAGACTTTATGAGGGCAACAGTGCGCTGGACATTGCACAGGGCATGCAAAGTCCCATTATGATTGCTTTGGCCCCAACTATTGTTGAGAATCTTGCAAATCGTTGCTCCTCCCATCCTTTTGCTCTTACAATCTTACCGCCCCCTCTTCCGCAAATGTCCCTGAGCTTCAGGATGGGGAGAGATTAGGCTGTCCTAGTTCTATGTGATTGATATAGAGTCTCTGAAGTTCTGGATTGTGGTTTGTTGATTTTCTTTTGCAGTTTTGCTGCTCCTGCAATTCCCTTCACTCCATTCTGCTGGGCACTGTATGTCACCCCCTGGCCAGAGACAAAAAGCTGTTAAACTGGAGTCTTGTTGTAATAGCACATTCAAGGGTAGATGTAATAAGAGTAGGAAACCTGGGTTTCTGGGACCTGGGATCCAAACTCAGGTCCTTCTGCTTGCAAGGCAGAGAGGTTAAACCCCTGAACCATTTTTGGGCTGGAGAGATGACTCAGGGGTTAAGACTCTGCCTCGTAAGCAGAAGGTCCTGAGTTCAGATCTCAGGTTCCACATAAAAATACCAGGCCGAAAGGTGACAACCCGCACTTCCAATCCTGGTGGGCAGAGGCTGGGAAATCCCAGAGTGAAGCAAAAAGGAGGTAGAAGCAATCCAAGATGATTCCCGAAGTCACCCTTGGTCCTCCACAGGGACACACAGTGCTCTCTCTCTTTCTCTCTCTCTCTCTCTCTCTCTCTCTCTCTCTCTCTCTCTCTCTCTCTCTCTCTCTGTCTCACACACACATACACACACACACATCCAAATAATTAATTTTTTAAAAAAAGAAATCAGCTTTGAGCTAGCAAGATAACTCAGCAAGTAAGGCATCTGCTGCAAGTCTGGTAATGTGAGTCCGATCCCCAGAAGCCTGCATGATAAAAGGGAAGAACCGGCTTTTGAAAGTTTCCTCTGACCTCCACCTGTATGCCATGCCTTGCTTCTGCTCTCTGTCTCTCTCTCTCTTCTCTGTGTCTCTCTGTCTCTCTGTCTCTGTCTCTCTCTCTCTCTCTCTCTCTCTCTCTCTCTCTCACACACACACACACACACACACACACACACACACACCCCACAATAAAGAAATAAATAATTTTTAAAAGAAATCAGTTTTTCTCAAGGGCCAAGGGTTAAGGAAGGGTCAGAAACACAGCTGGACGTCCTGACAGTCAGGCTTTTTCTTCAAGGACCGCCATAGCCTGGTGATCAGTTCAAGAAATCACAGTCATTGAAGATGATGTCTTACATGTACTGGCTTCTCTCTAAAATGAATTTACCTTTTCATTATTATTTACTGAGTGAGCCAGTATTTCATTTGTATGGATTTTATCCAGCAAGTAGGAGGGAAAAAAACCCAGACAATCTAATAAAAAGATGAAGCTGTTGTACAATATGTGAAGTCTGTATCCAGCCTTCAGAGGTCACATCTCTGCCTTTTTTATGATGTTCATTTTAGAAATGGGGGAGAAGTATGCATATGGAGATAGGCTTATTCTGTATTCCAATCAACAGCGAATTTGACCTGACAGTGTGGGGAGACACTATCAGGAAGGACAACAACTTGGTATTGGCAGAAATAAAATGGCAAGCTCACAGCAGGGCGGCCCCCTCGGCTCATAGTCTGAGTTGTAATGCAGATTCGCATCTGTGTGTACAGGCACCTCAGCACCACCAACTCAGGACACTGGAGGACTTGGTGTGGTGTTTCATTGCCCTTGGAGAAGCCTCACCCTAGAAATCAGGTAATTAGCAAACCCCGCCTCTCCAAGGATACAACCTTAAGCTCCATCCCTTTCATTTACTGGCATCTAAAGTATAATTCCTGGGCGACAGGGTGTCACAGTTAGGAATGTAGCACATGGTGTTAATGCACTGTGCTTCCAAAGTTTTTAAAAATTATAATCTCTTGTGTGATGGATTTCCAACCTGTGCATCCCCAGAATTGCTGTAAAAGATTAAAAACTCAGTTTTACATTTTACCAGTTAATATGTACCAAAGAGCATACTCAAAGCCTCGAAGCCTAGGGCTTGATCCCTAGCGCAAAAAGAAAAAAAAAAAAAAATAGAGGAAAAAGAAGAAACAGGAAAGCTGGAAATTGCAATTGCTATCACAGAGGGTTCTTAAACTTTGTAATACAAAAGCAGAGCTCTGCTATCAGAAGGGCTAGACCCACCCACCACTGGGGAAAGCACAGATGGAGGACACAGGGAACACAAACTAGTTTGGGGGATGTTAGCAAGTCACTTGTCTTCTCTACATTGCACAGAATCAAAGAGAAGTTCATTAGGAAGCTTTCTGGTGGTGGTGATGGTGGTGTTTTAATTAAAAAAAAAAAAAAGTGGTACTTGGGCTGGAGAGATGCTGCAGACTCCGTCTCACTAGCAGAAGGTCCTGAGTTCAGATCCCAGGTCCCACATTAAAAACGCCAGGGGGAAATGGCACTTCCGGCCCTAGTGGCCAGATCCTGGGAAATCCCAGAGGAAGCAAGAAGAAGGTAGAAGCAATCCAGGATGATTCCCGAAATCATCCCTAGTCCTCCACAGGAACACACAGTGCCTTCTGATACACACACACACACACACTAAAAATAAAGGAAATATTTATAACCTACTCAGCGCTCCTCATATATGGTAATAACTATAATCCCACACATTTCTAAGTAAACATCAAATGTGCCTGGAACCATGGTAACCCCAGGTTACCAATTAGGGATTTCTATTCCTGTTCCTGTCTTCAGTTGTCAGGGCTTGACTACGTCATGTTTCCCTATCTCTTTGGCTGCCCCAAGGGTGCTGAACATTTGGCTGTCAAACAACCTTGCGACGTGAGTCCATGAAGTGGTGTTCCCTGTAACCAGCAAGGCAGCAGGGCATCTGCATTCTCCCAGATCCACAGCTACAGCAGGCAACTCATCAGCCACTGGTTGTCAGGAAAGAGCAATGTCATTCAGAACTCTCAACCTGTCTGTTCCAGGCCAAAGCTGGTCCCCCAGTTACTGGAGTGGGGGAAGGGGGAGAGGCATGGTTGCTTTCCACACTAGATATTACAAAAAGTCTCCAGGTATAGTTTACCTGTTGCTGACTTCCCCCTGCGTGAGGACTGAAGTTAAACCCCAAAGATTTACCTGAGCTAAAAATCAAAACTCATGTTAAAATCAACAAGAAACCCGCAGACATTCTGAACAATAGCAGTGTCTGGAACAAGACAGCATGTGACATTTTGAAGATAACTTTCAGGAATTCAATACCAAAAAAAATGGATTTGAAACAACAGTTCTGCAGATCATCTTGATAGATATAAATAACATTACAGTTTCTATGAAACAACATTAAAGAGGAAAAATGGAATGCTAACTGCTATTGACTGATGACAACCGTGCTTATATGTACATTAGTGGGGACAGAAGATTGTTTTGAATAACAAAATGGCTTAACATTAATTATTTTTGGTAAATCAGTTTACTTTCTGTAGGAAATTAGGATGGGAGAGAGACATGTATCAAAATTCAATATAAGCTGAAGTGAATCCATTTTAAACAAATGACTCTGGGATACTGCCATAAAATGCTTCCTTAGAAACCTCTGTCATTCTTGGATCCACTTGTCCCTAATCCAGTGGCCAATGCCAAGCGCCAGTCCTGGTCATGCAGCTCGCCACCCCCCCCATGTTATTCTCACTGTCCAGACCAGAAACTGCAAGTTGTTATAGAGCCAGTGCATCCCCACTGGAGATGGGTAAAGCCCCCAAATGTTTAGTCAGATGGTCCAATCCATCAGGGCCAATCAAGAGTGGAAGCTCCCGGTGTATGTTAATGCTGACCTTCTCTGAAGCGACATGCTCTCTTTAGCTCCACACATGTCTAATCACTAGGGAGTTGTCTAGCTACACGAATTTTTCACATTTGTCAGCTAAATCAGCGCTCCAAATGCACAATGCAGCCCTCAGAAACATTATGTGAATTTATTAAATTCTCTGGAGGACTTTGGGTCCATAAAGCAGTAAATTGATTACAGGGAACCGAAGCCATAATATTTTCATCAGCAACAAAAGCAGCCGTGCCCCCATATTGCCTATGGCACGGGAAGAGAAATGGTGCCTCGCTTCGGTCCAGCCAGCAGACTCTGGAAAAGGCTCTGGAAAGCACCAGCACCATGTGTCATCTGGTCAGTTTTAGCATCTAGTTCTCCAGCACAGTGCACCATGAACAAGAGCATATGTGTGTCCTCAGCGGCATATCCACCGCTATATGATTCATGTTCCAGCAAGTATCCAGGCACAAAGCCAACCCTGGTGAAATTCAATGGACCACACATATGAAAAAAATAATAATAACGTAAAAATAGGAGGTAGTCTGGAAAGGAAGGGATCACCTTAGCTTGGCAGCTCTTCCTCTGGCCTCCTGCAGGCTAAACAAGGTGTGTGTACTACAGAGGCAAGAGAACTGGCCGCAGAGAACACCACAGTTGGAGGAAGTATGGACTCCTCTCCTTGTATCACAGTCCTTGGACCAAGTTTCCTGGCCTTGATGGAAAAAAAGCAGAGTATCCTTATGACCTAAACGACCTGAGTTAAAGGTTAACATAGAAGGAAGAACAAGCTCTGTGGATTCCCAGTGCCTGGCTGACTGCCTGATGTACAAAGACCTACAATGAGTGTTTATTAGATTCAGATGAAATATTGAGAGATTTCAGCCTGGCCGGGAAGCGGCTCAGTTGGCCAAGTGCTGACCTAGCATCCACAAAGCCCTGAGTTTGGTCCCCAACAACACATAAACAGGGGATGGTAGTACACACCTCTCATCCAGCACCGGGGAGATTGAAGCTGGAGAAATCAGAATTTCAGGGTCATCCTGAGCTATATGAGACCATCGAGAGAGAGAGAGAGAGAGAAGAGAGAGAGATCAGCCATGAGTCAGCCATAGAATACTAGGAACTAATTCATGATCTGCTTTTCAACATAATAATTTACAAGTACATCTCTGTTTCGCATGGAAACGCACTTTCAAGTTTATCTTAAAGTATATTTAAACAACTCTTGATATTTTAGCCAAAACTATCCACTCTCCATTGTATCAGAGTTTTCCCAACATACATGCCCATCCGAATAGTCTGAGTACTGTCCAGATCACACCAGGGCTCACCATGAACTCGGAATTAGCCACCGTCCCCTGTGATTCTTCTTCCTTACATTATGAGCTGTGTGGTCCGGCCAGCTCTATTTTCATCTGATTTATTTTTGCTTTTGGAAAGGGTCTCGCCCCCCTTTGGGTTTATTGCTTATCAGATGCTAAAACTCCTGTCATTGGTTCAGAAATTAATCTAATTCATGTCGGGAATAATGTTGTAAACTCTATTTACATAGAATACAAACCCAGAAAGTCTCTATCCCCACCTCCTGGCAAGATTGCCACATTACAATGTTTTATCCTCTGCCGGGAAACTCATCCAGAATAGCTAGCTAGCTGAACAAGTCCCTCTCTCCTTCTAAAAAAAAAAAACTTTTACAAGTAAATGAGCAGAACAGATTGGAAAGATTTCAAACATAGTTGGTCTCCTTTTGAGCACAGGGGATTGTATCCATGTCTTTGCTGATGCTAAGCAAGTGTTCCACCTCTGAGCTACATCCTCGTCCTTAAAATGAATTTCTTACTTTATGTTAAGGAAAACAATCCCTCACTCACAAATTTTGCTTTTTACACTTTCCTTAGACCACAAAATTGTAAAAATCAGCCATTTTCTTCAAGCTTGAAATGGGTTCTTGGTACGTCTCTTCCAAGTAGTTCATGATTGTGGTAGTAAGTAGATAGCCTTAGCAAACACCAAAGTTAGCTAGTTATGAAACTAGGATTTTTTCCTTCTGTTAACATGTATTTATATCTGATCAAGACACTCCTTCAACAAATATGGTCAACTAGGGTTGGAGATACTACAGTGAGCCACCTAGATCTTGCACCTGCCTACACACTTTGTAGGCTAAGAGAAAGAATACACAACCCAAACAAGGTATGAAGTTTTATAATGAGGGAAATGACTGTGGAACTTCCAAAGCCCCTAACTTAGCCCAGGGGTGCTCAGGGACAATCTTATAGCAGGTATGGTTGTGATGTCACTCAGGTCCTTCAGCACTCTGAAGTTTATTAGTAACCTCAGTCGATAGTTCTGGTCATGTTTGTGATTTCCCTCTGCAAGGACTTACATTCCTCTGGTTAAAGACTTCTGTTAACTACAAAATGGTCAAGTTGGGGACCAGTGTGATAGCTCAATGGTCAGTCACTTGTTCACCTGAATTCATTCCCTGAACGATCACATGGTGAAAGGAGACAACTGATTTCTGAAAAATGTTGTCTAACCTTCACTCATGTGCCATGGTATGCATGTGCACATTCTCTCTCTCTCTCTCTCTCTCTCTCTCTCTCTCTCTCTCACACACACACACACACACACACACACACACACACACACACACACACAAAGAAATAAACTATTTGTAAGTTGTCAAGCTTAAAGTGTGAGGGCATTAATATCCCCAAAACGATCTCTAGCCCATGAAGCATGGGAGTCGGTGAATAAATCCTTTAGCTTTCTTGACCCCCATTAGATTATTCTGAAGCGTATCTTAGTCAGATTTTTCAGAATGTCCACCAAGATATTTTAATGAGACCTTTGTGATTTCTACAGGTTAAATACATAACACTCATCTCTCCCTGAAATGCTGTGAGGCAACTGAAAATTAAGAACAAGGCAGGCAGACAAGAGGAGATTGGTTTACCCAGTGGTGGGCTGTTCATGTCCCAGTGAGTGCCCAACCCACCACCAATGCAGGCATCCTGGATGGGGTCCAGTGGGTCACATATTGGACTTGGGAGTAGGAGGGAGACCAGATGGAAATATGGGAGAAGGGACAGGGGTGAGTTAAGGGACCAAAACATTCAAATCCATTGTATCTGTATATGAAAGCTCCAAAGAATAAAGAAAAAAAAAAACAGAACACAACAGGGAAAAGACCAGATTCTATGCTACAATACAAGGAATATGATTCTATATCTAGGCAAGTGGATCACATTATAGTCAATGTAAGAAACAGAATGCTTGTGTTTTAAGTCTCAAGTACCCATGATGGGTAAACCTCTGAAGAACAGTGTCTGTCCCTTATGGCATAGAAGGGCAAAGTAGAACGTAAAAGTCATTGAATTTGTGACTTGCACAGAGACAGAAAACATGGCAGGACTAGAAATTGGTGCCCAATTCCAGTTCACCGATATTAAAAAGTATGTGGACTCTTATACTCTTATAGTAGAAGGCACTGTGTGCTGGCCACATATGGAAACATTGCTTTGCTGGTCTTATACTTCACGTTAAGGTCCAAAAGCACTCTAGCAGTGAGAGCAACTTAAGAGGACCCTAAAATGACTGACATCATCTGTTAAGTACTTGTGTCTGGAAAAGCTAATATAGCTAATGTCAACTCATCATATGATACTCAATTTGCACAATAAATTATGAAACTAGAAAAATAGAATGTAAGCTTCCTGAAGGCAGGCTCCCTCGGAGAAAAGGGCAGAGGCTTAGCCACACAGTCTTCCACATTCACCAAGCATGTGAGTATTCCTGCCCCTAGAAGAAGATGGTGCCAGCAGGAATAGACTAGCTTGCTCCTTCCGGGTAGGTGAAATCTCAGCAGTGGAAAGAAGAGTCTCTACCCCATCACCAGTTCATCCCAATGTTTTAAGAAGGCTTCTGAGGTCACCTGCCCCTTATGGTACTCCATGTCTGGAGTCCATGAGTTCCATTCTTTCTCTCCTTTAATACACTCTACCTTAATCCTTAAAAAAAAAAAAAAAAAGAAAGGCTTCTGGTAATCCAGAGCGTATCCAGCACCACCACCCAACATAACCACTTCTTAACTTCTCATTTCCATACTTTTAATACTTATCCCAAATGACATTGGTTCCCAATTAAGACCACAGTAATCAATGGTATGAACAATGATCATTGCCCTGTCTGACCTGAATAGATGGATTTTAGCCACATTGAATCTGTTTATTAAAAGCACAGAAGAAAGTCTTCGATTTGTTCCAGTTTTTATGTTAGCACTTATTGAACTCTTGCTATGTGCTAAAAGCATTACATAACCTGTAATATCTTGACTTAATGAGTTTGACTTTAATCTGTTAGGGGTTCATTTAATGTATCCTTGAAATTTTTCAAAGAGACAAACCCTGCAAGAGTCCTGTTGAGTCAAACACTTCCAAGACACTCACTATCTCAAATAAACACTCATTTGAGCCTTTAATACTTGTCATTTTTAGGTTTAGGCAACATGTCCCTGACTTCTTTGTACTTAAAGACATGAGAAATAATCACATGACTAGCCACTATATGTTTATTTATTTAATGCTCACAGTAACCTTCCAAGGTAAACACTACGTTCTCCATCACTTGTCAGAAGGGGAAACAGAAACAGAAAAGATGTTTGCTAGAGATCATACCACTGATAGGAATAGCATCTTGACCCTTGGTCAGCCTCCTGGTAGAAACCCATGTTCTTACATGCTACCTCATCCTTTCCTTCCAATCATTAAGCTAAATATATGCTTAAAAGCAAGACATTCAGTTTGCTTTCAATAAGAAACAACAACAGAACAATGAGCTCTGAAAGTAAGCAATGAATAATGCAAATTGATTTAAATAATCTCCTTCATGATAAATTAACCTTCAAGTGCACGAACCAAAGTCAGCTCATACAAACCAGAAAAAAAAATGAGATAGGGGAAGAAAATGTCTCTATCATTTTAGACAGACTATTGCTAATTATCTTCCAATCTTAAATTAATCTTAGTCACACCCCCAACTCTTTGGGACTCTATTTATTCTGGTCCTCCACATCAGTGAGGCACTCTTATTTCAGTGGTTCTAATTTTCCATAAACGCCAGCTGTGAAATGTATAGAATTCCTTATAAACTGAGCATACACACAGTTCATTCTGCAATTACAACTCTTCATTGCTTAGTCATGTAATCATTTCTCATGTCTTCAACTACAAAGAAGTCAGGAACAAGCTGCTTAAATCTAAAATGACACTTAACAAATATTAAGAGCCACAATGAGTGTTTATTTGAAATAATGAATCAAATGTATGATTGTCTTTGAAGTGTTTAACTCAAACAATACTCTTACAGGATTTGTCTCTTTGATAAATTTCAGAACTATGTTAAGTGGACCCGAAATAGATTAGGTCAGACAAACTGGCTTGTGCCACACACACACATACACACATATGGGTGCCTGTGGAGCTCCAAGGGTGATTCTGGGAATAATTTTTATATGGGGTCTGGGATCCGAACTCAGGTCCTTCTGCTTTCAAGACAGTCTTAATCTCCAAGCCATCTCTCCAGCCCCAGGCTTTTTTTCTTGATTTTAAATAAAGCTTTTACTATTGTGTGTGTGTGATGCATGTTGGCAGGGCATATGTGGAGCTCAGAGGACAACCTCGTGGAGTCTATTTCACCTTCCACCTTTATGTAGGATCCCAGAATTGAACTCATGCCATTAGAGTCTCATAAACCCAAGATGTTCTTATGGAAACAGGTTCTTGGACCAAGAGTAGACACTACATCTGATCCTGAGCAATCTATGGCATCTAGGGAGCCTGGACTCCGTGTGGAGATAAATTCAGCATGCTACATGGCTTTGGACAGCTCTTCCTGGGGACAGGATGAAAGCTTGTTGGTTGTAACTCAGGAAAGTTACAAAGGTTAGATGCTCTCAGATTAGCATGCACGAGAAGGGAAGTGGTGTGTTCTGGCATGGGCTTGCTCTCTCTGACTTTCACGTTGTCTCAACAAGCACTCGCGCCATAACCACCCCTTCCTGAATTACATGCACAGTCTGTCCTTTTCTTGCTCTGCCTCCAGTCACAAGGGATGAATTCAAGTTTGGCTGACCATGGGATCCTACTTTCCTTATCATGATTAGCATGTGACTCAATGAAGTCAGGGTCGTGCATTAAGATTTTTCTCTAGAGAGATGATTGGGGGTAGGGAGGAGGTTTATAATCTGCCTCCAAGTTTCGATCCCCCAGATGACATGTAAAATTGCCAGGTTGAAATGGTAGCGGCCTGACTTTCAGCCCTGGAAGGTGGAGCCCAGAGGAAGGCAAAAAGGAGGTAGAAGCAATCCAGGATGATTCCAAAGTCACCCTTGAACCTCTACAGGCATTCACAGTGCCCTCTGAGACAGACAGACAGACACACACGTGTGTGTGTGCGCACACACACACACACATACACACACACAAAATTTTTTCTCTATATGTGTGAATCTTAATGTAGACAATTATTTGAAATATAGATTTCTGGCAAGGATCCTCTGAATAGGAATAAAATCAGGCAGAATTCAAAAGAGATGGCAGGTCCTGCTTGATACTAAGCCCCCAAATCTATCCTCAAAGGCTTTGATTCCCACAGCAATTTAGTCATTCTTATAGGATAGCCCCTCTTCTTGTTGAATCTGCTTGAAACCGGTTCCATTTTCAATTCTTTTTTTTATATATATATAATACATTTTTTATTATTATTTCAGCTCATACAAACTTAATAGGTACACCAGTTCCCTCCCTCCCTCCTCCTCCCCCCCAACCCCCTGCTCCCCCTCCCCTCACCCCTCCCGCCCCATCCCCCCGTGCCTCCCGCCCCGATTCCCAGAGTCCTTTCTTGTGCATGCCTGACTCTCCTCTGGGTCCTCCTCTCCGATGACGTACAAGGACCCAGTGGCATTTCCCTGAACCCCCTTCCTGTGTTCCCCTTAAGCATAGGAACACTACTGTGGCTGCCAATCCCTTGCCTCCAAAGATCTTGGTGCCTTTAGCAGATGCTAGACTTTGGGAGGTCAATAGTGTATTGGACATTGCACCCGGCATACAATGTCCAATTATGATTGCCTCGGCCCTAACTTGTGTGGAGTGTCTTGCAAATCTTTGCTCCTCCCATCCTTTTGCTCTTAGACTCTTACCGCCCCCTCTTCCGCAAATGTCCCTGAGCTTCAGGATGGGGAGAGATTAGTCTGGCCTAGTTCTAGGTGGTTGATATAGAGTCTCTGAAGTTCTGGATAGTGGTTCGTTGATTTTCTTTTGCAGTTTTGTTGCTCCTGCAATGCCCTTCACTCCATCGTGATGGGCACTGTATGTCACCCCCTGGCCAGAGCATTTTCAATTCTTAAACAGGACTCTTTTAACAAATCCAGATAAGGTAAATGGGATGCAGTCACAAAGCTGAATGCAGTATCCACAAGATGGCGCCCCGAGCATTCTTTCAACAGCTGCTCACACGAACAATCAGGCAGATGGCCAAATTCGAATTGCTCCTGTTGAAGACCCTTCCATTCAACGTGATTCTGAATGCACATTGGTAGCTGTGTCTCACGGGTCATCTTGCAAGTAGTGGTTTTTAGCGAGTAATGAACCATCAAAACAAATGTGAAAAGGTGGGTTTGGGTCATTTCTTTCATGATATATTACCAACCTACAGTTTGTTCAGGAAAATTTTGCCACATCCAAACATTGCATGACAGCCAAATCACCAAACTGAATGGACCCATCACACTAGCTGATCGCCTCTCTGTCTTGATGACCACGCAGAACTTTCTTTCCAAGTTGTTTCACCTGTTGACATCTTTTTTTTTAATTTTTTATTATTATTTATTCAATTGTGTGCACATGCGTGTGTGTGTGTGTGTGTGTGTGTGTGTGTGTGTGTGTGTGTAGAACCATGGGCGAATTCAGGAACCACCATGGACCACCTCCACCTCCTGGATTCACAGGCTCCGCCCCGCTTCTGCCCGGCGTCTATACGTGGGGTCTAGGATCCTAACTCAGGACCTTCCGCCTGCAAGGCAGAGGCTTAACCCCTGAGCCACCTCTCCAGCCCCACCTATTGACATCTTAAGCTCACAAGTTGATATTCTCACTTCCAGAACAGATTTGTACGGAGTGACCTGAGAAGTCTTCCTAAAGCTTGCCTTACCCTTCAAGTTGCAACCTACTACCCATAAAAACACCAGACTACAAAAATGGAAGGGCCTGGTTGCTTGGATAAACTGCAAGGCTCCTCCCACCACAATAAAAGTGTCCTGTGCTCGTTTGGGAAAAGTTCTTCCTTCTTGTCCTCCTTTGGTAGTAAAAAATCATGACACATGTTCTCATCATAGCCACAATTTCCCTTTTGATCACTCTGAATAATTTATAATTAGTTAACTGTTAATTAGTGTCATAGGCACAGGTGTCAACTTGACAATTGAGGGTTTGAATTTGGGGCACATTTTTAGAGAATTAATGGTTGAGTTAAGCCCAAAGCAAACCTGTATGAGACTGTCTAGCTGATGGGAAAGGTCCTAGCCCACGGTGCATGGGATAAGGCCCTTGAATAAAATATAGATAGCTGGTTAAGAGAGTCGGCATCCTTGTGTACACTTGGCCAGACATGCTGGTCTGGCAAGTAAGGATCGTTTCTCTTTCAGCCTTTATGTAGAGATGGTATGGCCAGTTCTTTTGGCCTGGTGTTGGTGTGAGCTTTCTTGTCAAGCTGGACTAGGAACTGTAACCAGACAATCGTAAGAGAAAATAAACTTCTTGTTCCTTTAAACCATTCGATGGTGATTTATCAGCAACCATGCAAGCTAACTGCAACAGAATTTGGTACGGGGAGTGGAATGTTATTGGTGAATCTGGCTATATGGATTGTGTAGATTCTAAATGGTTTTGTTGGAGAAACTTTGAAATGTTTGAAAGTTTTGAGTTTGTGCATTACAAATTCCATTCTGCAGAGTTTAATGGGCCATTCGGATAACGAAAATGCTGAGAGAGTTGTGGATTGTTTGGGCCCAGTTTGTGATGAAGGGAACAAGGACTTTGGTGAAGTTAAATTTAAAGATGATGGACTGGTTTGCTTCGTAGAGGAGAGCTATGTTGATGGCCATGAAGCTCTGGATATGGAAAGGGCAGGCAGCAGAACAGCTGCCATTGTTGGAGAAACAGACCAGTGGAGATGCACTGGGACGATGGAAGAGATGAATACCACTGCATGGCCATTCTGTGGTTTGAAAACTCAGATTCCTTCAGGGGCTGAAGGCCCAAACTAAAGCTGTTTCTTGCCCTTTAGAAGTTTTACTGATAAAGTTGGTAGAGCTTGTCTCGAGTGGATCAAGCTATGTTTCAACCTTGCTGCAGAATCTGGCAGTATCCCCCACGTGGTACTGGTTTTGGTGACCGACTGAGAAGTTCATGGAGAGCAGCAAAAGCTTGGCACCAAATGGCAGGCATAGAGTTCCTGCAAGGGAAGGTGAAGTTTATAGGTGCAGAAGCGAAACCAAAATGATGTTCGACATGTCGGAATCATGGGATATATGGTAAGGATGACTGCAAGTGGAGATTCAGCCTGGTTCAGAGGGATTCTGCTTCTACAACTTTGAGATGCAAACAGGGACTGGGAATGCCTAGAATCTTTGAGCCACCATGACTACATGATGAGCAAACAGAAGATAGACACTAAGATATAGGATGTGGTATTTGATTTGCTGGACTTGATTCTAATTTGATATTTTCTTATCGTGTCAAGATATTTCTGTTTAATGCTTTATCCATGTTAAAGTATTTAATTTATTTTTGCTTGAAAGACTTCTACAGTTAAACAATCTGTGATATTTAACAAAAAGACTTTCAGTTCCAACATTTTAACAATTGAACTTTTAATGATTGACATTTTAAATTGGATTATAGACATTCTTAATTTTGGACTTTTAGAATTACAAATAAAATAACACCTATGGGGACAAGAATTGAAGGTTACAGTTTAAAAGTGCTATGTTTCTGTGTCAAGTTGACAAGGGGTGGAGTGTCATAGTTAGGCACAGGTATCAACTTGATAATTGAGGGTTTGAGCTTTGGGCACATTTGTAGAGAATTAATGATTGAGTTAAGCCCAGAGCAAATCTGCATGAGACTGGCTGATGGGAAAGGCCCAGCCCACAGTGCGTGGGATAAGGCCCTAAAATAAAATACAGAGAGCTGGTTGAGAGAGTCAGCATCCTTGTGTACACTTGGCCAGACATACTGTTCTGCAAGTAAGGATCATCCCTCACTCAGGTATTATGTAGAGATGGTGTGGCCAGTTTCCTTGGCCCTGGTGTTGGTGTTGAGCTCTCTTGTCAAGCTAGACTGAGAACTATAACCATACAATCATGAGAGAAAATAAACCCCTTGTTTCTTTAAGACATTTGATGGTGATTTAGCAACAACTATGCAGGCTAACTGGAACAACTAGCTTTTTTCCTTCCCCACAGTTATATATTTCTAGGAGGGAGAAACTATATTTTGTGTCAGCGTGTACTTAGCATTTGTAACCATGTCCAATACTTCAGAAATATTTATTGAATGAATAAACAAATGATATTGTCCAGTTTCTGAATACAGAGTTATTAGAAAATGTATATCATTACTTACCAAGATACAGTGTTCATCCTGATAGATAATGGTTTGCACACAGATCATTTTCAGAGTCCATTTCCAATCAGGTTGAGAGTTCAGATCTCTGCCACTCCCTGGTATTCCACTACTTTTCAAAACAAACTCTCTTCTACCTAGTAAAGAAACTGAGAAGGTCAAGATATGTTCCTATTCAAGCTAGAGTTCCTCTTAAACATAGATTGTCTTAGTCTGTTTTGTGCTGCTATAATTGGATGCTACAGGCTGGATAAACAAGTGTGTTTGTCTCACAGTTCTGGAGGCTGAAAAGTCTACTACCAAGGTTCCTGAATTCACTAGGAGTCTTTGTAAGAAGAGGAAGACAAGAATAAGAGAGGAATAGGTGTCTGAAAGCACTTTCATTAGAAAAAAAATTCACATTTGTGATAACACTAGTCAATTCATATGAAATAATCTTTTTTATTTGGCCTCACCTCCCAACACTGTTGCATTAGAGAGCAAGCCTCTAACAAATGGCGACACATTTAAACCACAGTGTAGATCAAACCTAATCTGCTCTCCAACTCTAAATCAATCAGGCATCTTTCTGTTTTATTTTAAGTTTTATTTTCTTGTTTTCATGTGCTAAATATGTGACACGTTGGACGTATGTGTGTGTGGGTGGGTGAGTATGGCCACAGGCATGTCACATGTATGTGGAGACAGAGGGCAATCTTTGTGTGTCACTCTTCACCTTCCCAACTTGTTTAAGACAGTCTCTTTGCTGCTGCTGCTGCTGTTGCTTCATAAACCAATATGACTGGCCCAGGAGCTTTGGGAATATCTCAGTTTCTTGTAGGTGTGGTAGGATTACTTGTGCCACTGTGCCTGGCTTTTACATGGGATCTGGGGATCCAAACTCAAGTCATCAGGTTTGTGTGGCAAATGCTTTACTTGCTAAACCATCGTCCTAGCCAAGGAAACCATTTATTTTTCCAAGGAAGGCCTCTCTTCGAGTCAAGGAAGATACCACATTTGTCATGTCTGTAAACTCACTTGGAAGAACAAGTGGGATCTACACAGGCCATCTGGAGAAGATAAATGTTCCATGGAAGCATGTGGGAAATCTCACTGACAACATAAGGAGTTGAATGTATCTGTCTTTGACATTACCAAAAGGAAAAAGTTCCATTACACGCAAGGAAGATTTCAACAGTCACCTCAAAATAAATATCCGCAATCTTTTCACTTAACTAAAACACCCATAAGATATAGTTATGTCTCTTTTCCATGTAATGACAGTTAAATATAAAGCCTCTGCAGGGAGAGCCACTTGGTTCAACCCCGAAGGGCAACCTTGAAATCATTGCATTCACTTGCTCATGTTCAAAGCATGCTTTCACTGTTCTTGCCTTTGGTCATCTCCACTGTCAGAAGTCATGGTGTGATATTGTGGAAGAGAATAAGGCAGGAGACAAAAGGTTCTAGACTTAATCCTATTGCTAGTTTACAGACTTGACTTCAACTCACATAACCATTCTGTGCAGTTTTAGCAACCATAAAAAGACATAATCTCTAAAAACAAAAAGGTAATCACTTCCCCATTCACATTCACAATGTGTTAGTGAATATAGTAATAAAATAAACTAGTAAAATAGTTTACAATCTGGTAAAAAAAAAAAAAGTAACATATTTAGATCATTTCATTTGATCACAAATGACTGTATTCCCTTTTTAGAAATAAGACAGTTGCTACATTACTAAGGTAACCAGTTGCTACAGTAAACAAACCCCAAGAAATCAGTGGCCTAACATAACAGAGTTTGTTTCTCACTCCTTTGTGAGGTGCCTGAAGTGCCAGCTTATGTGTGGGTTCTGGTTCCTTCGTCCCGTAGCCTAGCCAGGCCCTTAGACCTTGGCCTTCTGCTTCCACCTGGCAGACAGACAAAGAGGGTGGAGAAAATACACCTACTTCCTAGCCACGACTGCTGGAAGCTACCCAGCTGACTTCCATCCTCGTCTCATTGGTGAGAACCCATCAATGGCTCCATTCAGATGAACAGAGGCATTGGGAAACATAGCAGCTGGCAGGGCAACTGCTTCCAGGGACCACACAATTCCATGGAAGAGGAAGCATAGCCATGGTGAGCAGCTCACCAGCGCTGACATGACAGAGTGGTTATGTCATTGCCTCAAGGCTACTTACTTGACTGGCAGATGTTGCTACAAGCCATCTACCTTTGAGTAGTCAATTGCCAAGACTCAGTAACTTAAAATAACACACATTTGTTTTCTTATAGCTATCCGGATGGGATGGGGCTCAGGTGGGTTATTTGCCTCGGCGTCTCCCAGAGCTTCAGTCAAGGTGTTGGCATGAGTTCAAGTCTCATCTGGACGCTGTTAAGGAAGAATCCACTTTTGCACTCATGGTTCCTGATATCCCTCAGAGCCATGGAGCTGTGGGAGTCTTCCTTTCTCAACACCAGTGAAGGAGGGAAGGAGAACAGAGATGAGACACAGTTGGAGAGAGAGACTGAAGGAGGAAGGGAGAGATAAAGATACATAGAAGGAGAGAGAGAGACAGATACTCTGGTGAGTCAACTAGCAAGATGGAATTGTTATAATAGTTATTATTACGATAATGAAACGAAATCATGGGAGTCCTGTCCCATTGGCATTGCTGCAGTCTGACCACAAGTCAGTCAGAGATCTCACGCTCTCAGTGAAAGAGAAATGATAATGAACAGAAACTTGAGTGGCAAAATAGATTGCATGGATACCACTTTACAGCTGATCCACCACAGTAAAAACAAACCCAGGTCTCCTGCCTACAAGTTGACCATTCTTTCATCTAATGTGTTCATAGTTTTCATCTCCAAAATAAGGGTAAAATTTGCAAATGCTATGCCCAACTTTGATGAAGAGTAAAATAAAGTAATGAATGTAAAATCCCCTTTCATGTAATGATCATTTACTATTATTCTAGTCCCTTGCTTATGAATTTTTCTCTTCTTCTCCTTCCTATCTAAATCCTATTCTTCCCTCCAAAAACTCCCCAGTGACACCTTTTCCACAAAGTATGTACCTATTAAATAATGACCTTTAGCTTTGCAAAACAATAAAACAAAATTATTTTGTATTGAAATGCCCTTGAAGTTAGAGCTGATAAGTAAGACCCCCCCCTAAAGAAAAAACTACTAAAGATCTAGATTTCTGACCTGCCTTACCCCAGCATGTATCCTTTTGTCCTCAATGCTGAAAATGGATACTTGAGTTTCAACCACCAAACCCTAAAATCAGACAATTAGAAAGAAAAAAACACATTGTATGCATATTTCTCAGGAGTTTCACATCAGATTTGGTTTTATAATCTTTTAACAAGAACTCAGTCTATATTACATCTAGATATAGTTAACATCTAAAAAATAATTTCCAACTACGTGTGCTTGATATCTTGAGTAAAAGTGAGGTTTACCACTTTAATAGCTAATCTTCACTGTCCATTTGATTGGGTTTGGAATCACTTAGGAGACACACTTCTTTTTTTAACATTTTTATTATTATTTCTGTTCATACAAACTTAATAGGTACACCGGTTCCCTCCCTCCCTCCTCCTCCCCCCCGAACCCCCTGCTCCCCCTCCCCTCACCCCTCCCTCCCCATCCCCCAGTGCCTCCTGCACCAATTCCCAGAGAGTCCTATAATGTGCATCCCTGACTCTCCTCTGGGCCCTCCTCTCCGATGACCTACAGGGACGAAGTGGCATTTCCCTGAACCCTTTCCCGTGTTCCCCTTAAGCATAGGAACACTACTGTGGCTGCCAATCCCTTGCCTCCAAGGATCTTGGTGCCTTTAGCATATGCTAGACTTTTGTGAGGTCAATAGTGTGTTGGACATTGCGCAGGGCATGCAAAGTCCAATTATGATTGCTTTGGCCCTAACTTGTGTGGAGTATCTTGCAAATCATTGCTGCTCCCATCCTTTTGCTCTTACACTCTTACCACCCCCTCTTTCGCAAATTTCCCTGAGCTTCAGGATGGGGAGAGATTAGTCTGGCCTAGTTCTAGGTGATTGATATAGAAAAGAGACACACTTCTATGTGGGTTGGTGAGACCACTTCCAGAGTGGTTTAACCAAAGAGGGTTTATTTATTTATTTATTTATTCATCTAAATCTTTTATGGCATTAACCCATGGCCTAGGATCCTAGACTGATTTTTTTTAAAGAGAGAGCAAGTACAGCCATCAACATTCGCTTCCCTCTGTTTCTTGACTGTACCATGATCGACCACACCTCCAAACCATGAGCCAAAATAAGCCCCTCCTTATCTTGCTTTCAGTCAGGTATTTGGTCACAACAAGGTTGTAACTAACAGAATTACTAAGAAGAGAGAATGATTCAAGACATTAATCCCTGCCAGAGGTGAGGGAATTAGGAGTTCAAGGTCAGCTTCAACTATATAGTAAGTTTAAGGTCATCCAGAGCATTATGAGACCCTATCTCAAATGTACATATATATGGAATAGATAGATAGATAGATAGATAGATAGATAGATAGATAGATAGATAGATAGATAGATAACACAGATAGATAGATATTCAGTGAAAGAAGAAAACTGAATAACAGTTGTGACTCTTTCATTCAGGCTTCTGTGGATTCCACTTTCTTTATTTGAAAATGAGGATAATTATTTACTTCCAGTATTAGAGTTCTTAATATTTCACATAAAAAGTAGCAATTGCAATTAATTTTGCATTTCAGAAGGATAAGAGAGACACAAGGCAGTTGGCAACATACCCACTGTGTGGCTTAACTGATTCTGCTAAAGCAGCGACAATCGAAGCTCCTTTCTCTTCTAGGAAATTATACCAATTGCTTGGCTTTAGTAGAAAGTCCAGTACTAGTGAATAAGCAGAGGGAACAGTCACCCTTATTTGAACTTGGAATTCTTGAAATTTATCAATCTATTCCCACACAGGCACAAGGCAGGAGTTACATCCAGTCCCTCAGGAGAGTTACCAGTAGCTAACCATAGGAGAGAGGGATCATCAGTTTTGGCCTTGCCTGTTCTGCTACTTCAAGGATTAGAGTCACTAGCCAAAGGCTGGGGAAAGAATTATAAGTAGCCACAGCTATCACACAAAACGTCACCAACAGTCAACCTGAGGTTGCCTATGATGGGAGAATCAAAACACACAATTAGAAAACAATTTGTGTCCTGCCAAGAGAACTGTCAGAAAAGATTTTACTTCCCCAATCACTAATGAAAGCCCAGGTTTCTTGTGCAGAAAAATAGACTATAGAACTGGTGATTAATCTAAAGAGCATTTTTATCTATGCCCAGAAGATCCAATCTCTTAATTCCATCTGTGAACATCATGTGACAATGCAGAATATAATTTGCACTGGACGTGGTGGAGAGATGGCTCAAGGGCTAAGACTCTGCCTTGAAAACAGGACCCAAGTTCTGATCCCATGATCCCACATAAAAACACCAGGCAGAAATGGTGGTGACCTACACTTCTAGCTCTGGAAGGAAGAGCCTGGGAAAGCAAAAACAAGGTAGAGCAATCCAGGATGACTCCTGAAGTCATCTAATAAACACACACACAAATAAAGTAAAATTTAAAGACAATTAAAGGAATATTTTTTAAAAGTCTGCACTGGAATTTATCAGGACGCACAAAGAAGAGAAAGAAATTGAAAGGTATGTCATCCTAACAATCTTTGCAACTTCCATTGTAAAGGTAAAGCTGTCAATAAAACATGGCTTCCTTTTTTTGGTAGTTGTTAAACTCTTGACCTAAGACTTTGGCTTATGTCTGTGAAACAAAATAGTCTTCTATTGCTGTAACCAACTGTTTGTCAAGATTGAGATCAATAGTAGAAAAATAAATGCTTCTTGCTCTAAATCAACTATGATAGGAATTTACTTCACAGATCTACTTGAAATATCTATACTTTTTAAAAAGAAGTTGGGATGATGAATTCAGCCTACTATGTTGGAAGATTTGTATGGTGGTGTGATCCTCATAAGTGAGAACTTTGGATTTGGTTGGGTTTTTGCTTGGAGTGATCCCCTTTGAATTTCTGTCTTTATGTGTTGTGGAATGCATTGTGGTGTTGCATTTCTGTTGAAGGTTTGAGAATCTTGTTTCCTATACAATGCTGTGAAGTCTATTCCTTGTTGCGGTTTCAGGCACCGAGGAGACCCTTAGGGGCGGGGGTAAGAAGGGGCAGAGTCAACGACACAGACTCCAGGAGTCAGGCAAATAGCAAAGCAGGCTCGCAGGCTCTCTTATTGCAAATATTGGGCTTGCCTGTATACCCCCAACCAACATCCCATAAGTTCCAGTGTGAGCTTTTCTGTGTTGTCCTGTCCGGGTTGGTCCTCTCAGTCAGGCCAGTTTGACGTCAGCACCAGGCACAGCAGCAGGTTCAAGCTTGAAGTAGTTGTATTTGTGCATGCCTGGTTATGTTCTTCCTCCAATTCCTATTTTAAATTTTTCTTTGTACTACTAAAGTTAAAAAATAAAAATTAAAACCATCAAAAAAATCTATTTTGGGGCTGGAGAGTGGCTCAGGGGTTAAGCCTCCGCCTTGGAGGCGGAAGGTCCTGAGTTCGGATCCCAGATCCCACGTATAGACACCAGGTAGAAGCAGGGGCGGCCTGCACTTCTGGTCCTGGTAGGGCGGAACCTGTGAATCCTGGGGCAGAAGGTGATGGAGGCGTCCATGGTGGTTCCCGAATTCGTCCGTGGTTCTACACACACACACACACACACACACACACACACACACACACATGCGCGCGCACACACATACATACACACATGCTCACAGTTGAATAAATAATAATAATAATTTTTAAAAATTAAAAAAATATTAAAAAATCTATTTTGGACACAACTGCAGTGCTACTTGTGCCTTTCTTAGCTGCATGCTTTTTGCTGCCAAGACATATGACTTTAACTCAACACTACCACACAGTGTTTAAAATAGCAAACCAGAATGAATTGAGCACATGCAACCTGAGCCAAGCATGTGCTGAGGGTGTCACCCTATAAATAGAAGAGCACAGAGGCTGGAGAGAAAGCAAAGCCAAAGAAACAGCCACAATGCTTTCACTGAGTGCAGACCCATTCCCAGGGCACAGTGAGAACACAAGTTACTTCTTATATCATTTTGCTGAAGGTCACCTTGACCTTGTATGTCCAGAGTTCTGGATAGTTTTGCAAAGCTGACTTCCCTCCAGACAGCAGGGTTATATCCTCTGAAAAGTACACAGCTGGCATCTTTACCTTCTCGCCCTCCTCCAAGAGTGAGATGACAGTGTCGTGGGACCCCTGATTTTCCTAGAAAGTCCCTTTGAGTTTCTGTCAGAGTTAGTGAGCCCTTTTAGGTTCAAATAAGAAAGGGGTACATCCCGTGTGTCCAATGCTGGGGCTGATCAAATCAATTAGAGATCAGAGTGTGAGATATTCAAAGTCTCAAAGCATTCATTTTTCTCTGTCCCCTCTTAAAGTGGGAGAAGAGACTTCTTTTTGGAAAGGCTTCCTCCAGTCCCTCTAAGTTTGCAGTAACTACCTTGGCTATCTGCCCTGCCACTGAGCGGAGAACATATGCCATCCAGCTACCGAAGAATCCAACACTGGCTTCTCTATTCCAGGGAGGAAATTTCCAGAAGATCCAGGGCAAAGGAACCTATCAAAAGTCTAGTCTAATTAAGTTAATATTCAATTTAGCCTTATAGTTTTATTACACACACACACACACACACACACACATTACATCGTCTACAGAGACAAATGGACTATCTGGCAAGAAAAGTATCTATGAAGACATCAGCAGAAAAGTCTTACAGTGGCCAGGTGATTGCTTGGGTAAAGAACAAATAATTCTAAAATATGAATGCAGACCCTACCAGAGTCATAAAGGTCTGTGGTCACTCAGGCTTCTGCTGCGGGAACTAGAAGTGGACAGTCTGTGCACTGAACAAGCGGCCTTCTACCAGAACTCTCCCTCAAAGAGCCCTCCTCCCTTGCACAGCCCCTCCCACCTGCATGAGCAACTTCTCCAAATGGCCACCACACTTTGTTCCTGGACCAGGAAAAGACCTTGCTTTGCCTCTTGTGGCCAGTGTTGTTTCCCTACTTCCAAATGAAAAACTTCCCAAAGTCCAGCTCCTGCCTGGGGCAGCACTAATCCTTGGGACTAATAGCCCGACTCAACATGTACATGAACTAAAATCTGTATCAATTATTTAACAGGACACCTGCCACACAAACTAATTCACCACAAAGAAGTATCAAGCCACAGACTTAGGATCCCATCCTCCATTGAAGACCACCAAAAGACTAGGCAGAATCCTCAGCCCAAGCTACTACACGGGCAGTGAGAACTGACAACCCATCAAAGACCTGCTCCTGACCTGCTGCCTCCTTAGGCTGCTTCTTGCCTCTGGGCCCCTGTGTTCTCAGCTTGAGTTAGAAATCTGTTTCCTGTGTTCATCCTGTCTTCCCATCAATCACATCGTCTCAGAAAAGTTCTTCAGCAAAACATTTAGTTTGCAAACAGGGCTCATTAGGGAGCTTCAGCACGCATGAAGCCCTGAGATACACCCCCACAAAACAGGTGTGGTGATACACTTCTGCAATGCCAGCACTTGGGAAAAGGAGGCAAGAGGGAGATGGAGGCACAAGGATTGGTAGTTTAAGGTCATCCTTTGTAGATTAGTGAGTGAGTTGGGACCACTCAAGCCAAGGTCTGGGGGAAGGTAGGTTTACAAGGAGGAAAGCAGAGATCAGGGTCAGCCCAGGAACTACCAGCTTACAGGTGTTGGGTGAAACCAGACACATTTCTCCCAGGCCTAAGGGACAATAGACAAAAATCAAAGAGCTTCCCAAAGTGGAAAGTCAAAGACCCTTCCCTTGAAAGTGGGAAGTCAAAGCGCCACATCCTCTGGGCAGGAGTGAAGTAGAAACTATTCTTCCACACCCAGATGTGTCAAATCTCGGTTCTAAGTGACAGCCAAGAATAATTTTCCCCTAAGGATTTCAAACCACTCAGCAATTAAAATGAATGAACTGCCTATGAACCTGACATGGATTAATCTCACAAACAATACTGAGAATTCAAAACCACGAAAGGGCTCTCAGCTGAGTTTGCATGCTAAAACTTCACAGCTTAAATGGCCCCAAAAATGTCAAGTCAATAAGGGAGCAAGAAATCAAAGCAGAGAATTGGAATCAGAGAATTGCCAAAAACTACAAAACCAGCAAATGCTTGGGTCACAACTACAAAATGTCATGACTCTTATCACCTTCACAATTGAGAGAGAGAGAGAGAAAGGGAAAGGAAGGGAAAGGAGGAGGAAAGGAGGGGAAAGGAGGGGAAAGGGAGGGAAAGGGAGGGAAAGGAAAGGAAAGGAAAGGAAAGGAAAGGAAAGGAAAGGAAAGGAAAGGAAGGAAAGGAAAGGAAAGGAAGGAAAGGAAAGGAAGAAAGGAAGGAAGGAAAGGAAGGACAAGGAATAAGGAAAGGAAGAAAGGAAAGGAACGGGAAAGGAAAGGAAAAGGAAAGGAAAGGAAAAAAGGGGAAAGGTAAAAGGAAGAAGAGGGAAGAGGAGGGAAAGGAAAGGGAGGGGAGGGGAGAGGAAGGGAGGGGAGGAAAGGGGAGCGGAGAAGGGGAAGAGGAGAGAAGAGAGAGGAGGGAGAGGGGAGAGGAGGAGAAGGGAGGGGAGGGGACGGGAGGGGAGGGGAAGGGAAGGGAGGGGAGGAAAGGGGAGCGGAGAAGGGGAAGAGGAGAGAAGAGAGAGGAGGGAGAGGGGAGAGGAGGAGAAGGGAGGGGAGGGGACGGAGGGGAGGGGAAGGGAAGGGAGGGGAGGGAGGAAAGGGGAGCGGGAGGGGGAAGAGGAGAGAAGAGAGAGGAGGGAGAGGGGAGAGGAGGAGAAGGGAGGGGAGGGGACGGGGGGGAGGGGAGGGGAGGACAAGGGAGGGGAGGGAAGGGAAGGGAAGGAGGAAAAGGGGAGGGGAGGGAAGGGAAAGAGGAGGGGAGGGAAGGGAAAGAGGAGGGGAGGGGAAGAAAGGAGAAGGGAAAGGGGAAAGGGAAGGGGAGGGGAGGGGAGGAACAGGGGAGGGGAGGAAGGGAAAGAGGAGGGGAGGGGAAGAAAGGAGAAGGGAAAGGGGAAAGGGAAGGGGAGGGGAGGGGAGGAACAGGGGAGGGGAGGGAAGGGAAAGAGGAGGGGAGGGGAGGGAAGGAGAAGGGAAAGGGGAAAGGGGAGGGGAGGGAAGGGAAAGAGGAGGGGAGGGGAGGGAAAGAGAAGGGAAAGGGGAAAGGGGAGGGGAGGGGAGGGGAAAGGGGAAGGGGAAAGGAAAGGACTAATGGTAGCATAATCCACTTGGAACAAATGTGTTTCTTGCTTGCTTTTGATACAGGGTATGTGTCCAGGTTCTTGTTTTCGAGAGTTGAAAATTGAAACCAGAACATGTGTAAAGGATTAAGGTAGAGTTTGTTTATTTATTTTTTATTTATTCAATTGTGTGTGTGTGTGTGTGTGTGCATACGTATGTGTGTGCGTGTGTGTGTTTGTGTATGTGTAGAACCACGGGCAAATTCAGGAACCACCATGGATGCCTCCACCTCCTTGTTTACTCTGCCCCAGAATTCACAGGCTCCGCCTTACCAGGACCAGAAACGCAGGCTGCTCCCATTTCCGCCTGGTGTCTATACATGGGGTCTAGGATCCGAACTCAGGACCTTCCGCCTGCAAGGCAGAGGCTTAATCCTTGAGCCACCTCTCCAGCCCCTAAGGTAAAGTTTATTAAAGGAGAGAAAGAACAGAATTCATGGAGGTGAATCCATGAGGGGTTGAGAGAGCCCTGGAGAACTCATGGACTCCAGGCATGGAATCCATGAGGGGTGAGAAAAAAGTCAGATAGGAATGGGAGGACTGCAGATGTGTAGTACTGTGGCAAGAACATTTTTTCTTCTGTTCACCAAATATCCCTTTGTGATTACCAAATGTTACAGGGTCAACTATCCCAATGGTACAGGGTTCTTGTGTTCTCAGGAGATTGAAACCAGAACACGTGTAGAGAATTAAGGTAGAGTTTATTAGAGGAGAGAAAGGATGGCACTCATGGACTCCAGATGTGGAGAGCCATGAGGGGCTAGGGCATCCTGGAGCTCATGGGCTCCAAGCATGGAACCCATGAGAAGCAAGGAACCTGAAACAGACTCAAGGCACTCAAGTGCCAGGAGGGGCAGGCAGCGAAGATGGCTGCCAGAATGCATACTATTTATATACCGAGGTAAGCTGGGGAAAGAAGGCCTTTCCTCATTGGTGAGCTCACACTGGGACCAAACCCACTACTAGATCTTAGGTCCAACCCAGTTGATCTTGTGCCCACCTTCAGGTGGGGCCTATTGGTAAAGGAGAATTAACCTGCATATCCTTTCATAAGCAGAGGGTTCGGGGAAGTTGGTGAAGGGTAATCGCAGCAGTGGGAGATGACCTTCCAAGACCTTGAGAGATGTCCATATTGGTCAGACTGAAGCCCAACCCAGTAGATCTCATGTCCAACCTCAGGGTAGGGCTTATCTACAATACAGAACTAATCTCCATTAAATCCTTATGAACCTGATGGTTAGGGAAAGTTGACCTCCTTATCTCTGTGAAGGATTACAAAGAGTTCCTCCAGATCAATAGGTTGTGTTCCTTCCGGGTAAACCCAGGACTGGAGGAAGACCTTCAAGACCATAGAGACCTTTCCAGCATGAAGGCTCTAAAACTGCCTAACTTTGAAACTGTGTTTTGTGTAACCACCTGCCTGTTTATCCCAAAGTTTGGAAAATGAAGCCAAGAGATCAGGAGGTTCAAAGCTAGTCTTCGCTACATGAGCCCCTGTCCAGAGTAGAGGGTGTTCCAGGTGGGTTGGTGGTGGGGAAGACCTAGGACACGTAATCTACAGTACCAATCCCAAAGCCCAGCTTTGTCCTGGCCACCAAATCTTGTGTCCAATCAGAACACAATTTAAGTCAGCAACACCACACATCAGAAACAAAGGACTGGGAGCACCTGTAATTACAAGAAACCAGCACCCCCGTTTTCAATGTGCAGACATAGGTACAGAATACCCAAAGGGTCACATACACTATAAAGGACAAGTCACCAAGACATTGACTGAGGTCTGAACCCAAAGAAGCCTTTGCACAAACTGCCAGTCAGGACTATTTCCTGGGCCTGAATGTGTTGACTGCTTCCCACACGGACGCTCACCCAAGCCCAGGGTGTACCACAGCATTGCAAAAATTCTTGGCATTCCCCAAACCTGCAGCCTGCAAAGACAGACCAAAAAAGAAGGCTAGAAAGAAACAGGAACAACAACAGAACAACCTCAGGGCTCAGCTAATGGGTCTATGTGAGGCTTAGAGGAAAGGTCCTAACTGATGGGGTTTTTCTACTAAACCTTTGATATTTCACCAATTATTGTACTGAAGACTCAGGAATACTAAACTTCCAACCCAATATTTCTTTCTTTATTTATTTTTATTTTTTAATTTTAAGACAGGTGTCACACTAACCTGAAACCTATTTACTCTGTAGCCCAGGCCAGCCTCAAACACAGGTCTCAGCCTGCTGAATGCTGGTTTTTGTTTGTTGTTTTTTATAGGCTCTCATGTAGATCAGACTGGCCTTAAACTCAGCATGTAGCCAAGATGATTTTGAATTTCTGATACTATCTCTGTCTCCCAGTATTGAGATTACACAGACACATACAAGTGAGCAAATATTTTTTACATTTTCTTTTTTAATTTTAATTAATTTATTTGTGTGTGTGTGTATCAGAGGGCTCTGTGTGACCCTGTGGAGAGTGACTTTGGGAATCATCCTGGATTGCTTCCTCTTCCTTTTTGCTTCACTCTGGGATTTCCCAGGCTCTGCCTTCTAGAACTGGAAGTGCAGACCGCCGCCATTTTGCCTGGTGGTTTTAGGTGGGATCATGTGATCCAAACTCAGATCCTTCTGCTTGTGAGGCAGAATCTTAATCCCTGAGCCATCTCTCCAGCAAGAGCACAATATTTCTAAGATGGACACAGAATAATATTAGACCAGGGACGTTATTCGATTGATAGAGTACTTGCCTATCATGCCTGACACTGAGTTGGATTTCTAGTGCCACATTAAAAACAAAAACAAAAACAAAAACCAGGTATGGTAACTCAATGTCTGGTAGCTGGAGAATCAGAAGCTCAAGGTCATTCATTCTCAGCTGTATAGAATTTGAAGACAGCCTCAGCTACATGAGACCCAGTGTCAAAAAAAAAAAAAAAAAGTTGATAAAAATATTGGGCAAGTTCTAAGGGGCATGAGCCAAATCTGAGCATCATTAGCTTTTAAAACCATGTTTTCCATAACATGGCAATTCCTCCAGAACTTGAAAATTTCAAAACCCACAGACAAAATTTCTATCTGAGATAGCATTTGATGGGCTAGTAGAAATGATAGTAGTTATTGTTTGTTTGTGGTTCTTGGAAAGACACATTTTTATCTGTGGCCAAACAAAGCAGCTATTAACTGTTCTATCAGCTTTTCTGAGAACAGGAACATAAAATAGACCCATTAATTCAGGCTATGGTGAATATGAAAAGCAAAGAGAAACAGGAACCTCTCTTTCCAAGAAAAATAAATAAATAAAACAAAGGGTCACTTCAGTACAGTTGGAAGTGCTCATTCCCCACCAAGATCACCCTGATAGAGTTTCAGGGACAAAATTAAAGCAACCACCGCAAATGAGTGGAGCAAGTGAGACTGGAGGCTCTCTGACCATGAGGGAAAGGGGGGTGCAGATTCTCCTTTGGGAGTCAGTCCATACAGAGAGACAGGAGTACAGCCGGATAGGACCCTCCCAGGCTTGCCTATCTGGTGGATTAAATAATTGCCTGAGTTCACCTGCAGAATACCTGAAGTCTGGGACTTTGTTCAAGGTGGAGTCTAGAAGGCCAGAGTCCATATAACCAGTTAAGAAGAGGGTGGAAAAAAGACCAGCAATTGACGTTCAAGTTTCCCAGATCTTCCACTCCAATAAAGTCACCAAAATGAAAACTAACAATACTCATTAGTAATAGAAAGAACTTTAACTTACTCTGGGCTAGGAGGACAGGAGAAAATAATGCAACTCATACTTAAAAATATAAAATTTATTTGTAGTCACAGTAAGTTTACATTTTTTACATGGTTACCAGGTAATACTCTTGAGGTAACTCAAGAGTTTACAGCGGCATTATATTGCTAACAAATATTGCTTATGCTATTTGGAGGATACTTATTACTCCCCCACACTTAAAAAAAATTAAGGCTCAGTTTCCAAAAGGTAATAACTATACCACTTGTTTTTCTGCTTAAGAGACTGGGGAAGTTTGGGAATAAACCACTAAGGGTGAAGAGGGTGAGGTGTTCCATACATTTTGACTCATTTATACTGAAGATATTCAGTGTGATTTTTTTTTAATGGCTCCTATTGGAAGACATGCTTCTTTAGGAAAACAAATGAGTCGATAAAAGGAGAACTTTAGCATACCAACAAGAAAAGCTTACTATGCCTTTGACCATTGTTCTGGCTGAAATGTGTCCTGAGTCTCACACGACACACACACACATACACACACATACTTGTCACTTTGCTTGTGTGAAGCTTGCCATTTCCATTTCTCTTCTACCACATTAGTAAAAAGATCCACTTCCCCTTCCTGTCTCTTCAATCTGATCTTCCTTTTTCTTTTCAGCCTTATGGCAGAATGGAACCATCTTAGTTAGTAACCTTCCGCTGACATGTAATCCCTCATTGAAAGAACTGAAGAGAACAGTTGGGCGTGGTGGCACATCCCTGGAACCTCAGCACTTAGCAAGTGCAGACGAATGATCAGGAGTTCAAAGCATGTCTTAATGGGCTAGAGAGATGGCTCAGGTATTAAGATTTTGCTTCACAAGGACTGTCTTGGCCACATAATGAGTTCAAGGCCAGCAGAGGCTATAAACCCCTGTTAAGAAAAGAAGGAAAGGAAAGAGGAAAGGGAAAAGGGTACAGGTACAGGAGAGAGAAATCACATAACAGAGTTTGGTAAGTCTTCTGAGGATTACACTATTAAGGGGTTCCAAAAACACTCTAGAAGCATGCACAAATATTTCATTCAATCGCCAATGACACCATCATACTACAAAAGGCAGAATCTGTTTCAAGTCAAGAATCTACCTTACAATTATGGAGCTGATGCTATAGTAACAGCAGCCCAAAGGGGCACCTGTAAGTTCAGCCTCTGGCATCAAGAGGTAGAGACAATCATCCTGTAGAAAATATTTCCATTAAACAAAACAACTCCTTTCTAGAGGCCCGTTGTGGGAAGTCAAGTTTATCCTCAAAGGTGCATCAGTCCAGTTCCAAGTTGGGAGACCCATTGCCCACAATCATCTTGCTGTAATTCTTCTGCTGCTCTTCCTTAAAAGTGTCCTTCACCTTCGCTCTCTTCAGCCCTCCATCCCTGGGAACAGAAAAGCACATATACAGAAGATATTCCCGGCAATGATGTGACAGGGATACATGGTTAACACGTGACACTTAAGCAGCTGGTCCACGAGGGGCAAAGAATAGTCTCTGTAGAAGCAGGAAAGCCGCATCAGTCTCTGCTCTACCCGGTAACAAGCGTGTGTTCCCTTGAGGAAGGAAAAGTCTCCAGTACTTGGTTAAAATAGCGAGCCAGGGAAACAAGGATTATTAAAACTAAGATGTCTTCTCCCACCCATCCTCCTATCCCCAGGTTTTACCCCTGAGTCTTGCTGGGAAATCACAAGAAAAAATTTTACATAGACACACAAGAAATGGTAAGGGAGGTATGTATCTGTGTTATGTATAAGTAAATTCCTGGAAGACAAATGGGCTAGCGTCAGAAAAATGGCTCAGTAGGTCAAAGTTCTTGTTGCCCAAATCTGATAAGCCCAGTGAGATTCCCCAGAATCCACAAGGTGGAAAGACAGGGCCTCCCTGACATTATCCTCTGACCTCCACATGCATTCGTGCCTGCACTCACATGCACTAAATAATTAGATTAAAACAATAAATAGGTTAATCATTCGATTCTAACCCTAATTCAGCAAGAGTATTTTTTTATTATTCAAAATGCTGTACTTTCCACTTTTGGACTCTCTCATAGTCCAAAACAGATTCAGGACAAAACAAAAACAAAATCCTAAATAGCACTCAATGAGAGGTTAGTCACAGACAAGCAGCCTTCCTTCATTCAGCATCTGCCCAGAGGGCAAAACCCAGACCTGTCTGTCGCAGGATTCTTGTGCTTCCCTTCTTTGGAATGCTCCAGGAAAAAAACAAAAACAGCTGAGAGAAGCCGGGTCAATGGGCCACCCCTCCCATCCTGAAAGTTCTGGATCTTAACTCCTAGGGGAGTGTGGACTGAAAACTTGCTTGCTTTACACTGTGACCGCTGAACTTCTACCCAGTTCAGGATGAATGTTTACGAGGGCTTTCCGACAGGCTGAACTATCACAGGTTATACAATAAACTCAGTGCCACGGGACACAGCTTAACCTCTATACAGACTAAGATCAGCGCAATGTTCTAGCTTGCAGAGTCAAACCTACAACATGGTCCTCCAGTGAAGTCTTTAACTTAATGACTTCATAAGTTTTCCAGGGGATCAGTTGTGGGAACTTTCTGTGAAATAAAATTATAGGCTATAGTTAGATCCTCAGAATCATCCTCACATGAGCTGCCTGTAATTATTCAGTCTTTCCTAAATTGTGAATGGTAAGAAATAAGGAAGGAAAAAGGGAGATTTTTCTTTCTTTTGTAAAGACCATACCAAAAAAAAAAAAAAGAAAGAAAAAGAAAAAGAAAAAAAATAAGCTAATGCTTGTCTATATTTCTCCCGTCAAAGCTTCCCCTCCCCCAAGCTCTCTACACTCCTCTGCTGTGACTTCACACCTGTAAATCAGAATTTTAATCTGACTTACAGCAGATCTCAGTTCTTTCTAAAGGCAGTAACCATATAAGACCCATTTAAGAACATGGAAGAAATCAGTCTGGATAGGTTAATTCATGTTAGTTAAATAGGTGGCAAACACATCTGGAAAGGAATGAGGCTCTTTCCTTTTGGAAAAAGAGGGCTGGTGGTTAAATGGAAAGATTATATATGCCCCCCCCAAAAAAGGAAATGCAAAGATTGTATTGTTTTTCATTTTGCTTTTGAGATAGTGTCTTACAATACAGCCTAGGATAACTGAAACTCATGGAAAGAAATTTTCCTTCCTCTTGAGGATCGGTCTGAACAGTGTTAAGTTAATGTGATGGAAGCTGCCCTGGGGCCAATTAATTGGTTTTCTTCTCTCCTTAAAACTATAGGTTTGTAAAGGCATCAGAGTTGGAACCGGACTGAGATGTCAGGTAAGACAAAGGGATAGGAAAGAACTAAAACGAGGAAGAAAACAATTGCAAATTCGAACTGGAATCATCTGGAGAGTTCTAGACTATGAGAAGCCTGTGATTTTTTTTGTGCTGTGGTGTTTGCTTGTTTAACATTGTATTTTGTATTTTAATATTTCTAGGTTAGAAGATAAGGCAAAATGTTCATCATCACCTATAGCTTAGGTCAAGAGCTCATACTTTAAGGGGAATTAGTCAGCATCTAATCTACAAAGTTTCAGTTACCTATATTTAGCATCAATTTCCAAAACTTGGTTAATTAGTAAAACGACTTTTGTTGTAAAAATTAGTGACTTGTTGACAGAGCACAATGGATGCCAGGATCAAGGTTTGGGGAGGATGACATCATCTGTAACCAAGATAAGTGAATGGGTAAAATATATTTTAGTGTTATGTCCTACCCTGGCAAAAAGGAACACAGAAAGCCAACCAGCCCTTCTTCCGGAAGACACAGTTCCTAAATACTCTACAGGTTCATTGTGAGTTCATGGTTGCTTGCTAACACAGGAAACCATATACAGATATGTGAGCAAACTATGCAAGGCAGTTATAGTTAACCCTCACTGTTGTACTCCTGAAGGTTTCTATCCTCACAAAAGCACGCTTAATCCTAAACTCCCAAGGTGATGATGTTCAGCAATGAAGATTTTAGGGAGTAATTTCAGATGGAGGAGATCATAAAGGTGGGTCCCTTCCAGTGGGGTTAGTGTTTGTAGAAGACACACTAGACACCAGTGGTTCTCTGCAAGCCACTGGAGAAGGCTGCTTTCTGGAACACAGGATAAAGTCTTCATCAGAAATCAGACATGTGACAACTTAATCTCAAAAACTTCTTGTCTTTAGAACCAGATAGATGGCTCAGGGGTTAAAACTCTGCCTCCCAAGCAGAAGGTCCTGAGTTCAGACCCCAGGTCCTGCATAAAAACAGCAAGAGGACACACCAATGGCCTGCACTTCTGACCCTAGTAGGCAGAGCCTGGGAAATCCCAGAACGAAGCAAAAAAGGAAGTAGAAGCAATCCAGGATGATTCCCAAAGTCACCCTTGGCCCTCCACAAGAACATGCAGTGCCCTCTGATAACACATACACAGAGACAGAGGCAAAATAAATAAATAAAATAGAAAAAAAAATCTTCTAGCCCTCAGAACCATGAGCAAACAAATTTCTGGCATTTAACGTTCAGTGTATGGTACTATTTGTTTGCTAGTCTTATCATCTGACTATGTGGGAGCACAGCGTGTGTGTGTGTGTGTGTGTGTGTGTGTGTGTGTGTGTGTGTGTGTGTTTATGTGTGGAGGTCAGAGGATAACTTGCAGGAGTTAGCTCTCTCCTACTCTGTGAGTTCCAAGGATCAAACTCATGCCATTAGGCTTGTCAGTAAGCACCTTTACTTGCTGGGCCGTCTCACTGGTCCAAGTACTGGCAACCCAAGGTCACTAATACACATATCTACATTTAAATCTTCCTCAAACAAAAAAATGAAAGTCATGGTTGTCATAATTAAAGTATTTCACATCTTTTCTTTCAAGTTTTCTAATATGGTTATGGCTAGAGATAATTTTTTTAAAAGCCTGTAACCTATTGTTCTATCCATAGATTCATTCTCAATAAAACTCAATAAAAGAATTCTAAATTTCACCTGCAGATATGACCATTCAGAGTAAAGACTACATTTCCCAGTTCCTTTTGCAGCTAGGCATTACCACCCGACCCTGTAGTCATGGGACACAGTGTTAAGTGGCATGGCTTGTCCAATTTCCAGGGTATGTCCTTAAAGAAATGAGTGTGTGCTTTTATTTAACATATGACCACTTTTATCAAGATGTCAAAAGTCATTTAACTTTCAAAGTTAGTATCAAAACAGGATACTTAAATCTATCCACATGTTCAGAGGTATAAAACTTTGCTCACTTTAAGTTAAGCACAATGATCCTAAATGAGATGTTTACACTCAGAAGTACATATTTTTAAAACCCCAAAGCAATTTCCTTTGCTTAATTCCATTTAAATTACATATAAACCACCAAGATAACTGTTCATCAAATTTTCAATCTTATTTGAAAGTGATACTATTAAAACAGTTTTAACATTTTTCATACAAAGTGTGTACTTTTAAAAATCCTTCCAGCTAGCCACAGTAAGGAGACTTGGATCAGCCATCCTGGGCCAAAGTAAAAGCATGACTCAAGGATGATAAAGCCTTACAGACGCTCTGCCAGCCTGGACTATCCATGCATGTGTAGGTGAGAAAAGCTATCTTCATTAAGCTATTCTTACCTTCTATAAACGACTGCCACTTTTTGCTAAGCCTATAGCAAACTAAAATAGTAAATAGCACAGCTGATGGTGATTTTTTAATTTAAAAAAGGATAGGACATCTGAAAAGTTTCTTACCAGGGAAGCTCGGTCAACCCTCCTTGCACGGCAATGGCAGATTTAACCCTATTCGCAAACTGAACTGCATCTTCTCCTTCCTGTTAAATAAGAAAAAGAGCACCAAATAATATACATGACTGAAGAACAATCTGCTAAGAAAACAGAAAGGTCTGATGTAACCAAAGGAGACCCTTAGGTTCTCAGGCAAAAATTTCTTTTTTTTTTAATCTGATCAAATGAAGCATCAAAGACTAAGAGTTATATAAGGAGTACCTCTTTGGTCATGGGGGGCATGTACCACACATCACAGACGATGGCCCAGCTGGTCATTATCCGAAGCAAGTAGCTCACCATGTTGTATTTGCTACTGTTCCAAAACGCATCGCCAAACTGAGGGTTATACTGAGAAAAAAGAAAGTACATCTCAGTTGCAAATGAAGTAGATGTGCCTTATCCATGTCAATGTTCTTAAGATACTAGGATAAATAGTTCCAACTTGTCCCAAAAGATGAGAAGTTACTTCACTTAGTTGAACTTTTCATAAAAACTAAATCAGGCCTGCAAACACCTCCATGAGAGCCATATGCTTTGCTAACTAGAGTACTACAATAAGAGAGCTGTATATATACAGCTCTTGTATATATACAAGACACTTTAACTGCTTTATCCCTGTATCTTAGCACATAGACTGTAGTCACCCTAGTCTATCTATCATCTATCCATCTACCTATCTATCACACATCTACCTATCTACTATCTACCACTTAATATCTATCTATCATCTCTCTATCCATCATCAATCTATCTAATCATTGATAAAGAAAGGGAAAAAACAAATAAGGCAAAATGTAAAGAACTAGAGTATGCAAGTATTCTTCACTCTTGGAACTTTTAAATTTTCAACTATACTAAAATAAGGTTGTGACTCCAGTGCCCCATTTTAAAAGATTTGTCTTAATTCTACCTTCATTGCCACTGGATATATGGTTCCTCCAATCTCAAAGCTTCCCTTCTTAAACATCATGACTGAAGTATTGTTGATACAGGTTCCTGCAGAAGTGGGTAGGAGTAAGGAAACAAGAAGTCTTTTTTAAAAAAAATTTTAAACTTTTATATAATTTAAAATATCAGAATTGCAAATGTGTTGTTAGCACTTCACTAGTCAATCCCTGCTGAAGGAGTCATCCCAAAGTTTTAAGGCTTTCCACAGGGAAAACTTTCCCTTTACTATTAAACAGCAGGTGACACTTTCAACCCATTTAAGGTATAATAAATACTTCGAAACAATCAGGCCTGTTTAATATAATTATGCAAAAAATGATTTTTGAAATCAAATGGGTCCGTGACTTTCTTCCAAATCTCATTAGAAGACAGGAAGTTAATAGCATCCCATTTCAGCTGGGTCAGCAGAGACTTATGCTAAGCATGTCCCTTCTCCAGTCTGACATTCCCGAAGGCATGCTGTGACCAGCAGGGGTTCAAAGTCTCAGTCAGTTCTTACCTTCTGGAAAGATCAGTATGGGCAACTTCTTCTTATCAGCAACATGTTCTCTTAATCTGTAAAGCAGAATAAAAGGTCAAAAGTCTACCTTTACAAAGAAAGAGATAGAAGTCCTGTGGGGACTCTACACTATTAGCATTTATGACTTTAAAAATCACAACAATGCACTTTTCTTTCTAGAGTAGAAGGAAATCTTCACTACTTCAGCTTCTCTAATTTGCCTCATTTGTATGCTTGCTTGCTTGTTTTGAGAGAGGGTCTCAGGTAGTCTAGGTAGGCCTCAGACTTCCTGAGTGGCTGATGACCTTAATTGTCCGATCCTGACCCTCATGTTTCTACATATACCAGCAAACAACCCAGTGCTTCTGCCTATTCTTAGACAGTCATGTGACATGAGCTCAGGAGCCACCATGCAGGAGCTTTGCCTCCCTTCTCTACGTATAGTATTTTCTCATGTGGAAAAAAAGAGCCCTGGTCATGCCAGAGCTGTCTGCATTACAACTACAAAGTAAGTGACTCCACAGAAGAGCCAGGAAGTGTGGTAATTAATCCCAGCTCTCAGGAGCCCAGGACAAGGAGATCAGGTGACTATTTCAAAGTCAGCCTGGCTACATAATGAGTCTTTCTCTCCAAAAAAAGAGAAAGGGAAGGCAAAGGGATCTTCATTAAGAGTATGGACCGTCTTTTCATATATAGAAGCGATGATCAGCATACCTAGAGTTAAAGGCCTGGTGGGGGGGCTGTTCTCAGCTTTGTTCCTGATAGCTCAGTTCTACAGAGCCCCTGAGGTTCCTCCCTGTCCTTTCCATAAATGTCTGCTAGAATTTGGGTAAGTCCCTACAAAGCCATGTGTTCAAGGTTTAATTACTACCTTATGACATAACTGGGAGGTGACAGAAAGTCTAAGATGTGGGATCTGACAGGAACACTAGTTGCTAAGGGCTATGCCCTTGGGGATAGGGGGATCCTGTGCCCTTTACTCTTTCTTGACTCCTGACTCCCAGGAGGTGAAAGTTTCTTCTGCCACACCTTCTGACATGATGTACTGTCATGTACATGACTGAGCATGAGGGCCAAGGGACTGTGGATGAGTCAGAATATACCTTTTTCCCTTATTTACTTGACTCTGTGTGTTTTGTCAGTGACTGAAAGCTGACACCAACCACACTGAGCAGCCGTCTTTGTAGCTGGATTTGAGTGACAGCAGTGCTTCTGCTCACAAAATCAAAATCTATTCAGCAAATTGTTACCAATCGTTTAAACTTCAAGGGAGTAATTTTAAACTTTGAAACTTCAGCGGTTGGAGTCTACTTTAAGTCACTCACATCTGAGTTTTCCAACCCAATATATGTTCCACTGTAACTATAGAACTATATTTTTTAGTCCTAATAACTCACCAGTCAAATCCAGCTGCAAACAGAGCGCTGCATATTTGATCTGTAATGAAGCATTTTTTGCCTTCTTTGGCCAAAAGACCCAAGTTGGTTAGTTTTCAGCTACCCCAATGTACTCTGGGTAATTGCAGTTACCTCTTAGTAACCAGGTGTCGATCCTTCATTTCTGAGCGTTCAAACCATACATGTGGACATGCCTTGACCATTGCTCTCTGAATAACTCCCATCAATCCACCATGAACCTGGCCAACCTGGAAGCATGGGGGAACACAGAGAAAAAAATAAAGGCACAACCACCCAATGAACACCGATTTGGAGAAAGGCAGTTAAGTACTCCTATTCCCCACAGGGTTGGCTTCAGTCTACTGATTTTAATTCTAGATCTGATCAAAGGACTTGAAAAGCCACAAAGCCAGATGCAAAGTTTTCTACAGGAACACCTGTGAATGCTAAGCTATGTCACTACACTAGTTATACTCTGATTTTGAAAAGTAGGTCCTAGCAAGGTTCACCCAGAATCAGACCAACCTAATCTCTCCCCATCCTAAGGCTTTGGAAATCTCACAGAAGGGGGAGGGGAGCAGTGAGATTGTAAGAACCTAAAGACAGGAAGGTTCACTGTTGAATAAGACATTCCATTCAAGGCAGGACTGCTGCATCTAGGAACTCACTGCAGTGAGACTTGTCCTTCCCAGACCTGCATAATGACTGACATACCAACATGCCCGCACAGACTGTGAGGAACTCAAGAGAGCTAAGAACAGTAGAAACCTTGGGGACTAAAGTTGGATGAGTAAAGGGACCTGCCTTATCACCAGGTGGCCTAAAGAGAGGCAACTTTGCATGCCACAAATACTTTGAACCTCTACAAGAGTAGACAAACCAGAGGAAACCCTGGGATCCATAGAAGCAGACAAGGAGGGTGGGAGGGAACCGGATGGATTGATAAAGGGAAGGGAGGGGGATAGGAGGGAGGATGGAGGGAAGCCCGGATGAGGACTCAATATGCTTGTAAAACTAGAAAAATAAAATAATCATTAAAAAATAAAGGACCTTTCAAGTACTATTTAGAAAACAAAAAGATAATAAAACAGGAAAAAAAAAGGAAAAGTAGATCCTTCAACTCCATCAAGATTATGGAAATGTAATTAAAATTACACTTTTTACTATCTCAGAGTCATCAGATGGATGAGAGTAACTGGGAAACAGTTACTCTCACACCTTGTTGGAATGCAGGTGATGGATTTGGCAACATCTTGTAAGACTACACGCTTGTAAAACTACATCCTTCATTTTGATAATTCCTCTTTGAAGAATTTACCTTGAAAATATACTTTCAGTAAAATGAAAATACATATGCACAAGATCGTTAACTACAGCATTCCAGATTGTTGCGAAATATTGAAAACCACCACAATGTCTAAATAAACAGAAAAGTCGATGGGTAAGCAATAGTATATATATATAACAGAGTGAGACTAGATGAGGGTTAGGAGATGGAATACAGACATGGGAAATTGAAATTGACATTTTTGTGAAGTGCCTTTTTAAATTTCATCCTGACATTTAGAAATAAATGTTACTATCTTTCATGATAAAAACTTAAATCAACAAAAATATATGAGCCACTTAATATCAGCTATCCACTTGACAGTTCAGCTGTGGGCTTCTGGATGTACCTATTTATTTAGTTAAGGCAGACCTCTGGGCAGACCTGTAGGAGATGACTGCATGTGCAAAAAGACCCAGCCCATAGTGGTTGGACTCATTCCCTGGGTAGATGGATAAGGTAGAAGCTGATTAACTGATTCATCAGCAAGCTAGAAATTGGCACTGGTTCTTGCCTCTTGCTCAGCTCTTGACGTATGAATATGGTGTGGTCAGTTGTCAAGATGAACTGTAACTTGAAATTTGTTTCCCTGAATTGCTTGAGTCAGGAATTTATTACAAAGATATTATGGGAATAACAAACTGAACATGATCTGAAGCAAATGTGCCCAATAACATCTCAAGTGGATAAAAGAATACATTTAAGGAAGGGAGTAGAATCCAAAAAGCTTAATGACTACCTAAGTTCAATTCCTAGGACCACAAAAAGGGGGAAGGAGAGAACTTCACAAAGTCGTTCTCTGACTTTCACATGTGTTCATGGCATGTTCACCCACATATACGTATCATGCATAGAAAATAAAAAGTAAACAAAAATTAATAAAAATTAAAAACAAAAAGGCATCTCACATACAGGTTCTCTCTCATTTTCTGCTCTGATCGGACCCTCACCAGATACCTTAAGAAATCTTAAGGCAATAAATTCTGTTCATTACAAATTATCACATTTACAGTACCCTATTAAAACAGCCTGGGTCTCTGTCTCCCCAATTACAAAACATCAGTCCTGACCTCACTAGATTACAGGGAAGGACAAATACAGTAGATGGAAAGTACATGTCCATACACAAAAAGAAAGACTTGTGACATAAGCCCACAACTGCATAGGGAGTACTGAAGGCTGTTACCATAGTAGTACTTGGGTAGGCTTTAGGACAACCCCTAAACACTGAAATTATACAGAAAACTGTGTTTGTGTGATGAACAGGCATACTATTTTCTGGTTCCTTTCTACTTGTTTTGGTTTTTTTTTTTTTTTTTTTTTTTTTAATTCAATTGTCCGTGTGTGTGTGCATGTAGAACCACGGGCGAATTCAGGAACCACCATGAACCGCCTCCACCTCCTCCTTGTTTACTCTGCCTGGGGATTCACAGGCTCTACCTTACCAGGACCAGAAACACGGGCCACCCCCGCTTCCACCCAGCATGACGTGGGGTCTAGGATCTGAACTCAGGACCTTCCATCTGCAAGGCAGAGGCTTAACCCCTGAGACACCTCTCCAGCCCCCCTTTTTACTTATTTTTTAAGGTTTATTACTGCCTAAGAAAAGATAAAGACCTACCAATTCTTATACTTCTTTCGAAAAGGAATAAAAGTTTTCCTGGGTATAAAAAAATGTAATGATATGTTAAGATTTAGTCACCCAAGAGTTACACATCTTGACTGACTTGAACTTATATAATTTTTTAAATTATATTTATTTATTTATTTATTTAGTGTGTGTGTGTGTGTGTGTGTGTGTGTGTGTGTGCGTGTGTGTCTCAGAGGGCACTGTGCATCCCTGCGGAGGATCAAGGGTGACTTCAGGAATTATCCTAAATTGCTTCTAACTCCTTTTTGCTTGGCTCAGGAATTTCCCAGGCTCCACCCACCAAGTCTAGAAGTGCAGGCCGTTGCCGGTTCCATCTGTTGTTTTTTTTACATAGGACCTGGGATCCAAACTCAGGACATTCTGCTTGCAAGGCAGAGAGAGTCTTAACCTCTGAATCATCTCTCCAGCCCGTAAGTTTTTGTTTTGTGTAGTGCTAGGAATCAAATCCTGGGCACGGAGCTACATTCCCAGTCCTTGAACTTAGCATTTGAGACCAATTAAGTGCTTAACAATAACTAGGAATTCTTGCAAAGACTCCAAGACTCTTTGTTAACAATCATGCAGCCCACGCACAGTGAAATGCTGACATGTGTGCCCGCACAACACATTCATCCACTGCAGGAAACGATCAGGAAGGATTCCTTCAAAGGTTTTCTTAGAAAAGCACTCCAGCGCACCACTAGCAATTCCTGGGGCAGACCAGTGAACTAAAGCGCTTCTGTTCTCCTCACAGCTCACTACTGCAAGAATATGGAAAGATCTCAGGCAATTGCAGATGATTCTGTCTAAATGCGTCCCCAGTTGGTGGGTAAAGCATGGTGCCTGACAAGGCAAAGGCTTTAACCCCTGAGCCGTCTCTCCACTTGAACTTGATGGCTTGGACAAATATTCCTGTGTGAAAAGAGATGCAGCAAATCTTCGCAAATTTCTAAGAACACCAAAAAATTTCTAAGAGCACTAAAAAGCAAAATAATTTGAAGAAGGAAAAAAAAAAAAAAGCCAGATTGGGGTTTTCTGTTTTACCGTGAGATTCGTGGTTTACTTATTATTCTCTTTTCCTTTCTCTTCCTCGGAGGCTGTGGACAGATCTGAGAAATGAACTGTGACATAAACATTTGCCTCCTTGCCAGATCCTCATTAAAGAAACAGATTTTAAATTGCACTTATCTCCCTGAAAAGAGAACTAATTGGCTGTCTGGGGATTTGTACAATTCCAAGGAGGATGCCTTTAATGTCACCCTTATAATTAAGCCCTGGCAGAGATTTCAAAAGCGAAATGAAATCAACTTTCTGAAGTTCCATCAAGCTGAAGCATATTTATATTTCAGCAAATCGGTTTTTTCCACCTTGAACAATAACTATTTTCTTTTTCTCACACTATATGTTTTTCATGTAAATATATTACATGGCTTGTGCATATACAATAGTGTAACTCAGTTCAGTTTTTGAAATGAAACTAACCTCTGAATTTAGCAAAGGCAAAATCAGAGCAATCAATAAAACACACACGTGACCTCAACACCTGCCATTCTTACCATGGCGTAGCATCCATCAGTGGTTAATATCAAAACATCTATGGGAGAAGTATGGTTGGCAACGCAAATGCCTCCTTTCTTGGGTCTGTACTGCCTGCAATTACAAACGATGTTAAGTGCCAACATTCAGAAAATTCCTGCAGCATATGAAGACTCATCTTATATTTTTTTCAACATATATATTTTTTAAGTTTGGCAGTACCTAGACCCATCTTTAAAACATAATCTCCATGGAATATGATGGTCAGGGTATGGGTTTATGACTTCCTCTTTACGATTCATGTGTAGCTTCCTTAATAATAACTGTTTTGATGTGATTTTGATCATAACTATCATGTCTTATGTCTTCATGGTGATCCAGAATAAATTTGCCGTAGCTTCCTGCTTCCTATCCTCCTTGAGCAGGTTAGCAGGTCCCCCGATGATAAATATTTAAACCTTGACGCTCCCACAGTTCCTGACATAGCTACTGGATCCTACTGCTGAGGGACAAGGGCAGCCAGGTGATATGTAAGTGAGTAAGCTGCGTTATAATATTATTAAAAAAAAAAAAAGATGGAGGACAAATTTGGCCCCAGGACCACAGGTTCATTTGTCCATCTGTGTAGCAACGATATGATGATGATGATGATGATGATGATGATGATGATGGCTTTTTAAAAATTAAAATTGGGTTTGGCAAGCAAGTCTGTGTCTGCTTGCAGATCTGGCAAACTGAATTCAATCCTCAGAAGTCATATAGTAGAAAGAGAGAACTGGTTTCCAAAAGTTGTTCTCTGACCTCTGTTTTACGCCACAACATAAATGTATGTGTTTTCTCTTTCTCTCTCTCTCTCCACTAAACAAAGGAAATATTAAATAAATAAAGTTGAATTAACAGAAAAGTAAATCAAGAACAACCACAATCATTTCCATTTAGCTAATCACAGTTCCTGGCCAACTGTATTCTGACTAAGGGAACAATAGGCAGTATTGTCAGTATTGCGGTTTAAGGAGCAGCTATAGAATGTGAGAAGTAGTGGTGCGACCTCGAGAGATTAGAAAGCAGGCCTCCATCTTCCTGCAAGCCTATCACCTTTGTTCCTTAAATTTCAGTCAGAACCAGGTCCAGACCCAGGTCCAAATATGACTTTGACCCTTACTCACTCGCTGTACATGACCCTGTAAAAGTGGCGCAGCAGATCCAGTCCCCTAGAAATAACTCATGGGAAGCATGTCCTGGTCAGCACATCACAAGTGCCTAATGATAACTCACCATTACATAGTACACATTTGTTTTTCCTGTGCAAATAGAAAGCTTTGTTAAGTCTGTGGCACCTAACTCAGCTGTCCACTTGCTGCCTCCCAAGCGCCCACCAGGCTCCCACCCCTCCCCTGCTGGATCTACCTCAGTAGAGGCCAGAGGGTACAAAGAGGACACTCACTTGTTATGGTAATGAATGGTGCCAGAGAGGGACCGCACACAGATCCTGCAGCAAGTCAAGTGCACCAGTTCGCTCAGCCAGTTTTTGAGACTGAAGGAAAAAGAAACCATTTCATTACTTGGTCCCAGGCACTCCCAAGACCACACAATGAAAGCTGTAATGTACACGTTCGCAGCAGCATCCCCTGCTCTATTCTGCCCATCTAGCACAACTCCTTTCTAACAGTCTCGGCGCAATGAGCACTGCACAGTTCACCAGGAAAATTATTCAAAACTCTGGTGGAAAGTAGCTCCCATGCTACTAAATTATGAGAAAATCCTGATCGAAATCAGCTCAGGGTTCTTTGGTCTCAGCCTCCTGAGCACTCTAATGTTTAAGTTTCTTTGGTTCCTTTAGTTTTCATAGTCTGTTTTCTTTTTTCCCTTTGTTTCTTTTTTGTTTGTTTGTTTGTTTTTGAGGATTAAGGTAGAGTTTATTAGAGAAGAGAAAGGTTGGAACTCACGGGTCGTGGAGTGCCAAGAGGGGCTAGGACGCCTCCATGAGAAGCAGAAATAAAACAGAGCTCATGGCACTAGAGTGCCGTGAGGGGATAGGGAGCCCATGAGAACTCACAGTGCCTTGGCATGGAATTCATGAGGAACAAGGAACAAGAAACAGACTCATGGCACTGGAGTGCCATGAGGGGCTAGATTGCCTCCAACAGAAGTAGGCAGCTGGAAACAGACTCATGGCACTGGAGGGCCATGAGGGGCTAGATTGCCAAACCCTTTGTTTCTTTTTTGGAAAAACAACTTTCACTTTGCATGGAAGTATGTTGTAAAAATCAGATGATGGGGCTAGAGAGATGGCCACCTCACAAAAAGAAGGTCCTGAGTTCAGATCCCAGGTCCCACATAAAAACACCTGCACTTCCGGCCCTGGTGAGCAGAGCATAGGAAATCCCAGAGCGAAGCAATCCAGGATGATTCTTGAAGTCACCCTTAGTCCTCCACAGGGACACATAGTGCTCTTTGATACCCCCCCACACACACAAATAAATATTTTTAAAAATCAGATAATGACTCTGAAGATGAAGTGAAAATTCTAATAATGGGGTCAAGATTGTATATTTAATGCCTAGAAACTAAACAAGTTCTGCATCTGTGGCTATGGCAAGTGGAAAAGACAATCCTATTTAAGGCTAGATGGAAGAAAAGTAATCACCTGCTGTCTGGCAACTGCCCAACCAGTGTGGTTCCAATAATCAGCAAACTGATCCCAATGAAAGCCAGGGTAACCCTGAGAAAGAAAGGCAAAGTCAATGCAAACAGTTGCTGAATAGAAGGGAGACAGACTAAAGGGAAGTCGCTTAAGGTAGGTCATAGATGTCATAGAACATCTAACATAGAACATTTCTAACATGATTCTAAAGAATGCTCTGTGATATATTTTTGAGAAGAGAAACAACAAATATTCAAAATAATTTTATATGCCATTGATTCCATTTTCAAACATGGAAACACTCTCTCTATATATGTGCAGAAACAGCCTGGATGTCTGTTTGGAAACTGTCAAGTCACTGTACAATAAAGGGTTTGGAGCACTAGTAAAAGCTCTTTCATAAGAACAACAAAAAATTATCAACATTAGGAATCCTTTAATGCAAATATAACTGACTCTGCATAGTTCAAAATTGTTACAAGTACCAAGAAGCTTACTGACTGATCTCCCAAATGACATATTTTGTCTCCCTGTCTCTGTCTCCCTGTCTGTCTCTGCCTTACACAGCCCAGACTGGCCTGGAATTTCTTCTGTAGCCAAGGCTGACCTTGAAATTCTGAGCCTCCTGCCTCCACTTCCCAAGGGCTCAGAGTACTGCTTTTTGGGGGTTTGTTTGTTTGTTTGTTCGTTTGTGGGAGCTGTTTGTTTGTTTTAATGGGTTTCAGGGCTTAATGAATGTTGGCAAGTATTCTACCAAAATACCAAGTGAACTCCATCCCCAATCCCAGTTCCTGCCCTGTCCCCAGCTCCATGCTGTGGACCAAACTCAGAGCCATGTACTTTGTTGGCAAGTGCTCTACCACTGAGCTAAAACCCCAACCCTCAACTTTTTTCTCCCACATTTTATTTTTTCCTAATCCCACAAACTCAATAGATACCCCCATCCTCTCCCTTCCTCCTCCCCTCCTTACTCTTCCCCTGCCTTGCACTCTGCCCCTTCCCCTCCTTCCTTTCACCCTCCCCTGCCCTCTCCCTTCCTCCCTCCCATCCCCTGAAGCATCCTTTTGTGTGAACATCAAACCTCTCTCTGAGTTCTCCACCCTAGTGAGGGTTCAGGACTCAGTGGCATAACCCAGGGCCCCTTCTTGGGCTCACTGTTAGCATGGGAACTCTATTATGACTGTTTAATCCCTTGCCTCCCACTGCCTGGAGCCTTCTCCTCTGTGATCCATGTTAGACTTTGGGGGGTCATTGATATGTCAGCCATTGTATAGGCAAGCAAAGTCCAATTTTGGCTGCTGCAGCCCTAACTTGTGTGGAATGTCTTGCATATCACTGGTCCTCCCCATCTTTAGGCTCTACAATCTTGCCACCCTCTCTTCTGCAAGGTTCCCTGAGCTTTAAGATGGCCTAGTTCTGGGTGATTAATATAGGGTCTTTGGTGTTCTGAATTATGCCAACTCTCATTTTTTAAATGTGCTTTAAATACACATTCCAAGCACTTTACAAGGGAAACCCCCATTTCTAGAAATGTACATAAAATTACTCAATAAAGGCTGACATTTTAAATCTCATCTGATTAAATCTTTCAGATGAAAGGGAGACTCTTTGAGCCATTTTACTTGGTCAAACAAGAAAGCAGAAAGATTATCCCAACTGCCCTCATCCATGGAAGCAGAGGCACATCTTGTCATCAGACGGGCCATGCCAGGCTTTGCTGGTGGTACCCATGCCATGGTACACATGGGTACAGGTCACCTGACTGAAAGGAAGTCCCATTACAGAGTCAGCAGGACCCTGACAGTCAGGGAAAGCCACAGCAAGAAGTGTCCCCGAGATCAAAGTGCTTTATACCTGGGAGTACCTGGCTTTACCTCCTGGCCAGACATTAACAGCACCAAATGATTTTCCCATGTCAGGTTTTACTTGAGACAAGGGAGCAGCTTGTTTATCCCCTTGCAAAAATTTTCTGTATCACATAGCTACTTGTGGGTTTCAGTTAAAATTAAATAACAAATCACAGCACCATTTACCAGGCCCCCAAAACATGCTAAAAGTTAATCAGCAAATGAGGGGAGCTTTCTCTTGTAGAATTCCTTTCTCACTTTTCTCCAGGTTGTCTTAGGTATATCACCTGATCCACGGACCAGAAAAGTACACAAGAAGCAATCTTTATGTGAAACTGTACTGAAACTTCATTTCTTTACATAATAATCTATGAAAGCCAGAGCAATTGCCTAACCCTGGGTTTAACCCCCAACACCACGCAAAACAGGAACAATCTAGGAGCTTTGATTGAAGAGGGCAGAAGCTTATACATAAGCTCAAGGGGGCCCATGCCTGTCATCTCAGCACTTGGGAGGCACAGCAGGAGGATAAGGTCATCCTGAGCTACATGCGACCTTATCTCAAAGGAAAAAAGAAAAAGAAAATACCCCCCCAAAAAGCTCAAACACTTTTTTCCTGCGTTTCAGTGCAGTAGGCAGTCCTGTGTATCCCCAGGGTACATAAACCCACTTTGGGAGCACTGGCCTAACTTCAAGTGAAAGCATATATGCAATCTTGATTCTCGGTGTTTTATCACAACTGCAATGATTCCCAACACATGCTGTGTCCCAGTGTCAAGACACTCGAAAGACAAGTGACAGAAAACAAGAACTTAGAGATCTTTACTTGTGTTCTTTACTTGAGCAATTACAGCAATTTCTGCTGTAAGAAATCTGGAAGAGGCAAGTATCGGCCACCCTAGGGATGGTAACCAAGTTTCAACTGATGTGCCAATGCTAGTTGGCTGGTAGCAATTGCCTGGAAAGCTAGCTCTGCTGCAGGATGCCAACCAAGGCCATGCCCTAGGAAGTGAAGCAATATCAGCGACACTGTGGTTGGTACATGAGGCTGCTGCCTGCCATCACCATGCTAGCCAGATCTCAGCTGCTTTCATCTTCATCCCTCTGCCCAGTATCTTCCACACTCACATTGCACACTGGGCTGCAGGGAACCTGGGTTTGAGGTTGCCTCAGCACAAGGCCTAGAAGCAAAAAGAGACCCAGCTGGGGAGGTTTGTACTCAATGAAGTGAGTGACGGCAATGGAATTGTTCTGAGCAAGCTCACATTCTGAATGGCTTTTTCTTTTTCTTTCCTATGCAAACCATGAGAGACAGACTGGACTTTGATTGACATTCTAACAGATGTGAAACTGTAATTCTGTGTGCATATCAAGGCCATAAGACATTTTTAGGTATCAAACATCTTGCTTTTTGAGACAGGGTCTCTTTTCACCTTGGAACATGCCAAGTAGGCCAGGCTGTTTGGCCAAAACCAAGGGATCCACCTATGTCCATGTCTCCGGTTCTAAGACTACATGTGCACATTGACATTCTTGATTTTTTAAATTGTGGATTTCCAGGATAGAGCTCAGGCCCTCATGCTTGCACGGCAAGTACTTTACCAACTAGATCGTCTCCCAAATGCCCCCCCCCTTTTTCCCCTTAACTTCCCTTGTGTATTCATCCTCAAATCATCTATGACTACAAGAGCATAGTAGATCCAGAGTATAACACATATATTGAATTTTGAATACACATCTTCACTAGGCAACAAAAGGTAAAAGGTCACATTTGGTGACATTTGGTTCTTAAGAAGGAAGGGGAGCAATTCACTCCCTTTTGGTCTTATGTAACCATCACATACGTGATGAAAAGGGAAAACAGAAATAATTGCACCATCAAACCATCAGGCAGTAGGTGGCTTACCTCAAAGGAAGCAAAACACAATAGCGGATTAGGACGCCCAGCACCCACACCATAGTGAGTTTTGGGCTGATGTACTGGAAGTCAATATTGGTTCTTGTGAGGAGATTCCATGACACTAACTCCTCGGAGGAGAACCTCTGGGTCACTTCATCCTCCACAATGGCTTCCAATCCCTTCTTGGAGAAATAAAACACGTCAGACAGCTCAAAGTCCCTTCCTCGCAGACCAGAGAGCCCTTTCTCCATGGGTGACTCATCTCTTTGGATAATACCTTAAAAGAAAGGATTAGGACATGAGAAGATGCCATAGGATCCCCCAAGAAATAAATAAACAAATATACAAACTGACCAAAATGGACAACTTTAACTGCACAGATACAGGAAACACAAGATCAAAAGACCGTGACATGAAGAGCAAAAAGTGATTGTAGTGGGAAGAAGGGAGGTCACTGTGTCCACACTTGGGGGGCCCCCACACAGGGATTTCAGCTGATTGCAGAAGCATCCCGTTCTCCATAACTTGCTGCTTGAATTTCTTCTGTGTAACTCAGAGCAAAAGACAAGCTGTCCCCAAGACCGGGACCTGAATGCTATATGAAATGGGTCTGCTTTCCCCTGATAAAAATCGTAAAGTCAGGGACTGGAGAGATGGCTCGGGGGTAAGACTCTGTCTCGCAAGCAGGCGGTAGATGGTTCTAAGTTTGGATCCCAAGTCCCATGGAAAAACCCCAGGCTGAAAGGGCACCCTGCACTTCCAGCCCTGGTGGGCAGAGCCTGGGAAAAATCACAGAGAGAAGCAAGAAGGAGATAGAAGCAATCCAGGATGATTCCCTAAGTCATCCTTGGTCCTCACAGAGACACATACATATTAAATAAATAAAATATTTTTAAAAATCGTAAAGTCAGAACTCAAGCAAAATGGCAAGACATTTACCACAAATGGGAAAGCTTGGTGTTTTTTAATAAATAAAAATTATTTAGTAAGTGACTGGGAGTGTAGTTGAGCAGTAAAGCGCTTGTTAGCATGCAAGAAGCTCTGAGTTCATTCAGTCTTAGCATTACCAAAAATTATTTAATAAGAAAACATAGACTATTCCAGAAAAAATAATCAGAATCGACAGAAGCAGCAGTGTTAGCAAATATAGCAAAATTCTTTCACTAATCAGAAGTATGTGAACTAGATTAAAGCTGGCCTGTTTATATTATCAAATTAGCAGTACTTTGGTGTCATGGGAAAGTGTGATGACTAAAATGGTACTGGTACCCTCAGATTCCACTAAGATAATTGTGGAACTACTGGAGACTGATTTTAATTGATATATCCTAAAAAACTAAAAATGGTTTTGCTAATGAGCAGTAACCACAATTCTAGGAATCTACCACAAGAAATATAGGAAAGAATGTTTACTGTGGTCTTCTATTCAGACAGTGGTATATAATTTATCTGTTAATAAGGCTTCAATATTAAACTACAGCCTAAATCTATGAAACATATACACAGAAAAAAAAAATACCAGGAAGAAAACATGAAGTGATTATCTTTGAACATTATCATTAGATTTTCTTCTCCACTAGTACTGTATATTCCATGAAGAAATACAATTCAAAGGTTTTCAAAGCAACACAGTATTTTTTTGTAAACTAGAAAGTAACTTCTGACTCAAGTTCCAACTTTTCAACATGAGAAGGTGTCAAAGAATGAAACAAGGCTTTTTACCCAATACATAATCCTGCTCCTCTGGGACATGTCACAAAGGACTTCGCTTCCTGCGTTTGGCTACAAAGAGTGATCTTTGTAGGTGAGACAGTAAGTGCCTGAAAGGATTTTTTCTGATGTTGTCTTTCCACTTTGCCAGGAATATCAATGTAGAAAGTGGAAAGAAGCATCCTGTTAACTCCTGAGAACTTGTGTGCATACCATAAGAACAGTTGTAATGCTTCTCTTTCTCTTTTTCTTCAAGTTTTTGAAGAAACAGCGACATGGTACATGAAGGGGATGTTAAGGGAGATGACTTGGAATTGAAGGACAAGTTGTGTTTTGGACACCGACCATTATGTGCCTCACATAATGAGCAACTGGGACATTTTTAGTTTCCTTAGAGCGAACTAATAGTTTGTGAATGTTGTGTGTGTGTGTGTGTGTGTGTGTGTGTGTGTGTGTTTTGCCTTACATGCAATGCTAAATATCAAATTAAGGACTGGGGAGATGGCTCAGTGGCTAAAGCCATAACTTATGCTAAAAGACCTGAGTTCAGATTTCCAGATCCCACATTAAAATGTCAGGTAGGGGCTGGAGAGGTGGCTCAGGGGTTAAGCCTCCGCCTTGCAGGCGGAAGGTCCTGAGTTCGGTTCCCAGATCCCACGTATAGACGCCAGGCGGAAGTGGGGGCGGCCTGCGCTTCTGGTCCTGGTAGGGCGGAGCCTGTGAATCCCAGGGCAGAAGGAGGTGGAGGCGTCCATGGTGGTTCGCGAATTCGTCCGTGGTTCTACGCACACACAGACCCACACACACAGACACACAAGCGCGCACACATACACACACACATGCACACAGTTGAATAAATAATAATAATAAAAAAATTTTAAAAAAAGATAAAAAGATGATATAAGAAAATAATAAACATATTTAAAAATAAATAAATAAAAAAATAAAATAAAATGTCAGGTAGGTATGGCGATGACCTGTAATCTAGTCCTGAAGGTAGACAGAGCTTGGGAATTCCCAGAGCAAGTAGATTAGCTGGATTGGTCCCAATGGGTTGCTGTGGGCTTAATTAGAGACCCAGGCTCACAATAAGAAGGTCGAAGAGTGATGATCCCTGATTGCATGCATTTACACATGTACACCCATATACATTCACACCACACACACACACACACACACACAAGAAAAAAAAAAAAAGAAAAAGTTTCAATTTAAAAAATATTTGGAAGACTAAAGCAAGTCCTTGACTGCTCATTAGATTATCTTTCTCAGGAGTCAATTCAAACCTTTCTTGCCTTTAATTAGTGTAGGAAGATGGCCCAAGACAGTGTCCCCATGACTTGCCCTCTGGATACAGAAGAGTTGCAATACCGAGAGCAGATTGCTCCATCCAAGCACTAACTCTTAACAGTGCAATAGTTTCCTTATTTAATGTCTACATGGGAGAAAGGTTCTCAGTAAAATCTCTGAATGAAATACACTAGGGACAGTAGACAAGACCTTTCAAAAATATCCTTTTTTCAGAAAGGCCAGAAATGAAGAATGCAACTGAAGTGGCCTCATATTACATAACTGAGCCAAGAGAGGAGAGACCTGTAAACAGAAATAGCCCCCAGCCCTAAATACTTGCTGTGCAATATTTTCTCTGCCCTCTTACCTAGTTTGGTCTGTTCAGCTCAAATAAAATGTAATTCAATTTTGTATTTTAGGGTAATTTACGCCAAAGGGTAAATTTCCAGAATATACTGACATACAAACTCTTAGTAGGGAAAAAATTTTTAATTCACTTTGAGACTAAGAACACAGAAAATGATTCATAAACAGAAAGCCTTCATAACTAAATATCTTGAAGATATTCAGCCTCACTATAAACAGAGAAATTAAACAAAACCACAGTGATACTATTTCAAAGCAATATAGTCATTGAGATAATATCAACTATTGTAAAAATGAAAACAACGGAAATGTAATTAGCACAACCACACTAAAGATCCATGTGGCCCTGCAGATAGAATCAAAAGATGTTTAGAGCCCAGGAGTCAGCAATTCCACTCCTAGAAGACACTCACAAAATAATACAGAAACACATAGAAATGCCATGAGAAAAGGTTGTTTCACCTGGATTTACTAACTGCCTTGATTTTGTCACTTTGATTTCTCTATATCGACATGTATCAAAACCTTTTTTTTCTGACCCACTTAGAATATATGTCAACATACACTTCCATGAACTATATATATGGAAGGGTTAGGCATTAATATCATGCAGGTGTTCACTCTACAAACCTTTTTCAAATGTTTACTCTAATCCCAGTAAGTTTCCTTAAATGATTTTTTCTGGTTCAAGATTCAACCCAAGCATTCATAGCTTACACTTACATGTTATGTGTTTAAGATGGTGTGAAGATGGTAAACAGTCCTTTGCCTCTCAATATACTGTGGGTGTACATGTGATACAATCATAGCATACAGAAACACATACTCGAATACATGTGCACACACACGTTATCCTATGATAAATATCTGTATTGAAAAAGAACAGCTACCAGTTTAAGAGTTCCCCAATAACACACAATATCTGAAAAATAAGGTCTACTATTAAAGGATGATAATAGAAGCACTACTAAAAACAGCACGTTACTTTCTTCTTGAGATACATGAACTACTATAGGTCAAAATTACAGATTCAGGGCTGGTGAGACGACTCAGGGGTTAAAGCTTTTCCTTTGTAAGCAGAGAGACCTGAGTTCAGATCCCAGATCCCATACAAAAATGCCAGGTGGCCTGTACTTCTTTGCCTAGAAGGCAGAGCCAGGAAAATCCCAGAGCAAAGTAAAGAAAAATCCAGGATGACTCCCAAAGTCACCCTTGGGCCTCCACAGGCACACACAGTGCCCTCTTCTTTTTTAAAAGTTTTCTTTTATTTACTTATCTAATTATTCTATTTTTATATCTGTGTGTGTGTGTGTGTGTGTGTGTGTGTGTGTGTGTGTGTATCAGAGAACACTGTGTGTGGTTGTGGAAGCCCAAGAGTTTCGGGCAAGGGGCAAACTGTAACCCCAACACACAGAAGGTACAGGCAATCGGTACTTTGAGGTCTTCTTGGCTACATAGGGAGTTTAAGACCAGGCTGGAAAACATGAGACCCTGTTCAAAAAATACTGATTTTTATGTCGAAAAAATTCTTTAATTTCCAAGTCCAGTTTCAAAAAAGAGAGCCATAAATATTTGAACTTTGTTCTTATACCAAATGCTTCCATCAAGCCAATGCAGACCATGCTTGGAAGAAAAAACAATCGAATTAGCTAGCTCTCTATCTAATGCAAGAGATTAATTGCACAAGCTACCCATGGCCCTGTGCCATTAGCAAGACACTGGTACATAAATAATTCCAAATATGAAAAGCCTGTAGAAATGGAAGCAAAAGGTAAAACCATCTCAAACATAATTAACTCTAAATTAGCTGAGTGAACTCTTGGAATAACTGCCCAGTTGTAAATCACATTGCTTTTTCTGCCTTCTGGTTTTAAAGCAAGCTTTCTACACAAGCAATTAGGAAAATTGGTCCTTTGGGGTCTTTGAGATAGCTCAGTGTGTGAGGCTCCTGCTCGCAAACTGGCAAACTGAGTTTCTATCCCTGGAAGGAGAAAAGTGACTTCCAAAAGTTGTCCTTTGCATGCACACAAAGGATGCTCCAGGAATGGGGGGGAGGGGGAGACTAGGAGAAAGAGAGGGAGTAGGGGAAAAGAAGGGGAAAAGGGGGAAGGGAGCAAGGAGATCCAGGGAGAGGTGGAGAGAGGGAGGGGAATGGGGTACCTATCAAGTTTGTATGAGTGGGAAAAAAATACAGAAATAAGATTTAAAAAAAATACAATTTCAGATTTAAAAAAAAAGTTGTCCTTTGACTTCACCTATGCAACATGGTATGCATGTTCTCTCTCTCTCTCTCTCTCTCTCTCTCTCTCACACACACACACACACACACACACACACACACAAACTACAAAAAAAATACACTGGACAGGGAGTTGGAAAAACTCAGAGATCTGCTCAATCTGAGTGGTAATCATATGGATCTATAAATATGCATAATTTCTGAACACAGACATTTGTACACTTCAGTAGTTTATATCACAGTTTTAAAATGAAATGTTATTTTAGGAGTCTTCCAGATTTCTAATGAAAATCTCAGTCATTTTTTCCCATGTATACTTTGAAATCTTCCTACACTAGAAGACCAGTGACACTTCCAAAATGTTTTCTGATCTCAAGTTATGCGCTTACTTGGCACATCCACTAATTAATCCTCATAATCCTGGGATATTGTCCCCATTGTATACATGAGGAAATTGAGGCTCACTAGGTTAAGTAACTTGCCTGGAATCAAAGAGGACACAGAATAGAGACAGGATTTGACAGCAAGTAAATATGACTCCAGGTGCTTCCGTGCGTCTGAAAACTTCCAGTCCTGCTTCACTCTAATGCTTGCCATTGCCCTTCCTGCTTTCTTTGTTTTTGTTTAAATTTCCCTTTATTCTTTTTTCTTTTTTCTTTTCTTGGGATAGAGTCTCCTGTAGCCCATGCTGGCCTTGAAGTCTCCATACAGTGGATTCCAGGCTTCAACTCCTGATCCTCCTGCTTCCCCCTTCCAAGCACTAAAAGTATGGTCATGCACCTTTTCCATACAGAAACCCTGGAGTGATGTTCTCCTAGTACCTCTTCTCTGGGGGAAGCAGAGAGGCTTTAACTGATGAGGGAAAAGTTAAATGGCCTGCATCTAACATTAATTTAGATGTGCACTTGTCTATAATTCATTTACACTTGATTATCTGTTCTACTTTTACTAGGAAAGGAATATTGTATAGCCTAAAACACACTTGATTTCCTCTTTGTTAGATTACTGAGCTTTCCCATGACAAGTCCAAAAATAAATAAAAATAAGGCCCCTGGACAATGATCCATCCAAAGCACTTTAGTTCTCTGGTTCTTCCTGGTCTTCGGTGTTGGAGGAAACCGCTGTAGTCAAGTTGACTCTAATATCAGTGCCCACATGTCCTGCCAGAGCTTAACTCTTCCCTGAGGCAGGGCAGCTTCCCTCTGCATCTTGATAATAAGTCTATGTCTAGAAATCATTTGTTGTTGGCCTTGATTTTGGAGGTTGAGCTATAGTCTCACTATGTAGCCCTGGCTGCTTCATGGAGTGTTTTCTGCTTTCACAACTCTAGGCCTGGAATTACAGACATAGGGCCAAGTTTGTTGTTTGGTCTTCTTGCTGGTATAATATCAGATTCTTTCTTTTTTATATTTACAGAAAGTCTCAAAATTTATAGAAAGCCTCTAGACAGACAGACTGACTGACTAACTGACTACAGGTCCAAACCTGCTTGCACCCCTTCCAAGGTCCTGTACCTAATAATTTTTGTATTGATCACTTTGTATTCCTTATTAAAGCAGGCCTCCAAATTCCACAAGCTTCTGGTTTCCACATAGATTCCACATAGATTTGTCTCTATACATCTGAGTCAATTATCTTTTAGCTGAAAATCAAGAGGTCTGCATTAAACCACCCACTTTACAAATTAAAATGATTTGGAGGGAGAAACACATAAGATTTTAAAATCTTACCAGAGATAAGTCTTAGAAAGAGGTCACAGATGCCCATTAACATTTTCTGCTTAATATTACCTATTATTAATAATCCATTGTCTATTTAATGGCCACATTAGTGATATATCAATAGGACAGGAGTGTGGTTCAGTAGTAGAGCTGCTTGCCTAGCATGCAAAAGACTCTGAGTGCAATGCCCAGCACTTAAGGCTGAAGAGATGGCTCAGGGGTTAAGCTTCTGCCTCTTAAGTAGGACCTGAGTTTAGATCCTAGATGCCATGTAAAAATAAATGCCAGGCAGAAATGGTGGTGGCCTGCACTTCTGACCTTGATCATTATTGGGTCTCTACAGGCACACACAGTACCCTCTGATACACACACACACACACACACACACACACACACACACACACACACAAAATAACAATATAATAAAATAAAATGAATCATTTAAAAATGTACAAGTTAACAAGCAAGACTAACTACAACAGGAAATGAAAAACTCAGTACTTGAGATTCACAAACTTTGTGCATTAGCAACAAAGTCACTAGAGTCACTAGAGTGTGATATCTATCCCATATTCTAGACTCTTGAAAAGAAGTGAAAAGATAACACACCTATCTTGATCTTTCACATACATAGGACATGCTCTAAATCCATGTCTCTTCCCTTGGTTTTCCAAGAGCTCAATCATATGACTCAATCATGATTTTCTATTTTTTAAAAAAAGCATTATAGTTACAAAACTCTTGGGCCCCCCTTCCCACCCACCCCCCCGCCACTAACGCTGACCCAGTTGGCACATCTGAGAATATAATCAACATTTTTTAACATTATTTATTATTATTTCCGCTCATACAAGCTTAGTAGGTACACCGGTTCCCTCTCTCCCTCCTCCTCCCCCCACCCCCCTCCCCACCCCCCCCCATCCCTCATATGCCTCCCCCCCCAATCCCCGGAGAATCCTTTAATGTGCATGCCAGACTCTCCTCTGGGCTCTCCTCTCCGATGACGTACAAGGACCCAGTGGCATTTCCCTGAACCCTTTCCTGTGTTTCTCTTAAGCATAGGAACACTACTGTGGCTGTCAATCCCTTGCCTCCAAGGATCTTGGTGCCTTTAGCTGATGCTAGACTTTGTGAGGTCAATAGTGTGTTGGACATTGCGCAGGGCATGCAAAGTCCAATTATGATTGCTTCAGCCCTAACTTGTGTGGAGTATCTTACATATCATTGCTCCTCCCATCTTTGTGCTCTTACAATCTTACCGCCCCCTCTTCCGCAAATTTCCCTGAGCTTCAGGATGGGGAGAGATTAGACTGGCCGAGTTCTAGGTGGTTGATATAGAGTCTCTGAAGTTCTAGATTATGGTCTGTTATAATCAACATTTTTTTAAAACAAGAAAAAAAGGTACAATTTGAGACTGGCCTGGAGCACATTGTAAGATCCTGTCTCAAGAAGACAAACAAAAATAACCTATTAAGATAATATAGAGACAGGCATGGTGGCACACACCATCCAGCACTAGAAAGATGAAAGTAAGAGAATCATTAGCTCATAGTCAACCTGGACTACTAGCAAGATCCTATCTCCAAAAAAGAGAGAGAGAACAAATCATGCATGGGTCTCTTACCTACAAGGTAAGAAAACAAACAAATTCAAGGTCAATCTAGGCTTCATAGTAAATTGCATGTCAATCTTCGTGAAAGAGTGAGCTCTAGCATGAAGAGTTCCTGAACTCTGCTTTCTTGACATCCTTCTCCTAAAGTCAAAGTTTTTCAAATCAGAACTCCATTCCTTGTTCCTTTGAAATTGTGAACCACTTATTGGACTTGATGGTCACTATACAGAGGGATGGTCACAACAGATTATAGGCAAGGGTGAAAACAGACCAAGTAGTGTCCAGCTTATGAAGTGTCATTTCAAAGTTTCTAATATTAAACCAACCTTGGGAAGTTGGGTGAATTGGTGAAGGGAGGGAAGGATGGGAGAAGAAAGGAGGGAAAAGAGGAAACAACTACTCATTATGCTTGTAACACTAGAAAAAAAAGAAATTTTTAAAAAAGAACAAAATGGTTGGGTTGGTAACTAAGAAAGTAGCACAATACCCTCCTTTTTAAATCAATTAATCAATTAACTGTTTTGCGCAAAAAAGAATTTTTTTGAAGTATTTAGATCCATTTCTTCATTCATACCTATTTTTCTCCTTCTTGCACAAAAACCCTGACACACGTGCTCCTTGATCAGTTAGCATAATCACTGGCTAGAAAGATACCTGAGCATTGGGGTTTGACCAGCCGCTGAGACTGGGATTTTGCAATGCCTGTCAGCATCACACGTCCGTGTGGACCTTGACACACAGTAGTCACTAAAAGCCTTTACTGGGACACACGAGTGAGTGAAAATGAGGAAGTTGTCTTAGTTGAGCAGAGATTTGTGCCACTGCAGAGGCAGAAAGGAATTTATATTATACATATATATGGAGCACTGACAGAGGCCAACTTAATAAAGTAGACGCTATAGTACTTGTGTTGGAAAAAAGAAACACACAGTTACATCTTATAAAGACTGTCTTTACTTCATGTAGCCAAAAGCCTGGACTCTTTATCTAATTTAAATATGCATGGACCACTTTTTGTGTGCCATCCCTAAGCAGGGGCCATGCTAATCTTCTCTATATCATTCCAATTTTAATAGATGTGCAGCTAAAGCAAGCATCATTCACCAAATTTAATGACTCATCTCTCATTTTTTCCCCTAATATGTTAACAGCCTCCACAGATGTTATTACTGTATTAACCAGTCTCAGTATAAGCAGTAGGCCTGGGATCATCCATGTCTTTGCCCCAGGTCTAAATGTTGCATTGTCAGGGCCTCCAGAACCTGTTCGTGCCCACCTACACAACTCATTTCCCAAGTTTAAAAGACTCTTCGCCCTAATCACAGTCTATCTCCATGGAAGGCTCAACAACAAATTTATCCATAGCAAATGATCTTACTGTTCAGTATCTCAGAATCGTCCTTCTTGGGCCATGAGGATAGCTCAATGGATAAAGCACTGGCTCACGAAACCTGAGTTTGATCCCCGGATATCCACACAATGGAATGAAAGAACACTCTTCCAAAAGTTGTCCTCTGACCTTCACTAGTATGCGATAGCATGTATGCACATGTCTTATCCCACCTGCCCTCATTAAAAAAATCATCTTTCTCAAATTAATCTTGTTTATATAGCTGTAAAATTCAATGACATTTGCTCTCACTAACAGAGACATTAGAGATGTCACCCCAACTCTACTACAACTCTTTCCTTGTGGCACCAGCACAGTCCAGTGGAAGGTGCTCACAACCAGCTGATTAGGAGTTGGCTTCCCTGATAGACCTCTTGCTTCCACTCAGCTTTGACATCACTAAGTAACTGCTTCTTGGCGTGGATTTGGTTTCATTGTTAGAGGCTACATTTATCAATCGGACATAATAACAGTTATTCAAGAGCATGTCCAACACTGCACAGTAAGGCATATGAGCTAGGCACTCGGTCACCGTGCTTCTACACTAGAGATGAGTCAAACAGCTCATTACCGGTAGCTAAGCAGTTTGTTTCACTATTCACTGCAGTACTTTCTAGGTTTTACTTTGTTTTCTACTGCTGACTGTCTATCATTCTGCCTCTGACATTTTGTGGCAAGTCCTCTGTCATGCAGTCAAGCATCATCTTTGGATAAATCATGTAGAATGAAGTCCGTCACTCTGATTATAAATTAATCAAATCCACTAAATTTTGTTGTTTTTTTTTTTCCATTGCTGGGAATTGAACTCAGAAGTATGTGTATACTGAATTGTACCTCCAATCCTCTGGATTAATTTAAATTCTTTCCTGATTCCTATCTTATTTAAACCTGATTCATTTGAGAGCATTCAATCAACTACATTGTGCTTTCAATTATGTCCGATTGATAAACGTAGCCTCTAACAATGAAACCAAATCCACGCCAAGAGGCAATTACTCAACAGCTTAGTGATGTCAAAGGTGAGTGGGAGCAAGAGGTCTATCAGGAAAGCCAACTCCTAATCAGCTGGTTGTGAGCACCTTCCACTGGACCGTGCTAGTGCCACAAGGAAAGCACTCATCAACTAGTGATGTCTGGATAATGGGTTTGTTGACCATGTTACTTGAGAATAGAATCAACTACTTAACTCTAATTAATGTACCATCTGGATTCCTGTTCCTGTTTCTACATAGTTTATACGTTATAGAATAAATGGTGTGCACATGTGTGCACACGGACTCCTTTTTTCACTGAGTAATCTCTTGGTGTCCTTTAGTTTTCAAAACTAACATTACTCTGGAATAAATCTTTTCTTCCCCCCCCCTAAAATTCAAACACTGAAACCTAATCCCCAACGTCAGGGTACCTCCTTCCTCCTCACAGCCGCAAGGATTTGCTGCTTTCTTGCCCTGTTTTTCTCTCAAACCCTAATACACTGGTCTTCAAAATTGTTTCTGTTTTTAAATTTCTTTATTAGTGAGACTAAAAACCAAAACAGGGTCTCCAATTCCCCAGTAACAAAACCAACCAGCATTGAGAATAACAGGCAGAGGTGCGCTTGAACACCTCACTCTTAGGCTGTTTACTTAGAGTTTGGCTGACCATACATTTGACTGTGGTGACTTGCATTAACCTTGGGGAGAGGGGGACTCCATAAGATGGAGGCATCCATGAAACACCATTGCCAAATGAGCCAGAAAATTAATTTTAAAAAATGTCAAACTTATGATTGGTACTCATGCATGGTGTTTTTGATTATAATACTAAATATTCTTAAAAGAGTCATTTCTTTACAACTTTTGTTGATGGTTTGAGGTTGCTATAAGTTTCCTGAGTGATTGGTTAATAGGAATAAGAACAAGCAGACCATTTTGATCTACAGTACTACTCTCAATACTGATGAGATGGACTCCCATTTCCCCACCCTCCTAGACCAATTCTCCAGCACCAGCCACAATTCTTACAATTCAATTCACCTCCAACAAGCTCTACCTGGAATGAAAATTAGATCCCAGGGGTTAAGAGCTGAATCCCATGAGACATACTTCAGATGTTGTCATGGTTAGGCACAGGTGTCAACTCGACAGTTGAGGGTTTGAGCTCCGGGCACATTTGTAGAGAATTATTAATGGTTGAGTTAAGCCCAGAGTAAACCTGCAAGAGGTTGTCTAGCTGATGGGGAAGGCCCAGTCCATGGTGGATAGGACTAGGCTCTGAACAGGTGAATAAAAATACCAAGAGCTGATTGAGATGGTTGACATCCTTCTGTATACTTGGCCAGACATGCTGTTCTGTAGAGATAATGATGGTGTGGCCAGTTTCCTCAGCCCTGGTGTTGGTGCATGCTCTCCTGTCAAGCTGGACTGAGAACTGTAACCGGACAGTCATAAGGAAATAAACCTCTTGTTCCCTTAAGCCATTTGTTGGTCATTTATCAGCAACCATGCAGGTAAACTGCAACAGATGTCAGTCTTAAATCTCTGGTATTTTTGACCGATAGATTAATCAGGGAATCCCTACAATCGAATCCCTTCCTCAGATTAAGTAATTTACAAGAATGACTCCCAGAACTCCTATCTATTTTCAAATGCCTATTACTACAAAGGACATTTTAAAGAATATCTGTGACCACAAAGATGAAAAGACACAGGAAGCAAAGTTCAGAGGGTCTCAGGCACAGACACCTTTGTTCCTGTGGAATGGGGCCGTGCCTCTCTCCTAACACCCGAATGTATTTGGCAATCCACAAGCTCTCTGGACTCTGGCCTTTGGAGTTTGATGGAGATGTCATTAAGTAGGCATGATTGATTAGATTGTTACCTACTGGGGATCCATTTAATCTTCAGTCCCTGTTCCCTGGGGAATGTATAGAAATCCAACCTTCTGGCCACAGGTCAACAGTCCCAACCTAAGGCCAGCAGTCACCCATTGGCATAGCAATAGACACTGCGTATTTCAGAGATTCTAAGGTGTATATATATTAGCTAAGCATCAGGTAAGGCATGGGGAAGTCAAACACATTTCTACTTAGGTCACAGAGACAAAGGCAACACTCAGAGGGTAAACTGTCATTTGTAAAGAGTTGCCCCAGCCTCATGCATGAGAATGAAATAAAATGACCAGGAGTCAGGAGGGGCTGGAGAGATGGCTTGGGGTTTAAGACTCTGCCTCACAAACAAGCAGAGGGTCCTGAGTTCAGATCCCAGGTCCCACATAAAAACACTAGGCTTAACAGGCAGCGGCTTGAACTTCTAGCCCTGGTGGGTAGAGCCTGGGAAATCCCAGAGTAAAGCAAAAAGGAGGTAGAAGCAATCCAGGATGATTCCCGAAGTCATCGTTGGGCCTCTACAGGGACACATAGTGCCCTCTGATACACACACACACACACACACACACACACACACACACACACACAAACACAACAAAATAAATTAATGAATGAATAAATAAAGTGTAATTCAGAGGAATCAGAAGGAGAGATGGGATTAGTAGACAATAAAAGCAAAGGAATCTTTCACCCCAGAAATTGTGGTTCCTTTTCAAGCTGACTTTGGCTGCCGATGTGGTCCTGCATCAATTTGCCATAGACAACTTTGTACCGCTCAATGTTCAACCAATGGCGGTGATTATCGTTGGTATGTTCTTGTCTATATGAGAAAAGCAAAGTTGAGAAGCTCTAGAACTCTGAGTGGAATCTTATCTGGCAGGTAGAGTAAGCAGCCAGCAGTGATGGTTGGCAGCGGCTTTTCCTTTACCTGCTGAGATGACTCATTCTCAAGCCACTGCCTGTTAAGCCTAGTATTTTTATGTGGGACCTGGGACCTGAACTCAGGACCTTCTGCTTGTTTGTGAGGCAGAGTCTTAAACCCTGAGCCATCTCTCCAGCCCTTCCTGACTCCTGGTCATTTTATTTCTCATTCTCATGCATGAGGCTGGGGCAACTCTTTACAAATGTAAGCGAACACTTACAGAGGTGCTCAGGACATAACCATCAGAAATCACAGTTGATCCAAGGGTCCTCACGCTTTCTATCCAGCTTCAGTCTCCTTGCTCTCACCCAGCTGTTCAACTATCCAGACGTCAGAGATTCAGGCATCCTCTCCAAAAGGGGATAGTGACTGGGAAGGCTAATCATCACCCAGATCTCTAGCCATTAGTTAGTATATCAGACATAAAATTCAAAACCTGCCTTATATTAGTTTTACTTAAAAAATAGTTTCACTTAAAATAGAATACTATCTGAAAGGCAAAAAAAACAAAACTAAAACTTAATAGAATACATCTTATGAAGTTCCTGATTGGGCTTTAGGATGGAGCCTTCCTTTCTGTGATTTAGAGTGCAATTTATGTTTTCCACCAATCCCTTCAAGAGGAACTACACCACCATGAACCTGATCTGACCTTTTACCTTCTTTCCTACCAGAACTACTACATCCTGCTTACTCATCATTGATCAGAAAATGTTAAGTCATTCACTTTCAAGGATTTAGAACAGTGTCATAGTTTCGGCTGTTACAACAAAGACCCATAGATAAAATTGCTTATAAACTACAGATAAGAAACTCAGATCTCCAGATCCTACATAGTAAACACCATGACAGGTGAGTTAAGTTAAATTCCTTTCTTGACACCACTTCCCCAACTGTTTAGAAAAGAGCCATTCTCCTATAGTACAGAATGTGACTCTTCGAAGATCACGTTTCCTAAATTCCTGCACACTTTTCACCCCTCCTTCTACTGCACTAATGAAGATTAGTGATTTCCACGCAACTCCTTAACACAAGGCCTTACAACAACCACAGTCACAAAACATAGCCCCCAGCCTAGGGGCTCCCCATCTCATATTCTCCTCTTGTTCTTGATTTTCTCTCCTCTTTGGACTGCCTCCTGCCATGTTATACACGGCAGTTCTCTACTTTTTCCCCTATCCTCTCTATTAAGTTATGTTTTCTGTTCCAATGTTCTCTCACCTTAAGGATAAACTCTAACTCCCTTGGATCTCAACTCTAATAAACTTGTATTTCTTAAGCCTCTTCCTAGTGTCAGCTTCTCTTTATCATGGACCTCCATGTGACCTTTACACGTTGTCTCCCCCACCTCACCCATATGACCCTAACACATTGTCTCCCAATCTCACTCAAGTGCTCTCTCTAGTCTGACTCATGTTTCTACAGCCATTCAGAGTCAGAGGGCACACTTCTCAATAGTAGATGTAGATTTCCTTTCAAAACAATCATTTCCATGTATATGTTTTATACTTATTTGCATGTATTACATAAATGTGTATTATCCATGTGAAAGGATAAATTTAACTTTGTGTGTATGTGTGCGTATACTCACAAGTAAACAAAAGAATCAAAGCTTTGCCAACTACAGAACCATGTTAAGATGTACACACAGCGCCAAGCATGGTTGCCCATACCTGCATGCTCAGCACTCTGGAGGTAGAAGCAGGAAGATGAGGAATTCAAAGTCAGCCTGGACCATGACACCCTGTCTCAAAAAAATGAAAAAAAGGGGCTGGAGAGGTGGCTCAGGAGTTAAGCCTCTGTCTTGCAGGCAGAAGGTCCTAAGTTCGGATCCTAGACCCCACGTATAGACGCCGAGCAGAAGCGGGGGGCGGCCTGCGTTTCTGATCCTGGTAGGGTGGAGCCTGTGAATCCCCAGGAAAGTAAACAAGGACGAGGTGGAGGCGGTCCATGGTGGTTCCTGAATTTGTCCGTGGTTCTACACACACACACACACACACACACACACACACACACACACACACGCATACACGCACAATTGAATAAATAATAAATAATAAAAAAACAAAAAAATAAAGTATATATAAAAATGTATAGCATTCTTGTAAACTTTCTCTGGCTCATCTTCATTTCAAGAACAAAAATTGTACCTCTGTCTCCATAAAAACTTCCATATTTCCAATTTAAGGAATGTAGGAAAAAAGTGAATGTTTTTATAGATACAACTGAATTTCAATTCCTAGAAATCAATTATAAAAGTATTTTCAATTGGGGTAATAATAGCTGTTGAGTAGTTGTTGAGTGACTATTGAAAAATTATGAGTTAAGTGGACATGGTGTACCTGTCAAACTGCTTTCAAAATTAATACACTTGTACCCAGATATTAATGCTATTGTCACCTTTGGCCAAAGAAGCTTGCAGTGACCAGCAGTGATTGCTGAGACTCATAACTGGTCAAAGTACAGAGAATAAATGGCTACCGAATGCCCAGCATAAATGGGATCTCTGTATCATCCCTATCCCAGACTCAGGGGATATCATGAAAGGGGCTAAAAGAACATAAATCCAAGGAAGAGGAGAGAAGGGGTGGAAAGGTAATTTTCCAGCATAACATTACTGTTGCCCTCTTAAGCTCATAGCAGCATAAGACTGGTCCCTGTCACAGAAGTAGGAGAGGCGCATAGAGCGCCACACTGCCTTGAAGTTATATTTGACGTTAATGGTTGATGGAGAAGAGAAAAACATTTTCTTCAGTGTTGAAGCAAGTTTTACGGTACTCAGGCTCCTGAAAACCACCCTAACAACACCCTCTGGGGCACACACACAAAAGTTAAGAGTAGAAGTGGGGTCAGTTTAAAAAGAGAAAGGGGATCAGCAGGAGTAGGGGATGGAGAAGAGACAAGAGAAGGTAAAGAGGGTGAATATGATAAGCAATACATTATGCACATGTATGAAAATGGCAAGATGAAGCCCATTGTTACCTACAGCTACCATATGCTAATAGAAAATTTTAAAGATATTAATAACAAGTCACTGGTGATTGAGGCAAGGAAATTGCTGTAATCCCAGGCCAACCTAGATTACTTTATGAGTTTCAGACCACACTGGGATACACAGGGACACACTGGGATATACATACCCTGTCTCCAGAAAGAAAAAATAGGGTCTGGAGAGATGGTTCAGGGGTTAAGACTGTCTCACAGAAGGTCCCGAGCCCAGATCCCAGGTACCACATAAAAACTCTAGTCACAAATGGTGGTGGACTACACTTCTGGCCCTGGTGGGTGGAGCCTGGGAAATTCCAGAGTAAAGCAAAAAGGAAGTAGAAGAAATCCAGGATGATTCCTGAAGTCACCCTTGGTCCTACACAGCGACACATAGTGCCCTCCCAAACACACAAAAACACATGTACATGCATGCGCACATGCAAAATAAAAATAATAACAAGAAACAGAAGAACAGGAGAAGAAAGTGTTAAGCTTGTCAAAGAGATGTTAGAAAAGTCTTTTTATGCATAAAAAGACAGAAAATACTGTATTTGAATTAAAATATTTGAAAAAAGGAGGCGTCATAAGTGAACCAAGCATATAAGATCCTGGTCTGAAGTGGATCCGGTTCCACAGGCTCCTAGACTATTTAATTTACTTCCTGGTCTATTTGGAAACTGTCAACATTACCATTAAGAACCACACCCCCAAGAGGAAAAGACTAATAAAAACATGTACAAATTCGTGAAGCGTTCCATATTTTTAATTGTTTAATACACATCTTTTTTCAAAGAAAAAAAAAAACAGACAGACAATGGGTTGTGATAAAAAAAAAAAAAAAAAACTCAATCTATGATCTTTCTGCTACAGTTGGGTCTGGAATGTCACAGTGGTCTGGTTGCCAATGCACCGGGCTATTAGGAGGTACGGCCTGTAGATGGTGTCTAGCAGAGAGAGGTCAGGCCACTGGAAGTGAGCCCTTGAAGGAATATTGGGACTCCCCACCCCAACTCCACCACCAACGCCACCATTATCCTTCTTGCTTCCTGGATACCACAAGGTAAACAAAGCTCCTCTGCCGCATGGCTCCACCACAGGCCAAAACAGCAAGCTGAGCAATCTCTGATGCTGTGAGCCTCTCCCTTAATTAAGTTAGCCCAAGAATTTTACCACACCTTCAAAAACCTGTAACTGAGAAATTTTACTCTCTACGAACAGCTAGACAATTTTTTTCTTTGTGGCCCTAACAGTCAAACTGAGGGTCTCATGCATGTTAGTCAAGTGCTGCACCATTGAGCTATGCTCACTAGCTCATTGGCTAAGTCCCTGAATGTACACTGGTACCTATTGCCCTCACAGATGTGGAATTAATATACTTAATAAATAGGATTATATTATTGATGAAATGTTGAAAGACCATACTATAAAAAAAGTTTCCCCCCAAACTAAGTATAGAAAGATGAAATTTCTCAAATTTTCATTGACAATATATTATCCTATATTTTCTGTGTGAATTTAAGAGATTTATTTATGTTGTCATAACCAAGGAATATGGTATATGTTTAGTCAAATATCTCACAGAAAAAAAAAAAAAAAACAGAGATGAAATTATAAAGAAATGTTAGGCAACCGGGATTCTCTCTGACCAAAATTCTTTCTGAACTTTTACCCTCGAATTTTGTTATTGCCGAGTGTTTAAATGGACAAAGGGGCTCTTTCCTTTCAAAAAATTGGGCCTGAGGTACAGCCCCAGAGCTAAGAAAACAGCAGATCATGAAAACCACCCCCCCCCAAAAAAATCTTTCCAGGTAGTGCCAGCAGTAGTACTTGTGGAGGCCACATGCATTTCCACCAGCCAGCTATGCCAAGTCAAGCCAGAAACACTGCCGGGAGCAAGGCCAACATGCCTGAGCTACAGATCTACATACAGTATTTGTGCTGGATGACTCACTCTCATGCCTACTGACTCGGGGTTGGAACCATCCGAGTATCCCAGTATCAATCATAATGCAATTATAGTGGAATTCAACTGGTGCCACTAAAATTACATAACGAATTATACTAATTTATAATTACAAGCCTAACAGTGTCCTGGAAATCAGCCAGGTATCCAAAGAAAGCAAGACTGGTAGCTCTTAATTAAAGTGTTGGAAGTTGCTAAAATCTCAATCAGACCACGGAGCATCCCAGAGGTCACTGAGATGTCTTTGTGCTATGGCCACAGTGGGAATGCACAGCTGGGAAAAGGAATGGAGGGGCCATCACTCTGCACACTCTCATCCTGGCTAATTGCCCTTCCCTGCTGTGGACTGTAGTATGTGTTCTCAGGGAAGGAAAGGTAGAAGGTATTTGTGTATCCATCAGTACTTAATGTTCAGTCCAATTGTTACATGAGAAGCCAGATAAGCATTTACCTCCACCTATGTGAACCTTGAGGAAGTCCTCTGACCTCTAAGAAGCTGGACGCTATAGCTTTATAAAGAGCTCTTATGCATAAACATATCCTGAACTCAGCAAATGAGACAGTTTTCTATTTCAGATATGAGAATATGGTTAAAGACAGAAAAGAACCATAGTAGCACAAAGATTCCTAGGTTCAGTTTACAGAAGGTGTGCCTCATATAAACCAAGAAGGATTTAACTGGGAAGAGAGACTCGAAATGTGTTTTTAAATATGTGCTTTACTAAGTGAAAGAATGAAAGAGCAGCAGGTGGAATTCCATGTATAAGCAGAAAAATACATAGTCATTAGCCTTATTTAGCCAATCTGTGCGTCTGAAGTACCCCAAAGATATTATCAGAACGGTATCATTGAGATATATGTTAAAAATCACACCACCTTCTTGGGCCCCAGCCTCCCGCTGACCCTTGTCTAAGCTAACTGGCCCCACAGTAACTTGTGCTATCCTTGGCTCCCATACAGAAACATGATGCCCTGAAGACGGAAGATTGCACCAGCCAAGCTCACAGCCAAGCTCAGTGTTTCATCACCCTCCACGTCTGTCTAGAATTGTGACACCACTTCTCTGATGAGTCCGAACACAGGATGTATCAACAGGGCACACACCCCACACATCCAAGCTACCTAAGCACAAAGTCAGAGGGATAGAGGTGGACAGTACACACAGTCATGGGATTGACTGGCAGGAATGCAACCTGAATCTCATATGGTCTTTGATCTATTCGCCTGTCCTAGCATCCATCATTGCAGCATGTCAGTTGACTGTTTCCCCATAGACATTATATCTTCATCGTTGTTGGATCCTTGCTAATCTTAGAGCTCATAGATGCTCCATAGCTTTGAGAACCATCCCAGTTTTACAGACTCAAGAAAGGGCACTTGAGTTCATTCCGAATAACATAAGGCAAATTTTACAGGCATTATCCTTATTCGAAACAAATATGACTTCAAGTTTCTCATCCTGTTCTTGCCCCATCCCCTTTATTTTTGAGACAGGGTCTCGTGTATTGCTGAACTCTGAACTTCTGGTCCTTCTGCCTCCACCTCCCAACTGCAGGGATTCTAGTCATGTACCACTGTGCCTGGTTCATATAGTACTAGGGATCAAACCATGGCCTTTCATGCATACTAGGCATCTTACCAAGTGAGCATCAATAGCCAGAAGTAAATCACTTCTACAATTGCTTTTAGACAACCATCCAGAAAATAAATTCCTTCTAATGCCTAAATCCTAAAGCAGATGGACCAACTTTTTCTCAATGTTTTTTGGAAGACACTGCAAAGCTGAGCCTGATTAAATCTTGGAGTTTACTTCTTCCTTATATTGCTCAGTCATTGTGCCCATAAAATCTGTTTTCCAATGAACCTAGAATCTGAAATGATTCTTAGAAGCCTTACTCCAAATGAAAAGGTTTCTTTGGACAAATACAAAGCACAGTAGGCAGGGACTGGTTAGCTCACTTCTACCAAAAGCTAACAAGGTTTCACAGGTCACATGGGAAAAAAAGAGATCACAGTCAAGTAACTTTAGGAAACACTACATTTAATGAAAGTCTCTTCTCTTTCTTGGACTTTGACTTTCTTTTCCACAAGGTGTCAGTCCTGGCTGACTATGTAACCAGCTGTGTAGTCCAAGCCAGTTTTAAATCTTCAAGAGTCCTGAGATTACAAGAATGTGCCACCATGATTAGTTAACATGTCTATGACAGGGCTTTTGTGAACCTTTATCATCATGCAAAATACTCCTCAAAAGGAAGGGATAAAATGATTGTCAAGCTCATTTCACTGGAGAATTTCCTACTTGTTGTTTGCGATTTTCATCCTTCAGGACTGAACCCACAACTTCACATATATGATGCCTATACTCTGCTTCTGACCTATGCCAACCCAAAGTCATAAGTTTTCCATATGTTCTTATTTCTTGTATAGTATTACCAATTGGTCTTCGGTGATAAATCATACATTTTAAGGAATATCCTTTGAGAACTTCTAGTTAGAATCTTGAAAGAAGGGCCATAGAGAGGGTTCAGAGGGAGGGTAAAGGTGCTTGTCAAATGAGCTTTATAACCTGAGTTCCAGCCCTAGAACTCACCCAGTAAAAAGAGTGATCTTACTTCCAAAGGTTGGCCACTGACTTCCACATGCCTGCCACAGTGCACATGCATGCACACGCACACACAGGCACACACGCATGCATGCATTCACGCACGCGCATGTACACACATTTAATAAATTTTATTAAAGAAGTTAGAATGAATTACTAATAAACCTGTCTTAAAGGTTTTAACTCCCAGATGCCCAAATTAGCCCCTGCTGTGGCTCAGATACAGTTTAAGCGTATTCCCCAGAAATCCCCAGAGACTCCGTCTTTAGTGTGTTGGCACCAAGGCACTGTGGACCTTCATGGGGTGGAGCCGAGCATCACAAGGAGGCTTGGGTCACCAGGGTGATTAAGGTAACAATTCTTGAGGCCCTGTGTTAGGTCTGAGATGTTATAGAAGTTGAAGGCTCACTCCTGAATCACCATTGGCGTCCTATCTCACCACCACACAGCTCCACCAAGAGTTAGTCCCCAGGGCTGGGCTAGTGCTACACCATGAACTTGAAACCACAGTACTGAGCAGCCAGCCTGTCCCTGGTGTCCTCATACAGTGAGAAAAAACTGAGAAATATAGTCTCCACCAACATCCCTTTAAAAAAAATTATACGGTCTCAAAATGAGTTAAATGGCTAACACTGAAACCAGTATTAATTGATCCAAATATTAAGCCATTGAAAGTATCAGAAGGACAAGTTAAAAAAAAATACTAAGAAGAAAAATATATTTGAAAAAAATAATACCAATGTTTTCAAGGATTGATAAAATTTTCAATGTACTATGATATTCTAGGAAGTCATTACAACCCAATTTAGTCAGTTCATGGTGAAAAAAAACAATTCAATGTAAAGATCTAGAAAGCTCCAACCATGAAACATAGGCAAAGCATAGAAATGCCAGTAGTGTAATACTGAATAATTAAGATATCCATATAGTAAGACTGGAAAATACGGGATTTTCAGTATAGTAAAACTCCCCCAAAAATAAACACACAAAAACAAATAAGCCAACAGAAAACATGCAGCACCACGACAGACAGAACTCATGTGGGCTTCACAGACCACTGGACAATGGACCTACAAATTAAATGCAGGCTGCTAGAAAGTAAAATACATAGAACTAACATATATTGCCACTTTTATAATAACATGTCTACCAAAGCAGGCAGCTGCTAATTGCTATATTTGGGACAATATTTAAAATGGCTCAAGACCAAGTAAAGAGGCACTGTGCTTTATACTGAATACACCAAGTTCAAAATGGGAAGCTACAGAGCAATTTAAATACTTTAACAATGAAAAGGAAGACTCACCCACAGAAGCTGAATTTTTAAGAGCCGACTTCTTCGGGGCTCCTGTCTCAATTCGTAGTGTGGCCCACTGTTCAGAAACAAGGAGTTAAAGTTGAACTCTTCCACAGACACAAAGTAAAATACTTAATTCTGCTTAGAGAAGGTGAAATGAAACATCAAGTCCCAGGACTTTCTAAATTAAAGAGTGAGCCTCTGTGGAGCAGTATTACTATTCCTACATAGACTCCAATAATAGTCACTTACACCTTGAAAAGACGGAAAGGTGTTGGGCAAGAGAACAGGTTACGGCATCAAGAATGTCTGGTTTTGAGGGGCAAGTAATACAGTTCAGTGGAAGAGTGCTTGCCTAGCATGTATAAGACCCTCAGTTCAATTCCTAGCACTGCAAAAAAAAAAAAAAAGGTAAATAAAATAAAATATTCTTTTTAATTCAGTAAAATCACTCAAGGAAACAAACTTCCCTTGTTTTCCACTCACTGTGATGCAAAAGGAAAACATGATTATGATTATCAGGCCTGAGAGAATGTAAAAAACATTCACTGAAAAACTGAAAAAACAACTCTCTGCTTAGAATGTACATAAATGTATAATGAAATATACCCAGATTTGACTTTCATATTTTTTCGTCATACATTTTTTTATTTGTTTTCCCCCTTTAGGCAGTCAGCTGCAAACTATATAGCCCAAGATAACCTTGAATTTCTGATCTGCCTCTACTGCAAGTGCTGAGATTTCATACTGGTTATGAGGTACTAAGAACCAATACATTTAACACACAACTAAAGAAGTGCTAGTCAGGGGCTTGGGGGGATGGCTCAGAGGATAAGCCATCTACACACAAGTCTGATAACCTCACTGATCCCGGAGTGGCTCTCTCTCTCTCTCTCATTAACTTTACCTCATTCTATCTTGTTCTCTCAAATAAATAAATAATATATTTTTAAGGCACAAGTCAACTCCCAACACAGTACTATGTCCTGTTTATTTGGTTTTGATTCATCTGATTATTATTGTTGTTGTTGTTATTATTATTATTATTTGCTTTTTTTGGTTTGAAACTAAGCAATGAAGTGCTGAGAATGTATTTCTTTAGCACATTTAAGGACTGGGATTCAATCCTCAGTATAAATAAATGAATATTTCTAAAACATTTCAAATGTTGTCTACAAGTTTACAATCTAGATACTAATGTCTAAGTCAAATGGGGAAATATTGAGGGAAAAAAAGGCAAAAAAAAAAAAAAAACACCCATAATCATAATTGGTTAGAAGCAACCATAAAGGGGCAAAAAAGAAAGATTACATATAAAGACAGACTCAATAAGCTCAGTTGTATATATTAACCAGAGAAATTAAACTTTTTTTCAAATAGGAAGAAAATAAACAGTCTAACACATGCACATGAAAGTCAGGAAGCATGGAGTTGCCTGACTCCACCAGGAGCGAACAGCAGCCCAGACAGCCAAGCAGAAGCCTGGCACCCCATAAACAGAACCTAATCCTCCAGGCTTCCAGGCTAGGTGATAATGACGGTAAAATGCAGCTTTAATCTGACTGCATCCCTTACAGCCTGTTGAGCTGCAGAGCCTCTCAAGCTTTCTGTCTTTTCTCAGCTGAGGTACAGGTTAATTTCCATAGTTTTACTAAAGCTTTGGCACCTATGACTTATTTCTAAGTAAACTAAAGATACTCTAAATTTACATAAATCATCAATCACTATTAATCTTTATTTTTTTATTCAATCATGAATGTATGTGTGTGTATGTGTGTGTGTCTGTGTGTGTGTAGAACCACGGAGGAATTCGGGAACCACCATGGACCACATCCACCTCCTCCTTGTTTACTCTGCCCCGGGATTCACAGGCTCTGCCCTATCAGGACCAGAAACGCAGGCTGCCGCCGCTTCCGCCCAATGTCTATACGTGGAGTCCAGGATCCGAACTCAGGACCTTCTGCCTGCAAGGCAGAGGCGTAACCCCTGAGCCACCTCTCCAGCCCCCAATCACTATTAATCTTGGAACTTGTTTTTTTATTGTGGGCAGTAATTTTATATATATATTTCATATGAAGATAATTACTCCCATGCTAATGATGGGAAATGTTGCTTTTTTTCTTCTTAGCAGAAGAGGACTGAGTTATATCCCATTCCCAAAATTCACATGTTGAACATAAGAGATTTGTATTTGGAGATAGGAACTTTATTTTTTTATATATTTTTTTATTTTTTTATTTCCACTCATACAAACTTAACAGGTACACTGCCCCCCCCTCCAACCCCCTATCTCCCTGTGCCCCCTCCCCTCCCCCCTCCCTCCCCATCCCCGGAGCATCCTTTAATGTGCATGCCAAACTCTCCTCTGGGTCCTCCTCTCCAATGAGGTGCAAGGACCTAGTGGCATTTCCCAGAACCCTTTCCTGTGTTCCCGTTAAGCATAGGAACACTACCATGGCTGTGGAGACAGGAACTTTAAAGAAGTGATTAGGTTAAAATGAAGTCCTTGGAATGAGCCCTAATCTTATCTGACTAGTGGTCTTATAAAAAGAGGAAATGTGGTCACCCAAGGAAATACCAAAGATATGTAAAGAAGGCCCTGTAAGCCAGTGCCAAGTGGCCCCCTGAAAGCCTAGGAGAGAGACCTCAGAATGAAACCAGTCTCAAGGGCTCCTTGACTGGACTTTCAGTCTCCAGAATTGAGCAAGTAAATTTGCTATTTAAGCTGTCCAGCATGATAACCCTGTAGGAACACGCACCAGTTGAGTGATATCCTTCAAATAGCAAGACAAATGACAATTTCACAATATGTAAGATCTCCTCCAATGAAAACTTCAAAGGTCTGCCCTTCAAAATACAGTATCTATGCTCAAGATAAGCACATTTTAAGGTTAGAGAAGCAGCTCCTTAACACCACAGTGAATCTGTAGAGGCCAACTGCTTTCTACTGCAAGTTTATTCCCCAGTGAAAGCACAAACCTTGCAGTAAGCCAGATGTACATGAGAATGCCAGTTCTATTTCCCAGCTGGAATGAAGCTCTTGGGACGTCTATTTCATCACCTCTAAAGCAGGTTAATACCAAGGGCCGTCATAAAGATTAAAGAAGATAGATCAAAGCCTGGGGGTGGGGGTCTGTAACCCCAGCTACTTAGGGGACTGAGGCAGGAGGATTATAAGTGGAAGTCTGCCAGGACAAGAGTGAGTCAAATGCTAAGTTGGGTGACTTAGCAAGACCCTGTCTCAAAATAAAAAGTAAAAAAGGAACTGAGCCAGTGATATGGTAAAAGGAAAGAACCAACTTCTGACCTTTGTACACATACCATAACACACACACACACACACACACACACACACACACACACACACACACACATATCAACAGATAACAAATTTTCTTTAAAAAAAAAAAAAGAAGAGGGGACTTTGGTGTATGGTTCAGTGGTAGAATGCTCATGCAGCAAGCACGAAGACCTGGGTTCAATCCTGGTGTAGGAGAGTGGGAAGAATATAAAAGGAGCAAACAAGTGGCTCCTTCCTTCTCATTGTATTTCCCAACAGGTAACAATATTTGCTATGCTAACTTCACCACCCAAGTGGAGAAGCCAAATACAGAGGCAGAGTAGCTTCTAAACTAGGCTCTGAGTCTGTGCAGGGTGATCTCAGGACACCTCTGCCTCAAAGTCCTGGGAAGGGCAGCTCTGTGGGCAAGAGGGTCCTAAAGTTCAGAAGTGCCTTCTAACAGCCCGGCTGGATGACCCGCCTCAGTCTCCAAGGCCCAAGGAAAGCTAGAAGGCCTTAGGTCTGTCAGGCTTTTTCACACCAACTTCCAAACCCTACAAGAGTTAGAAGGGAAGCTCATGGCTGGAGAGATGGCTCAGGGGTTAAGACTCTGCTTCACAAGCAGGTGGTCCTAATTTCAGATCCCAGGTCCCACATAAAAACACTGCTTTGGCCTGTACTTCTGGCCCTGGTGAGCAAAGCCTGGGAAATCCCAGAGCAAAACTAAAAGGAGGTAGAAGGAATCCAAGATGATTGCCGAAATCACCCGTGGGCCTCCACAGACACACATACACACAGTGCCCTCTGATACACATGCTAGATAGATAGATAGATGATAGATAGATAGATAATAGATACATACATACATACATAGATAAAATTTTAAAGCGCAGCTCTCTAAATTTCACTAAAAAGGACTGGTTTCAGTTCAGGCTACAGCTCAGTGGTAGAGAACTTGCGGAGTGAGCATAGGAGTCCTTAGTTCAATCTCCAGTCCTGCCAGGGAGGGGGAAGCTTTGTGGAGATCCATGGAGATGACTCGGCAGGGGAGGCACCTGCACACAAGCATGGCAACCTAAAGTCATCCCCGGAGCCCATGAGGTGGAAAAAGAAAACCAACTTCAAAGTCTCTGCCCTCTACACACACTGTAACATGTGCACATTCTCTCTCTCTCTCTCTCTCTCTCTCTCTCTCTCTCTCTCTCTCTCCTCCCTCCCTCCCTTCTTCCTGTCAAATAAGTAAATAAATTATATTTTAAAGAAAAAAGTAATTTTGATCCTGATTTTTCCTCCAAGACAAGATCTCCAGTGTCCTAAACTGGTCTTAAGCTACTTATGTAGCCTATAGCTGAGGATAACCATGGACTTTGATTCTCTGGCTTCCTATTGGGATTGTAAATCTGTGTCCGGATTTATAAACTTATGCTGCCTTATCCAGTTGATTCCATGCCAGGGATCTAACCCAGGACTTCACGCATACTAGGCAAACACCCTACCAACTGAGCTACATCACCAGCCTTCAAGTCTGATTTTTTTTTTTAAGATTTACGTATTCATTGACTTACTTAGCAGGGAAGGGTCCTAACATGCACATGCATGTGTGGCAGTCAGAGGACCATTTTTCTGGAGTTGGTTCTCTTCTTCCACCTTGTTTTTGAGGCAGGGGTCAGTCTCTCTTATTTCTCATGTTTTTTTTTAGTTTCTCTTATTTCTACTGGCATGTCATCCAATGCCAGCGTTACAGGCCACCACATCCAGCGTTTTTTACTATGATTTATGTAACAAGCACTTTTACCCAGTGATTTATCTTACCAGCCCCTTAAGCCTGATTTTAAAACTTCAACCAAAAGCTTGCAAAATTGTGACACTTTCCCTAGACAACTAGCTATAACTTCCAATTTATACACTATGAAAACATTGCAAGACAGGAAAAGAAATGTGGATAATGAAATTGTCTAAAAATTCACACCAGAAGGTTTACTCAAATTAACCGTTGAACATCATCTGTAACAGAATGGGCCCCCTTCTTGGCCAACTAAGATCTCTGGCTCGGAATTAAAAGCCCAATTCTACCACTGACAGCTGTGTGCTGCTGAACTTTGATCCCCAAATCAATAGGAATAATAACAGTCCCCCATCTTGGGACATTGCTATAAATTAAGATAATGAAAAGCCAACTTTTCTTTATCGTTATTATTGTCATAAACAACTTGGGTCTTCAAAACATTTATTATATTTCCAGCATCAAAGACAGTATATCTTATATATAGCTGGTAATAACCATTCAGGAATGATGGTCATGCATTTTTCAGAAGTTAGAAAACATCTGGATGGAAGAGAAAGTAAAGGGAAGAAGAATGCACAAAATACTTGAAGAATCACCTGAGTGCCAACAGGTCAAACCTTAGCCTCATGTAAGCAATCACATACTCAATTCAGCACCAACTTCAGTGCCTCCCTCTACTCTCCTCATTTAACTTTCAGAACAAGTTAACAGTGCCTCTCTATTTAGAAGTATAGATTGAGATTATTAAGTGACCCACTTGAGAAATGTGGAGAAACTTGTACATGTCTCCAACTTATCCCTCAAAAGTAGAGGGTCCTGGAGAGATGACTCAGGGGTTCAGATTCTTCCTCAAAAGCAGAAGGTCCTCAGTTCGGATCTCAGATCCCATGTAAAAAATGCCAAGAAGAAATAGCAGCAGCCTGTACTTCTGACCCTGGAAGGCAGAGCCTGGGAAACTCCAGAGCAAAGCAAAGAGAAGGTAGAGCAATCCACGGAGATTCCCTAAGTCACCCCTGGGCCTCCACGGGCACACACAGTACCCTCTCTCCCGCGCGCGCGTGTGTGTGCACGCACACACACACACACACACACACACAAGAGCTAGTGCAATTAAAAATAAATAAATAAAATGGAGGGAAGGACTGGGGATAAGACTCAGCACAAGAGTGCTCACTGCACAAGTATGAGGCATAAGGACTTAAGTTCAAATCTCAATACCCACATAAAAAGCCGAGCATGTCTGTGAATTATTAATATTTTATTATGGTTTTTCTTTTTTGAGATAAGGCTATCCTCTTTATCTCAGGCTGTTCATAGCAATTCCCATGCATTAGCTTCCCAAGTGCTACGATCACAGGCATGAGCTAAAAGGTCTGACAAATACATACTTGGCAAGTGTAACAATTTTCACAGTCAGGTAATGGTAACAAACTTTGGAAAATGAACAATAATGTACAAAACTAAATGATCTTTTAAAGTGGCATACAAGTTATAACTAAAGAAATCCCAAGAATATTCTAGAATAGTAATTAAAAGTCAAGTCAACTGAGAGCTTACTAAAGAATAAAAGGTAACAGAAGGGCTGGGTCTACAAAATTAAATTTTGTAGAATGTAATCTACAAAGAAAGAAAATATTTGTCCAGGGCTAAAAACAATCTGAGACTAAATAACTGGCGTGATTTGAAAGGTAATTATTCCTACAGTTACAGAAAACTATCTGGCATATTAACCACGGCCTAACAGGAGTCCTTGAACAATGAATACTATTCTAGTTGGAGGATGTTCCCCTGTTTCCAAGGGAACTCCGGGTAACCATGACTTACAAATCACTCCTCTATAATTCAGTCTTCCCCTTTGGGTTTTCTTGCCCCTCATGGACTCCTATAGTGTTCACAAGTTCCTCTCTTTTTTCGCTACCAATTAATAAATCTTGTTTTTAATCCTCAAAAAAAATAAGATTGCCCCTTATATCGCCACCTACCTGGTTTCCAAGTTAAAGGTTAAGTCTCCCACTCAAACTACAAAATGACATTTTTTTTTGTGAAAGGTGAATAAGAACAAATTATAATGACATATATGAATAAAAATGCCATAATGACTCTCATTAATTTGTATGATAACTTAAAAATAGATTAAAAATCCTGGAGATAATGCTCAGTTATTCAGAGTTCTTTCTAAACATACATTAGCCATGGGTTCAATTTCCAACATAGCATAAAACTGGGTGCTGGGGCCGGAGAGATGACTCAGTGATTAAGCCTCTGCCTTGAAAGCAAAAGGTTCCAAGTTCAGATTCAGATCCCACATTAAAAAATGTCAGGAGTAAATGGCAGTGACCTGTACTTCTGATCCTGGAAGGCAGAGCCTGGGAAACTCCAGAGCAAAGCAAAGAAGAGGTAGAGAATCCAGGATGATTCCTGAAGGCACCCTGGGCCTCCATAGGCACACATAGTGCCCTCTGATACACACACACACACACACACACACACACACACACACAGAGTTAATTAATTAATTTTAAAGAACAGGTGCTATAGTTAGTAATCCTGTAATTCGGGAGGTAGAGGCAGGCGATTAGAAGCTAACTGGCATCCTCAGCTATGCAGTAAATTCAAAGTCAGCTTGAGTAATAGGACGCCTTGTCTCCAAAAACACTTTGCTAATTAAGGGAAAAAACTGACCTTTCTTTGCTGTTGTTGCTGCTGTTGGGGGTTTCAGGTCACTACAGGTGGCCTCCAACTCACTATGTAGCTGAAGCTGTTGCTTTCCTCCACATCTTTCTGTCTCAAGTGCTGGGATTACAGTCAAGCCCTGCTACAAATCCCGCTAGCCTTGATTTACAAGAAATTTGTCCCTGGCACCAAGTAAGATGGATCACATCTGCAATTCCAGCATTTTGGAAGCCGGTTAGAATGTCACAAGTTTGATAGCAGCTTGGATAGCAGCTTGGACTGCATATTGATTTTCTAACTAGCCTTGGATGCAGAATAAGACCTTGAAGAGAAAGAGAGAGAGAGATCATCCAGAGGGGAGAGAGTGAAGTGGAGAGCATCTCATCAGATAGAGTAAGTTGCCAGCTGAGAACAACTGACTGCTATGCTCCCTTGTCATCTCTTCAGCCATGCAGAAAAATTAAGCAAGACAAACATGAGGGAGCATCAGGAAATCAGCATGTTGATCCCCCTTTACTAGCTCTCCAAAGACACAATGTCCAAGAAAACATTTCCATCATATTTCAGAGTTCAAACACAGGAACCCCCGCTGAAGAGGACCATCAGCTAAACATGAACATTTTAAGTAAGTCTACGAGAGAAGCAGCTAAAACTCATAACACCACCAGTCCACACTTAGAATGCACAAGCAACAAGTCAAGTGGAAAGAGCAGAACTTTAAAACCATAAGGACCAGCACACTGGAGCCAGGGACAATTTATCTAATATTAACTTTAAGGACTCAGCAAAGACATAGCCACAAAGAAAATTCAACAAAGATCTAGACAAAGAAAGACATTAGCACGTAGAAGCCACTGCCATGGGTTAAAGATGTATGTCTGAGAATCGCCCCATTACTGACATAAAATAGACAGAGCCAAGTCCTATAGGAGGACAGAAAGTAGGGGCAGAAATACTGTGTGCGAAGGTTACAAAGGAACCAGAGAAACAAAGGTGCCACAATCTGAGTAATCGTACTACTTTAATAGGAACAAATACCTGCACAGAACCTGACATATTTTCAGTTGTCAAGACATTGTAAGGAAAGTCAGGCATGGTGGCTCATGTCTGTCACAGCAACACTTAAGGAGATGCTTAGGAAAGTGGACTGCCCAGAATTCAGGACCAACCTGGGCTACAGAGTTAAGACCTTGTCTCATAAAAAGAAGAGGAGGAAGATCAGGTGAACAATAAAGAGGAGAAAAAAGAAAAATATTGTGTGCAACTAAGTGTTATTGCTCTTATTTTATAGACAAGTAAATTGTAAAATAAAGCGCAGGAGGCAGATGACTTTTCTAGGGTCAGTTTTGAGAAAACAAACTTGGATTTGGGTACCAAATCTAGGCACCTCTGGTCAGCCTACAGTGCCTGTCTTGGGTTAAGAATCTTGCTTCCCATACTTGATTCGAACAAACCTCTCATTTATGAGTCTCCATCTCCCTTTCTGTCAGAGGGAACCGCACTTGCCTTCTTACTTTGCAAGGCCTTTTGGAACTCACTGGCACCCTAAATAAATCGCAATTGTTCCTACTGAACACTTTCGCACCCAAAACTGCAGAATTTGGAAACAAAAACGGAGGCCAAGCTGAGGTCAAAGAAAGTACTTTTTTGAGGGGCATTCCAGTGCCATTAGTTAGATAAGATTCCCATGACTCCACTAAAATAAACCAGATTATTTTCTTGCCACTCAGTCATAGATTTCTTATCTGCTTCTCTGGACAGGAAGCCTTAAAACACTAAAGGACCTTGAAACCTGGGCTGTATACATTCAGAGTGAGGAGGCAGCGATGCAGCAGAGCAGACTGCACGCAAACCAGCTAATAGGACAGGTAGCCTGCGCAGGGTTAATCTAACAAGTGAAGTGTTGCCGGAAGCCAGAGGTGTTCCACTAAAGGAATCCAGTGGTCTCGACAGGAATCCCTATGAGAAAATCCAGTGCTGCGTAGCAGAGATGCTGTCTTCCACGCTAGAGCAGACTAGAAACCGAAACACACACACACACACACACACACACACACACACACACACACACACACACACACACACACCTTGGACCTTGGGAACTGGACCCTTTGCTCTCTGCGGCTCCCAGTCTCAGCTCGGCCCTGCCTCCCCATCTTCCCTTGGGAGCGGCGGGGGTGCCGCATCCTTCCCCTGCACTAACCTCCAAGGTTTTCACCAGGATCTTCATGTAGATCTCCGAGATGCCGAGAGACACTCCCAAGGCCGAGGGCAGCAGGATGAGGCCGATCACCAGCGCCAGCCAGGTGGACAGGATCTTCACCGCCAGGTCTGCGCCCTCCATGGCTCGGCGCGTCCTCGGAAGAGGTCCCTGGAGGAGGTCCGAGCGCGGCAGCTGACGTCCCAGTCCCCAAGCGGTCGGGCCGCAGCTCCGATCGCGATACCTAGAGCCGGTCTCCCGGGAGTCAGTGCCGCCGCCGCCTCCTCGCGGCTCTACGGGGCAAAGAGAGGAAGGACAAAACTTTCAGAACCACCCTGGTGTCTTTCCTTCCTCCCGGGGCTCCAGGTCGTCCCTTCGGGCTAACTCTCCACTAGAGGCCCAGGCGAAGCTGAAGCTACGTAAACGGGCGCAGACTGGGATGGAGCGGGCAAGGGGACTGGGCGAAGGGACGCCCCGGTGCGGTCAGAGCTCCAAATGTAGCCAGGAACGCGCCCCACCCCGCGCCTAGTTTCCTCTGGGTGGCGATTGCGACACCGCAGCGGTGACTCACCCGGGCCCTCCCGCAGCGAGAATCCCTGCACGGCCCGACACCTCCGCGCTCCTGCCACCGACTGTGCTGGAAGCTGGTGGCTCCCAGTCACCGGGTGTCCTTTTTCTGCACGCTGCCCTTGCCCCACCTCCTGGGCCACCCAACCCGGGAGCTCCGGGCCGGACCTAGTCCCTGGGGTGCTGAAGCCTCCGGATCCCTCTTCCCAGCGCCCCGCCTCTGCCTCCGCCCCCTACTCCACCCCGCACTTTCAGCGGAGGTCGTTTTGCGAGCAGAGTTTCCCTCTGCAAGTTCGCTTTTACTTAACTAGTCTCTGAAAGAGAATGAACCGCTGAGACGCCAGAGAAAGGCTTGTTTGGGGTACGCGATGTATCACCTCCTGGGAAGGACTTTCCAGAAGGAACGACAAACGGCGGTGAGCAGGCACCGTAGCGGCGCCTCGGTTTTCCCAGACCGCCTTCCCCTCTCCTAGCGAGCTGTCTGCTAAACCACTCAGCCACCGCCTCTCTGGCACACAGTAAACTCAGAAATCCGGAGTGGTGTGCCGAGCATGTTCGCGATCCTTGCTCTCTTAACACAGAAACAGGAGGCTCGAGAATGCAGTATCATCCAGGGATATAAGAAGTTCCTGCGGTCAAACACTGTCATGTAGCAAGGCCCTGTATATATAGGAGGGGGGAGGAAAGGGGAAAAGGAGTGAGCTACCAGTAAATCCCTGAGGTTGCGTGTCACTCCCTTCCCTGGGGGAGGATTCCAATCCTGTTTTCCATCCCTTGACACTCAGCTGCAGACAGGACCTGTCAGGTGCCAACCTTACCAGCCGAAGGAGCTGGCGCTAAAGTGCTAGCCCTTTTCATGACCGTGAACAGAAACCCCACGCGCTTGTATCTATTCCTAAATTGCAGTCCTAGAAAAGGATTAACATCTGTGGAAACGAATTAAAAGAAGATCACTATCCTGATCGCCACTGTACGAGCTCTAAATATCCTAATCGGGCCAAATTTTCACAGCTAACGCCCTGTTGTTGGGGGGGCAGCAGTGCTGACATCAAATACTATATAGAGAATGGCGACCTTCCTCACTTTTAAGTGGAAGACCAAGAAGGAAGCCCTTCTTCAAAGAATGTATATGTTTGCCCTGTGCATTTCCTACCAGTTGGTGACCGTCTCCCTAGCACAAGACAATACGCAGGTTATGAATGAAAAAAACGTCAGGACCTCAGGCTTTCAAAATGAAACATCGTTGGAACACACTAAAGAAGCTTGAAATCCCAGCACTTAGAAGTGAGTGGCAAGAGGATTAGGAGTTCAAGGCCAGCCTGGCCTAGAGAGGCCTCAAAACAACAAACCAACCAACATCTGTATGTGCAGAAATGAGGAAGACCCAATTCTAGAAACTATTTAACATCTCTTTGTGTGTTTATGTATGCATGTTTAGTATATATTTAACAGGAAATCTCAGATTATATTAGCTCATTTAGCAATATGGTCAAGGAAAAAAATGCACCATCTTTTACTTCCTCAAGCCAAAATGACTAAGGAATGCTGGATGATTGTTCCAAAGTCCATCCAGGAAAAGAGACAGCCCAGGCTAGTTTCTGCTTAGCCACACACTGGTGCCGAGTGCACACACTCGCCTGTAATTTTTATTGCTCATAACCAAACCTATTAACTCGCTTTAGCTTGTGGTTTTGTTTACAAATGCCTTTTTTAAACAAACTATGCAGTACTCCAAAGGCAAACACCAAAATAGATTCCCTAGGGAAATAGGGACTCACCTTGAACTGATAAGAAAGAAGATCCCAGTAACCGTTCTAACAGAGTTAACAATTTTTTAAAAAGTAAATACTTGAACTCCTCACTCTGATATTTGGATAAAGGCACCCAGAGAATTGGAATCCTCTCCCCCAGGAATTTAATGCTGTAACAGAAATAGGGAGAAGCTGGATGCCAGATAGCTCATCAAGTAAGGCTCAAAAACCTGGATCTGAGTCAGTCTCCAGTTCACATGGTAGAAAGAGAGGAGTAAAAAGTAATGTTTTAGAGGAGGATCTATGCCTTATTCTGCAGTCGCAGACTTCCTTAGTTGAGTTTTGATGCACAGATAGGCAAAAATCCAGCCAAATAAACCTTGCAAAACTAATTCTTGGACTGGAGAGATGGTTCAGGGGTTAAGACTCTACCTCAAAAGCAGAAGGTTCTGAGTGCAGATCCCAAGTTCCATGTAAAAACACCAGGCAGAAATGACGGGGCCTGCACTTCACTTCCCATCCTGGTAGGCAGTCTGGGAAATCCCAGAGCAAAGCAAAAAGGAGGTAGAAGTAATGCAGGATGATTCTCAGAGTCACCCTTAGTTCTCACACATAGTGCCCTCTGATACACCACACACACACACAATAAATAAATAAATTTTAAAAAGAAAAAAACTAATCCTGTTCATCTAATATTCTAAATTTCAATGAGACATCACCCCTTTCCCTATTGTTATACTCATAGATACACCAAATATTCCCAAGGTTAAGGAAGCAAGTACCTGCCCAGAAGGAATTTCCTCTGGGAAATGAGGAACATTTACCTTCAAGGAAAAAGACTGAGGTTGGGCAGGACCACACCTTGACCAGAACTGCATAGCTGTCTATTTAAACCTTATCCTCACACAAACCAAGTTTTGGGATCAACGCTGGATCTCCATATTTCTCTGTCCAATATGGACACAGTCAGTAACTCTCCTTTTTCTACTTTTCACTGTTAATTTGATTTTTTTTAATTGATTGAACTAAAGCACAAGCCGTTACCCTAAGATTATAACTTCTCCATTGTCCTTCCCTTTTTTTCCTTTCCTCATGAAATCATTCATCCCTTCCTGTGACCAGGTTCCCCACAATTAAAGTAGTCTTGAAACTACCTTAATAGGGCAGTCCAGATTAGTACCTTACAATCATCATCATATGGATGTTCTAGACACATCCAAGATCCAAACTGCAGCCATAGAGTAGAACAGCCAAGTCTGGAGGTGAAGCCAACAGACTTTAGGAACAGGAGTTTATTTAAAGTGAGGGCCTGATGGCCAAAGGAGCCACAGTTTAGCCTTGGAGTGGGAGAGATGAGGACAGAAGAGATAACTTAAGTCAGAGAGGACATAGAGAGAGCTGCCATGACAGTCTCTGGAAGAAGGAGAAAGACAGAAGAAGAAGAGAGAAAGAAGGAGAAAAGAGAGACCCTAGGTGGGGTCACAACCTTTTATAACTCAAGTATTGCTAAGGATTAGCCTGAGTTACTAGGAAAGTGAGTGCTGAGAGTGTATGGGTTGGTGCGCCCTTCCCAAAATGACTACCTGGCTAAGGTGGAAGTTTTACAAATTAGTGACTGTACTTAACAGAAATAACTTAAGAAGGGTTTATTTTAGCCTATAGTTTCAGCAGGTTGAGTCAGCCACAGACAGGAACTTACGTTGGTTGGCGGCTTCACAGTGACTGGTCAGCAGTCAAACGGCAACCAGCAGACATGAAGTGGAGCCAAACTATCAAACCTCAAAACCCACACCCATGACTCACTTCTCTGGGTTTTGTTTAGTTGGTTTTGTTTCATTGTGTTTTGTTTTTGAGAGACAGGGTCTTATGCTGCCTTAAGATCGCTATGTACCTGAGAATGTTCTTGAACTTGTGAGCCTCCTGCCTCACATCCGCTGCCCAGTCGGAGGCTAGTGCTTTGTATCGTGACAATACTGGTGTGTGTGCTTAATCATCCCACAGTGGCTGGACTGCTTCATAGCAAGAACTACAACTTCAATATGTTCCTCCCTCCTCACTGTGAGTGTACCTTCACAGTTCACTCATAACACAGTCCTGTTCAAAGACAGCAGGACCCCCAGATAGCCTCAGACTAAAGTAAGTTTAAGTCAAACCTTATCTACATAGTGGCACAGCAAGTTTCAAACAAGCCTTCCCCTCCCACCCTACTCCCCCAAAAAGAAACAACACTTGTAAATGTCATTATTACGCAGTTTTATAGCAGCCATGCTGGGACATCTCTGAAGGTCTTGAGGGTCGTCCTTCTAGGATTACCCTAAAGGAACACGCCAAAAAAGAAACAACACTTGTAAATGTCATTGTTACGCAGTTTTACAGCAGCCATGCTGGGACATCTCTGAAGGTCTTGAGGGTCGTCCTTCTAGGATTACCCTAAAGGAACACGCCTACCCTGGAGGATCACACCCTATTAATCTGGAGGACCTGACTCTAGTCCTTCAGAGATAAAGTCACACTTTCCCCCAATCCTCTGTTTATGAAAGGAATAGAGATTAGTTCTCCATTGCAGATAAACCCTACCAAGAGGTCAGCTACCAGCTCAACTGGGTTTTGGACTCTAATATAAAAAGACCAATGAGGTGTAGAGAACCAAAAGTTCCAATCTTGTTTGCAGAAACTAGAGCTAACCAATGAGGACAAGCCACTCTTCCAGGGCCTGTCTAAATGTATAAATATTCCTGACCCTGAAAGCCATCTTTGGCTCCTTTAGTACCCGAGTCTGGAGTCCTTGAGTTCTCCTTGGCTCTTTTGCCCCTCATGGGACTCCATGTCTGGAATCTATAAGTTCCAACTCCCTTGCTCCTCAGGACTTCCAGACTTCTAGAATCGTTAAGTTTCTATCTGACTTTTCTCTTGCCCCTCATAGAGTCCATGCCTGGAGTCCGCGAATTTTATAGTGCTCCCTTGCCCTTCATGGACTGCATGTCTGTGAGTTCCATTCTTTCTCTCCTCTAATAAACTCCGCCTTAATCCTTAAGTGTGTCCTGGTTTCATCTTCAATTCCTGAACACAAGAAGATCAGCCCTACAACAATTGGACTACAGGGTATTCGCCTTCTAGTGATATTTCTGTGCTGTAAAGCATTTATATGCCCCCTGTCCTATTACTATGGATATTTCTCAGACAATATCCAGTCTCACCAGAGGGGAAATGATTCTCTTGTTTCTACAACTACTTCAAGATCTAGTTTAAGATATTCTATAATTTCAGCTTTAATTTGTGGCTACCCTTAAACTCAGGATGATCTTCCTGCCTCTCTCTCCCAAGTGCTGGGATTTACAGGTGTGAGCTACCATCTAGCTTGACGTTTGTAAACTGACATGCCATTCTTACCTGAGGGAAGAGATAAGAGCTGCAGAAAAATTTAGAGAATGAGTGAACGTCTTTTTTTTTTTTCTTTTAACCAGAGAAAACTAAGCCTGAGGACACTGTAGAAGTTCAAACAAATTTCTCTCCCACACTTTGAAGTTCACTAGAATAAACCGATGAAACTTAAATCAGAGAAGACATTATTCATGTACACAAGTCCCCATCACTCAGAAGATAGACGTATCCACCCCCTTTCCTATGAGGAAATAATGATTCTGAAAAAAAAAATCTTTGGAATTTGGAAGAAACCAAGGAACAGACATTGCCTTGTAGGGGAATATGGTCAACTCTGCCGGTGTGGTTCTACTATTAGTCTTCTCTAGGGAGGTAGACCTGGAGGCTTAAGGGTAGGGACAGAAGGCAGTTGTGTACTCTTGTAAAGTCTGACTTTGATACAGATAAGGAAGCGTCAGAAAGTCTCTCCCTACACTCAAAATGCAAACTTTTCTTTTAGTTTGGAAGTGTGACATGGAAAAAAAAAAAAAACTTTAGGTTGAACTTTCATTCCCTGACCCCAGGAGGGATAACTTCTAGAACAAAGCTCCTCAGGGCTTTACCTGTGCTGTTTGACTTTCAGTCTCTCCTCATCAGTTTCATCTTTCCTGATGGAAAAATAACAGGGAGAGAGAGAGAAGACACCATACTCACTCTTGGTCATCAAGCAGATAAAGAAACAGTGGCGCAAAGCTTATTCTAACATTTACTTATTCCCAAGTAACTGAAACTTAAAATTATCAGAGCTAGCCAGGTAGGGTGCTGCAATCCCAGCATTTGGGAGGCTGGGGGTATGGGGGGGGCAGTGCTTCAAGTGATGACAGTCAAGCTACACAGTAAGTACCAGACCAGCCCGGGTTTCATAGCAGTACTCTTGTCTCTGTCTTTGTCTCTCTCTCTCTCACACACACACATATAAACATACATACATACTATGATAGTTAAGCTGGGTGTCAATTTGACACACCGGTATTAACTAAGATAGGCTGAGACCACACATGGAAGGATCAACTGGGACTACCTGAAAGGATTATACCTGCCCCAGATCCTATCAGAACCTCCAAAGACCTCATAAGTTCCTACCAGTAATGGACCGTATAAAAGCCACAGAACAGAATACAGAGGAGAGGAGAGACCCTCTGAAGCTGTGCTTTTCCCTCCTGTCCACCTTCAACTCGACCAGACTCTCTCTAGGAATCACTCTTCCTTCTGGCCAGCCAGTTTCTCTGACCCTCTAACCTTCCAACCCTCCAAGTCGTGACTAGACTAAAGACTCCAGAAATTCCAGCCTTCGGTCATCACCCACTTGACTACCAAACTGAGCAGCTACTGGCAGCCATCATTTAAATTTCATATATATATATATACACACACATACACACACACACACACACACACACACACACACACACACACACACACACACATATTCATTCTGTGAATTCCATGACTCTAGAAAACTCTGACTAATATACATACATACATACACACATACATACACACATACATACATACTTACATACATAAATAGGGCAAAGACTGGGCCTATAGCTTAGTAGTAGAGTACATGTATGAAGCACTGGATTTGACCCCAAAGTCAAAAATAAAATAGCATATCAAGATGCCTTTATTTATTCATTCATTCATTCATTAATGTTCTAGGAATTAAACCCAGGAGCTTGTATGCATTAGGCAAGTGCTCTTCCACTGAACTACTCCTTTGCCCCCTATTTAAGCAAGTAGTCATTTGTCTTCTGCCCCCCCATTCTCTCTTCTGTCTCAGTTTTTTGAGTCAGAGTCTCACGTAGCTTTGTCCTGCCTCACTGCATAGGCACAGGTGCCTTGCCTCTACCCCACTCCCAAGCCCTAGAACTGTATCCCTGAGCCACCAGCCCAATTCCCCAAGTGCCCTTTTTTTTGGAAAGTCATCCTCTTGACTCCATCACACTCCACAGTCTGCATTAACTGCCAACACATTCCAACCAAACATTCCTCGTCTCTCCCTGATGTCACACTATAAGCTTTCCATAGGTCTTCTATAAGTCACATTGTAACATTTCTCTTTATGAACATACACACTTCTCCTGCTCTCTCAGGCCACAGGTCCAACATGGGGAGCCTACCACTTACTGAGTATGACTGTACCAATTTTCATTCTAGGCCTGGAAAAATAATCCATAGGAATCAAGAGACCCAATACAGATGGACCTGAGCTGAAACTCTATTGATTCCTATAAATTCCTAGATTCACTGCTAGACAATGTGACATTTAGGGTAGCTGAAACTCTATTGATTCCTATAAATTCCTAGATTCACTGCTAGACAATGTGACATTTAGGGTATTCAAGTACCAGTGTCAGTTCAGAAACAGAATCAACATTCCCTGGAAATCTGATTATTTACCTTCTGTTCAATGCAGTCATTTTCAGCAAGTAGCCATAGCTCCCTTTGGGGACAACTGAGAGCAGAGTAGCAGGATGAAATCTTGGGGCTCTGGGCAGCTTTTATTCAAGAGGTTCGGGATCTCCCAGTTGATTCAAGGAGGAATTAGGTGAGAGCTAATGACTGTTTTGAGATTCAAGTTGAGTTTCTCATTATTCAGATTGCAAGAGTGTTAGTCACAGTCCCTACATTTTAAAGACTCTTCCGTTTTTGATGGAACAGTGGCAGTTCCCAGAACTGATCATATTAGCTGAACAATAACCATGCTCTGAACTGAAACAATCTATTTCCTTAGATTCTTGCCTCCCTCCCTAATTGTCCTACAGAAAGCTGATCACATCTTTAAGACCAATGACCATAAACAATGATCAGTAGGCACCTGACATTCCTTAATTCCACACATCCTATCCTCCCCAGCTGCCTTAGTTGCCCTTAACAACAGTCGATCACAGGCCAAAAAGACAGCCAGCCCCCTTCCTGTTCTGCTATATAATTACCCCCAAATCTATGAACGTAATACAGGGCTCTGCTTCTTTTACCGGTGACTACCCTCTAAAGGTTTTCTCTCATATTAAACCTGTGCAGTGCTAATTTGCTCATCCTTCATCTGTCTTTTCTCCTCGTGGGCCTCTTGACCTTACAATGAGAACACAATAAATTGCCCATCTATTTCTTTGGAACCCTAGGTTTCCGCAAGTCAGAATATTCTCATATTCATCATCATACACAATGTGTCTTTAGCAACTGAGTACAGCCTCTTGCTCTGGCTCTCTAGAATTCCATTATCACCATTGCATTTGGGGATCCTAGGTCAATGGTAGCAGTTCCCACTGTAAATCCTGACCCGCAGAGGCACAGACAGAGATATTCAAAGATGCTGGGGAAGTCCGAAGATCAATGTAAGTTCAATGAAAGTGTGAAGCTGAACAGTCAGACGATGTCTCAATCCTCTACCCCCAGTGCTCCTAAAAAGAGCCACGTGTGGTGGTATAAACCTCAGCTACATAACAAGTTCCAGATTTGTCTGGGCTATATGAAACTCTGTTTAAAAACAAACCAACAAAAAATAACTGTTTCTCTATAACTTCCACTGCCCAAATCTGTCAATTAAAGTCAATCAGAGAAGTAGAACAGCAGACTATGCATATTCAAAGATTTAGCGTCAAGACTCTCGAATGCAGTTGTGGGACTAGCCAGACAAGTCTAAACAGAACAGGTTATCGGGGAGGGAAGGACAAAACTCTTCCCCAGGAGCAGGTGCGGCTCAGCCAAAATGTCGTCTGTGGAGAGGCCTCTGCTTGGCTTCGAAACAAGCCTCTGGGACTGCAGATCGCCCCAATACTCTAGGATAATCTCAGACTAAGATAAATTCATTATGAACTTTATCTACAAATAACTTCAGAGCAACTTCTACACTAGCATTAAATTCGGTAGCTGGGGGGGCGGGCTGGAGAGGTGGCTCAGGGGTTAAGCCTCTGCCTTGCAGGCGGAAGGTCCTGAGTTCGGATCCTAGACCCCACGTATAGACGCTGGGCGGAAGCAGGGGCCGCCTGGGTTTCCGATCCTGGTAGGGCGGAGCCTGTGAATCCCAGGGCAAAGTAAACAAGGAGGAGGTGGAAGCTGTCCATGGTGGTTCCCCAATTCGCCTGTGGTTCTACACACACACACACACACACACACACACACATACAACACACATGCACACACGCACAATTGAATAAAAAAAAAAATTCAGTAGCTGGGGACCGTGCCTTGGTAAGGCATCAAAAAGACTATCAATTCTGCAGCGGAAAAAATGGAAAACAGCATCATAGTAACAACAAAAAAATGATTTGACACTGTGAACCCCCATGAAAGGGGTTGAAGACTTCTAGGAATCTCCGGGTCATACCTGGAAAACTACTGACCTACAAAAAAAGACAGTATATTCAAGTAGCCCAGGGAAAAAGAAACCCCCAAAAATGTGTTCTGCACCTTTGATCTCACCAATCAGAGAGGATATGGGGACTGGCAGAGAGACGATAACCATCTGGCAAATGGAACAATGACCCCCCTACCTGCTGTGTCCTACTCCTATTTTTCCATCTATCTTTGAGTCTCCTTTTATATTAAGATCTTCATTTAAACAGTCTCTTATCTCTAGTTAGGAGATGACCTGGGCAGTACAGGAATAGCAAAACTGAAAACAACCACAAACCATAATTCAGAACACCAAAGACTCTACATTATTAACCTGGAACCAGACCAGCCAAAACTCTCCCCATCCTAAATCTCAGGGAACTTTTCAGAAGAGGGGGCATCAAGATTGTAAGAGCCTAAATATGGGGAAGACCAACGATATGCAAGGTACTCCACACAAGTTAGGGCTGCAGCAGCCAGGATTGGACTTTGCCTGACCTGCACAATGGCTAGCACAGATCACAGGGGAGAAGGCTTCAGGCAGTAGGATCCTTAGAGGCAAGGGATTAAATAGTCATAATAGAGTTCCCATACTAATGGGGAGCCCACGAAGGGGCCCCAGGTTATGCCACTGAGTCCTGAACCCTCACTAGGGTGGAGGACTCAGAAGGAGGTTCTGGTTCCCACATAAAAGGATGCTCCAGGGGATGGGAGGGAGGAAGGGGGAGGCACTGGGGGAGGGGAGGTAAAAGGAAGGGGGAAGACCAGAGAGTGCATGGGGGATGATGAGGGAGGGAGAGGGGGAGAGGGAGGACAGGGGAGGTACCTATTGAGCTTGTATGATTAGGAAAAAAATAAAATGTAGAAGAAAAGCTTAAAAATGTTCTGTACATACACAGACTTTTTCTTATCATTATTCCCTAAACAATACAGTATAAAATTATTTACTTGGCATTTATACTACATTTTGTGTTATTAGTTCAAGAAGTTATCAATTTCAAGAAGTTGGTAGGATGCTTGCCTAGAATGCACAAAACCCTAAGTTTATTCCCCAGCACCCCAGAGTGCCATGGGCATGGTAGAAAAGGAAGAGAAATTTAAGACTATCCCTAGCTACAAAGTGAATTGAAGGCCACAGCATGAGACACATAAGGTCCTGTCTCAAAAATAGGTATACAAGAGGACATGCATAGACTTCATGTAAGTACTATGCCTTTATCTGTGGCACTACCAATTCAGGGAGGCCTTAGCCCAGCTCCCAGCTACGGACAAGCCTGGGCATGTACAGACATGTCCCAACAGAGGACTGTGCAGGCGGAGGGATGAACAACCAATGGGAAGCGGCCGTCTAACCTGCACCTGCAATGAACATCTAGTAAACAGTTAAATGACTGGTGGCTGTCCCCGCTGAGGAGGGATGGCGACCCCTGATTGGACCCTGACCTTATATAAGCCCAAAACACTCTTAATGACTTTGAATCTGCGGCATGTCGTCCACTGCTGCTTCTCACCTGATTCCCGGGATCTGGTGGTGACCCCGGCACCGGCTTGCCCATTCACATCGAGGCCCTCTCCCCCCACCCCCCACGGCTGGCCCAGAGGGGGATACAGCAACATTTATCTATAAGAGACTTGATTTTGATAATCTTAGGAGTCCTAAAATCCAGACCCTGTAGTCATCAAGTTACATCTGTGACCCACAGTAACGAGACTAGAAATAGTGCCCAGAGGTGAATGCTTACACTTCATTTCTCCTTTCTTATTCCCTGCTTTAACAGATGTGAATCAAATTGTGTGATCGACACTGAAGGCAGGACCACTTCTCCAGCATGGTAGGAGGCTGGGTTCAATGCCAGCATGGGGCATATGTGACTGAAACAATGAAAACACAGAAAGAGGGTCTGGAAAGATGGCTCAGGGGTTAAGACTGTCTCTAAAGCAGAAGTACCTAAATTCGGACTCCAGATCCCACATAAAAACACTAGGCAGAAATGGTAGTGGCCTGCACCTCCCATCATGGAAAGCACAGTGTGATAGTTAATCAATTTGACACACCTAGTATTAACTAAGATCCACTGAGACCACCCTAAGAGATTATCTGGATAATACAAGACCAGCCCTAGATCCCATCAGGACCTCCATAGAGCTCATAGGTCCCAGTAGTGGACCGTATAAAAGGGAACCACAGAAGAGAAGAGATGCTCTGTAGCTGTGCTGCGCTGTTTCTACGCTTCTTGGAGCCTCTAGCCCTCCAACTCTCCAAGTCTTCAACAAGACTAAAGAGTATTTAGGAATCCTCCAGCCTTCAGCCACCACTGGACTACTGGACTGAGCAGCTTCTGGCAGCCATCGTTGCACTACTCAGCCATATCTATAAGCCAACTCAATACATTCCCTATTTATATATTCATTTGGTTAAGTCTGTAATAACCTGACTAATATACTGAGTGAAGCAAAAAGGAAGTAGATGCAATCCAAGATGATTCCTGAAGTCATCCTTGGATCCCCCCCACAGATACACACACAGTGCCCTCAGATACACACACACACACACACACATACACACATACACGAAATAATAAAAAATAAATAAAAAAGAAAGAATAAAACTTTAAATAATGCCCACTTCACTGAAATAACACTTTGAACATATGCTGTGTGGCATTATCTGCTGTGCAAATAGCCACCATCCCAGTCTGAGACCATTAGGTGGCACCTGTTAACTGCTGATGTCCCCTCAGAGAAGAGGGATGGCGAAGAGGCATTGGATCCTCACGTGGGATTCTGGCCTCTGTCGGAGCACCTCTCAGGCATTAGTATTTGATTGTACACTCAGGACCTTGAGGTCTGGCAGGTGTACTTGGGTATATAAGCAGAGGAAAATTAATTTAAGGGAGATTCCATCTATGCAGTCAAGCCAAAGGATAGGTATTTTGACAATTTAGCTACCTTTAAATTATCCCTATTCCTGTGAGTAACCGTCACTCCTACCCCTGTAAGTAATCAGTAAACTCGTTGGTTCGTCAAGTTGGACTTTTATATAATTGTTGCTTTAGTCTGTCTCCAAAATCCTGTCTTGTGTGGATAGATTGTTGTAAGGCACCTCCCCAGAATAAGTATTCACATGTAGGTTTTCTATTGAGACAAGTATTAATAAAATATTTTTAATATTTGTATTTATTCAATTAATTTTTATATTTAATCTTATATTTAATGTAAACATAAATTAATATATTATATAATTTATATATTAAATAAATTATATATTATATAATAAATATATAAATATATAAATTATATTTAATTTTAACTATTCGTTTAATATTTTAATCTTAATATTTAATATTAATAAAATAATTTTTGTGGGCTGTAGGTTAAGACTCTACCTCAGGAGCAGAAGGTCCTGAGTTCAGATCCCAGGCCCCACGTAAAAAAGGACAGACAGAAAAGACGGTGGCCATCAGGGAAATGAAAATCAAAACTTCCCTGAGATATCATCTCACCCCGGTAAGAATGGCAAAAATCCACAATACAAACAACACCAAATGCTGGAGAGGATGTGGAGAGAGGGGAACTCTTCTACATTGCTGGTGGGAATGCAGGCTCATACAGCCACTCTGGCAAGCCGTCTGGAGATTCTTAAAGAAATTGAAGATTGAAATGCCATATGACCCTGCTATTCCACTTTTGGGAATAACCCTCCATACAGCAGAGGTTCACCTTGATAGCACAAGCACGACCATGTTCATAGCAGCACTGTTTACAATAGCAAAGTCATGGAATCAACCCAAATTTCCAACAGTTGACGAGTGGATAAGGAAACTGTGGTACATCTATACAATGGAGTACTACTCAGCCATCAAAAATGATGAATTACTGGAATTTGCCGGGAAATGGATGTCATTAGAAACAATTATATTAAGTGAAGTATCCCAGACCCAGAAAATTAAGTACCGTATGTATTCCCTAATAGGTGGCTCCTAGTACCAAACCCACCCAGCCCACCTAGAGACACTCAAAGAAAAATCTCTGTAATACCTACAGTAATTGCAAGGATTATGAATAAGAGGGATGGGGTAGGGGTGCCACACCAGAAACAAGGAGAGAGGGGACCATGTTACAGCAGAGAAAATAGGCCTCCATCAAGGACTCAAATAAGTAATGAGATATCTGATTAAGTTCACAGACTTTTGTTCCTGATCATTTACTACTGAGGGGGTATGATCTCACTAGAAGAGGAGGGCATATAGTCTGGCAGATTAAAAAGTAGCCATTTTGCAAATGGGTGATAGACCTGTCCCTCACTGTGGTTTCCTACTTTTAATACATCTACCTTTGAATGTGCTCTTATCACAAGACTCTAGTTTAACAGCTTTTTGTCTCTGGCCAGGGGGTAACATACAATGCCCACCAGGATGGAGTAAAGGGCATTGCAGGAGCAGCAAAACTGCAAAAGAAAATCAACAAACCACAATCCAGAACTTCAGAGACTCTATATCAACCACATAGAACTAGGCCAGCCTAATCTCTCCCCATCCTGAAGCTCAGGGACATTTGCGGAAGAGGGGGCGGTAAGAGTCTAAGAGCAAAAGGATGGGAGGAGCAATGATTTGCAAGATACTCCACACAAGTTAGGGCCGAAGCAATCATAATTGGACTTTGCATGCCCTGAGCAATGTCCAACACACTATTGACCTCACAAAATCTAGCATCTGCTAAAGGCACCAAGATCCTTGGAGGCAAGGGATTGGCATCCACAGCACGGGAAAGGGTTCAAGGAATGGCCACTGGGTCCTTGTAGGTCATCGGAGAGGAGGGCTCAGAGGAGAATCAGGCATGCACAAGAAAGGACTCTCTGGGAATTGGGGCGGGAGGCACTGGGGGATGGGGAGGGAGGGGTGAGGGGAGGGGGAGCAAGGGGCTCGGGGGGAGGAGGAAGGAGGGAGGGAACTGGTGTACCTATTAAGTTTGTATGAGCTGACATAATAATAAAAAATGTAAAAAAAAAAAAAAAGACAGTGGCCTGCACTTCGGGTCCTAGTGGGTGGAGCCTGGAAAATTCCAGAGCTAAACAAGGAGGTAGAAGCAATCCAGGTCCTCCACAGGAACACAGACACTCTGATCACACACACACACTGATCACACACACACTGCACACACACAGAGGCAAAATAAAGTTTTGAAAAATAAAATACTTGTGCCTTGACATATTCCAGAACAAAGTTTATCAGCAACGAGTTTACGGCCCCAAGTCATATGCTGATATAAAACGTGTTCTTTACAAAGGTCTGGAATGTTCCACCATTCTAATTCCTGAGCCTTAAGGTTAGGCCTAACTAGGCTGAAGCCCAGTTCTACGGAAGTCTTTTAAACTGTGTGATTAGTTTTTCAATCCAGTAGATCTAAAACCACCTAGGAGGCAATTCTGGGCGGGGCGGGGTTTCACAGATTGGCTCTGGGCGTGAGGGTCCACCCTAGTGTGGGCGGAGCCACTCCACAAGAGCCAATAGAGCTGAACCACCTAGGAGGCAATTGTGGGCGGGGGGACTTCACGGATTGGATCTGGGCGTGAGGGTCCACCCTAGTGTGGGCGGAGCCACTCCGCGCCAGGGAATAAAAAGAAGCCGGGTTCCATCTGCTCGCCTTCCTGGCAGGTTCCTGGACTCACGCGCGGTTCCTGTCACCAGAAAGCTCCTGTGACCCCCGAAGCGTCTTGCCACCCACTTGGCCCCAAGGCTCGCCCGCTGACTGACTCCAGCGCCGGAGAACCGTGGACACAGAGGTGGGAACAGACCCCGAGCGGAGGAAGCCCACAGCCTTCGAGACCACAAAGCGGGAACTAAGCCAGGCCCTACTCTGCTGGTTCGGTCAAAATGAAGCAGCAGGTCCAAGGGCCCCAGGCAGCAGACGGCTGCAGAGCCAGCTCAGGAGACGCCGCGGCGCTTAGCATTGCCGAGACCCCGGACCTTGTGGCAGTGCGGGGGTTCAGATCCGCGGAAGCTCGTGCTATGACGGCGGCGCGGGAACCCGAGCAGAAGCGGGCTCGCTCTGATCACGGAACTGCGGCAACGAGCTGCTCTGAGAACGAGGAAGATGAGGATTATGCGCCCTACGTGCCAGTGCGCCAGCGCCGCCAGCTGCTGTTGCAGAAGCTGCTGGAGCGCACACGCGGGCGAGCTGCGACAGAATCGCTCCCGGATGAGGACGACATCTCACTGGGCCCTCAGTCCAAGGTCAGCCTTCTGGATCAGCACCTGCGACTCAAAGAGAAGGCTGAAGTGGGCAAGGAGTCTGCCAAGGAGAAGCAGCTGAAGGAAGAGGAGAAGATTCTGGAGAGTGTCGCCGAGTGCAGAGCCTTGATGTCCGTGAAGGAAATGGCCAAAGGCATCACCTACAACACTCCCATCAAAACCAGTTGGACTCCCCCACGGTACATTCTGAGCATGTCTGAAGCGCGGCATGAGCGAGTTCGGAAAAAATACCACATCCTGGTGGAGGGAGATGGCATCCCACCCCCCATCAAGAGCTTCAGGGAAATGAAGTTCCCTGCAGCCATCCTTCGAGGCCTGAAAAAGCAAGCCATTCCCCACCCAACGCCCATCCAGATCCAGGGCATCCCCACCGTCCTGTCTGGTCGGGATATGATCGGCATTGCCTTCACTGGATCAGGGAAGACGCTGGTATTTACACTCCCGCTCATCATGTTCTGCCTGGAACAAGAGAAGCGCTTGCCTTTCTCCCCCCGGGAAGGGCCCTATGGATGGGCTCGTCATCTGTCCCTCACGAGAGCTAGCGCGGCAGACCCATGGCGTCCTGGAATATTACTGCCGTTTCCTGAAGGAAGACCGCCTACCCCTCCTGCGCTGTGCTCTCTGCATCGGAGGCATGTCACTCAAAGAGCAAATGGAGACCATCCGACGTGGTGTGCACATGATGGTGGCCACCCCGGGACGTCTTATGGATTTGCTACACAAGAAAATGGTCAACCTAGACATTTGTCGTTACCTGGCCCTGGATGAAGCCGACCGCATGATTGACCTGGGTTTTGAAGGTGACATCCGCACCATCTTTTCCTACTTCAAGGGTCAGAGGCAGACTGTACTCTTCAGTGCCACCATGCCAAAGAAGATACAGAATTTTGCCAAGAGTGCCCTGGTTAAAGCCTGTTACAGTCAACGTGGGCCGCGCAGGAGCCGCCAGCCTGGACGTCATTCAGGAAGTAGAATACGTGAAGGAGGAAGCCAAGATGGTGTACTTGCTCCACTGCCTGCAAAAGACAGCCCCGCCTGTGCTCATCTTTGCGGCAAAGAAAGCAGATGTGGATGCCATCCATGAGTACCTTCTACTCAAAGGGGTTGAAGCTGTGGCCATTCATGGGGGCAGAAACCAGGAAGAACGAACCAAGGCCATTGAAGCATTCCGGAAGAACAAAAAGGATGTCCTAGTAGCCACCGATGTGGCCTCCAAGGGTCTGGACTTCCCTGATATCCAGCATGTCATTAATTATGATATGCCTGAAGAAATTGAGAATTATGTGCATAGAATTGGCCGCACTGGGCGCTCAGGTAACACAGGCATTGCCACCACCCTCATCAACAAGACCTGTGAGGAGTCAGTACTCCTGGATCTTAAGGCCTTGCTGCTGGAAGCCAAGCAGAAGGTGCCCCCGGTGCTGCAGGAGCTGCAGTGGAGGGATGAGTCCATGCTACTCATCGAAGGAGAGCCAGGCTGCACCTTCTGTGGAGGCCTGGGACATCGCATCACTGACTGCCCCAAACTGGAAGCCACCCAGATCAAGCAGGTCAATATGAACCGCAAGGACTGCCTATCCCACAGTTTCATGGACTTCTGAACCATCTGCTTTCTTCTCTTGGAGGCCTTTGTCCCTGGACTCCAATCATGTGCACTCTACCTTGGACTTTCCCCATAAGTACTGTTTTTGTTCTCTTTCTCCCTAACTGCCAGTTAATCCCAAGTCCCTCGCGATGTTAATCTTGTCAACAGATTGACTGTTAATAAAGCACTGTGGAAATACCTCTGAACATTACTGTCAAGTTTCTAAGAGGGTGTTAAGTGAGGTGGGAAGACCCATCCTAACTATAGATGAGATAACCCATAGGTTAGGATACTGGACTGAGAAAGACATAGTATGCCGACTACAATCGACTCTATACTTTCTGATTGCTTAAGCAATGTACTTAACTGCCTCACCCACTTCTGTACCTACGAACCTGCCTTGAACTCTACCCTCAAAGTATGAGCCAAATCAACCTTTCCTTAAGTCCATTCTGTCAGTTACTTTGTCACATCAATAGCAGTAGCTAACATGCCATCAATATTCAGGAAGTGAACCATCTTTTGTAACCATCCACAGGAAGTGCTATTATTAAAAAGGAACTTCATTTCCTCATGTGTACCAGTTACTCTTTTCTGTTGCTGTGGTAGAACACCTGAAGTCAAGCAACTTGAAGGAGAAAGGGAGATTTATTCAGTCTCCAGTTCCAGAAGGAAGATCTAGTTTTTTCATGGCAGAAGCAGCAAGGCTGGTGGCAGAAGTTGGAAGAGGCCTAGGTCACATCCGTCCAGAAGACTGAACACTGCAAGATAGTCAGTTGCTAGAGCAGACTTCCGGGAAGTAGGGTGGGACTAATCTACTTCAAGGCCCAATCCCTGTGACTACCTTCCTCCAACAAGGCTCCTAAAACATGTGACACCATATTTCCAGGAAGGGTCAACCCTCCAAATTGAGACAAGAGCTCTGATTAGACTTTAGCACAAGTCTACATTATAAAAATGACCTCAGACTTGTTCTACTTCCCAGCTTGCATTTCCTCACCCTCGATAGCGTTCTACATGATCATTAATTGACATCTAAGAGCTGCAGTGGATGGATCCCTTGTGCAGCTTAAAATAAGTAGAAAACTTACTTCCATTGTGCTGAGCACAAGGATGGTTATTATCCTTATCTCCAAACTCCAGCCTCAAAACAAAAAGCTTCAAAAATCAGTCTTTCCCTTTACCAGCCTCATGACTATGGCTGAACCTTTGACCTCTAGTTTGGGAGGTGGAAGGAGGAGAAACTGTTAAACTGTGGAACTACTTTTCAGTCACTTTTTGCCAGTGCTGTAAACAGCTATTTCTCTTGAACCTGTTAGCTATAAATGAAGGCTGAAAGCAAACGCATTAAGAATGATTTTTGAACTCTTTTGACATGCAACTACAGATACTCCACCAAACAGCCATTTTTTTTCACATATTACTGTTCCACTGACTGATCTCACTGAAGATCTGGAGCAAACCTTGGCACTTTCCTGTCTTGAGATTTCTTCCAGACAAATCAGTCAATTATTTTTTAATTCAGCCTGACCCAAGTTGCATAGATTCTTTGACAAAACATACCAGGAACTAGGCTAGAGACCATTCATGTTGTCAGTGCTTCACCTCTGAAACTGTCTCTACTCATGGCAGGAGGCGGGGTGGAAGTAGAGGGACAAGGGTTGTAGCTACTTTCAACTAATCCCTGCTCCTGCAAGTAACCTTTACCCCTACTCCTGTAAGTAACCCTAATAGAATCATTGGTTTGTCAAGGGGAACTTGATACAATCATTACTTAGGTCTGTTGTGGAACTTCTATCTGGAGTAGACGGATTATTAAGTGGTGTCTCCCCAGCAGAAGTACTCAAACGACATTTTTTTTCTTTCTATTAAATTTCAATACCTGGGGTTTCTCAAAGTGTGACATATCTTCCATTGAGTGTGATCTTAGTGTTTAAAGCTATCAAACACATGCTACAGATGTATTCAAACTGCTCAATCCTAAATACCAAGCAACTGCTCCACCTGTGTTCATTAAGGAATAACCTAGTCCAAAGCTGAAAGGAAAATTGACATGATGACTAGTTGGATGGTTCTCATGACAGAAAAGTGTGTGTGTGTGTGTGTGTGTGTGTGTGTGTGTGTTTGTATCTATGTAGGCTTGCCCTGAAGTCACTATGCCATTCAAGTGACATGTAGGTAATTAGGTTATGAGGTCCTGCCTTCATAAATAGACTATTGGCATTATTTCAGCAATGAGTTCCTGATAAAAATATGAGTTACGCATACACATACTCACCACACAATACGCACACCACACATACACACGCACATACCACAAACATACACCCTTATTTGAATATATATATATTTATCTTTATGATACTTTTCATGTTATAACACAGCAAGAAGGCCCTCATCATACAAGCCTTCTGAGGTTGAACTTACCAGCTTTTAAAAATCTAAGCCAAATAAATGCTATCTGTGATATTTTACATAGTAGCATAAAACAGATGAAACCATAATAATGGTACCATGAGTAAGGTTGTTGATATAGCAAATGCCTGAAAATTAGGAAGTGCTTTCACACTGAGCAATGGGTAGAAGCCAAGAAGATTTGGTAAAAAAGTGAAGAAAACGTCTAGACTGCCAAGAACCGAGTGTTAAGAGTAAATCTGGTGAGGACTGTGAAGAAAATTACTATGGGCACAAGTCTGGATCTTCCTGAAATTGAGTAAAATAATACTCATCAACCTCAAACCCAAATACATAACTTTTATGCTGTTACCTTCTACCCCTTAACAATTCCTTTACCTTTCAAAAGTTAAGTGTAGAGTCCTTTCTGAGACTGAGGCAATCTTTTAACTGTGAGCCCATATAACATCAGAAAGCAATCCATATACTTTCGACATATGGCACAGAACAAACATTTCAATTCCAAAGGGGAACATAGCATGGAATAATCAGAAGAAAGCAAGGCTAACACCTAGCAAGAAAATGCAAAATCCTCCAGCTCCATGTCCAGCATTTGGGGCTTATGATGGAATCATCCAAGTTCCAAAATCCCACACTCCAGCTCTGCTACCTGAAGCAAAGCTAACCTCTCTCTTGAGCTAACTATACTCTATACATACAGTTTTCCTTGGTGGATGGTTCTTGGTCTTGGTGTTTCCCATATCATGGAATCTCAACTGAAACTTAGCCTTCACCATCACAACTTCACATAGTAGCCTCTTAGGGTCTCCTTGCAGAGATTCCAACCCTGCCATACATTGCCCCAGCCTCAGTGGCTTTCTGGAACTGTGGTGCAAGACTCCATGACCCCCTTAATCTTGCATCTGCTATTTCTACAAAATAAATACCACATGGGTAACACTTCCAGGTCCAATTACCAATTCAAAACAGAACCTGGTCCCTTTGGACCATAGTTACATCAACCTCTCTGTGCCTTTCAGACTGACCCTGGGGAAACAGTTCCCCAGGTAATTGTTTTCCAGAAGGGAAAATACAAAATCCTGAAGTTCCATGTGTACCATCTGGGGCTCATGATAGAATCATTGGGGTCCCAGGCTCCACCATTCGGTTGCATCTCAGTGCAGGTTCTTTCCTTTCAAGTAAATTTCTATCTTCATAAGTTGTAGCCTTGATCCGTGGGTTTGCCCTTAGAACACCTGCCCAGTGCAGAGCATGAGATTTCTCTTAAACAATTATAGCTCCTTTTCTACTATCAGCCTTGGCTGCAACTTTAAGCTCACACACTTCTCCTCATTAAAGTTTTTGGTGGTGTTGCTCCACATGATGCTGTCCTCTCTATAAATCTGAACAAGAGCAGTAAGCAACAGCCAAATAGCAGTCTGAATGCTATGCTGTCTTGAAATTTAAAAGTCCACTACTTTTAAACTTTTAAACATAAGTTCTTGGGGCATGGCAAGAATGCAGCTAGACTAGTTGCCAGAATATCACATAAATGGTCCCTAGTCTGGCTTCTGATAAAGTCCTACTCCCCAGACTACTACTGTCCACATATTTCTCAGCATTTCTGTCTCTGAGGCTTCCACCATAATGCCCACTAAACTCTGCTTATAGTATTTAATGTATTTTCCAGGCCAAAGTTCCAAACTTTTCCATATTTCTCCTGAAATCCAGTTCCAAAGGCCTAATCTTTAGTCCCGAAACCACATGGTTAGATTTATCACAGCAATGGTCCTACTTCTTGGTACCAATTTTCCGAATTGGTTAATTTTTCTGTTGCTGGGATAAAATATCTATCACAAGCAACTTTAGGGTGAAAAAAAAGGAGCTTATTTGAGCTCACAGTTGGAGATAGAGAAGTCATGACAGCAAGTGTTTGAAGTGGTTGATTAAACTGTGTCTGTAGTCAGAAAGCAGATAGCAATGAATGCTAACACTCAGCTTGCTTTCTCCATTTTATTCAGTCTAGAACCCTATCCCATGGAATGGTCTGCCCATATTTAGGGTAGGTCTTTCTACGTCAATGAGCTTATTCTAAATAAACCCTCCCAAGCATGCCCAGAGGCTAACCTAATATTGATAATCTCTCACAGGTCTGCATCCTACATGATTGCAGATATTGTTGATAATCAATATTAAGCATCATACACAATATTAAGCATCACACAACAAATTCATTTCAAAATGGCAAAGAACTTGTGTCAACTGTGTCTATGTCCAAGGGACGAACTTAAGACTGACAAACTGGAATATTTGGAGGATAAATTTCTAAGCAAAATAGTGAGAGAGCTGACTGATTACTTTTAATTACTTATACTAAGAAACAAGAAGAAAAATAACTTAAAGACTGAATTTAAAATCACAAGGGAAGTAAACTGTAAAGATTCAGAATATTTACAGTCTGTGCAAAAAACAAAAAATGCATACTAGGCTTCAGGCAAGAGAGCCTTTGATAAAGAGATTTAGCTTTCAGAGAAGGAAGCCAGGTTCAGGTCATAGAGACAGTGGGCGAATAAGCCTAAAGGCATTTCGGAGATATCGAAACCAAGATAGGACCATCAAGACCAAGTTTCCTGAAGTGAGCTAAATCAAATCGGTTTCTGTCATGAATTAATCTATGACAGTCTCTCTCTCTCTCTCTTTCTCTCTCTCTCTTGCATGTGCGGAGATGCCGGTATGTGGGGGAGAGGGGGAGACTGTGTGATGGTGTGTGTGTGTGTGTGTGTGTGTGTGTGTGTGTGTGTGTGTGTGTACAGATGAGGGCACTGTGTGTCTGTAGTGACCCAAGGGTAACTTTGAAAATCATCCTGGATTGCTCTTCTTTTTATCACTTTATTCTGGGATTTCTCAGGCTCTGTCTTTCAGGGCAGAACAGCCGCCCACTATTTCCACCTGGTGTTTTTACATTGCATCTAGAATCCAAACTCAGGTCTTTCTGCTTGCAAGACAGAGGCTTAACCTCTGAGCCATGTCTTCAGCCCTGTGATATTCTTTTTTAGCAACATAAAATCTAAAATGAGGCTGTCCCAGCTATAAACTTACAAATTTTGAGGAGTAATATTTCCCTGATATTCTGAACCTTCCCAAAACATTTCTCCAATTTTGAAAGAATCATTTCATTATCATAATAGCTATCAAAAACTCAAACAGATTTCAAGATTTTTTTTAAATTTTAGTGTGTGTGTGTGTGTGTGTGTGTGTGTGTGTGTATGTGAGTGTGTGTGTGTGTGTGTCTGAGGGCATTGTGTGTGTCTATGGAGACCCAAGGGTGACTTTGGGAATCACCCCGGATTGTGCTACCTTCTCTTTGCTTTGAAGTTTCCCAGGGTCAGAAGTACAGGCCACTGACATTTTCCTCTGGCATTTTTGCATGGGTCCTGAGATCTGAACTCATGACTTTCTGCTTGCAAGAGTCTTAACTCATGAACCAATCTTTCCAGGCCCCAGACTTCATATTTTAAATTTACATTGTAATTTCTAATAATACTAATATTTTACTTAAATGTAAAATAATACATCTGCCCTTATCTGAAACTATGCATCCACATATATGCACAACCCAATACACATACACATGAAAATGGAAAAATAAGAAATAAAAAATTCTAAAGACAAAATGAATGAGCTAGGTGAGTAGTAGAGCTGGAAACGGCTCTGCTACTATGATGTCAAATGTGTTAGGGGTAGTTCAGGGTGTTGCTAGGGCAGCCAGGGAGTAGAGTTAAACGAATACCAGGTGCCTGATGAACATTTTGGTTACTAATCTAAGAGACCTAAAAAAGAGAATCTAAAAAAACAGGTTGTCTGTTCCACATGTGGTTATTGTTCAGGTAATATGATTTGCTCTGGGGTTGAAATGGAGAAGTCCTGCAAAATGGTGTGGCTATAGCTAATATCTGCCCCACCCCATCCCACCACCAACCAAAAAAAAAAGGTAAAATAAAAACAAGACACATAACAAACTTGTCTAAGAATTGGTCTTAGAGTCCTTTATCCTGCAAATTCATATTAAAAAACTTTAAATTATGAACTCTGTCTTTAATTAATAGGCCGTGGTCACCACCCTGTAATATATATTGTGCTGAAGTTGCTTTCTGCACTTTAAGAAGAGATCAACTAGTTGAGAGCAACAAGGACAATGAAAACAGTTCGAAGAGTAATTAGTCTCCTCACTGTACTCGGCCTCTGTAGAAAATAAAATCTCTTCCCTAGCATGATATCTGCTACAAACACTCCTAACACCATATTTCAGGCATTCGTATTTGTCCCCTCCTGGTATCACCTATCAGGATTCCTAAAGGGAAAGCACTTTTCCCATCAACACAGAGTTTAACTAAATGAAATTTAAAGAAGGTCATGGGGGCCAAATAGAGGCTCAGGAATTAAGCCTCTGCCTCTACCTTAAAAGCTGCAGGTCATGAGTTCGGATCCTGGATCCCACATAGAAATGCCAGATGGAAATGATGATAGCAACACCAGCGCAAAGCGAAGAGGAGGTGCTTGATGAACATTTTGGTTACTAATCTAAGACATCTAAAAAAGATTTCTGAAATTATCCTTTGGCCTCCATGGGCACACACAGTGCCCTTTGATATATACACACACACACACACACACACACACACACACACACACACACACAGGGTGTGTGTGTGTGTGTGTGTGCAAAAATAAAAACAAAATTTAAAAAGGTCATGGATTTAAGGATCCTCCAATTTCTTAGCAAGCCTCCTATGCTTGAATTATTACACCTCCCCACTTCCTCGCTCACAAACCTACTATATAACCAAAGATGATCTTGAACTTCTGATCCTTTTTCCTCCATCTTCTGTGTGCTGAGGTTATGCAGGTGTACCACCAAACCAGGCTATGCAAAGCTGGGGATCAAATCCAGGGTTTTACTCATGTTAGGCTAGCATTCTACCAAGTGAGCTACATCTCTAGTCTTCATATTGATATTCTTAATATTTATTTGTATTTTTAACTATCTATTTAGTGTGTGTGTGTGTGTGTGTGTGTGTGTGTGTGTGTGTGTGTCTCAGAGGGTACTGTGTGTCCCTGTGAAGGACCAAGGGTGACTTCAAGAATCATCCCTGATTGTTTCTATCTCCTTCTTGCTTTGTTCTGGGATTTCCCAGGCTCTGCCCACCAGTACCAGAAGTGCAGGCTGCCACCATTTCCTCCTGGTATTTTTACATGGGACCTAGGATCAGAACTCAGTACCTTCTGCTTTTAAGGCAGAGTCTTAACCCCTGAGCCATCTCTCCAGCTCATGTATTGCTATTCTTAATGAAACCTTTGGGCTTTGCTTTGTTTTAAATCCATTAGATATCATCCTTTCCAGAAGTCTAAGGATACTTTGGGTCAAACCTTAACATAAATGTAATAAAAACTGGGACCGTGTCTTTTGCCACCTAATAAGCAGGGGAAGAATAACTTCTTCCCTGGGCTTCCAGTTATGGAACCCCTGGATCTCATGGGGCTACAGAAGCACACTCAAGGTCCCTAAGTCCTCTGTGAGTTTTCTGTTTTGGTTTTCATCAATAAAGTGACATACAATAGCACATACTACATAGACGACGTCTTATAATTATTGTGCTTATTAATTTCAATTGTCAGTCTGCTTGGATTAATAAAATCCTAGGCCATTAATGAGGCACACCTTTGGGTGTATCTGTGAGAGCATTTCCAGAGAGAGTTGAGTCAAGAAGGAAGAACACCCACCCCTGTACGTTGGCAGAACTATCCTATGATCCGGGGTCCTAGACTGAATTAAAAGGCAAAAGGAAGATGGAGAGATGGTTTAGTAGTTAAAGGTGCTTGTACACAACCCAGTGATCAGAATTCACACCCAGAGCCCTCATGGTGGAAGGAAAGAACCAACGTCCTTGCCTTCTGACCTCCACACTGCTCCATAACAAATATTTTTTCTCTCTTCTCTTTTCTCCCTTTCCCCATCCCTCTCTTTCCTCTCCTTTCTTTCTCTCAAATAAATAAGTTTTTTTTTTTTAATCAAAAGGGAGAAAACTAGCTAAGGGCCAGTATTCCCATTTCTCTGCTTCCTGTTGCTGCTCCCATCTAACCAACTGCTGCACACTCTTGCTGCTATGCCTTCCCCATCATGAAGGCATTTGGGGATTGTGGCCCCTTGATCTGTAAGCTAAAATTAACCTTTCATTCCTCAAGTTGCTTCTTGTCAGGTATTTTGCCACTGTGATAAGAAAAGCAATAATAGAATTGTGTCTTGTCACATTTAAACTTACAACTTAGGTAATGCTAAACAGTGGTTGCTTATTTAAAGTACATAAAACCTTTTTCTGAGATGAGAATTCTCCAGTTGAGCATACCAGTTGAGGAGAATGCTAATATAACTCTGAATCTAAAGAACTTAAAGGTACAGGAAGAGTTCCTTGGAATCCGGAAGAACCTAGCCAATAAAAGTATTAAAAAGAGGGCTGGAGAGGTGGCTCAGGGGTTAAGCCTCTGCCTTGCAGGCAGAAGGTCCCGAGTTCTGATCCTAGACCCCACGTATAGACGCCGGGCGGAAGCAGGGGCGGCCTGCGTTTCTGGTCCTGGTAGGGTGGAGCCTGTGAATCCTGGGGCAGAGTAAACAAGAAGGTGGAGGCGTCCATGGTGGTTCCCGAATTCGTCCGTGGTTCTACACACACACACACACACATACATACACACGCACGCACACGCATACACGCACAATTGAATAAATAAAAAAATTTTTAAAAAGTATTAAAAAGAAATGACTGGCTTACATATGTATTAAATGAATCAAGGAGCACACAAGAAGTCTTACTGTTGACTGGAATATCTGTTAGCTCCTTGCATGCTTCTGTGGACTTTCCTTTATTAATTGTTAGTGTGTGTGTGTGTGTGTGTGTGTGTGTGTGTGTGTGTGTGTTATGCATGTGTGTGAGAGAACAGGAATGAGTTTGCATTGCACCCATGTGCAGATTAAAAACCAACTTTTTGAAGTTGGTTCTCTCTTTCCACATTGTTGCATTGGTCACTCTGCTGACTCCAGACTAGCTATCTTCAGGCTCCCTTGGGATTCTCCACAGGAGTACTATCATTTCTGATGTGAGTCACTACATACAGCTTTTTGTAGGTTCTAGGAATGGAACTCAAGTGGTGTTAACAGCAGAGCCATCTTGCTGTCCCCAATATGCTTTTTAAAGAGTGCTTCCTGAGGACAATATCTTTATGATCTCTCTCCTACCTGGGAACCACTGTGATGCAGGTTCCCCTGCCTCTTTTTTGCAGCAATTTTAAGCTACACTGATAAAGCAGATTCCTCCTGTATAACTCTTCGGGAGAGTGAGCACCATGTAAAGCTGGGAGCCCAGCACTAGATAAACATATGACCTCCATTCTATATAACTACAGCAGTCCTTGGCTTGATGGCCAAAGCTTGATTTGGTTCAGCTTTTGTGGCTTCATGATAATGAATTTGATAATCAACTTGTAAGATACTGAATTGTGGATCAGAATGCCAAGAACCATGTAGAGCATTTTTGTACATTTTTCTACTGACCAAAGCATCTTCAAAATATAGTAACTTGGGGCTGGAGAGATGGCTCAGGGGTTAAGTCACTGCCTCGAAACAGAAAGTCCTGAGTTCAAATCCCAGATCCCACATAAACTCCAGGTAGAAATGGTGGTGGCCTGTACTTCTGCCTGGAAGGTGGAGCCTGGGAAACTCCAGAGCAAAGCAAAGAAGAGGTAGAGCAATCCACAGTGATACCCAAAGTCACCCTTGGGCCCCCACAGGCAAACATAGTGCCCTCTAACTCACAAAGATGCACACACACACAGAGACGCACATGATAAGTAAAAATAAAATATATATATAGTAACTTGCCTTTCACTGTGTTAAAAGGATATAGTTCTTTCAATAGGCCAGGAGAAGCCTGGAATAGGAAAGGTACTCTGTGACTGAAAAGTGAGTGACCACTGTCCTGTGAGTCTCCCTAGACAAGCTATAAGTACACCCAAGTCAGCATTTGTGATGCTTAGTGTTGATTCTCAACCTGACACCTACCAGGCAGGTGTCCACGTCCACCTGAGAGAGATTCTATAGACTAAGGTTGGCCTTTGGGGGATGTCCGTGAGGGATTGTCTTGATTGTATAATTGATATGCGTGAGTAGGATCATTTCCTGAGCAGGCGGATAAAGGTAAAGAGAGCTAGCTAAACACAGGCAAGCAGCACATGAACTGATACGTTGCTCTCTACTCTTGCAGTGGATGCAATGTGCTTAGGTCTCTCAGCTCCTGCTACTGTGACTCCCCTGCTCTGATGGATGGTAAATTGGAACTGAAGCAAACCCTTTGCTTCTCCCTAAGTTGTTTTGTCAGGGATTTGGTTGTAGCAACTTATAATGAGTCTAGAACAGTATCTTTGGTCTCCCTATTCCTAACTCTACATGGCTTCTCTGTTTTCCTTCTTTAAATAGATACAATTATCAGTACTGTGTGACAGGTTCTATTCCTCTTAGTCATTTTCTGGTCATTCCTATGACTCTCATGATATAACCTCATCATCAACACATTTTTTGGTGGTGGTTTGTTTGTCATGTTTTGGATATCCTCACTTTGTATCCAATGTGACCTTGAACTTAGATTCTTGCTTCTGCCTCCCTAGTGCTGGGATTATAAGGGTGTACACCATCCCTTACCATTTTTTTTTCCTGATGGAGTTCTCTGCTATAGATGACTCATTATACATGATTCCATTCATCCTCTTGAATCAGAACAAATACCTGAGGGAGCCAGGTGTGCTGGCTGATATCTATAATTCCAGGACTCGGTAAGCTCAGGCAAGGAGGATCACTATGGTTTCTGAGGACAGTGTGACTGTGTAGTTAGTTCCAGGTCAGCCTAAGCTATAGATTAAGATCCTGTCTCAATGAATAAATAAATAAATAGAATCCCTTTTCACTAAAATGGCACAAAAATCTGCCCTTCCAATGCTGAAGCCAAAGCCAAGGCTTTGAAAGCCAAGAAAGCACTGCTGAAAAGTGTCCACAGGCCTCAAAAAAGATTCACACACATCACCCACCTTCTGGCCACCCAAATCCTACAACTTAGGAGGTAGCCCAAATACCCTGGAGAAACAAGCTTGACCACTATGCCATCAAGTTCTCCTTCACCACTGAGTCAGCCATGAAGAAGATAAATGACAACAAAACATTGCCTTCATTGTAAATGTCAAAGCTAACCAACACCAGGTCAAACAGGCTGTAAAGAAGCTGTATGACACTGATATGGCCAAAGTCAATATGCTAATCAGGCCTGATGAAGAGAAGAAAGCCTACATTCAACTGGCTCCTGATTATGATGCTTTAGAAGTTGCCAATAAATTTGAATCATCTAAACTTGAGTACAGCTGCTAATTTTAAATACATATCTTTTCCATGATAAAAAGAAGATAAGGCTTTGGGAGGGAAGGAAATGAACAATAAGTATGACTTTCATTTTCAAAGAATGTTCTCATTTCAAAATTCTAGAGCTCAAGGGGTGTCTCTGATAGGTCAACATGGAGGTCCACTGATAAAAGGACACTAACAAAAGGTACAGACTAAAGAAATGTAAGTTCTACTAGAGATGAGGGCCTTATAGCTGGGGAAACCATAATTTGACCTTAAGGAGGGAGAGTGTAGCAGTTACTTTTTCCGCTGCTGTGAGACATCAGTGAAACTCAAGAAACTTAAGAGAAAAAGGGAGATATATTCAGCTTATTGTTCCAAAGAGGAGACATAGTCTATTATGATGGAAAAGACATGCAGGGATGGCTAGCTGGCAGAAACTGAAGGCCGCCTAAGTCACATCCAACAAGGAAACCGAGAGACCTAGTAACTGAAGCTGGGTGGAGCTGATCAACTTCAAGACCCATCCTCTGTCGCATGCCTTCCTCCAGCAAAGCTCCATCTTCTAAAGGTGCCATGACCTTCGCAAATAACTAAAGATTCAAACACAAGAGCCTGTGGGGGGACAATTTATGTCTCAAACCATGACAGAAGCATTAGAATGGAAGAGATATTTTAAAGTCAGAGTCACCATGGACAGCATTGGGGGGTGGGGGAGTGGAGAGGAAGGTAGGATCTGAAGAGCCCTCAGCATAAAAGGGTTGTTTTTTTTTTTTTTTTACGTTTTATAGATTTCAGCGGTTGTTAAGGAGTTGTCCTGGAAGCAGAGCAGTAGGGTGTGGAGAGTAAAAGAATGTCAGTCATCTCTAAAGGTGGGTGTAAGGGGTCAAGGGTTTAGGGGAGATGAGTCCCAAGTGGCTGGTGTGGTTGATTCTGGGAATTTCCATATTCCAGCCAAGGTAAAGGAGTTTTCCAAAATGGCCTGGCTGTGGCTAACATTCTTGACCCTTCTTTGTAATCTCCTAATGCAAAAAGTCTGTTTGATCAACATAGATGCTATGTATATGTTTATATTATGATAAATCTTGGGTGTTAAATAGAAAACAAAATGATTGACTGCATAATGAAGAAATTCGTATGCATAAAATAAATCCACTTTTGCCCCTCTGAATCATTTGCTACCCTCAGACCAACCATTTTGAAGTACTATCTGTGTTTGGGTATATCTGGGTCTTCGAGTATGTGTGAGGTACTAGCATCCATCCCAGGCTGTCTGTGCCAAGCAAGGCTCCGCCTTCACTGTTTTCTTACCTCAGGGTCCTTCTTGGGACTCTGAGACAAAAGCTCCGCCCTGCTCTGAAAGGGCAAGTCTCCTCTGCCATCCACACCCTGTAGCAAATTCTCTTAGGGTTTGGCTAGTGATGATTGAACCATCACAATTACATGGGATCCTAACACAGCACCAATGATGACTTATATCTAAAATGTCTATATTCTTGTTTTTCTTTGTTTCCTACCCCAAACAAAGGACAAGTACTTGTATTACACCTGTGTAATTAAAGGGTATATTCATATGGCATACCTAAAGAAATACTTCATGGATGACTTGAAATGATTCCAGAATTCACTTACTTTTGTCTCTCAGCCTAATTAATCCTTTTTCCAAATTTTGATCATTATTTCAGCAGTCTTTTTTTTTTTTTCAGTAAGAGTTGACAAACACTGTCCATAGGGATGGAGCCAGTAGGAGAGCAAGAAAGCAGATGATTGATCCACAGACAGGTTTAATAGGTAGAAACACAGAGAGTTATACGTGAGAGAAGACTTAGAGGAAGGGACTTACGAGGATTGACTCACGTGATGATGAAGGCTGAGGAATCCTGTGGCATTTGTTTCTACTGTTTTTACTGTTTCATCTACAGTTTCTACTGTAGTATGGTTCAGTCCAAGTCCAAAGACCTTAGAACAAGGGAAGCTGTGCATATGATTCTCAGGCTGAGGCTGGAAACCTAAAACCATATGAATTCTAGAAATCAAAGGCCAGATGTAGGGACCAGCAAGATAGTTCACCAGGTAATTAGGCAGTTTTAGAGCAGCCATGCTGAGATGGATTTTTAGGGTCTTTAAAGGTAATCCCCGACTGCTGGGATACCCTAAACGAACATACCCTATTTAATCTGGAGGAACTGACTCTAATCCTTCACAGAGATGAAGTTGCCACTTTACCCCAATCCTCTGTTCATGAAAGGATATGGAGATTAGTTCACCATTGTAAATAAGCCCTACCATGAGGTCGGGCACAAATCAACTGGATTGGGCGCCAATATGAAAAGAACAATGAGATGTAGAAGACCAAAAGCTCCAATTAGGTTTGTAGAAACTGGGGCATAATCCTGACCTGGCAGCCATCTTTGGCTCCCTTGCCACTCATGGGATTCCACCTCTGGAATCTTTGAGTTCCTATCTGATTTTTCTCTCACTCCTCATGGATTCCATGCCTGGAATCTGTGAGTTTTCCAGGACTCTCTTACCCCTCATGGATTCATGTTCACAAATTCCACGAGTTCTATTCTTTCTCTCCTCTAATAAACTCTGCCTTAATTCTCTACATGTGTTCTAGTTTCAATCTTCAACTCCCAAACACAAGAACCTAGATATATAAAGACCCCCAGAGGTAACTTCATAACAATAAGACACCTACTTATAAACTTGACAACCTGAGTTTTATTCCTGGAAGCCCACATGGTAGAGGAAGAGAATTGACTTCCAAAAGTTGCTTTCTGATCTCTTTCTCTACCTATATTCATATGCCTTCTCTCTGTCTCTATCTCTGTCTCTGTCTCTGTCTCTCTCAAATAAATACATACCAAAGGCCAAGTGTCTAAGACAGAATGGCTTTCAGCTCTCAGAGATAGGTAGATTGACACACTTGCCTTTTTTCTGTTTTTTATTCTTTCCCTCTCTGACCAATTAGACAGTGTTGTAGGGATTCAACTAGACTTCCAGCTTCCCCAGTAATGCTAAAATCTCAGTCTTCACCCTAAATTAGTGACAGAGTGATAGCAGTTGAAGACTCCTACAGGAGAGGAAGTCATTGTCTTCAGTGGTGTAACTACTGGTACCTGATCCAATGGATAGTTTCATACCTGTGCCTATATGAGCAACCCTGATTGTGTGAAGTGGGTCACAAAACAAAAGCAAAACAAGACACATTACTCGATCACATCCCCGGGGAATCCGATGGAGATAGGAGGCGTCTGCCTTGCCCTTCCAAAAGCTGTCTCTCAGCCTTCACATTACCTCTTTTCTCTGTCTCAGCAGGGCATGGCTGGGGAAGCACGACCTTTGAAATGTCCAAGATGCAATTTTACAAGCAACATCACTCTTTGAGCTTCCAAAGAGCAAAATTCTTCTGTACTTCCATTTCAGTGTCCAATATTCAGGACTTTTGCTGTCTTTCTAAAAAGATGAACTTCTTTATAATCTCTAATCTGCCTCTTTACTGAATTTCTAGAGTCTGTGCTCCTACTACTTTTCTGATTTAAATGCAAACATTCTCAGTTGTTTTCCCACATCATAATTCCTTATTTTGATAAAAGATTCTATAAAAAGAAAGAAAGAAAGAAAGAAAGAAAGAAAGAAAGAAAGAAAGAAAGAAAGAAAGAAAGAAAGAAAGAAAGAAAGAAAGAAAGAAAGAAAGAGAAAGAAAGAAAAAGAAAGAAAGAGAAAAACATAATTCCTTATACCTTGGAGAAAAAGAAGCCAAATACTCCTAGATCCTGAACAGTGCCCACAAACAACTCAGGAATTTTCCCAAGTCATCCACTGAATCTCACACTCTTGTCTGCTCTGGACACATCGGATAGATGCCCTCAAAAGCAGTGCTTTACCAAGTTTCTAGGTATTCCTAGGGGACGCCAAGGCCTAGGACCCACTCCCTGGAGATGGATTCCATGGTGCCGCCTGAAATAGACTGGCGGATGGAGACTTCTCCCTATCCGTGAAATGAACAATGCTTATTTTTGCTCAGGCTGACTCATGGCCCAACTCGGGACAGTTATAGGCCAAGTATTTTCCTAAATGTTCCTCCCTTGATTGTCTTATGACCACTGAGGCATGCTACCTGTAGATCAAAAGAATAACAAGACTGCTAATGGGATGGCAGACCCTGACCAGTTTATAATTAACTGTACTTGAAAACATTATGTGTGCTCCATAGATTCACTATGTGTCACTTGTATTTTTCTGATAGTTTCACAATGTATATCCTGTTTTCACAGTGTGTGTTTACCTAATATCTGTAAAAATAACTTAGCTGTGCTGTTCCTTGGTTTTGGGTTATAATACTAGTGCTTACTATGAACAAACTCAGCTTGGATCATGATATCCTTGCTCCCTTTGATCCAGCCTGAACTCATTCCTACTGCTTCCACTCCTGTTCTCATGGATGGTCTGAGACTGAGCCTTTTTCCCGGGAAGCTAGGGTTGGTGCTGGTCTCAGGCCCAGCAGGTATTCCTGAGTCCAGTTGAATTGACACCTGCAAATACCCATCTCAGAGGCAATGAGTGGGGGTTGCAAATGCAATTTCCCTAAATTGTAAGCGATCTGTTCTGTCTCCAGCTTACCAGCAAAGTCACTGGCTCGCCCGTCCTAAGCTCAGGTGAAGACTTGAACCTTGGAGTCAGGTGGCAGTGAGTTCTTGGATCATAAAAAAGCACCAGGTCTTCTTAAACAGCTTATATAAAGGCCTTCATAGGATTAGCAAGATTAAGATGTGTACTACAATGAATGTGAAGTGTATGATCCAAAGTAAGCATGATGTTTGGCAAATCATTTGTTTTATTCACTTTTTTTTTGCTAATTGTTTAACCTCCATATACCTCAACATTTCCCACGATGACTTTCTGTAAGAGTCTTTCTAGTGGTCTGTTCTGTAATAAATGAATCAATCACAACAGATGCACTGCATCCTTAGGTCTCCAACCTACCCAGTGAGCCTAAGTGCCAGTAAAAGAGTTTTTAATCTCAAAAAAAAAAAAAAAGCCAGGATAAATGGCTCCCGAAGCGTGACACCCGTGGTTGACCTCTGGGTTCTGTACACACACACACACACACACACATACACACTGCATATGGACATACAGAAAAGAACAATGAATAAAGGAAGATATAAAACATGACATTGGGATGAAAACAAATACATTACTGGATGAGTTATATTCCTTAACTCACAATGGCTGCAGTTGCCTGCCTAAAGCCTGCACAAGACAACTCGTACACATTCATTCATTCACAGAGAAGGGCTAGTGAAACCCCAGCCCATCCTTGGGAGCTAATGGCAGTTGAGGACTTCTGGGAAAGAGGAAGTCGGTCTCTGATGGTGTAGCCACTGGTGGAGTATCCTGCTTGCTTGAGCAACTCTGGCTGAACCCAGTGGGTCACAGCACAAAGTAAAAAAAAAAACAAAAAGAAGTGAAAGTAGGAGCTTGTGAGAGGAAGTGGGAAATGGTGAGGATTGAAGGAAAACAGCAGAAGTAGAGGGATACGTGTGATCAGAACGTATTGTCTGCGTACATGTGTTTCATGGTGCATTTGTTTTGGGCACAGCTTATAGCACTTTGAAACAGTCCATTTTGAAGGAAGGCTCAGAAAGTGAAGTACTCCTTAGTCTCAGGAAGTTACTTGAACCAAGACTCAGGATGGAGTAGCTTTCCCCAAGGTAAAGAAAGCAATAAATAATTGCTATGGGAAGGAGATACCTTAGCCAGCCATTGGTCTGGGAGAGATTCTTCCAACAAGCTCCAGGGTTACGGTTTCTGTGACTCGCTCACGCTGGGGTGGCCTTTCAATGACCCAACTGCCTTTGAGTTCACCCTGTTCTTGAAAGTAACCCTGACTCCTACTCCTGTACATAATCTCAGTACACTCATTGGTTTGTCAAGTAGGATCTTGTAGTAATCATTGTTTTGGTCTGTCATCGAATTTCTTTTTTTTTTTTTTTTTAAGTTTTTTTTTTTAATTTTTTTTTATTATTATTAATTCAACTGTGTGCATATGCGTGTGTATGTGCGTGCGCGCGTGTCTCTATTTTTGTGTGTGTATGTCTGTGTATGTGTAGAACCACGGACTAATTCGCGAACCACCATAGACGCCTCCACCTCCTTCTGCCCCGGGATTCATAGGCTCCGCCCTACCAGGACCAGAAGCGCAGGCCGCCCCCGCTTCCGTCTGGCGTCTATACGTGGGATCTGGGATCCGAACTCAGGACCTTCCGCCTGCAAGGCGGAGGCTTAACCCCTGAGCCACCTCTCCAGCCCCGAATTTCTTTTTTTAACTTTATATTTATTATTTTGTGTGTGTGTGTGTGTGTGTGTGTGTGTGTGTGTGTGTGTGTGTATGTATGTGTATCTCTGAAGAGAACCAAGGGTGATTTCCGGAATCACCCTGGATCACTTCTACCTCTTTTTTACTTAGCTCTAGGTTTTCCCAGGCTTTGCCCCCCCCCCCGGCTGGAAATGCAGGCTGCCACGTTTCTGCCTGGCACTTTTACATGGGACTTGGAATCTGAACTCAGGTCATTCTGCTTTGGAGGCAGAGTCTTAACCCCTGAGCATTTCTCCAGCCCCTGTCACTGAATTTCTATCTGGGATGGATAAATGGTTGTGTGGCACTTCCCCTCAAGAAAAGAAATTATTAAATAGGGGTTAAAACTTTTGCCTAATAAGCAAAAGGACCTGTGTTCAGATCCCAGGTTCCACATAAAAACACCAGGCAGGGGGCTGGAGAGATGGCTCGAGGATTAGGACTCTGCCTCCAAAGCAGAGGGTCCTGAGTTCAGATCCCAGATCCCAGGTCCTACATAAAAAAAAAAAGTAATGAGGAGGTCGAGCAATCTAGAGTGATTCCACAGTCACACACACTTAAGTTTCCTACATATACCCCACATTAAAATAAAAAGTTAAACAATAAATCAATTATTATGAAACTGAACTCTTTCAAGAAAAAGACCTGAAAAGCCCAACACAATGAAATAATATTCTACACCTGTGCAAGTTTCAAAGTACATCTAGTGATATTTGCCACTGATTTTTCTTATGATGAGTGAAGAAATACATCTAGGGAAAGAGCCAGACTTTGGAGCTGGAGAGAGGCTCAGGGGTTAAGACTCTGCCTCACAAGCAGAAAATCCTGAGTCCCCATCCCAGGTCCCACTTAAAAATGCCAGGCTGATGGTAGGGCGGAGCCTGTGAATCCCGGGACAGAGTAAACAAGGAAGAGGTGGAGGTGGTCCATGGCGGTTCCCGAATTCGCCCGTGGTTCTACACACACACACACACATACATACACATGCGCACACACACATACACGCACAATTGAATAAATAATAAATAAAAAAAATTTTTAAAAAATGCCAGGCTGAATCCACGGAGGCCTGCACTTCTGGCCCTGGTAGGCAGAGCCTGGGAAATCCTAGAGCGAAGCAGAAAGGAGGTAGAAGCAATCCAGGATGATTCCTGAGTCACCCTTGATCCTTCACAGGGACACACAGTGTACACACACACACACTCATGCATGCAAAAAAAAGGACACATTTTAAAGAAAAGAATTTTAAAACAAAATCAGCCTCGGACACTGCCTTTCCGTACACTTTCCATATAGGAAGGCCTTACTGATGTCACACTGCATAGCAAAGTCTCATGACGTTTCCATAGGTAAATGAATTACCTAAACCCAATATTTGAATTCCTATTATAGATACTGCTGCTAAATCCTACAATTCTTCCTTATCTGCTTCCATGAAATCACCATTCACTTGTCCTAGCTCATCAGTGGGAGTGTAACGTGGTCATTTATATATTTAAAACAACTGTTGAACATCATTACTTTTTCCAACAAGTGCCAAAGATTTAAGAAAAATGTTCCAAGGATTCTGGGCCCTTTGGTCTGGATCGTGGAGGAGAGAGAGACCACACCTGTGGAACGGCATGCAAACTACCCTCAGATGCACTTATCCTCCAGGACGACACCCAGAGATGGTTTAGAGGGCTAGGGAAAGGAAGGGCTGTGTGCTTTTCATTACAAGAAAAAAGAAAAGGTTTCCTGTGTTTTGTCCTCTGTCATTGGGCTGTAAGAGTGGGAGTGTGGAAGGACACTGCATAGTAATGAGGCTGAGATTGGAGCTACAGTCCCATTGCTTTGGGGCCTTAGAATTTTACGTTAATCTCTGCTTTCATATCTGTAGGTTTCATGAAGTTCCTGAGAAGATATCTTGATTGCCAGCTTGAGAGTTACTTCACCATTTCTTGTGTCCCACAATATATCACAGTTCTGTAGAGTAAAGACAACACATGTGGTATCTATAGTTCTAGCCCCTGTCATCATTCATCATTTTCAATTCTGCTTTCTCTGTTGTATATTTAAAAAAGGAATCTAGAGACATACAAAAATCCCTGTCACGTTAAGCCTTTTCTAAAGGATTATTGCACATTAAGCAAGGATAAATATATAACTAACCATTGCTCAAGTTGCATTGCATTTTCTACCTTCCTGGAGAAACTGGGATACTGGGAAGAACAAATGGGCTGAGAGGAAGCTAGCGCTCCAGTTCTAGCACAGCCAATAAAGTAAGAAATTCACTCAATTTAGGATCCTCCAATATTAGGCATGTAACCTTTCATATCTGCTCTGCCTATTTAAGCTCCAAAGAAAAAAATGTTGTTATAACTCAAGAGACAATAAGTTTCATGGTTACTGCTTACATAAAAATTTCTGTAATCAACATCATCTTCTGGACATGACAGGGCTGTGGTATCCAGGAATTCACTGCAGCTACGTGTATTTCCACAAGACCTGTACAGGTTTGTCTTATCAAAATTACACCATAGAAGGGGAAAGATCTTAACTGATCAGGGTTCATGTGATGGGGAGGGGACAGAGAGAAAAGATGTTTTTTTTCAGTGATATAACCACTGATAAATGATTCGTGCTCCAGCAAGTACTCAGACATATGCCATCAAAGGCAACCCAGATGAAAAACAACAGGCCATGGAAACACACGTGCAAGACTTGAAAATAGAAAGGGAGACTGGCAGGGAAGGGGAAGGGTTGTAAGGAGAATAGGATGAAGATTAAGGTGTGAAAATATCATAAATTCACTATATTCATGTATAAAACACTAAGAATACTAAAAAGTATATTTTTTAAAAAGTGGATGCAATTTTTTTGAAATGTCACAAAAGCTTAAACTATAAATTTAAAGTCTAGGTTTTTCTGCTTTGTTTTCATTTTTTTTTTTTTTTTTTTTTTTTTCCGGTGCTGGGGACCGAACCCAGGGCCTCGTGCTTGCTAGGCACGTGCTCTACCACTGAGCTAAATCCCCAACCCATGTTTTCATTTTTGTTTTGCTTTTTATAGTAGTAGAACAAAAAGCACATGTTGAAATATATCTATATGTCCCCCCTACAAATCCTCAAACTCCAAGCCAAAGGATGACTCATTCAAGCTCACCTTGATGAGGAGAATAAATTTGGTAGAGGTTACTTATGCAGTAGTAAAGAATAAATTTCCTCCCAAATTCTCCAATCCCTACCCACCCCCAAAAAATTCCTGTTTTTATTTGGCTATAAATTTACAAACAGGATGCAAAGGCTGGGTTCAGAGCGCTACCTAGTGTTAAAGCAGTAGAGGTGACAGCCGGCTTAGCAACATAAGGCACAGAACGAACCAGGCTCTGGAAAGTTGCATGTTACCAGAGATTTTGTCAGTCACAGCAAACACTACCAGCCATAGAAAAGATGATGTTGTGCTGTGTGCAACACAAACAGCCAAATAGTGACTTGCTGTAAGATGGCGCTGTACTGGCTGGGATTCAGATGAGATTCACTAGAAGAAGGGCTTTAAGTCTGTGACTCATCTATTCCAGAGAAGACTATATTTGGTAAAATTGTGGCACAAAAGTTCATTCTGGAAAGAACGATCAAAAATTATCACAAAATGACAACTCATATATATGAGTTAACCAGTGTTTATTAAGATGCTTGATATTGAAGGAAGTTTACTGGTTTGGATGCTTTGAATGCATCTTTAAAGTTATGATAGCTTTATGAAAATACAATTCGAATGTTACAAAATTCAGCCTCAAAATGTATAATTCAGTCATTCATAGTTATTATGATACCTCTGCTGAAAACCCATGTGACTTTGTGATGTGAACAGTCTGTAGTAACACCTGTGGAGCACTTCCTAGCCTACTAAGCGCCTTTGCCTCTTATCTCTCACCACACCCACCAGGAGCAACAGGTAGAAAAACTTTGACCCCCTTTGAAGTCAACCTGACTCACACTGCTAGTTAAGGGCAAAGACTAGAAGTTTGACTCAGTACTAGGAGTTTCCACAATCTGATCCACTCACTGCCTGGGGAAACCAGCGGCAAGAGATAGTCACATTTCGGAGACAGCACATTCGGTCCCAGCAGCAAAATCTGAAACCCACTCGACTTGCCCGTCCACTGAATCAGTGATCAGTCTGGTCCTTCACCGAGTGGGCAAACCTGTCTGGGAATCTTCTGTCTGTGGGCTTCTGAAAGAGAAGCATCTGGGAGTGAACAGAGCCACCCTTTTCCTCCTGGACCTGTCCTTAGTTCTTCCTCTACGGGGTCGACTTAACAGTGTTGCTATGATGATTAAGATTGGTCCAGGGTTACAGATCACCAGCCAGGAGCTTCACTCATTTTGGATAACAAAAGCATGCAAAGTCTTTAACCACTGGTTAATAAAACATTTTTTGAGGATTAAGATAGAATTCATTAGAGGAGAGAAAGAATGGAACTCACGGACTCCAGATATGGAGTGCTATGAGGGGCTAGGGCGCCCTAGAGAACTTATGGACTCCACGCATGGAAGCCACGAGAGGCAAGGAGCTAGAAACAACTCACAGACTCCACATATGGAGTGCCTGTGGAGTGTCGTGAGGGGCAGGCGCCTAAAACTAAAGACTTTTGGAATTACTATATTCGAAGATGTCAACACCTGGGCCGCCTCCTAGACGATTCAGATTTATTACATACATTCTGGATCTGGGAAGCAAATTATTTTTTTAATTTACTTAATTTAATTGATGCACGTGTGAACATTGCACATAGGTGTTCATGTATGTGGAAGTCAAAGGACAGCTTTGGGTGTCTTTCCTTGGGTACCATCTACTTGATCTACTTCTTTTTTTTTTTTTTTTCTTGAGTCAGGGGTATCTCAGTGGTCTGAAACTCACCAAGCAGGCTAGGCTATCTGGCCATCGTGCCCTAAGCATCTGCCCATCTTCTCTCTCATTAGTATGGGGATAATTTAATTTATATTGGACAGCTATGGAAATGAGGACTGCCCTGTCTTGTGGGACCCATGCCTGCACCCCTCCAGATCCACCTCACTTCCCCACTAGCTCTGGGGCAGGCATTGGCAACTCCTGGACTATAAAAGATCATAAAGACCCCCCCCCTCTGTGTCTCTCTTTTTGTCTCTCTCTCTTTCTCTCTCTCTCTCTCTCCTGCTCTCCTCACCAATGATTCTGTACTCTCTTAGCCATGTTCTCCTAATTCTCTGTTATCTTAAGCTATAGCCACTGCTCTAATGCTTTCCCACCTTAAAGTTATGGCTTCCTCTTGCCTCCACAGACTGAGCATCCAAGAGTTTCTTCCCTTTTCTCTCATTTTCAATAAAATCTCTGCTTATACCTCTCTGTGTGCTCTGGTTTCAATCTTCAGCTCCAGAATACAAGAACCCCAAGGAAGAAAAAACCCACAACACTAGTGGTTTTGTAAGCATGGAGTATATAAGGTGCACTACCACACCAGACTGGTTTTTGTTTGTTTTTGATTCTGTTTTTAGTGTGGGTTTCTGGGGATCAAACGCCAGTGCAATTGCTTACAAGGTAATCATTTTGCCAACTAAACTACCTCCCAGGCCATAAAAGTAAATTCTTTAACTTTTAAACTTTGTAAATTACAGTCTCTGAGCAATGTAACTTACAAAACCATTGGATCAGGCTGGAGAAATGGCTCAGAAGTTAAGACTTTGCCTTGCAAGCAGAAGGTCCTGAATTTGGATCCCAGGTCCCACAAAAAACACCAGGGCTTGTGCTTCTGGTCCTCGTGGGCAAAGCCTGGGAAATCCCTGCACGCAGCAAAAAAGGAGATAGAAGCAATCCAGGATGATTCCCGAATTCACCTTTGGTCCAACACAGGGACACACAGTGCCTTCAGATATATTTGATTGATAGATAGATAGATAGATAGATAGATAGATAGATAGATAGATAGATAGATAGAAAAACATTGCATCATAGATACAGTCATTATAAAGACATTCAGGTGAGCCTCTCCCCTGAAAAACGTATAGTTAAGTTTTGGTATGCCTTGTTCCTTCCTTTAGTATGTCTCTATTGACCCCTATGCTTAAGACCTGTTTTAATAGACCCCAACTCTGCTTTCATTCAGGTTTCTCGTGAAATTCCCCAAGAGAAAGAGAATTTGCCAGACTAGTACTAGCAACAATGGAGCTGACAAGCCAACCTTGAAAACCCGCACAAAAGTCAAGACATACACTATACTGATTCAGTTCGGTAGCGCCAACTTTCGGTTATTTAAAAACCACAGCTTTTCACATTTGTAGCTGTCCCACCACAGTATGATTGTGCTTATCATTAAACCCAGAACATTAGAAACCTGTGTAGTCTAAATTATTCGGCCCTTAATTTTGCAAACAAAGCAAAGCCACGCACACAAGAAAAATGCGACATGGTTGGAATATCTTAGAAAGGCACCTCTCCCCCAAAGTGGTTTATTAGTTATTGTGTAAGTTTCAAGGAGTAAAGGGCAGTTTCATGCAGCTAGAAAACCACCAGCGGGGCATAAATATTGTTAAGGATTATCCGAGTGCTACAAACACCATCTGCTTTAGGATAACCGTCGACAGGGTTTGTATGAATGCTGCACGTCTCTCAGCCACAGGAGGCCTTCGAAGCACTCGGGTGGCTTTTGCAGCAAAACTTGTGCACACGTCAAAAGCTGAAGAATCCAGCGTATAGGGAGGAGCTCGGCTCCAGCCACCTCGCCCACAGAGGGCGCTCGCACTCCCTTCGACCGCGCGGTGCTGGTGCTCACGCCCAGGCTTCGCAGGCCCCGCCCACCAGCCCCTCTCTCCAGGCCCCGCGCCGCCCGCAGCCTTGCGCCCCGCCCTCTAACCTCCGCCCCGCCCTCCCACCGCCCGCCGACGCGCGCCCCGCCCCCCGACGCCCGCCCCGCTCTCCAGGCCCCGCCCGCCCCGCCCCGCCCGCCGACGCGCGCCCCGCCCTCTAGGCTCCGCCCCGCCCCCCCCGCCGCCCGCCGACGCGCGCCCCGCCCTCCAGGCCCTGTCCCGCCCCCCCGCCGCCCGCCGACGCGCGCCCCGCCCCAGGCCCCGCCCCGCCCCGCGCCGCCCGCCGATGAGCGCCCCGCCCTCCAGGCCCCGCCCTCCAGGCCCCGCCCTCTAGGCCCCGCACCGCCCGCCGACGCGCGCCCCGCCCTCCAGGCCCCGCCCCGCCGCCGCCCGCGGTAGGCTCGGCGCCGTGCTCGCCCCGCCCCGGCGCTCCCGTGAGGCGCTGCGGCCCGGCTGTGGCGGCAGCGGCTGCGGTGGCGGCATGGAGGGCGAGAGCACCGTGGGGGTGCTCTCGGGGTTCGTGCTCGGCGCGCTCACCTTCCAGCACCTCAACACAGACTCGGACACGGTGAGCCGGGCGCGCGGCCGCGGCCCCTCCCGCCGCCTCCGCTCGACGAGCCCGGCCGCCCCAGCCGCTCGCGGCCTCGGGCCCCTCGCCTCGGAAGCCGTTGGCGCCGTCCGCAGGGGCGTCGGGGGCGCCGCGGGGACGGTGGGGGCGGGAGGAGCGGGCGCCGCGGCGGCCGGGCTGCGGGGGCGCGCGCGGGACCCTCGCCCGGGACCGGGCGCCGTGATTTGACCTGTTCCACGCCCTGCCTCGGCGCGGGTTCTGAGCCTCGTTCCCGCGGAAGGGTGGACGCGCCCGCAAACTTAGTTCAGGAAACCACTGGATGGAATGAATGTAAACGTAGCTTCTTTTTTTTTTTTTTTTTTTTTTTTTTGAGAACAAGAGTCCCTAGTTCTAAAAAGAAAAAACTGAAACTTGGAGGTAGCGAAGTAATGTCTGGTTTTAAGAACTTAGGCTGGAAGTATCGAGACTGCATCTCCCTACTGAAGCAGTTTAGAAATTACCATGCTGCGAAACGTGCCTTTCATTACTGAGAAAGAGTTTGTAGTTCATCAGTACAATCCAAATAAACACTGGACTTATGACACCGAATTACAGATGAACTCGCGGAGAACAAACACATGCCCGCAGGGGCAGCGCATACGCAAAAATGGAGCAGTACAGAGATGAGCGCGACCCCTAAGCAGGGACGACGCGCCAGCTTGTCAAGTGTTCAATACTTTTAAACATTTATATGTTTATTGGAATACATTTAGTGTACACTGGGTAGTTGATAGGCTTAGCCCTTGTGAATTACAGTATCTTGGCTAGACCCTGTTTTTTCAAGTACTCCAAAGTTTTTAGAGGATGTTTTCTGGGTAATTATGTCTGCATTGTCTCTAGTTTCATAGTTTTTGTCCTTGGGAGTATCAAAATCAAGACTTCTGTAATATGCAATTACAGATATTTCTCCCGCCCTTCTCCCCCCCTTCCCTAAAGGCATTATGGAAGCATTCTTTATACTTCATTTTCCTTTAATGAAATGGAGGCATTGTTAAGTTAAAGAAGGTAAAGTTTTTCTGGCAGGCACACTGGGTCTTTAAACTCACCTAAAGAATAATTGAATAACTGAAATATTAAAAGCCTGTATTTTAAAAAGAATGAAGAATACTGAACCACTTTTGGAAAAAGCAGACTATAAAATTGAATTCTAATCATATTTTTGGCACAATCTTAAATCTGAAAACGCAGATCATATTCATGTTGTAGTTTAGAAACCTCCACTGACTCCTAGAAGAACTTGTAAAATCCAGATTGTGGTTAGTCATGGGGATATTTCATTATGGACTCCACCTGTCCCTTACTTACACGCATGAAGGAGCCCTCTGGTTCAAGGTAGACTGCTTGAACAGCTTTAGGGCTTTTATGCTTTCTAGTATGCTCCCTCCTAGCTGTGCCTTCCCAAATTAAAGACTAACTGTTTAAAGTCAGCTCCACATGGGCCTTCTTGCCAGGGTCTTCTGCCTTATATCATGTGCCTACTACCCAGTAGCACACATTGTATACATAGTAAAATGTTCAGAAAAGATGATTAAGAGATAGAATGGAAGTCTATCAATGTGTTGCATATACTGCTGCTTCTTTTTATTCCCTCAGGAAGGTTTTCTCTTGGTGAAATGAAAGGCGAAGCCAAGAATAGCATTACTGATTCCCAGATGGATAATGTTAAAGTTGTTTATACAATTGGTGAGTCATTTGCTTTTGTGTCTAATTTTGTACTTTACGCTGAAAGGGATCAGCATAAATGTTCTTAAATTGTTAAAGTATTATGCCCTAATTTTTTCAAAGCAGAATTTAGAAAATATTATATTCACTTTCAATTACATTATGGCCATTGACGATATGCTATTTAGCATGAGACAAAATAAGCAGTCAGGACTGTTGTGGAAGAATGAGGAGGAAAAGCCATTAGCACCTGTTCTTAGGGGGAAAAAAGCATTTTAAAATATATGAGGCTGGAGTTCAGATCTCAGATCCCACATGAAAATACTAGGTGGAAATGGCAGCCTGCTCTTCCTGCTGTGGAAGATAGAGCCTGATAAACCCCAGAGCAAAGAAATAAGGAGATAGAGGATTCCAGGATGATTCTTGGTGTGATCCCTGGCTTTCCACAAGCACACGCAGTGCCTTGTCTACACACACACACACACACACACACACACACACACAGGTATATGCCTACATCTACACATGCCAAAAATAAAATAAATTTTAAAAAAGAAAAAAACTGAGAAACTTAAAAACTGTCCACATATGTGGGCCACAAATACAGATGGTGAATAAATGTAATAAAAAATTTTTAAAGGTAAATAAAATACGTAGAGACTTTTCTGGTTATAACAATATAGGTTTTCTGGTTATAACAATATAGGTTTTTTTTCCTAAACATATGTTTATATGTTTTTTAAATAACAAGTTTGGTGGCATTTTTTTTTAAAAGCCTGACATCACATGCTATGTTATAACCATTCTCCCAAATAATTTTTGTATCATTTTTTACAACTTCAGTGTATTTCAGTATGGCTTTTCTGTAACTTAAGCAGGCCTTGAAATAAGTTGTTATATTCATTATTTTGATATTTAATATCACAAGTTAATATTATAAATTATAATACAGTGAATATCTTTGCACATAAATATTTGGCTTTTTCTAGTATCAGTTCTCTTTTCCTTCCTCTTCTTTCTCTCTTCCTTCATTTTCTTGCCTGCCTTCCTTATCTTTCCTCTCCTCCCTTTCTTTTTCTTTCCCTTTTTTATTTTTCTTCCCTTTATCCTCCTCCTACTGTCTGTCTCTGTCAAGATGGGAATTTCAAAATGTTGCCCAAACTGGCCTTTTGAATCATAGGCTCAAGCTTAAGTCGTCCTCCTGTGTCATCCTCCCAAGAACCTGGGATTATAGGTATGCGCTACTTACTGCACTGGGACCTGAAAAGTTATGGACATGTTTAAGGTTTTCAATCTGTACGTTGGTTCCTGGAAAAAAAAGTGTATGAGGTTTATGCTTACATACTGATATTTTTCATTTGCCACTTTGGATGGTTTTAAAGAGAAAATATATATAACAGAAAATAAAAAAAAATTGCTCTCAGTCTCCTTAGTGGTAACCATTGTTAACTTCTTTTTTTCTACTCATTTATAGCATATGTAATACAAATATAAATGCATATACTTTTATTTGTGCCAATAGGATCTTATAAATGCATAAATGTCTCTCAACATATCATTAATGTAGAATAGTATCTGTGTATGTAGTTCACTATTCTTCTGATGGCTGCATATATCCCATTGTATGGCTGTATCATGCCAGCTGTGAATGGCCTTCTATTTATTAATATAAATTATATCACAGAAAACATTTTAGTACATATATTTTTGTGCCTTTCACTGAGTGTATATGTTAAAGTCAAATTCTAGAGGTAAATTGGCTTATTATTCTTTAGAAAATTAAGGCATTTCAGGCCTTTCAACAGGCCAATGTTAGATATTATTAAATCTTTTTCTTTTTTTTTTTTTAACATGGGACCTGGGATCCGAACTCAGAACCTTCTGCTTGTGAGACAGAGTCACAACCCCTGAGCCATCTCTCCAGCCCCAAATCTTTTTCTTTTTGCCAGTTTTGTAAGCAGGAAAAAAATTGTCATTTTAATTTGCTTTTTTTTTTCCCCAAGGCATCAGGGATGGAATCTAGAGCTTCCTTCACTGAACTACAGCCTGTCCTTTTGTTTGTTCGTTTGTTTTTGTCTTTTTGAGATAGTGTCATACCACTGCCAAGCCCCAGACTCAGTATGTTGCCGAAGTCTGCATTGAACGCCTGATCCTCCTACATGGAATTAACAGATTTGAACCATCATGTCTTGTCTTAATTTGCATGTTAATTACAGAAGAGGCTAAGTATGTTGTTTTTGCCTTTTCCATTCAAAAGGCCATGCCTGTCCTGTCCTTTCTACTCTATGCATTACTACTAGAGTATTTTGTAATAACAAAGAAACAAACCTTGTCCAATGATTGGTACATAGTTTTACATAGGGATTTGGTTTTGTTGTTTTCTTTTCAGGCTGGGGACTGAATTCAAGACCTGATACACATTAGGCACATAAACTACCACTGAACTCCAGCCCCTGGTCTATAATTTTTCTTTGTTAAAGTCTTTTTTTTTTCCTTTTGTTTAGATACTTGGAGCTTTAAAAGCATACCCTTAGAGAATATTACCCTCCCCCAACTAGAATTAATATGCCACTCAAAGAATCTAACATACTCTGAATAGTAATTAAGCAAATCTTTTTTGAATAACCTCATCACAGTGTTAAGCTTTAAGGTATTTGGTGAATTAATTTTAAATGTTAGATTAAAAGAGGTATGAGTAGATTAAAGTTCAGGATGAAATACTTTGACTCATAGTCATTGTTTTTACACTTTGTATACTAGAATTATTTCACGAATTTATCTGTTACAGAACATTTCTGTTTATTGTTTTAACAGTTAGGAATTTCTCTAAGGTAACATACATGAATCAGAAAAAAAATGCCTAAAGAGATTTTGTTTTCCAAGGGCTAGGGTTATACAGCTCAGTGATAGAGTGTTTGTCTAATATGTGACATGCCTTTAGTTTGATGTCTAGCACTGTACAAAAGTAGAACAAAACAAAAACTAGCAAGCAGACAGGACATGGGTTGATCTCCAGAACAGCAAAAACAGAAGAACAGAACTTACCTTTTGAAAGGTGTTTGTTACTGACAAAACATTTATGAACCAATTATTGGAATAACAAGAGCTCTTTAACATATTTTTTATTAGTCCGGAAAATTAAGAGCATAACTTTTTAATTCCCAATGAAAATATGGCAGTGTTGCAGATTAAAGCAGTATTTAGGGATGGAGATAGAGTTCAGTTGATACAGTGCTTACCTAACATACTAATGGCCCTGAGTTTGCTTTTTAACAACTATAAAATGACAACAACAAAAAGACAGCTGGGTGTAGTAGTGCACACTTGTAATCCCAGGGTAGGAAGGCCAGAAGTCATCTTGTAGTTACAAGTTAGCTTGTAGTTGCAAGTGAGATTCTAGGTTTGAATTTTAGCCTTACTTCTGTCTTGGGAAACCACTTGATTTCTCTTTGCCTATTATATCGATAGTCTTTGAAAGGGCGAAAATGATGGCAACTGTTTCATAGATATGTTTAAAGATTTAATGACATGATCAGTGATAAAGTTCTTTCTGGCATGAACTAAATGTTTTAGTATGTTAGGCAAGTGATTATTAATATCAACTAAAAATCTTTTTTTCTAGATATTCAGAAATACATCCCATGCTACCAGCTTTTTAGGTGAGTAATAACTAAATGGAAATAAAATATCCATCATGAAAGTTATTTCTGCAAGGTTAATTAGTTTTATAAAATAACAGAGTATCTTAGTTACCAGGTATACTCAAGAAGGAGTTCTTTTAGATACCCCAAAGTACATGTCAACCCTGTCTAATTCTTTGTCAGGGATTCCTTTTAGCTGGTCTCCAGTGCTTCTCTTCTGCAAAAACCAGTTTACCTTGAGGATTGCTTCTTTCTCACATCCAGTTACCTCACTGCATATTATAAATTCAGAGTGACATTACCTTACATCAGTAGTAGTTCTTTTTTCTACCTTTTGATTCCATTTTATTTTAGTGAATGTTTCCCTGTTAGCCAGTTTTAGTCATAGTCTGACAGATAGTAGTAAAACTGTTAGCCCTAATATTACTATATTTTCCTAACCTCTAATTAAGGTACATAATAATACATACAGAAAAATACACAAGTAAAACTTCCTCAAGCAAGCAAATGTAACCACAACATGGGATAATTTGCACTTGATCTTAGCCAAAAGGCCGAGAAGCGAACATGGGATGATTTTGATGAACAAGTTTTATGATTTATATCAACCAGAAAGATCATTGTGATGTTACAGTCACACTGCATTCATACACCTGTAAAGCTGTTATAGCGATACAACATGGCTAATGTGAGAAAGGTCTGTGGAAGAAAAAAAGGACTTAGTATGGTTTTAGAGTTATGTGTCTTAAAAAGTTAAACTTCCTACAGTCTTTCAATATACAACGAGCATACAAAAGTATTTGCTGAATAAATGATTCTTAGTGGAGCTCATAAAAAGGGCTGCTTTGAAGGGCCTTTTGGAGCAAAGGATAAGAGAGAGTACAAAGTGATTGATTATTTCTGCCATGATTTCAGTCTTTGTTGAAGTCACAAATTCTTCAGTTGACATCAATGAATCCAGCCACCTCTTCAGTCCATTAAAACATTTTCAATGGGAATTTATTTTTCTGGGTTTTTTTGGGGGGGGATTTATTTTTCTTGTAGTACTGGAGGGCCTTACATATGCTAGGCAAACATCTATCACTAAGCTACAGTCGTAGGCCTTGTTTGGTTTTTTGTTCTGTTCTGTTTCAGTTTTTGAAGTAAGATCCTGATAAATTACTCAGCTCACTCTGTATCCAGACAGACCTTGAACTCTGTCAGCCTGCTGAGTAGCTTGGCTTATAGGCCTGTACCATCATGGCCAGCTTTTTATAATTTTATTCATTGCTGTTTACTTATGATGTATCACTGTGGGGTACACATACCACAGCACATGTGTAGAAGTCAGGGGATAACTTAGTAAACTTGATTTTCTTTATCCCTTCTGCATGGGTTCTGGGAATTGAACACAGGTCAGACTTGCAGAGCAAGCACCTTCAGCAGCCAAGACGTCTTGCTGGCCCATGTCCAACTTTTAATGGGAAGATTCCAAAGTAAAAATATTGTCTATTGGACTGGAGAGATGTCTCAGGAGTTAAGACTCTTTCTGGCATATAGAAGGTCCTGAGTTTAGATCCCATGTCCCATGTAAAAACACCAGTCGAAAACAGCGATGGCCTGCACTTCCAGCCTTGGTGGGTGGAGGCTGGGAAATCCCAGAGTGAAGCAAAAAGGAAGTACTCCTTGGTACTTCACAAGGACACACAGTGCCCTCTGATACACACATACACACACATACACACACACACAAACAAAATATATTTTAAAAATTGCCTATTAAGGGGGGCTGGAGAGATGGCTCAGGGGTTAAGCCTCTGCCTTACAGGCGGAAGGTCCTGAGTTCAGATCCTAGACTCCACGTATAGATGCCAGGCGAAAGCAGGGACGACCTGCGTTTCTGGTCCTGGTAGGGCAGAGCCTGTGAATCCCGGGACAAGGAGGAGGTGGAGGCGTCCATGGTGGTTCCCGAATTTGCTCATGGTTCTACACACACACACACACACATATACACACATATACATACACACGCGTACACACACACACAATTGAATAAATAATAAAAATTTTTTTTTAAAAATTGCCTATTAAGGTATAGTTTTTAAATTTCACTTAAAATTTTCATTGTATACTTTAGAACTATGACTACAAGCCTATAACAATATTACTTGTATAGGATTTTGTTTAGCATTCTACCATCATAGAAAAGAATATTTTAATCTTAATGGCAAATGGTAGAGAACAGGGCTAGGAGAGAGTGCTGTTAAAGTCCTTTGTGCACAAGCATGAGGACTTGGTTTGGATTCCTGGCACCCATGTGGAAGCCGTGTATGTTTGTAACCCGTGTCGGGGGTTGGATTGGTACTCAGCTCCAGGTTCAGTGAGAGACCTTGTCTCAAAACATAAGGTGGGAAGTGATTGAAAATGACACCTAGCATCAACTTCTGGTCTCCACAAGCACTTGGATCTGCATGCACATGTACCTGCGCCATACATGCACACAGAAGAGAATATTTGCAATCTTGTATAGAAAGAGAAAGAAGGCTTCTAAACATGAATGCTTTGGAATCTTTTCTTATTTCTACATTTTAACTGCAGAAAGATCATTAAATTAGCCAAATGTACTCTTTCCCTGTCTCCCCAAATATCTAATGCCTCCTAAATGTATGGTTTTTAGAATTAGCAATGAATAAATTTAGCTCTTTATTTATACTTTATTATAATTACACATTTTTCATTATTAATAATTGAATTATAAACTAGACATATAAATTTACTTTCTGACAATTGTACTTAATGGATGATTTGTTTTGTTTTAGGTTAAGTGATGGGAAAACTTGTACCTTGACATTTTTCTACTTGTTTTCCTTTTTCAATACTTATAGACTTCATGTTTCCACCATTTTAAGTCTGTTAATTTGTGAACTTCCTTGAGTTATTTTAGGACTCTGAATATTCAACAGGCATGAATTCAGGTTGGACAATATAGATTAGGAATCACTAGAATTTAAAAAAAAAATGCTAATAAAATGATTTAGACTTCTAGTTTATTTGAAATGCCTCTAATTTCTATTTTTCTAGCTTTTATAATTCTTCAGGTGAAGTAAATAAAGATGCACTGAAGAAAAAACTTTCCAGTGTCAAAAAGGTATTAAATTCTTCATTGCTTCTGTTCTGCATTATTTTTTCATTTATTTTATTTTTTATTTATTTTATTTTATTTATTTTTTATTTTTTTGTTCTGCATTATTTTGACTCCCACAGTTGTGCTTTACAGAAGTCTTAGGCAGTATTTGTTGCACAATGTCCATTAACGCACATAAGACTTACTGTTCCAGAAATGTTCCTCTGAAAATGAAATTGTTAAAGGTATCATCAGTCTTTCTTCCTCCCTTCTATAAATACACTAAAGCCTCTGTCTTCCATGATGTAGCCATCATACCTTCTTCCAGTATGTTTATTCTAGAACTTAATCTGCTCCTACTTACTGTGTGTGTGTGTGTGTGTGTGTGTTTTTTCCTGGATTGTTTCTACTTCCTTTTTGCTTTTCTCTGGATTTTCCAGGCTCTGCCCACCAGGCCAGAAATGCAGGTCACCACCATTTCTGCCTGGCATTTTTTATGTGGGAGGGACCTGGGATCTGAACTCAGGACCTTTAACCCCGAGCCATCTCTCTAGCCCTGCGCTCATTTTTTGAGATGAGGTGTAGCCATCTGGTTTCAAACTCCAGGGATGAAGTCTCAGTTAATGAATAATTAAGATGATTTCTCCAATATAAATTTTTTCAAGGTATTTTTTGTTTTGTTCTCTTGAAACTTTGTCTTTGACAATTAAAATACACTAAGGAAATAAGTGTCAGTCATTGGGGATGGTGACACACATCTTTGATTTGAAATGAAAGTAGACATAGTTAAAGAGGTTTCTTTTAGACACTGGTTGCACACACATACAATATACCCAGGTGGGAAGCCAAGGCAGGAAGAGCTAACTAGGCAATTTACTATCTTAAAATAAAATTGAAAAGAAAAAGAGCTGGGGATGTAGCTCAAATGCTTGCCTAACTTGAACAAGGTCCTGAGTTCAATTCCATAGTAACTCATGTGTGCACATATGCACACCCTTTCAGAAAACACACTTTGTGAAAATGTCTCAGTGAAACACTTGAGAACTTGTAGTTTTCTTCCTCTTCTGCCTTCTAAGTGCTGGGATTACAGGTATAGACAGAATTCTAATTTGTTTACTTAAAATGTGCACATAGATATATGTGTGTGTGTGTGTATGAATATATATATATATAGTATTTTTGTATTAGAATTATTTTCAGTAAATGAGAATTTTTTTCCAATTCAAAAGTTTATTGGGTTGGGGTGATAACTCATTGGTTAAGGTAGTTCAAACAAAAGGAGGGGGGGTTGGTGATCCTCCTATAATTCCAACCCTGGAAAGCAGAGATTGGGATTGCTCAGAGCAAGCTGATTGCTAACTAGCCCTATCGGTAAAACTAAGTATAATTCTCAATATTATCTTGGGTCTCCACACACATATATACATACACATATGCATGTAGCACATGCATACACAAGTGCAAACACATACATGCAAACACCACACACAAGTAAATGGGGAAAAACGTTTATTAATACTAACTACACATTTGTTTAGAATGCTACACTTTATAAAACCCTTTTACATAGTCCAAGTTAAACAATATTTAATAAGCCCAACTATCCATGTAGGAAATTAATCTTGTTTATGGTGTGACTACATGTTGGCTGAGACATTAGTATTTCTATCATGTGAATTTTGGCTAAAGATTACAAAATAGTAGGTAGCATAAAATCTAGAGTAGGAGCTGAAAATGTAGCTCAGGTAGTAGAGTGTTCCCAAGCAGGAAATTAAAACAAAACTCAGATGTGGTGGCATTGGTTCCTACCTATGATCCCACCAATAGGGAGATGGAAGCTGGAAGATCAGATGTTTTAAGTTATCCTTTGCTACATGGCAAGATTAAGGTTACATATGGCCCTGTGTCTCAAAAAAAAAAAGAAAAGAAAAGTCTTCTCTTTCCATTGATCAAATTGTAGCCTTTTCACTGAATAGAAATTAACCTAACTAAACCATTTATAGTTTATATACTTTGCAAAAATAAAACATATAATGAAACATTCTTTATTATAATCCAAACTGTCCCAACAATTGAAAAGCCCCTATCTATCAGGTTTGATTTGGTTTCTTCCTTGAGACAGAGGTGGTCTCATTATGTAGCCTAGGCTGGCCTGGAACTCAATATTGCTGTCTCGGCCTTTTGAGTCTGAATGACAGTCATGCACTACAATTCTGGCTCAAGACTGAGTTTTATGGTTAGTTTTGTGTGTGTGTGTGTAAATATGTAATAATTGTCACCAGTATACCTTTTTTTCTGTATTTTCCAGACTGTGGTAGGTTGGTACAAATTCCGTCGTCATTCAGATCAGGTGATGACATTTAGAGAAAGACTGCTTCACGAAAACTTACAAAAACATTTCTCAAACCAGGAACTTGTTTTTCTGCTGTTAACACCAAGTATAACGACAGAAAACTGCTCTACTCATCGCCTGGAACATGCCTTATATAAACCTCAAAAAGGGTAAATATTTGTTGCTCCGTGGCTATTTTAGGCTACCAGAAAAAAATGTATGATTTGTAGCATTTGTGTAGTGCTTTTTTGTTATTTTGTAGATAACTGTTGTCAATGTGGTATAAGGTTGTCACAATAACTGCGAAATAGATCTTACTGTTTTTTAATTAAAGCTGAGAATGAATGTTAGAACATTAGAATCCTGGCATATTCTGGTACCAAGTATTTGCTGTTACTTACCATTTAAGATGAACTAAAGTACTCATGTATTGATGGGTGAGGGTGTGATGAGCACTAAAGCTGAAGGCTTGAGCTTTTTCAGAATCTCCACAAAGGGGATTTTTTTCCCCATTTTTATTTTAGTTTTTCTACTTTTACAAATATATTGAGTATTCGTCCCAGCTTCCCTCCCTCTCCCCTCCGTCCTATCCCTCCCTTCCTTCATCATTCTCTCCCTCCCATCAAGAAGGGTTCTTGACGATGTACCAAAATAAGTCTAACAGGGACTCCCCCTTAGATCATATAAATTGAATCATCATTGCATATAAGAATCATCATTGCATGTAAGAATTAAGTTTAAGAAACAGCAGTTAAGGAAATTTTATTCTTCATGGAAGATATATCTCAACCATAATACCTTAAGGTTGGCTTTCCCTCATCCAAACCATTTAAGACTAAATGAATTCAGAATCGTTTCAGGTTTGGGAATATTGGCAGATAACTGGTAAGGCATCCTGGGGATGGAAAAGACTCAAGTTGAAACAGAATGTCTCACTTATACCTTACCATATAACCTGAAGTTAATTTATTGTAAGTTCTGTTTCTGCCTAGTGTGCCTCCCCACTCCCCCTGCCATTCCAGTAGGTGGAATAGGTTTGAGTTTGAGGTCACCTTGGATCACAAAGAACTTGTCTAAACTTTCAAATTTTTGGAAGAGGGATGTGTAACCTGTTTAGCCCCTCCTTTTTGGTGGGGGAGGGGTATAAGGAGTAGATGGATAGGAGAGATGGATAAAACCCAGGGCTTTGTACATGGCAGGCATAAGTGCTCTACCACTTAGCATCATTGTTAGCAAAATTTTCTTCAAAAAGAAAAAATGGTCTCAGCCAGGTGTGGCACTGCACATATGTAATCCCTTTATATTTAGGAAGTAGAGGCAAGATGATCAAGAGTTCAATGTTATCTTTGGCTACATAGCAAGTTTGAGGGTAGCCTAGATTAAGACAGTGTTTCAAAAAAAATAAAACCAGGCCAACAAAACCCCAATAGTCTCAACATGTTACCATGGTGCCCTTTAACTTACCACTCTCCTTCTCAGCCTCTGGAGCAGCCTTGGTAGGTGCCTTATTTTTACATGCACATAATCAAGTAAATAGCCATGAAAAGATGTTTTCACATAAATCTATGCAAACTTCTCAACCTTTAAAAGCTAGTTACTTCAGGTTGCCTCAAATGGGGATAATTCTATCTTGATAACTAATAAGGAATAGGGGAGTGTTTTCATTTTAACAGGTAACTGCTATTTTTTAATTTTAACTTCATATTTAAAAATCTTGTTTCATCAGCCTTTTTTATAGGGTACCTTTAGTGGTTGCCAATCTGGGCATGTCTGAACAACTGAGTTATAAAGCAGTATCAGCTTCCTGTACATCCACTGCCTTCAGCAGAGCAGTGCAAACACACAGGTAAGATTCTCATTACACAAGCAGGAATGAAAAAGAAAACTGATAAAATGAGTACTCACATACATTAGAATAGTTTACCATTTTCACGCTTCCTTCTAGACTTGTCTACTTGTAAGTTCTCTACATTTACCCAGGGAAATCATATTTTACAGCTCTGAGTTTTTTAATGAAGATGGATCTGTAAAGGAGGTGTGTAAGATAAATGAAATGTATGCTTCCATACAAGAAGAATTAAAGGTAAGTGAACACGAAACACTTAAATCATAGTGATCTATAGATTTTTTTTTATGACTCATTTGACACACTATAGTCCTTTAGCTGCCTTAATGGAGACTACAGTGTCAGTAATGCACAAATACACAAGTTTAACCTTGTTCTGTATATGGTGGCTATATATAGCTGTTCCTATTTCACATGTCATTCTCATTCGGTATCCAGGCTGAAGGAGCAGCTTTTATTTGGGACATGTTCTTATTGCAGAAGGAAAAAAGCCGGGAACTGTTGAAAATCTTTAAACCTTATAACTGTCCTGTCTTTTATACTCACCTGTCATTGGCAACAACATATGACAGAGATCATATTCTTTTTATGGGACAAAGAAGGAAAAACAGCTTCCACCACAGTATTTTATAGTCTGTCTCATTGTATCAGTGCAGATCCTTTTAGCCATAGCAAGGTGGATAGGAATTACAAGAGATTTACTGGGCCTGTGTAAGATAAAAGAAAGGAAGAACAGACTGGAAGACTATAACATAAGTGTGACCCCTAAGAAAGGAAAATAGAGATCAGAACAACTGATTGGGAAAAGTCTCAGATTGTGGTTGCTCACACTGAGCTAGTAGAAGTCCTAGATTGAGCAAAGTACCCCACAATTATTCTGAAGGCATTGACTTGTACGCATGACCCCCTGTGCTCAGTCATTGCCTGAAACAGCCCTTGGAAGTATGGCTCAAAAGTAAGCTGGGGGGGAGCTGAGGAGATGGCTCAGGGGTTAGAACATTTATTGCACAAGCAAAAGGAGCAGAGTTCAGATCTCCAGACCACATGCAAAAAATGCCAGGTGGATGGTGGCAGCTGTAATTTTGGCTATGGAAGGCAGAACCTGGAAAACCCCAGAGCAAAGCAGTAAGGAGGTAGAACAATCCAGGATGATTGCTGAAGTCACCCTTGGATCTCCAGAGATTCACACACTCAAGTGCCCTCTTATATACACAGGCATAAAAAGGGAGGGGGCAGAGGAACTGGATAGAACTCAGTTGGTGGAGTGCTTGCCTGATATTCATGAAGCCCTAAGTTCAGTCCCTAGCACTATATAAATTGGGTGTGGTAGTCACACCTGCAATCTCAGCTCTGGGGAAGTGGAGACAGAAGGATCAGAAGTTCAAGTCATCTTCCTCTACATAGTTTATGGCCATTTGGAATATGTGAGACCCAAAAAAGAAAAAGTCAATTTAATTTGTGCATTACTAATATTGCATGCTATTTTTAAAAATATTTTGCGTGTGATGTGTGTGTGCGCGCACGTGCGCGCGTGTGTCTCAGAGGGTACTGTGTGTGCCTGTGGAGGCCCAACAGTAATTTTAGGAATCATCCTGGATTGGCTCTGCCTTCCAGCATTGGAAGTGCAGGCTACTGCCACTTCCACCTGGTGGTTTTCTGTGGATCTGAACTTAGGTGCGCCTGTTTTTGAGGCAGAATCTTAACCCCTGAATAATCTCTTCAGCTCATATGCTTTTTTTTTTAAATGAATGAAAGAATCTTAGATACTTGGATAATAGGAACATTCAAAATGTCATTTTACTTTGTGCCTTATTTTTCAGTTTTCCCGTTTATATATATACCTACTTTAACATAGTTGACAGCGATGGCAACATAAATTTGTTATGACTTTTTAAAAATTTGATATATTGGGGCTGAAGAGATGGCTCAGGGGTTAATACTCTTATCTCACAAGCAGAAGGTCCTGAGTGGAAACCCCCTGGTGGGCAGAGCCTGAGAAATCCCAGAGCGAAGCAAGGAGTTAGAAGCAATCCAGGATAATTCCTGAAGTCACCCTTGGTCCTCCACAGGGACACAACAGTGCCTCTGACACACATACACAAAATAAATAATATATATATATTTGATACACAAGATATTCCATACAAATTGGCTGCAGCAGTCAAAATTGGACTTTGCCTGACCTGCACAATGGCTGACATGTCAACGACCCCCCCCAAAATCTAGCATGGAACACAGGGGAGAAAGCTCCAGGCAGTAGGATCCTTAGAGGCAAGCGATTAACAGTCATAATAGTTTTGGGGGTATCTACTGAGCTTGTATGATTAGGAAAAAAATAAAATGTGAAAGAAAAAATATATTGGATACATCACTAAAAAATTTTATATTGGTAAGTAGTTGCGGATTTCTTTTTAAGTGTATACATGTGGCACTGGAGCGTGTGCCTGTGAGCCCAGGGGTGACATGGGAATCATTCTGAATTGCTCTACCTCCTTATTGCTTTGCTCTGAGTTGTCCCAGAGTCCCTGGGTCCACCTTCCAGGACTGAAAGTGCAAGCTGCTGCCATTTCTGCCAGCATATTTATGTGGGATCAGGTCCTTTTCCTTGGGAGGCAGAGACTTTAAGTCCTGAGTTATCCATCCCCAGCCTTTTGATCAGCTTTCTAAAGACCTATAGACAAGGAGCTTAAAAAAATAGATTTTTTCTGAGGTGTTTGGTCTTGAACCCAGGCCTATCACTGAGCTGTAACTCCAGCCCTGACTTTTTATTTCAAAGTGAATTTCATTTTATTTGTTATCAAGGAAACGGGAAGTAAGTACATCCAAAAGTATGCATTAACTTTAAGGAAACATACAAGTCTTGTTATTGAGGGCCTCCAGAAGTGATACCAAATACAAATAAAATTTTTTTAAATTATTTTTTACATGGGTATCTCTAAGTGTGTATGTGTCTATATGTATCAGAGGACAATATGCCTATGAAACCCCAAGAATAACTTCAGGAATCATCCTGGATTGCTTCTATTTCCTATTTGCTTTGCTCTGGAGTTTCCCAAGTTCTGCCTTCCAAGATTGGAAGTATAGACCACCATCATTTCTGCCTGGTGTTTTTATGTAGTATCTGGAATCCGAACTCAGGACCTTCTGCTCGTGAGGCAGAGGTTTAACCCGAGTTCTCTTTCCAGCCTCCGAAATAAAATTTACATGAAGGATAAATACAATTTCATATTATGTCACTGAGAATTTTGTGTTTTAATTCTACACTGTTAGTCCAACTTAGAATTTTCAAGATGTGCTCACCATTACTTTACAGATTGTATGCCAAAAAGTAGAACAAAGTGAACGAGAAGTAGAGAAACTAATAATGGATGTAAACAGACTAAAAGAACTTAGGAGAAAACAAACACAGATTAAAGCAATCCGTAAGTAAAAATGAACATATCACTATTTCTCATGGTTTTCTCAGTCATTTGGATTATAGCTCAATGGACAAGCAAACTACTAACTGGTGAATTTGTCATACTAAGATTAAAAATACTTGTTTCATTGAATCTAGTAAGTCTTTCTAAGCAGAGAATGTAGCACTATATATATAGTTGACATATCAATATTAAAATGTGAAATCTTAAGCTTTCTCTTAAAATATAAAATTTTACATTGTCATTCTCATTTGGGTAATCTGATATACTTGATATCTTATTTACTGACAGGCAGCTTTTAATTATAAAGATTTATGAAAAAAATGGTTGTTGAACTATTTTATTTTGTTTAGGAGAGAAGACTGTCCAAAACGACCCTCAAGAGAATGTTTTCCTTTGTCAAGCTTTACGGACCTTTTTTCCAGATTGTGAAGCTCTCCGTTCTTGTGTTATTTCTTTGAAAAACAGGCATATTTCTCAAAGTAGATGTAACACCAACCACCAACTTGATATGGTAAACAACCTGACTCTAATGGTAGAGTATATTTACACCCCTGAGGCTAGTCCAACTGCTACACCTCAGGTGACCAAGCGTAAAGCTGTAGACACAAATGATGTATGGCATGTGAAGAAAGCACGACTCGTAGACACAGAAAACAAGCAACCTGTGACAGACACTGACAGCAGTGATCAAGAAAAAGCACATACAGCAAGCAGCCCAGAAGTAGAAAAAGCAGACACAGCAAGCAGCCTAGACACAGATGACATCGGGAGCACAGATGATTATGAATGTCCTCGGTCTCCCACATTTTGATCCTAATTCAAATCAGACTTTTTTACTTGGGTGAAGGGTAGCATCCGTTTCTGGCTTTAGTATCTGCCTGGTTACAGTAATAACATAGAAAAACTCATGTTTTTACTGGATTCAGCTGCTCTTAGTACTATGTGGATAGGCATTTTTGCTGTCCAATCTGTTTACATGTAGATAAGTTCTGCATGTTTTATAAAGTACTTTTTAAATTATTATACTCCAATGTAAATGTTGTATAAATGTTTGTATCTACTTAGTTCTAATTTATGATGGAATGGTCTTTCCCCTTATCTCCCTCATCTCTGTCTGCCTTTTCACTGCTGTACCTTTTACCCTCAGGAGTCCTCCCTCCCCTTCACATCTGAGTGCTGTCTTCCCCCACTTCTTCCCTTAAAACTTATCTCCCATGTCTTTCTTCTAGTTTAAGAGCTTCTGCCATATACACTTTTTAAAAATGAATATGCTTTTTGCCTTACTTAGTGTTTTTGCACAAATTTTATTGAACTCAGAGCTATATGTATGGTAGGCAAGTACTGAACTACACTTAATCCAAGATGATAAAAAATCAAAACCTTTAAACTTTTTTCTTAAATTGTTGAGGAAAAGTCTTAAATGGATGCCTTATTATAATTTTTTTGTGTCTGTGTGAATCAGAGGGCATTTTGTGTACCTGTGTGGGCCCAAGAGTGACTTCAGAAATCACCCTTCTTTGCTCTGTTCTGGAGTTTCCCAGGCTCTGCAAGTGCAGGTCGCTGCCATTTCCATCTGAAGTTTTTTATGTGTAATCTAGGATTTGAACTCAGGACCTTCTGCTTAACCCCTGAACCATTTCTCCAGCCTGGATGCATTCTTTTAATGCTTGAATATATTTCAAAATGGGGAAAAAATAAACTTGCCATTTTTACAATATAGAAGCATCAACGTTTGTGAAAATTTTGTCCTCTGACCTCCACTTACATGCTCTGACATGCACACACCTCTCCCTCATTCTCTTTCAAATAAATTTTAAAAGGTTGTGAAAATTTATGTCATTAAAATTCTTAGGTTACGATTAAAAAAAAGAATACATTAAACAGGGCACAGTGGTAATGACCTGTAGTTCCAACGCCTAAGGAAGCAGAAGCAAGAGGATCACTTAAGTCCAGGAATTGGAAGATCATTCCCCACCTCTAAGAACACAATAAAAGGCAAACAAACCCTTGTACTGTCCATATAGTTGTATTTATGCCTTTTCCATACACTTTATGAAGTAGACACACATGTACTGTCACCATGTTTTATATTCACTGGACATAAATCTGAGTGCACACTGTGACCTTTGTTTTTCCATCTGGTAACGTTCTAGAGAAATTACTTGAGATATTTCTATCTAGCAACAAAATTATAATCTTACATTAATTATAAGGTTTCGAAGCTACCTAATATTCAAGGATGATTAGTGTAAACTTCTGGGTTGTTGTTTACTAGCAACACAAGTATTTGGTAGCGCATACAGGAGACCAGGTTATCAGCAGGTTCTACTTGTATCATGGAGATGACTGAAAGCAAATTATGTATGCATCATCCCATTTGATTAAAAAAACATGTATTTAAGGATAGATTTATCCAGGAATAAATGCTCTACCATCCATCCAAACGTACATCTTTAAAAAGAGAAGAAACATTCTTAACCAAGTACAATTAACACTTGCTAATTAGAAAAATGACTCCGAGGGGCTCACTACAGCTCCCCAGGTGCACACATGTGTGCATACACATACCTAAGCGTGGTGGCATGCATCTGTAATCCCAGCACGGGTGCGTCCTGGTCAGCCAATCTAATATTGAGCTAGATTCAATGAGCCCTTGTCTTAAAAAACAAGTGGAGAGTGACAAGAGGAGATACATACAAGAAGTATACCTAGCGTCAGTCTCTGGCATGCTGCATATATGCATGTATAAATGCACTCACAGACATGCACACAAACCAACAAATACACACACAAAAATGGGAATATTTCAAGCAATTAACTCCATAGCCAATTGTGGGATTCAACTTTCCTATACCCATTTCCCTAAAGTCATCTCATCTGTAAGAACAGAATCAGCCTAAGGAATCCCAACCTAAGCCCTTCTTTTTCAATACTAGTGACATTATAATAAATGAGCTGTGACAATATGCATAACAACCATTCAGTACCATTTTTATTCAAAGTAAATACAATACTGAATAATAAAATTGTAAGTATAATCTGTTCAGAAACTACTCACTGGTCTGAAGTAGGTTCCCTGTTAATCTCTAGACATACTTTTACCCAAGGTTATTTTTGAATCCATAATCAATACACATAAATATGTATAAAAGTTTATTGACGATTTCAAAAAATTTACTCCCGATAGTTGATGTTACAAATTTTAGGGTCTTTGAGATATGCAGGATCCTTGTATGTAACTGGCATAAATCCTGTAAAGAGATAATTAAAAGTTTTTCACAAAAGATAATAAGCAAACTTTTACTTGTTCAATTGGGTTGTTCACACATACTTACCCAGTTTTTGAGCTCTCTTAATTGCTTTTGTAACTTCTCTCTGTTTCTTCCCACAAAGACCTAAAAAAAACTTGAAGGTTGCTTTTTTGATCACCAAAAAAAGCCAATATTCAAAATTAACAATAGCATTCTACATCAGAGATTTGCCAATTTTTAATTTTTAATTTTTTTTTTTTTTTTTTTTTTTTTTTTTTTTAGTTTTACAAGCATATTGAGTACTAATCTCTGCTTCCCTCCATTCCCTTTCCCTCTCATCTCCATCCCTTCCCCTCACCAATCCATTCCACTCCCTCTCACCCTCCTACCTGGCCGCTTCTATGGACCCAGGGTTCCCTCTGGCTTGTCTGCTCTTGTTGGGGTTCACGCCTTTGTGGCATACCAAGTTGCACCTCTTCAGGCCACCCCACTGATAAAGCATTTCCCTTCACTCATCAGCTCTAGTCCCTTCACTCATCAGCTCTAGTCCCTAAGGTTTCTACTGTGTGTTCTTATTTCTGTTCAGTTTCTCACAGTCTGTGGGTGCATGTTGATATGTCAGTCATTATGCAGGTCTGGCAAGGACAAGTCTCACTGCAGTGAGTTCCTGGATGCAGTATTCTTGCCTTGAATGGAATGTCTTGTCCAACAGTGAACCTTCCCATCTTTAGGTTCTTAAAATCTTACAGCCCCTCTTCTTCGAGGTTCCCTAAGCCTTAGGATGGGGAGAGATTAGGATGGCCTGATTCTGAGTAAGCATTGCTGAGTCTCCAGTAATTTGTATTATAGCTGGCCACTTCACTGCTCTTCTACTGGCCTAGGCTCCATCCTGTCAGGGTGTTGAGATTCTCTGCCTCTCTTGGAAGATGATTTCTAAGCTGAATGCTAAGTGCTCTTCAAATCTGAGTATAATAGCAGAAATTTACAGAGCAGTTTGGTGTATTGTCTTCCTACTTATAGGTTAATTGTTTGATCTATTTCCTTCCCTATTGATCTATTTCCTTCCCTTTTTTTAGATTTTTGTTCTAATTAACAGTAACAGGAATGTGTTCCATTCTGACCACTGGGTCTTGAGTTCAATCAGAAAACTACTGTTTTCTCTTTGATATTCATGGCACTACTACACTAGCAGTTACCTGTTGCCATGGTGATTTTTATTGCAACTTGCAGATCTCAAGATTTGATGAGGCTTATGATTAATTCCTCCAGCAAGGAGGAAGTTTTCAGGCCAGTTCCATTTGATATATTTTGCCATGCTTTTTTTTTTTTTTTGTAAAGGGCCAGAACAATGAATATTTTAAGTTTTCTAGGTCATTCTGTCTCTCAATTCTGCTACTGTAGTTCAAACACAAACCACATGGTGCTACATAAACCTACAAAAACAAGTGACAGTTTGAATCTAATCATAATCAGTTATACCAAATTTTATTCTAAGAATGATAATACACTTCATGATAGCAAGGACTCAGTTTTTTAAGCCCAAATTTCTCTATGTTGTCACCCAGTAATTAAGTCTAAGCAAAAAAGACTTTGGGCTCAAGACTTTCCAAAAGCACTTAAATCCAGTCCTGTAACATCATGCTTAATAATGTCTTATAGCACAATTTGAAAATTTGCTTGTTTTCAGAGATGACAAAGTAGATAGTTGTAATTCTTACCTACATTTAAGTCTCTATGATTAAAAAATACCTGTTAGGTGTCTTCCATAAATGCATCCAGTGAATGGAGAAACAAACTGGGACAAAAGCTGTTTTGGAGTTGTATTTGGAAAGAAAAAAAAATTACATTAGTACATTTATTACTGAACACTAAATGTATACGTTTTTTTTTAAAAAAAGACCTTATACATGAGCTTCATGTAAAAATTTAATATATGAAATAAAATACCAAATTAACAAATCATCTTTAAAAGTAATTAAAAAGTTAACATCTATCTAGTGTATTAGAAAAGTCTATATGCCAAGTAACAGATTAATAAACATTTTTGTTCAGCAATAAAGTTATTACCTTCTCTACAGTATCTAAAATACTAGTGTTCACAGTAAGTTACTAAAAAAATTTCATCTATTATGATAAATTACTGCATAACCATGAAGATAAATTATCTGAATATGCCAAGTCTTCAAGATGCATATATACCAGGGAATCTACTATAATTATTTCTATAGAATGCTTTAGTCACAACACTTTCTAGATTCTACACACTGTCGTTATTGCATTTTCATAATTTCTTATACTTTCTCCCGAAAAGGCAGCTATCATTTATTCTGCTATCAATGTATTTAACTCCAGCATAGTCACCACCTTTAAACTTATCACTTCTAGTTTGCTGAAAGCCTAATACTTGAAGCAGTGACAGTAAGCTGCTAAGACCACATCACAGAAAAGCTCGTCCTAAAGTACTGCCCACCAAAAGAAAATCACTGCCACAGAAAGCTACACTTCTTGAAACACAGAAAAAGCAGAAATATTGAGCTGAAATAATAATAATGATGAGACATGGGATTTTTAAATGAACAAAGATAACATATAAAATTATGTCCACTAAAATTATGAGACTACTAAAAACAGTTATCACTAAATGAAACCTGGTATGAAACTGACAAAATTTCCTTTGAGAAAACTTTTAGCAAAGGAACGAAATTCTACAGTATAGAAAGTAAAGCCAGTCCTTACCTGTACATTCTTGTAATCTACCCGTTTCTCACACAAGATACATTTCTTAGGAGGCTCTTTATAAGGATTTTCCATTGAAATGGGCTAGACAGAAGAACAGTAATCATAATGTGGTAAATTCAAATTAAAAAAATTAAAGGTTAAGATTGCATTTAAATCCCAGACCCACAGTACCTTTCTTATACTACACATAAATATTTTGTATGAGCATCTTATTTTGTGTAAATTTTGCTAAAGAGAAATTAATTCATGGAGAATTCTGGAACAAACTATAATCTATGCAGAAAAGGGCTTATGGAAGAAACATACGTAACGAAAGTGATTCTTTTTTCAACGCTTTGCTCAGATTATAGATGACTGAGCCATCTTTATTTAAAATTAATTCAAGTCTAAAACAGTGTAAGAGATAACATCAATTCCTAATTTGGTATAATTGCTAATAACCGATCCCTATACTTTTCTGTCAGCTGTTTTTGGTCACAATTTTGTTTTAGAAGTAAGTTAACGCTTGTGTCTTACTGAAATAAAAAATCAGCTTTATAATCTGCAATGAAAGTTTGTGTGAGCCTTTCTGAATCCTGTTTCTGATGCTTTTGTCATAATGCCTTTAAAAATGGTTATATATACATAGACTTTTTATCTTAATTTTTCATTAATTAGTCTTTGACAGTTTCTTATAAGCATATAGTATAATTTAGACACACTCATCCTTTTACCTTCTCTTATCCTCCCACTAATCCTCCTATCAAGTCCCTATCCCACTTCCATGTTATTTTTTATTTTTTGCTTTGTTTTAACTGTGTTTAACTAGGGCCACTTGCATAGTCATGAGTGTGGAGAAACGCACTGAATCATGAGTACCTCACCAATGAAAACATTTTCCTGTTCCCCAGTAGCCCTTGACTGCCATTAGCTCACTGAGGCAGGACAGGGTGGAACCCCATGAGCTCCTCTCCATCTATGACTGTTTCTGAGTCTCGTACAGGCCCTATGCCAGTCATCGACCATAGCTGTTTTGAGTGCATACCTGCTTCAGCCCTGCCATGTTCATTAACAGTGTTTAACAGCTCTCCTGCCCATCATCTAGTTCTTAGATTCTTTCTGTCCTCTCTTCTGCAATGTTCCCTGAGCCTTGGAGGGGGAAAGGACTTTGATATAAAACTAATATTTTGAAACTGCTAGAGGAAAAAGTAGGAACTGTGCTTTAACATATATGCATAGGTAAGGACTTTCTGAATAAAACTGGTAGCAAAAGAGATTAAGACCAACAACTGACAAATAGGATCTTATGAAACTAAAGTTTCTGTACAACAAAGAAAACTCAATCAAAAAACAGGCAACAGGAAAATGAGAAAAAAAATTGTCACCTATATATGATAAGTTAGTAAAGCACTCAAAACACTGAACATCAAGAAAACAAAATATTACATTAAGAAATGTGCCATGTAACTAAAAAGAAGAAATATGAATGGCTATTAAACAACTTAAGAAGTGTGCAATATCCTTAGCCATTAGGATAAGTGAGTGAGTTAGCAAATGCCTCAATGGGTAAAGTGCACAAACCTGGCAAACTCAGTTTGATTTCTGGAGAACACATGGTAGGAGAGAATCAACTTTTAAGACGCGCACGCGCGGGTCCAGCCGGGCCTCACCGTGCGACCCAGGTAAGCTCCGTCCGCGCACCACCCCCAGAACACCCAGGCCGCCCAGGGGACCCAGCTCCTCCCACCATCCAGCCAGAGCCACCGCGCAGAAAGCCTGGGAGCAGGAGGACACCCCCTCTGCGCCCGGGCCCCGCCCCAGCTCCCCCAGGTTAAATAGCGCCCTCGCCGACGCCCCATCCTCCCTTCCCTCCACTCCGCCGCCCAGGACTCGCAGGGTCCAACCTGGACTCACCTCAACCTAGGTAAGCTCCGTCTCCGCCCACCCCCAAAACCCCAGGCCAAATAGTTCAGTTTAGTGAAAAATGCACAGAAATTGAAAGAAGATCTTAAGAGTTAAAACGACAATGCCAAAGTCAAAGTGCAAATCCATGAGAAACAACACTCAAGTAAACAAATCTCCCACTGAAGGAATTAAACCCATAATGTTAGACTCCAACCAGAACAAACCCACGGAAAAAGGCCAAGAAAGCCTGACCCAGGATAACGACCTTCAAAATATGATCATTACCATGTTCAATACTATGAAAGAGGAAATCCGAGTGGAATTAAATAATCGAATCAATCGCTTTGAAGAGGAACACAACAGACACTTGGAGGAGTTGAGAAAAACAGTGCAAGAAACAAACTCAAGCAGAGTTTAAAACTGAGCTACAAGACAAGTTATCTTCAACCCAGAACGCCACAGAGAGTCTTATCAGCAGAACTAACGAAGCAGAAAACAGAATTTCAGACCTTGAAGATAAAATGGGAGTATTAACCAGCTCAATGGAAGAGGTTGTTTAAGTCAAAAAGATATTTGAGAGAAATATTCAGGATATATGGGACACCCTGAAGAAGCTTAACATGCGTATTCATGGAATACCAGAGCAAGAATCTCAAAATACCACCCCTGAGGAAATTTTTCAAACGATCATCAAGGAAAACTTTCCTCATCTAAAAAAAGAGAGGCCCATCCATATACAAGAGGCATTCCGCACCCCAAACAGATATGACCAAAACAGAAGCTCACCGCGGCAAATAATAGTCAAAACACTCCACATTCAAGATAAAGAACTGGTGCTGAGAGCTTCAAGGGAGAAAAAACAAGTCACTTTTAAAGGTAAACCTATTAAAATAACAAATGACTTCTCAGTCAAAACAGTAAAAGCAAGAAGAGCTTGGAGAGACATACTTCAAGTACTGAATGAGCAAAAATGTCAACCCAGGCTGATTTACCCTGCAAAACTATCCGTCATGATCGAGGGAGAAAGAAAAATCTTCCAGCATAAAGACAACTTGAAGGGATACATGTCCACCAAACCAGGCCTTCAAAAAATGCTAGAAATGATACTCAAGCGTGAAGAAAAAAACAGGCATATCCAGGAGAACAGAAGGCAAGTATAACACCATTAAAAGCGAAGCAATATACTTATAAAAACTACTAAACATAAATGTCTGGAATTAAAAATAGTTCTCCATTATAACACTAAATGTTAATGGAATTAACTCACCGATCAAGAGACACAGATTACAAATTTGGATTAAAAATCACAACCCATCAATCTGCTGCCTGCAGGAAACCCATCTCACCACAAAAGACAGATATGCCCTAAAAATAAAAGGCTGGTCAACAATTCTACAAGCTAATGGAAGCAGAAAACAGAGAGGGGTTGTAGCCATTATGATATCAGACAAAGTGGACTTCAAACCAAAGAAAATTATAAGAGACACGGATGGATACTACATTTTAGTCACGGGTACAGTTCACCAGGAAGACTTCACAATACCGAACATATATGCATGCAATACGGGCCCCTCCACATTCATTAAGAAAACCCTACAGCCTCTAAAGCAAGAAATCAACCCCCAAACGATAATTCCTGGGGACTTCAACACTGCCCTCTCAACATGGGATAGATCAACAGGTCAAAAGCTTAACAGAGACACTTTGGAACTTAATCAAACCTTTAAAGAAATGGACCTTACAGATCTCTATCGAACTTTTCACCCACGCACCAAAGAATACACATTTTTCTCAGCAGCACACAGAACTTTCTCCAAAATAGATCACATACTGGGCCACAAAACGAATCTACGCATATACAAAAAAGTTGAAATTCTAACCTGTGCCCTGTCAGACCACCATGGCCTAAAGCTGGACATCCACAACACAACAAACAAGAGAAAATACACTAACTCCTGGAAACTTAACAATATGATGCTGAATGAGAACTGGATTCAGGAAGAAATTAAAAAAGAAATTCAAGATTTCCTGAAAGTGAATGATAATGAAAATACAACTTACCAAAATCTCTGGGACACAATGAAAGCTGTTCTAAGAGGTAAATTCATAGCTCTTAATACCTACATCAAAAAAATGGAAACATCAGAAATAAACAACTTAACAATCCAGCTTAAAGCTTTAGAGAAACTAGAGCAATCTGATCCCAAAAGTAGTAGAAGAGAGGAGATTAGCAAAATAAGGGCAGAAATATCTGAAATTGAGATTAAGAAAACGATAGAAAAAAAATCAACCAGTCAAAAAGGTGGTTCTTTGAAAAAAAATCAATAAGATTGATACACCCCTAGCTAAATTAACCAAAAGCAAGAGAGAGAAAACCCAAATTAACAAAATTAGAAATGAACATGGAGTTATCACTACTGATACCAAAGAAATCCAGAGAATTATAACATCATATTTCAAAAACTTACACTCTGTGAAGTTTGACAACACAAAAGAGATGGATGAATTTCTAAGTAAACACAACTTACCTAAATTGAATCAGGAAGTTGTGAATTATTTAAATAGTCCTATAACATGTAAGGAAATTGAAGAAGTACTCTCAAATCTTCCCACCAAAAAATGCCCTGGACCAGATGGATTCAGCACAGAGTTCTACCAGACATTTAAGGAGTTAATAACACCAATACTCCTTAAACTGTTCCATCAAATAGCAAAGGAAGGAATACTACCAAATTCCTTCTATGAAGCTCATATCGTTTTAATCCCAAAACCTAATAAAGATTCACTTAAAAAAGAAAACTATAGGCCAATCTCTCTGATGAACACAGACACAAAGATTCTCAACAAAGTCTTAGCAAATCAGATTAAAAAACACATTAAAAAGATCATTCACGGGGACCAAGTAGGCTTCATCCCCGGCACACAAGGTTGGTTCAACATACGCAATTCAATAAATGTAATTCATCATGTAAACCAGTCCAAAGTCCAAGACCACATGACACTCTCGATAGATGCAGAAAAAGCTTTTGACAAGATCCAACAGCCTTTTATGATCAAAACGCTAGAGACAGTAGGAATGGAAGGAACCTTTATCAATATAATAAAAGCTGTATACAACAAGCCCACAGCAAGGATTATGCTCAATGGGGAACAATTGGAAGCATTCCCACTTCGATCAGGAACTAAACAAGGCTGTCCACTCTCACCACTTCTATTCAATATTGTACTTGAAGTCTCAGCTGAAGCCATAAGACAAGAAAGGGACATAAGAGGGATTCAAATCAGCAAGGAGGAAGTCAAGCTATCCCTATTTGCAGATGACATGATCTTATACCTGAGGGATCCCAAAAACTCCACAGGAAGCTCCCGGAACTAATTGAGAAGTTCAGCAGGGTGGCAGGATACAAAATAAATGTGCAAAAATCAGAGGCCTTCCTATATGCCCAGAATGAAAGAAGTGAAAAAGCCTTGAGAGAAACCATCCCATTTACTATAGCCCCTAAAAAAATGAAATACCTTGGTATAAACCTAACCAAGGAGGTAAAAGACCTTTACAATGAAAACTTTAAAACCCTAAAGAAAGAAATAGCAGAAGACACCAGAAGGTGGAAAGACCTCCCTTGTTCCTGGATTGGCAGAATCAACATTGTAAAAATGACCATCCTACCAAAGGCAATATACAAATTCAATGCTATACCAATTAAAATCCCAAAGCAATTCTTCAAAGAAGTTGACCAAACAATCTCAAAATTCATATGGAGGCACAAAAGACCCAGGATAGCAAAGACAATCTTGAGTAACAAAAACACTGCTGGAGGTATTACCATACCAAACCTAAGTCTATATTACAAATCCATAGTTATAAAGACAGCCTGGTACTGGCTCCAAAATAGACACACAGATCAATGGATAAGGATTGAAGACCCAGATGTAAGCCCACAAAATTACAGCCATTTGATCTTTGACAAAGGGGCCCAAAGAATCCAATGGAAAAAGAACAGCATCTTCAACAAATGGTGCTGGCAAAACTGGATCTCCACATGCAGAAGATTAAAGCTGGACCCGTACTTGTCACCATGTACAAGACTTAATTCCAAATGGATCAAGGACCTTGATATCAGGCCAGAGACTATAAAAACCATAGCTGAAAGGATAGGGAACTCCCTCGAGCCGATTGGGCTAGGCCAACATTTCCCAAACAGACATCCAATGGCACGGTCACTGCTACCAACTCTCAACAGTTGGGATCTTGTGAAATTAAAGAGCTTCTGTTCAGATAAAGAGATTGTAACACGAGTTCAAAGACAACCTACAGAATGGGAGAAAATCTTCACTAACCACACATCTGATAGAACTCTGCTGTCCAGAGTGCACAAAGAACTTAGAAAACTAAACACCAAGGAAACCAATGGCCCAATTAAAAAATGGGCCCTGGAACTTAAAAGAAACTTTACCAGGGATGAAATTAAAAGGTCTAACAAATATCTTAAAAAATGCTCCACTTCCTTAGCCATCAGGGAAATGCAAATGAAAACTTCCCTGAGATATCATCTCACCCCGGTCAGGATGGCAAAAATCCACAATACAAACAACACCAAATGCTGGAGAGGATGTGGAGAGAGGGGAACTCTTCTACATTGCTGGTGGGAATGCAGGCTCATACAGCCACTCTGGCTAGCCATCTGGAGATTCTTAAAGAAATTAAAGATTGAAATGCCATATGACCCTGCTATTCCACTTTTGGGAATAACCCCCCACACAGCAGCACTGTGTACAATAGCAAAGTCATGGAATCAACCCAAATTTCCAACAGTTGACGAGTGGATAAGGAAACTGTGGTACATCTATACAATGGAGTACTACTCAGCCATCAAAAATGATGAATTACTGGAATTTGCTGGGAAATGGATGTCATTAGAAACAATTATATTAAGTGAAGTATCCCAGACCCAGAAAATTAAGCACCATATGTACTCCCTAATAGATGGCTCCTAATACCAAACCCACCCAGCCCATCTTGAGACACTCATAGGTAAATCTATGTATTACCTACAGTAATTGCAAGGATTATGAACAGGAGGGATGAGGTTGGAGGGCCACACCAGAAACAAGGAGAGAAGTGACCATGTTACAGTAGAGAAAATAGGCCTCCATCAAGGACTGCAAGAAAGTAATGTGACACCTAGTTAAGTTCACAATTAGTTCCTGATCATTTACAACTAAGGTGGTATGAACTCACCAGAAGGGGAGGGCATATAGTCCGGCAGATTAAAAAGTAACCATTTTGCAAATGGGTGATTGACCCCTCCCATTGCCTAACGCCATATGACCCTGCGATTCCAATTTTGGGTATAAGTATTACATCTACCCTTGAATGTGCTCTTATAATAAGACTCCAGTTTAACAGCTTTCTATCTCTGGCCAGGGGGTGACATACAGTGCCCATCACGATGGAGTGAAGGGCATTACAGGAGCAACAAAACTGCAAAAGAAAATCAACGAACTACAATCCAGAACTTCAGAGACTCTGTATCAACTACCTAGAACTAGGCCAGACTAATCTCTTCCCATCCTGAAGCTCAGGGACATTTGCGGAAGAGGGGGCGGTAAGAGTGTAAGAGCAAAAGGATGGGAGGAGCAATGATTTGCAAGATACTCCACACAAGTTAGGGCCGAAGCAATCATAATTGGACATTGTATGCCTGGCGCAATGTCCAACACACTATTGACCTCACAAAATCTAGCATCTGCTAAAGGCACCAAGATCTTTGGAGGCAAGGGATTGACAGCCACAGTAGTGTTCCTATGCTTAAGGGGAACACAGGAAGGGGTTCAGGGAAATGCCACTGGGTCCTTGTACGTCATCGGAGAGGAGGACCCAGAGGAGAGTCAGGCATGCACAAGAAAGGACTCTGGGAATCGGGGTGGGAGGCATGGGGGGGATGGGGCGGGAGGGGTGAGGGGAGGAGGAGCAGGAGGTTCGGGGGGGAGGAGGAGGGAGGGTGGGAACTGGTGTACCTATTAAGTTTTTATGAGCTGAAATAATAATAAAAAATGTATTATATATAAAAAAAAAGAAAAATCTCCGTAATACCTACAGTAATTGCAAGAATTATGAACAGGAGGGATGGGGCAGGGGGGCCACACCAGAAGCAAGGAGAGAGGGGACCATGTTACAGCAGAGAAAATAGGCCTCCATCAAGGACTCAAATAAGTAATGAGACATCTGATTCACAGACTTTCGTTCCTGATCATTTACTACTGAGGGGGTATGATCTCACTAGAAGAGGAGAGCATATAGTCTGGCAGATAAAAAGTAGCCATTTTGCAAATGGGTGATAGACCCGTCCCTCACTGTGGTTTCGTACTTTTAATACATCTACCTTTGAATGTGCTCTTATCACAAGACTCTAGTTTAACAGCTTTTTGTCTCTGGCCAGGGGGTGACATACAATGCCCATCAGGATGGAGTGAAGGGCATTGCAGGAGCAGCAAAACTGCAAAAGAAAATCAACAAACCACAATCCAGAACTTCAGAGACTCTATATCAACCACCTAGAACTAGGCCAGCCTAATCTCTCCCCATCCTGAAGCTCAGGGACATTTGCGGAAGAGGGGACGGTAAGATTGTAAGAGCAAAAGGATGGGAGGAGCAATGATTTGCAAGATACTCCACACAAGTTAGGGTCGAAGCAATCATAATTGGACTTTGCATGCCCTGAGCAATGTCCAACACACTATTGACCTCACAAAATCTAGCATCTGCTAAAGGCACCAAGATCCTTGGAGGCAAGGGATTGGCAGCCACAGCAGTGTTCCTATACTTAAGGGGAACACGGGAAAGGGTTCAAGGAATGGGCACTGGATCCTTGTTCGTTATTGGAGAGGAGGGCTCAGAGGAGAATCAGGCATGCACAAGAAAGGACTCTCTGGGAATTGGGGCGGGAGGAATCGGGGGGAGGAGGAGGGAGGGAGGGAACTGGTGTACCTATTAAGTTTGTATGAGCTGACATAATAATAAAAAATGTAATATAACAAAAAAGTCTTTAAGGGAAAAAAAAAAAAAAAGCTGTCCTTTCATCTCCACATGCCTATACTATGGCACTCGCTCTCTCTTTCTATTTTTTTTTAATATAAGTGACAACAAATGCAGGCAGGCATGGAAATAGGGAAAGGAGCACCCCTATATAATATTGGTAAAAATGTAAACCAGTGCAACTATTCTGGAAATCACTCTGAAGGTATCTCAAAACACTAGAAATAGAACTACCATATGACCAAACTATACCACTCCTGTGCATGCACCCAGAGGATTCTAATCCTATTGCAGAGACACCTGCACATCTATGTTTATTGCCTTTCTATTCACAACAGCTAGGAAATGGAGTCAGTCTAGAAGTCCATCAACAGATAAAATGTGGTACATACAAAAAAAAAGTGGTACATATACACACTGCAATTTGATTCAGCTGTAAAGAAAAATAAAATTTGCACAAAAATGGATAGAACTGGAAATTATATTGAGTTAGGTAACCCAGGCCCTAAAAATTAAGCCTCTCACATAGTTTCAGACTTGCTTGCTTTAACTTGGAACGTCTGTAGCGACCTGGAGGCAACAAAAAGGGCCATATTGGTGGAGCAGGACGAAGAGGTTTTCAGAGGAGTGAAGATGATAGAACATAAGTGCTATAAAAATGGAGGGAAACACTGAGCTAGGCAGGTTTTAAATAGGGATGTGTAGGCAGTGGGGAAGATGCAGGAGGAGGGTTAATCAAACCTAAAGATGTCATAGTTTAGACGAAGTTGATTATATATCCTAATGTAAAACTTTAATTTGGATCTCTTATTTGCTCAAGGCACCTTGCCAAAACTGATCAAGGGGGCAAAGACAGGACAAACCCTAAGTTCCTAATCTATAATTACTTAGTCTAACTGAACTACCTTTTAAAATTCTCAAATCATATATCCTTATATTTAATACCTAGGGGAAAATATATTATTTCCAGGAGTCTCTTCAAAACCTCAAGTGACTATAGTAGTTATGCTTTTCAAAATAACCATTATTGTCATTGTTGTGTCCTATAATTGAACCCCAATAGCTAAAATATAAAAATCTAGTCATATTTGGAAATGTCTTACTAATATAAAGAAAAAAATCTTACCAGGTCTTCCTTGTTGGTTGCCTGTCTATATTGCGAACAACCTCTTCTCCATAGCACTGTAATTGAACAGTAACAGCAATTAAACCAAGTTTTCATCAGCTAAATACCTAATAAACACTTGTGCAGAAGCTAAATTAACTTATAACCAAATGATATAAAGGTTTATATCATTTATACTCAATGACACTCTTTAATTTAGACGTGCCATAAGTGACTTCAAAAATAAATAAGTGACTTCCAAATGAGTGATTTCCAAGGCTTTGGGGAAAGGTAATATAGTTTCCCCTCCTATAAGCCCTCTCACTTGACCCGGTTTTAGTAAATGTTACTTTCCACAGTAAATTCTAATGAAAATATATACAAGAGGAGTCACACAGAGGCATCGCCATATCAAAGGAAGACGAAAGCTGTTGGCAGAAAAGCACAGAACTATCAACTTAAAAGTTGCCTGCACAAGTTCCCTTCGACTCTAAGACATATACTGTCGTGGGCAATAACTAATTCCCACCCATTTACAGAAGCACAATCTCCTGGAAATGGTCCTCTCACTGCTAGTACCAAGGCAGAGGCTGCGACGCTACAACGGAGGCTTTACCCGTGTCAGTTCCATGACCCGTGAGGCAGACAACAGCTGTTACCAACTTCTTTCTCCCCAGGCCACTGCAAACAGCAACCACGGATGCCATGGTTCCTGGCTCTCCAACTTCCGGTCCTCTTTCCTAATTGACCCGGCAGGTCCCTTCCAATAATCTTCCCCTGTCGGCCCGGAGATTCTATTCAAAGGTTCCGGAGCCGAATGTAGAGAAACTCTTTTCAATGCGCCTTGCTCGACACTGTTCGGAATCCCCACCCCCACCCACGCTTCTCCCCGCCCTCCGGGAGTCGGATGTCACGTGACCCCCGATGGGCCCTGGGGAGGTCGGAGCACCTAAGCTGGTGCACCTGCTTCCGGTCCGAGAGCTCCGGCCACGGACTCGGGGGTTTGAAGCGGACGGATGCGGGTGCCCGGGACGCCTTGGTCGCCGCCTCCCTAGCCTTGGTCGGGGCCGCGGGGTGACGCCGGGACCCTCGGCCCGAGCCATGGAGGAAGCTTCCTCCCCCATCCGCCGGCGAGTGTCCGTCCGCAAAAGGAATCGTCGTAGCCTGGAGGGGCTGTGCGCGGACCCCGCCGGCGCCGGCGCCGCACTCCATCCCCGCGAGGACGAGGACGAGGAGGAAGAGGCCGGGAGCCGGCGGCGGAAAACCGTGGACGCGTCGCCCGTCCAGGTACAGCCTCGTCTCCGGATTCCGGAGACCCCGGGCCCTTGGCTCACGGCGGGGACACAGCTGTGGAGGGTTTGAATCCGCAGAAATGACAGTTTGTCCCGGGTGCGAACCCCTGAGCGTCTAGGGAGGCACTTTTTTAAAACTTTCATCTCCTGGTCTAGGCTGATGTGAAACGTATATTTACTAATATATTACCAGTATATTTACTAATAAAATCTATTTGAGAACTCTGCGGGCTGGCTACTTTGTTGAACTAGCTAATTAGCTAGATTCCACAACAGCCATCAGCGCTGTAGGGAAACCACAATTCAGATTCCAAGTAACTGCAATGTTCGCAACCCAAGTAGGTATTCACACTCTGTCTCAATTTCAAATTCAAAACAGAATTCCTCGTAGTGTCTAGTGAAACAACCATGATTTGTACTTCTGTTTTAGAGTTCGACAAGGGATACCCGCAATTACCTTCTTTTGAACTATATCTACCATTTTTGTTGTATTTTAAGGATTTGCCATAGGTTTAAGAATTAGAATACCAGATGCCAGAGGTTTAAGTTCAGTGTTGTCATCTGTCTTTGGTCTTGAATTCAAACTTCACCACACGGGGGGAAAAAAATTAAAATCCGAGTATTTCTGGACTGGGAAAATAGCTCATGTGGTGAAGCATTTGCTTAGCATGCAGGAAACCCTGAATTTGGTCCTCAACACTGGATAAAATGTAATGCACACCTGTAATCCCAGGACTCTGGAGGTAGAGGCTAGGAGGACCAGTAGTTCAAGGTTATCCTCAGCTACAGAGCAAGTTCAAGGCCTGCTTGGGCTATATGAAACCTTGTTTAAAAAAAAAAAAAAACTGCTATCACAATAATCCAGTAGCAAAGTCACTTCTTTCTGGGCTTCTATTTCTTTTACTTGTTGATGATAATATCTAATCATATAACTTCAGCCAAAGGCTGAAGCTTTTATTCTTAGTGAAAAGAATTTCCTCTAAGTGTTTTTGTTTCCTTTCCAGCAAAATGACAGTGAAGAGGACATGTTTGGTGACTATGATAGCTTTACAGAAAACTCCTTTTTAGCTCAAGTTGATGAATTGGAGCAGAAATACATGCAATTTCCTGAACATAAAGAGCATGCTACAGACCAAGTTGCTGAAGACCTTTGCTCAGAAAGCATCAAAAACAAACTCCGTATTACCACTCTAAGCAGCCTTACTGAACGTAAAACTAATGAACACACAGCCAACTGGAGCGGTCCAGAAGATGTACCTGTTGAAGCTGGAGATGATCTTTTGTTTGATATGCCTTCTTCTCAAGTGCTATACTTTGAAAATGTGCAGAACTCTTCAGAGAATTTAGATGATGAGTCTACTAAAGAAAAGGACAGGGATTCATACAAGACAGTGAATGAAGAATTACCCCAGAGTCATATAGAGCAACCCCTGCAAAATGAGGAAATCTCTTCTAATGTCAGAACTACTTCAGAGATAAGTAGGAGGAAAAGTGTTAAAGATCATCTGAAAAGTGCTATGGCTGGTAATGCCAAAGCCCAAATCCCAATATTTTCTAGGAGTAAACAGCTCAAAGAGACTCTTCTGTCTGAAGAAATGAATGTTGCCAAGACAGCAATTGAGTCAGCCTCAGATGATCTTGGTCCTTTTTATTCACTGCCCAGCAAAGTGAGAGAACTTTATGTTCAGTTCAAAGGAATTGAAAAATTATATGGTAATGCTTTTTGCAAAGTGAAAATGAAATTTTTTATTATTGTAATATTCAAATCTATAGAAACACATGTTTCCTGGTCATGGGTGGGACTTGGCAGTCTCTTTTCATGAACCATAGGGATTCTGGCATGACCATTGAGCAAGAAACCTGAACCTTTCAGTATTACTTCTGCCTTTTTAATAATAGAATTATATTCTTCATATGTTGTATGTAAGTATTGAGAACTAAGTTAATATAATTCATTCTTCAGATGTGAGGATAAATGATACCCTAAATGTTAATTGTTTTGGTCATTCTTTTTAAAATTCTGAGTGTGATAAAATGTGAATACGGTTGAATTTTTTAAATTATTTTTCTAGTTTTACAAGCATATTAAGTACTTATTCCTTCTTCCCTCAATCCCCTCTCCCATCCCCCTTCTTACCCTTCATCAATCCATCTCGTTCCCTCCCACCTTCCTGCCTGTCTGCTTCTATGGACCCCAGGGTTCCCTCTGGTTTGTCTGTTTTTGTGGGGGTTCAGGCCCCTTGTGGCGTACCAAGTTGCTTCTGTTTGTGTCACCAAATGATAGGGGTTTTTCCCTTCACTCATCCAGCTTTAGTCCCCAAGGTTTCCACTGTATGTTCCCATCTCTGTTGAGTTCCTTGATAGTCTATGGAGTCATTATGCAAGTCTGGTAAGGACAAGTCTCCCTACTAGATGCAACAGTCCTGCTTTCAATGGAATGTTTTGTCCAATGGTGAGCCTTTCCATGTTCAGGTTATTACAATCTCACTGTTCCCTCTTCCTCAAGGTTCCCAAAGCCTTAGGATGGGGAGAGATTAGGTTGGCCTGATTCTGGGTGAGCCCTGCTGGTCGCTGGTACTCTGCTGTCCACTTCACTGTTCTATTGCCGTTGGCTGCATCCTGTCAGAATATTGAGATTCTCTACCTCTGTTACAGAAGAAGACTTCTAGGCTGAAGTTAAGTTTTCTTCAGATCTAAGGGTATGATAGCAACTATTTACAGAGCAGTTTGGTGTACTGTCTTCCTGTAGGTTCATTGGCTGTTTTTCCCTATTAATCTATCTCCTTCCCTTTTTTAGGTTCTTGTTCCAGTTAAAAGTAACAGGAATGTGTTCCATTCTGACAAGAGAGTCTTGACTTCAATCAGAAAGCTATTGGTTGTCTCCTTCATACTAGTGCCACTATTATACTGGTGGTCACCTGTTGCCATGGTGATTTTTATTACAACTTGCAGATCTCATGAGTTGATTGCTCATGTGGTTACCTATCTCCCCCAGTAGTTCCTACAGTATTCCTTGGTACTGTGTAAGCTGTCCAGCAAGGAGGAAGTTCTCAGACCAGTTCTAGGTGATATATTTTGTTCATGTTCTATGATCCATATATGTTGCATCTTTTTTACAGAGCAACTAAGAGCAGTGGCAAAACCCTATATTGTTTAGAGGCCCTTAAGACCTCTCTGACCAACATTTTATCAGGAAGTGTCACATTCTTGTTACTTCTAGTATAATTTTATCATATGATTGAATCTTAGCATATGTCTGCTATTCAATAACTAGTGGGTGATACTAATCTGATGTATTTAAAATAATTTGGGTGCTTTAGGATTTTTTGGGGGGTACTAGAAATGAAACACAAGGCCTTGTATAGATTAAGCACACTATGTACTACTGAGCTATGACTCCCAGCTTATATTTTAAAAAATATTTTTAAAGGAAAGGTCATTTTAAGTGCTTAAAAATCATTTTTAAAAATTAAAGTCATTCGTATCTGTCATTCAGAAATAACTTTTTTAATGTCTTTTTTTTTATTCATTTAATTTTTAAAACAATAGGTGTAAACCCAACTTTACACATGTAACGTTTTTCAAATATTTATGTTTGGATCTGTTTTTTATTGTATGGCACACATACATAAATTGTTTATATTTAGATTTCCATTTTTAAAATGTGAAGAATTGTGTAATTGTGCAGTAATTATTCTACTTACTAACCCAGCCCAACCCAGCAATGGTGTGATGAACTTCTGTCCATACTGTTTGCATACTTTTCTTTTATCTGTGCACATACAGAGTCATAGAAAAAATATTGCTGGATTAAAGTTAATGTGCACTTTGACTTTTCCATACTGCTAGATTATTTCCTAAAACATACTCGCAGTTCAGGTTCACAAGCTATGCAGAATTCCTCTTTCTCCTCACTTTAGCTGTAAATTTTATAAATATGGGACTTTCTCCTTTTCTCTTTGTTTTCCCAGCCCAGTAGATTACAGTTGACCATCAATTTTAAGTTTCTATTATGTCATTTGCCTATTTTCTAATGGTAAACTTACTAATCATATTTTGAATATTTTTGTTGATTACATTATCAAATTTGTTTTTAGACAGAGTCTCCTGTTGCCCAGATTAGGCTCAAACTCTGTGTAGCTAAGGAAGACCTCGAATTCCTGATCCTCCTGCCATTACCACCCACACAGTGGTATTATAGATATGTGCTACCATGTCTGGTGTGGGTTTATTACCAGGGGCCAAACCCAGGGCTTCTTGCATGCTAGACTATCACTTTACCAATTTGTATCTCCAGTCCTCGTATTATTCTTCAGAATAGCTTATGCTAATTTTCACATCATGTTAGATATGATCTGTTTTATCAGTTCCTCTTTGTTAAATTGTGGCACCCTGGATGTCCTTAGTAATTTTGAATGATGTAAATAATCTTTAATTTAAAAAAAATTTTTTTTTAAATTTTATTTATTTTTGTGTGTGTGTGTGTGTGTGTGTGTGTCAGAGGGCACTGTGTGTCCCTGTGGAGGGCCAAGGGTGACTTCAGGAGTCATCCTGGATTGTTTCTACCTCCTCCTTGATTCTCTCTGGGATTTCCCAGGCTCCACCCACCAGGACCGGAAGTGCAGGCTGCAGCAGGTTCCCTGTGGCTTTGTTTTGTTTTGTTTTGTTTTGCCGTGGGACCTGGGATCCTAACTCATGACCTTCTGCTTGTGAGGCAGAGACTTCATGAGGGAGAAAGGGACAGAGAGAGGCAGAGAGAGAATAAACACATGCAATGCTGCACAGCTGAGGTCAGCGAACAACTCTCAGAAAGTAGGTTCTCCTTCTTCCATCCAGGCTTCCTGGACTTGAGCTCAGGTCACCAGGTTTGGGAGCACCTTGCCTGCTGAGCTGGCTCACTGGTCCTGGTCTTAGTGCCTTAATCTAAAGTGATATTTTGATCATTGAAAGGTCAGATCCTTAAGAGAGCTTGTTGAAGTTTACTGGTTTGTGTGCAACCTCGTGGAGATTCCCCCCCCCCCCCGCCCTCATCTCTCCATAAGATGGCCATAGACGGATGAGGAGAACATGCTTAGGACACTAAACATAGGAGAAAGCTGAGAATTCACGCAGGTCCTCCTGTGTCCTGCCCTTCAGAGGTCCTAGGCAATGCCTTTTGTCCCCCAGGCTGCTGTCTGCCCTGCTGGACTCGGCTGAGTGTAAGATGGGCTAGTTGCCCACTCTGCTGGTAAAGTTGGAGCTAAGTGGGCATTTTTGCTGTATATTTTTGCACATTTGGGATTTTGGGCTTTTGCCACAGTAGCAGGAACTAACTCCTTTTTTTTTTTTTCCTTTGAATTCTACAGAATGGCAACATACTTGTTTAACGCTGAGTTCTGTACAAAAAAGAAAAAACTTAATATACTCCTTACCAACAAGTGGCGGAAAAACTCTTGTAGCTGAGATTTTAATGTTACAAGAACTACTTTGTCGGCGCAGAGATGTTTTAATGATCCTTCCATATGTGGCAATTGTCCAAGAAAAGGTGTGTGGTTTTTTTCTTCTTTTTATTACATTATTTTTCTAGTTTTAAAGGCATATTGAGTAATCATCCCTGCTTCCCTGAATACCCTCTCCCTCTCACTCCTTTCCCTTCCCTTCATCAATCCATCCCACTTCCTCTCTCCCTCCTTCCTGTCTGCTTCCATGGACCCCAGGGTTCCCTCTGATTTGTCTACTCTTGTGGGGGCTCAAGTCTTTTGTGGCATAGAGAGTTGCCTCTCTTCAGGCCACCCCACCCTCAGGGGCTTTTCCCTTCACTCATCCAGCTTTAGTCTCCAAAATTTCCACTGTGTGTTTTCTCTTGAGTTCCCGGATAGTCTTTGGGGGCATGTTGGTATGTCAGTCATTATGTAGGTCTGGTAAGGACTCATTGCAGTGAGTTTTTTCCTCTTTTAAAAGCTACTGTTTTCTCATATTATATCATTAAGATCTGAACCCTAGCACAATTGTAGTAACTTTATTAGTGGTGAGGAACAACCTTTTCATTGTTACTGCTTCAGAATACTCAAAAGTAGCATAGGTACTTACCTAAAATCTCTTCAAAAATAACTGCCTGTCATGGATTTAGTTTTTCTAACTGATGGTTTGAACTTTCTTAAATGTGCCATGACACAAGCAGAAACTAACCAATTTTTATCAAAATGAATGAGTCGTTTTGATGTTTTTGACAACAAAAGAGAACTTTGAAATTTCACATTGTGCAGTTTAAAAGATACATGTTTTGCGAAGATAGATACCTTATTTTTTACAGTGTTTCATATATATGTATGCCTAATCTGCGACCTGTTTTCATTAATTAGGATAACTTTAGCTTTAAAAAATCCTTCTGAATATTTAATAATTAGTTCTTATTTGTTTTTTGTTTATTTTAACTAATTTTAGATTTCTGGTTTATCAAGTTTTGGTATAGAACTTGGTTTCTTTGTTGAAGAATATGCCGGAAGCAAAGGAAGATTTCCTCCAATTAAAAGAAGAGAAAAGAAATCACTGTATATTGCCACCATTGAGAAGGGACATAACCTGGTGAACTCCTTGATTGAAACTGGAAGGATTAGTAGTTTGGGTCTGGTTGTTGTAGATGAGGTTGGTTATTACTTTTGTAACATATCCACATTTATTGCACTAACATTCTACATTCATTTTTCTAATTATTATACGGTTCCACTTTGCCTCTGTAGTAGTGACCATTTTAATACGTAGATAATGCAAGTGAAGACATTCCATGTTTGCTAATCTTAAGTTTGGTCTTATGTAAAGTGTTTCTTAAAGTGTGAATATGTCTATGTGGATGGTTTTATAGTGGTGCCTATGAATCTCAGATGTGTCTAAGCATGGCCCTGATATATCACATTGTCCCAGGTCTCATTAGCTTAGAACAGTGGAATAGTATACTGTAGTTGCTATATCTACAATATTGAAGAATTATAGGACAAGGATTTATTCCATGCAAAACCTCACATTCTATATGGGCATTATATGAAAATTTACTTGTGTATCCTTCCTTTTTAAATCCAAAGTTACATATGATTGGTGAAGGGAGCCGTGGAGCCACACTGGAGATGACATTGGCAAAAATCCTCTACACTAGCAGTAAGTATTTATTGACTTATAGTCAAGAGATCTATGTGTGAAAGTGTAGCAGTCTTGGGGTCCCATGGAGATCCTTGGGGGCGAGGATAATCTGGCACAAAGTCAACAACACAGACTCCAGGAGTCAGGCGAGTGGCAACAGCAGGCTTGCAAGCTTGCAGGCGCACTCATTTATTACAAGTATGGGGCAGCCTATATACACCACCCAACATCCCATAAGTCCCAGCGTGAGGTTTTTTGCTGTGTTGTCCTGTCCGGGTAGTCCTCTCAGCCAGGCGGTTTGACGTCAGCACCAGGCACAGCAGCAGGTAGCTTGGGGAAGTTGCATTCGTGCATGTGGCCCACACAGACAATACAGGCCTGCCTGGTCCGTTCCTCCTACATGAAAGACTTCATTCTGTCACTAGATTCTATGACCTAGAGCAAGTATTTTAAATTAAAAAAAAAAAAAAAAAAAAAAAACTGCAGCAGGAGGAGCTGTGGAGATGGTTCAGCAGGTAATGTGTTTGCATTCAAGCCTGAGTTCAGTCCATGGATCTCACAAGGTGGTTCAGTCCCTGGATCTCACAAGGTATCATGAGAGAGCAACTCCTGACGTTGTTCTCTGACTTTCATCTGCATGTGTGCACACACCCATACACACGCATACTTGATGAGTAAATAATTCAAAAATAAACTATTACAGGCACTTAAGTATCGTGCTGAAGGTACTTAAATTTTTCCCTTGTTTTTTGTGTTTTTGGTCTTTTTGTAATTTTATCTTTTTTTTTTTTTTCGGTGCTGGGGACCGAACAAGCGCTCTACCACTGAGCTAAATCCCCAACCCCTAGTACTTAAATTTTTAAAGTTAGGTTATACTTTTTTTGTTATAAAAATGGGTAAGTGAGAATTATGAAGATAAGTGAGGTTGGTATGTGATATTGTTGTTACTATTTTTCTCTTGTGTATTTGTGTATGGGATGCATAACTGGGTGTAGGTGTGGGTGTATGTTTATATTCAGTAGGAAGACAGTTGTGAGTTTGAAGCCAGCCTGGGCTACACACTGAGTCCAGGCCAATCAGAGCAATGTGGTGACAGACTGTTCTTAGCCTTGTATCCTGAACTGTGTCTGTCACATAGCTAGTCATACCATATTTATGCTCATTATTTTTGTTTAGAAGTTTTTATTAGATGTCCTGCTTCCTGCCAAGTTCGAAATCATAAATAGCAGCTTTAAGATACCTGAAAGATTTCATTCTCTGATGAATTACTTTGATTAATTACTGTGTTGACAGTATATAGTTTTTCCAGAAATCCAGACTGGTCCACAGTCCAGAACTTTTTGAGCAGTAACGTAATATCACAAATGGAAAATTTCATTGACTTAATGGGATGAATTACAGCCAAAGTGCAGATGCACTAAAAGTATTGCATTAAATTATTTTCAGACAGTGTGAGGTGTGTATGAAACAAGGAATTTTGTGATTAGATTGGGTCACCTCCCTGAGGTTCTTGAATACAGTAAGTATTCCAGAACCTGGAAGAGCAGTCTAAACTGGACGATTTCTGGGCCCAGGCGTTTCAGAAAAGGATATTTAGCTTGTATTTGTCGTTTTCTTACCTCTCCCTGCTTTCTGTTTCCTGCATCACTCAGGAAGAAGAGCATTGAAGCATTGGTTACTTTATGTTATGAATGATGCATTTTTCTTAATGCTTTGGGTTTTGTTATTTGCTTATTTTTTAGAAACAACTCAAATTATTGGTATGAGTGCAACGTTGAACAATGTTGGAGACCTACAAGAGTTCCTTAAAGCCGAATATTACACCAGTCAGTTTAGACCAGTATGTACCTCAGGTTTGCACTGTATTGATTTGTTATATTTTCACTTTAGAAATAAAAGCAGCCAACCTAGGATATTATAAAGCTCAGCCAAGTGGTGAAGGTTCATGATTTTCCTCAGCATAACTGTATGCTGATGGTTTGTGGTTGAGAAACTAATGTATCTATAGCACCTGGAATAAATGATTGGCCAATAGGCCCTCAGTGAATAGTGAATAGTGGATTATGTTTTGTTTATTTCTTAATCTCTAAAGTAGATTTTCATTGCCCAAAACTTAATAAGACATTTGTATTTATTGGCACATCAAGATATTTATCTTAATCAAAATTTTGATGCAAACCTCTAGTCCCAGCCCTCAAAAGGCAAAAGGAGCTTAAATTTTAGGCCAGTCTGAGCTACCTAATGAGTTCTAGGTTAGCTTGGACTATGCAACAGTAACTTGTCCTAAGAAAAATAATTCTTAAAATATTTTTCAAAAATCTATGTGATGATAGTTCTGATACTTTAAAAAAATGAGACTGAGGGCTAGAGAGATGGCTCAGAGGTAAAGCCTCTGCCTTGCAAGCAGAAGGTCCCGAGTTCAGATCCTGGATTCCACATAAAAAAGTCGGGTAGAAATGGTGGTAGCCAACCCTACCAGTCCTATAAGGCAGAGCCTGCAACACTCCAGAGCAAGCAAAGCAGAGAGGAGGTAGCACAATCCAGGGTGATCAGGGTGATTCCTGAAATTACCTTGGGCCTCCACAGGCACACACAGGGCCCCCTGATACACACACACACACACACACACACACACACACACACACACACGATAGACAGACAGACTGAGACCAATGAGATGACTCGGTGGGAAAAGGCTCCTGTGTGCAAACTTGGTGACCTGAGTGCAGTCCCCAGAACCTACATGGTAGAAGGAAACAGCTGAGTTCCAAAAGTTCTCTGATCTCCACACTCATGCTGTGGCGCCCATGCTTGCTCTCTTCTCTTCACTATTTTTTTTTTATTTATTCAATTGTGCGTGTATGGTGTGCGCCTGTGTGCATGTATGTGTGTGTGTGTAGAACCACAGGCGAATTCGGGAACCACCATGGATGCCTCCACCTCCTCCTTGTTTACTCTGCCCTGGGATTCACAGGCTCCACCCTACCAGGACCAGAAACGCAGGCCATCCCCGCTTCCGCCTGGCGTCTATACGTGGGGTCTAGGATCCAAACTCAGGACCTTCTGCCTGCAAGGCAGAGCCTTAACCCCTGAGCCACCTCTCCAGCCCCACTACTTTTTTTTAAATTGTGTGTGTGTGTGTGTGTGTGTGTGTGTGTGTGTGATGTATCAGAGGGCACTGTGTGCCCCTGTGGAGGACCAAGGGTGACTTTGGGAATCATCCTGGATTAATTTTACAACCTTTCTGCTTTTGCTCTGGGATTTCCCAGGCTCCACCCACCAGGGCTAGAAATGTAGGCCGCCTCCATTTCTGCCTGGTGTCTTTACGTGGGACCTGGGATCTAAACTCAAGACCTACTTGTAAGGCAAAGTCTTAACCCCTGAGCCATCTCTCCAGCCCTCATATATACTTCTTATAACACAGAATAAAGTAATTTGTTTTCCTCTTGGATGTGTGCTATTCAATTCAAAAGTACTTTTCAAGGATTTTAATCCTGAGTTTATTTAAAGGGAAAAAATGTGTAGGAAGGAAAAATAATTTTCTGAGAATTAATAAATTTCTAAGTCAAACATGAATTTCTAAGTCAAAATATGCTATACAGACTTTAGAAAATCTAAGCTGTTTGGGTTGTTTTTTTGCAACATGTTTTCTAAAATTTCAATCTACAACTTTTATATTGATTGCATATTTTCTTTTTAATTTCAGGTTGAATTAAAAGAATATCTGAAAATAAATGATACAATATATGAAGTAGATGGCAAAGCTGAGAATGGTATGACTTTTTCCCGTCTCCTTAATTATAAGGTATGTTGACAACCTTGAAAACCTAGGCACCGATCCTTTTAACAGAGGTGCTCTGGGAATGAAATGAACGGTGCTGAATATATCTCAAGCAGCTGGTTTCCTGTTGTTTGCTTGTTTGTTGTAGTGCTGGGGGTTAACCGGAGGCCTCACACATATTAAGCAAACACTCTTCCCCTGAGCTACCCATCTGCTCCCCCTACCCAGTCCTGCATTCCACGTTTCCATCAGATAATACTGTTTTCTTTTTTTTGGTATCATATTGTTATGAAGTTGGGATGTTATAGTTGCCAAATGTAATACTGTATGAAAATCAGCAGAATAGATGTGTTGTTCAGTCCCACTTCAAAGTTGAAGACCAGTACTGCATTGTGCATTTATTTCATCAGTCAGCTCATGTGTTTATTTAAGAATTTTTTATTTCGGGGGCTGGAGAGGTGGCTCAGGGGTTAAGCCTCCGCCTTGCTGGCGGAAGGTCCTGAGTTCGGATACCAGATCCCACGTATAGACGCCAGGCGGAAGCGGGGGCGGCCTGCGCTTCTGGTCCTGGTAGGGCGGAGCCTGTGAATCCCGGGGCAGAAGGAGGTGGAGGCGTCCATGGTGGTTCGCGAATTCGTCCGTGGTTCTACACATACACAGACACACACGCGCGCGTGCACATACACACGCACATGCACACAGTTGAATAAATAATAAAAAAATTAAAAAAGAATTTTTTATTTAAATGGATATTTAATCTTGATGAGGTACATATTAAGTTGTTTGCATGTAACTATTTAGCAAAACTTTTGTCCCATATGTTTATTCATTCAACAAAAAAAAACATGATTCATGCTCTTGATAGCACAGTTTTAGAATTCTATGAGATATATTTGAAACCTCTACCTTAATTTAAAACGTTGAAAGGAGCTAAGAGATTTTAAATTACCTCATCATTGTTTTCCTGCTCTTTGAATTCTGCTGCCTGTGTAATGTTACATTGTCATCATTCACTGCTGAACTTCTTTATGCAAGCATGTTCTTTAGTGTTAGTGAGTCTTTTTCTAACCCATTGGTGATAATAAAGGGTACTATGCAGTTTATTGACTATCAATAGGATCTTTGGTAGAGGTAGGCATGTGGGAGAGTTAATAATATCATAAACTGTTTTCACTTCTGTATTTAATTTCTTTTTTTAGGCTAAATTTGCCTGAAAAACAAGTCTCTAACAAATAAACAGAGAACAGAAAGTTCGAGTATTTCATATAGGTTTCATCTTTTTTCTTTTTCTTTTTTTTTATTTATTCGTGTGTGTGTGTGTGTGTGTGTGTGTGTGTGTGTGTGTGTGTGTGTGTGTAGAACCACGGGCCAATTTGGGGACCACCATGGACGCCTCCACCTCCTCCTTGTTTACTCTGCCCCGGGATTCACAGGCTCCGCCCTATCAGGACCAGAAACGCAGGCCGCCCCCGCTTCTGCCCAGCGTCTATATGTGGGGACTAGGATCCGAACTCAGGACCTTCTGCCTGCAAGGCAGAGCTTAACCCCTGTGCCACCTCTCCAGCCCCTCATCTATTTTCTTAAATAATCAGATACATGAGAAGTTCAAATCGGCGATGGTTTACTTATCTTTTAAATTACATAATAAAGAATTAATCAACTTTCATGGTTACAAATTACTTGGTTCCTCCTTATTGTTGTTTTACAGTATTCTGACACCCTGAAGAAGATGGATCCTGATCACTTGGTAGCACTGGTGACAGAAGTTATTCCCAATTATTCTTGCTTAGTTTTTTGTCCCAGTAAGAAGAACTGTGAAAATGTAGCAGAAATGTTATGCAAATTTTTAAGCAAGTATGTTAATCTTTAAAACTATTCTGTTCCATTTTTATCATAAGTTACAAGTGATATAGTCTGTTTTTAATCTGCAATTACTTCTTATAGAGTATTATCTTGTTATGCTAAATTCTGAAGAAACTGACCTTAAAAGAAAAAAAATTTAACTAAAATTCACATGTCAAGTGGGAAAATTCGAAGCTACATGTAAAAGAATGATGACCACTCTGATGTCTTTTGATTGACACCTTGGCTCACCAGTGAACCTGTGCTCAGGCTGCATCTTACACATCAGAATCTCAGGGAGAGGGACCCAGGCAAGTCCGGCGTGCAGCCAAGGTCCAGAACCACTGACTTAGATACTTAAAGGTCTAACCACTGGAATTGCTGCAGGGACAAATAAAATCTTCAGTTTACCATTCTTCCTAATTAAAAAACATTGTCTTGGGGCTAGAGAGATGGCTCGGGGGTTAAGACTCTGCCTCACAAGCAGAAGATCCTGAGTTTAGATCCCAGGTCCTACATAAAAACAAGAGACAGAAATGTCAACAGTCTGCAGTTCTGGCCTGCAATTCTGGCGGAACCTGGGAAATCCCAGAGGGAAGCAAAAGAAATGTAGAAGCAATCCAGAATGTCACCCTTGGTCCTCCAGAGGGATACATAGTGCTCTCTGATACACACATACACACACACATTCACACACACACAAACACATACACATAAAGTAAATAAAGTTTTTTAAAAGTCTGGTACATAGTGTTAAAAAAACATTGTCTTCATTTTCTTAACTCTATACTTTCTTGGACACATGTATTTAATTTCCTAAATATTTGAGAAATGTGCTGGTTTGAAAATTTGTGATATTTCTAATGTTATCTCTGTTGTATCTTATAGAATAGCTATAAAGTTACTAACTACTGGCAAGTTCATTTCTTGTGTACTTATTTTCTCTACATGCATATACTGCATACACAAATATTTATATATTTGAATCAATACAAGTAACATTTTCAATGTTTACATGGTGTGTACTAAATGAAAGTGATCAGTATTTGTCCAGGGTTTATCTTTCTAATGGATCCTTTATTCTAGGGACTACCTGAAACACAAGGAAAAAGAGAAATGTGAGCTGATTAAAAACTTGAGAAACCTGGGCAGTGGCAACGTGTGTCCTGTCCTGAAGCGCACCGTCCAGTTTGGAGTAGCCTACCACCACAGCGGCCTGACAAGTGACGAAAGGAAGCTTTTGGAAGAGGCCTATTCCACTGGTGTGCTCTGCCTTCTCACCTGCACGTCCACCCTGGCAGCTGGGGTCAACCTGCCAGCACGAAGGTGAGACATAGTTTTGCTGTATCAGTGGGATGAGCATGTTTCTACCTTTTCTTACATTTGCTGTTGATTTGTTTCCTTTCATGAAAAATATCAGATTTTCCTGGTATTAGAATTTCTTCTATTGTCTTCTCCCTATTGATCTATTATTGGCTGGTTGTTTGTTTTTTAATTTTATTTATTTTGTGTGTGTGTATGTGTATCAGAGGACATTGTGTGTCCCTGTGGAGGACCAAGGGTGACTTCAGGAGTCATCCTGGATTGTTTCTACATCCTCCTTGCTTTGCTCTGGGATTTTCCAGGCTCTGCATACCAGGGCCAGGCTGGAAGTACAGGCTGCCACTGTTTCCGCCTGACATTTTTTACTTGGGAACTGGGATCTGAATTCAGAACCTTCTGCTTGCACGACAGTCTTAACCCTGAGCCATCTCTCCAGCCCTGTTTGTTGTTTTTGAGACAGGGTCTCAGAAAGCAGTCCTCCTGTCTCACCTCCCAAGTAAAAGTCATTACAGGCCTGAACACTTATTTGGACAACCTCCTAGTTTTAATCTTAGGCTCTATGATTGTGGTTGAATAGAAAGAGTTAGCAAAAAAATTCCTTTTTTATTGTAAACTGAGAGTTCACTTAACATAGACATTTCCCTGAAACCATAGTGAACTGATTCAGAAAGTCAGACTGGGATGTAGCTCAAGTGGTTGGAGCTTTTGTTCAGTCCATTCAGCACTGAGGGGAAAATGCTGTGACTTACAAAGCCATCTGAATGTAAGAACTCTTTAAAAATTGATCCTCGTCAGGGTTGGGGATTTAGCTCAGTGGTAGAGCGCTTGCCTAGCAAGTGCTAGGCCCTGGGTTCGGTCCCCAGCACCGGGAAAAAAAAAAAAGATAAAAATTGATCCTCGTTTACCTTTTCAGTTGTTAACCAAAAGTAATTTGTAACTATGGGAGTTTTTCCTAATAAATGATTGTCATACATATTTTCATGAGTGCTAAAAAAATACATGCATGTTTTTCTGCTGGGTTTGAAGTTTTATATCTCAATGTGATCACAGTTGGTAATTTTGTTATCTGCTGTTTCCTTTTTATTGGCTTTTGAATCTTTTGTTTTCCTCTGCTTATTTTTTGTTTTGTTCTGAGATAGCATCTTGTAGCTGAGGCTGACTTCAGACTCCGTGTTGCAGATGACTTTGAATTCCCAATCTTCTTGCCCATCATGCCCTTAGATGTGCATTGAGACTTCACGGAGGAAAAATTTTTTTTCCTTCAGCATGCCATAGATCTATTGTCCCATGTCTTGTAGGAGTTAGTATTGCTCAATTTTGTTTCTACGTGAATTTTTCAGTTTTCTCCTTTTTAAAAACTTTTACCCTTTGCTTTTTGACCTCTAAATTTTATCCTAACCTAACTGCTCTGTGTACATTTATTCATTCAGTCCTCACAACTCCTCTGTCAAGAAGATGATGTTTTATTATGTACATTTTACAGAACAAACTTGGGGCACAGAATAATTAACTATCCAACTTCACACCCAACAAATGACTTTCGAAGCTAAGATTTGAATCCATGGTGGCTAATTTTGTAGTCCCAGTAGTCCCAGCTTATCATTTTTTCAGTCTCAAGCTTGGTACTTAGTGGGTGACTTTAGTCTTGAGCTTAATGCTTTTCTTCATCTTACAATAACCCTCCAGGGTCATTTCTATATTACTCCTGCCATTATCTCTAACTTCAGCTGGATTGGGGCAGAACCTCTTAGTTTAAGCCATCAACTCTTGTATCCTTTACTTTGTCTTTATTTCAGCTTTATCTTTTACATAACTAAGTTCATTTATTATTCATTCATTAGGTTGAATTTTTTTTTTTTTTTTTTTTTGGTTTTGTTTTTTTAACATGGGACCTGGGATCCGAGCTCACAACCTTCTGCTTGTGAGACAGAGTCACAACCCCTGAGCCATCTCTCCAGCCCATTAGGTTGAATTTTTTAATGAACTAATTTTTAAGTTCCCCAAATTCTCTTTTACTGCACTTCTTTGTAATGATCTGTTGTCATACTGCAGATATGAATCCCTCTAGAATTTTCTGTGGATATTAATTAGTATGTTTTGAAGTTCTCTACTATTTCCTATTTTTATCTGCTTTATTTTAGCATTTATTCTATGTGTTCTTTTTTATGTCATTTGTTTTCTTCAAGTATCTATGAATCTTGGCTATCTATTGAGATTTATAAATAAAGAGGTAAGTGGATTGGTATAGATAGGCAAATGACAGATTTCCTCTTGTCCTTGAATAGGAAATCTGACTACAGGCTTCTTTATCCCTGAGCATACTTGAAGTTGCCATTTTTCTTTTTAGATCAAAAGCAGTTGAAATCTGCAATGTCTTATAGTTAAACAGTAATATAAATTCACAAGTAAATTTATATATTTTGGTGTGCATGGCCAGGTCCTTAATTTACAGAATTTAAAATCAAAAACCTTTACAGCCCACTGCTATAGACTGATCAGAAGCCTTTAAACGATCATTTTGGCAATTGCTAATTCTGAGTTTTAAGGTAAGCACTTAACTGAGCTGCTGCTGATTCCCCTGTATGAGATTAACCCATAATAGAATATTGCTAAACATTTTATAAGAATTACAGACAATACTGTAAGAACCTAGGAATTTATAGATTTCTTGTAAATGTAGTTACTATTTTTTAGACCTAACAGCATTGATTTTAATAATATAGCTACAATAAATTAACAATTTAAAATGTAAGTGCTATTGCTATAGATGTAGTGTCATTTTAATTGATTTTATCCATTCTACAGAGTTATTTTAAGAGCTCCCTATGTTGCTAGAGAATTCTTAAAGAGGAATCAGTATAAACAGATGATTGGCAGAGCTGGTCGTGCCGGAATAGACACTTTTGGGGAGAGTATCCTAATATTGCAAGAAAAAGATAAGCAACGGGTAATAGTCTGGTTGGTCAATTTTTATGTTGTTGTCATTACTGTTTGTTTTTTTTTTGGTCAAGCACTTGCATGAAATTATCTCTTAAGAACTATTGAGGTCTAAGGAGATGACTCTGTGAGCAGACTGGTTGCTGCACAACATGAGGACCCAAGTTGGATTCCCAGTACCCACATAGGGAAAAGTCTGGCATTTGCCTATAATCCTAGTCCTGGGAAGGTAGAAACGAGGGTTTTGCCCAGTTGATGAACTCTAGATTCAGTGAGAGAGCCTATATCAAAAAATATTGTGACAAGCAATAGAGGAAGACACCTGATGTCTCCTCTGGCTTATATACACGTGTGTACACACAACACACATGCATTACACTCTCTCTCTCTCTCTCTCTCTCTCTCTCTCTCTCTCTCTCTCAATGTCCTATTCCTTTAAATGATGTACTTTTCTGTATGATTAAGATTTGGGAAGAATAGTATGAATATTATAAGGATACCTATTCCATTTTCACTCTATTATTTATTTAAGGTTTGGTTTGGGGTTTTGGTTATTTTGGACTCAGATTTGTAATATTTGTAAAATTTTTATGTGAAACACCATTGATTATTAATAAGAACATAAAACATAATATTATTTTAATTTTCTAGGTCTTGGAAATAATAAACAAACCACTGGAAAACTGCTACAGTCATCTTGTTCAGGAATTCACTAAGGGAATCCAAAGTCTTTTTCTCTCTTTAATTGGTTTGAAGGTATTTTTAAAGATTTTAATTATTACTACTATTATCTGAAGTAATTGGGGTTTTTAAGAGTTTGGCAATGTGTAAAATATGAAAGAAATGTTAACTTCTAATTTAATGCAGAAAAGAATAGTTTGTGACATGAAGAATATAAATCTGGGTTTATAGGTATTTTTTAATCCTTGAATTATAAATTTATCAGCGTGTAATTGATACCTATGAAAAATGACAAGCTTTGATGGTTATCATGGGAGATACAAAGAACTGTTAAGCAGTGAGTTCTGATTGGAACAACACTGCTCCTCTGTCTGTATTAGGACATGAACCCTGTGGTGCAGGTCTGTGAAATGCTGGGCAGCTGTAGCAAGCACAGCTGTGTAGTCGTAAGAGTCAACAACCAGTTCTCTGTGAAGTACAGTGCTGCTAAACTATGAAGTCTCATAAGCTAAATGTATTAAGATTGCAATATTTTCACTCACAACATTTTCAACTTATGATGGGATTGTTAAAATATAAAAGACAGTAGAGAGACCTAGGTAGCCTTTATCAAATAGGAAAAATAAACTACTATAAGTGATACTGTCTTTCCTAATACTAGAAATTAGTTATCTTTTCAGGGTCTCTCTTTAGTTAATTTCTCCTTTAGGTTTATTCTTGAGGGGGGCAGGGTGTGGTATGTTATGTTTGGGGATGTGTGCAAGTATATGTACACATAACCTGCATGTGTGGTGGTCAGAGGTCAATATCAGGTATCTTCCTTAATTTCTCTTACTCATCTTTTGAGACAGGGTCTCTCACTGAACTTGGAGCTCACTAAGTGACCTAGATTAGATGCCAGCTAACCATGTGGATCCTTCTTTGAGTGCTGGGACTATAGACAAACGTTTTTATCCTTTGACAATCTCACACATACATACAATGCATTTTGCTCATACCTATCCCTTTTCCCTTATCTCCCCCCCTGGACATTCCCCTGGCATGCCCATTTTATTGTCCTCATTTGTTTAACATATAAGCAATGACAAAAAATGCAGTTAAAATATAGGTAGTTGTTTATGATTGAGCGTCCAGTTCCACATGATTAAGAATTCCCGTTAAAGCTAAAGAACAGCAGTTTTATCCATCTCCTGAGTATTGTATGAGCACAGAATGTGTTATATTTTAGCTGGGTAGTTGAGGAGACCTCTTTGTAGGTCTCCCATAATATGCCCAAGACCAAAGTGGTCCCCTGGATCACATACTTTAGTGACTCAGTGATCTGTCTGGGTTGTACAATTGGATGACATGTGCTCAGTGAGCTGTCCGTGACTTTGTGAGATTTTGCTCATTTCCAGTTCTATTCACTAATGAGCTGAACCAGGTGTTCCAGAGCTTGTCTTCCTTGTCAGTCTAGAATAAGTATTTCTGAATCCTCTCTCATGCTTACTTGCTGGGAAATATTTTGGACTACCTCAATGCCTCTCTTTACTGACCTACTATGCTAGTTAGAATTATAAGTGTCAACTTGACAATTGAAGGCTGGGCTCTGGGCACATCTGTAAAGAGTTAGTCGTGAAGGCAGATCCTTAAGCAAGCCTGCAGGAGATTGTCTGATGAATGTGGGAAGACCCAGCCTATAATAAGTGGGATCATTTCCTGGGCAGGTGGATAAGATGGAGTCTTAATGTTTTTGTTAGCATATGTTATATTCACTGTGACATTTTCATGCACATGTATAAATTATTCGATCATATTCACCAATGCCTCTTCCCAACTAGTCACCTTCCTACTTTCATTTCTCTCTCTCTCTCTCTCTCTCGGAGTTTCTTTAGGATTGCTTACAGGAGTGTGGACAGGGATTATTTACAGGAGCAAGGGCATCTTACCAGTGGCTGTACCACTGAAGAGAATGTCTCCCCTCCCCCAGCAGCTATCAACTGAGTGGGAGGGGAAGGGTGGTACCCCCTCTTCCCTCTAGGATATGTGAATGGGCTCAGTCTTGTGCAGGTCTTGCACAAGTAATCACAGCTGCTGTGATTTGAGTCCATGGCCATGTCCTGTCTGACAGACAGTATTCCATCGCACTCAGCTGCATCATCCAGCTCTTACATTCTTTCCACCTTCTCTTCTTCAAGATTCCCTGAGCCATGGAGGAGGTGAATCATGTCCATTTAGACCTGAGCATTCTATGGTCACTTAACTCATCAGTTGTGAGTCTTCTTTGATCAAAGCTGGCAGCAGCACTAATCTGTGAGGATGATTGTGATTATTTTGAAGGCAATTTGATGGGCACATTATGTCCATTTAGCAAAACAACAGCTGTAGCTTCCCTATTAAGGCTGAGACTACTTCTGCCCCAGGGTTTTGGCCAAGTTTATAATATCATATATGAATTCCTTCCTGTGGAGTGGGCCTCAGAGCCATTCAGGAAATGGTTGGTTGCCCTATAACAGTAGTAACAGTGGGCACAGTTTGGCTGGCTGGTGAGAAGTGTAGCACATGGGGTCCATAGTTGAATAAAACTATTGATGATAGTTCTCTGGAACCGTGATTCTTAGTTCATTGTAGTCCACCTTCGTTGGTGTGAATAGTTTAAGGTCAAGACAAAACTGATAAAGAAGTATCACAGGTTTTGATTACCTAGCAAACAAAAGGTGTATTACAATATTACTTGGCTATTTAGAAGAGTGAAAGGCTAAAAGGCAAAGAGCCTTAGTGCTGAAAGACAACTGATAGATATGCAGAAGGAAAGGGTGAGCCATTATGGGTTCTTAGAACACAGAGTAAGGAAGCCTGAAGTGATGTGGGTAATGGTCAGTAGTTTAGATACTGTAGCTCAAGAGGAGTTCTAATCCTACGGAAGAATGGAAGATCAAAAAGAAAAATTTGACATGAGGCCACATGCTGTAGATTGTGGCTTCCAGGGAACATTCCTAAGCATCAGAGTTGTGGCTTGGTCACTTGTCGTGGAGACTTCATGCTGTGGTTACTGAGAGCAAGGACTCTGATATAGTACACACCAGTGTGTCCTGCCTCTTACTACCCTAGCCAGGTAGAGGGATCAAATAAAGGTGTTTCCTAACCTGTCCATCTAACCTGTCGGGAAGGAAAAGGAGTACATTAGTGATCCACAGACTGAATAGCAGTCCTTGGACAGCTTATAAATGCAGTTTTAGTCTAATCGAATATTAAGGGTGATTGTTATTAAAAGAGAAGAGAGAAGCAATAGATAAATGAAATCCCAGTACTTTTTAATCTATTATATTGGTTTAATATGAATAGTTACTTAAATATTCCAATTAAAGCATCACCAGAATTGTAAGAGAGAAATATACTTGTTGATTGGCCATATTTTAGTGTAATGTGCTGATTTCATTGAAATCCACAATAATAAAAGATTATTCTAATTCAAGAATTAGTTTTACATCTGAATACCTAGTGGAGGGTAAATTGTACTTAGGGTCACTGTTGTAAGCTGTAATGTACTTAGGATCACTGTTGTAAGTTGTAAATTAGGAATAGAAGAGGAAAAGGAACAAGCAAAATAAAAGAACAAGAAAAGAGAATGAGAGACAAGCAAAAAAGAGATTTAAAAAAATTTTAGGTAATATTTTGAAAAGTGTCCCATAATCCTGTCACAGTGGATCCTTGCCATTTTCTTTTTTTACTTTTAATGAAGGATGCTCGAATGGGTAGCCGACGTGGCTAAAGAGAGGGTCCAGTGAGGACGCGCTAGGGAGTGAACAGCACAACTTTGCAGATCCTGAGAAGCATGACCATGAGGCCTGTCTCCTCCTTAACTATCTGTCTTGCTCATTTTTGCAGTTGTGTAGACTTCATACTCATTTTTCACTTACATAGCCTTGCTGTATGGGAATGAATAATCTTGATTAATGTACAAGGTAAAATGCGAACTATGAAAAATGTTCCAATGATATCTTGAATTTTTTCAGATTGCAACAAATCTTGGTGACTTACATCAGTTCATGAGTGCTACCTTTTTTGGTGTTCAGCAAAAGATTTTATTGAAAGAAAAAAGTCTCTCGGAAATAATCATTGAATCGCTCAGATACCTGACAGAGAAAGGACTCCTACAAAAAGACACTGTTCATAATTCTGAAGAAGAACTGCAATGTAATTTCCACATTACAAAATTGGGACGAGCTTCTTTCAAGGGTAAGAGCTACATAAATCTCATTGTCATCTAGGAAATATTTTGGAAAAAAAATAGAAATTCAATTATTTCCTCTTTTTAAATTGGATTTGTGATTTCATATTAGTAGCATTAATCTTACGAATTATTTCACCTTTCAAAAGTTGAAAAATAGTTTTGATTATGTATAATTAAAATATTTCATAAGAGAAAAAGATGGTCATCATTCCTTCACATACCCCTTGAGACCTCAGGAATCATGCATATTTTAATATCCTACTAACAACAGCAATTTGATGTGTATCTTTTCATACCTTGTTATTTCACTTCAATTCATAATACATGCATTTTTGCAGTTTTGGGTTTTTTTTAAAAAACCCAATTGTTCTGGAATTTGCGTTGTTTGTACATGTGTGATGTGTATGCATGTATGTATATGCGTGTGTGTGTGTGGTACATACACATGGAGAGTGGGCATCCTCATGGCTAGAAGCCAGCAGCCCCAGGGATCCTCCTGTCCCTGTCCCCTGGTCCTGGGGTTAGACGCCTATACTGTTACATCTACTAATGTGGATTTATTTAAAGTCTTCTCATTACCTTCTAAAGATGAAACGATGCACTGTTTGTATCTTTCTTTTAGGAGCCATAGATGTGGCTTATTGTGACACTCTCTATAGAGATTTGAAGAAAGGTCTTGAAGGACTCGTACTTGAAAATTTTCTTCATCTAATCTACCTCACTACTCCCTATGATCTGGTTTCTCAGTGTGACCCTGATTGGATGGTATACTTCAGGCAGGTGAGAAAATACCTTAAACTTAAACTTAGACTAGGTTTATTAATGATGAAGATTTTTTTAATCAAGTGATTAGTCACCTTTTTCTACATTGAAATATATTTGGGATTTGGCTTTTTGTCTTTCAGGTTTTTTTTCCTTTTTATTATTGTATATTATACAAAATAATAGATACTATCGTGACACTTTTATACATATGTCTTTCAGTTTTTAAATAGTTTTATGACAACAATTTTTTAATATAAACGTTATTATCTGTGTGTGTGTGTGTGTGTGTGTGTGTGTGTGTGTGTGTGTCAGAGGACACTGTGTGTCCCTGTGGAAGACCAAGGGTGACTTTGGGAATCATCCTGGATTGCTTGTAACTCTTTTTAGCTTTGCTTTGGGATTTCCCGGGCTCTATCTACCAGTTCCAGAAGTGCAGGCCACCACCAGTTCCACCTGGCATTTTCTTATGTGGAACTTGGGATCTGAACTTAGGACCTTCTGCTTTGGAGGCAGACTCTTAACCCCTGAGCCATCTCTCCAGCCCAGCAGCAATTTTTAAATTTCTTTGACTTAAATTTTATTTCTTTGGGACTAGTGAGAATCCCAGTGTGTCTAGGGGAAATGTGAGGCAGGGGCCTGGGAATCTCCAGAAATCCAGGCCTGTCAGTCTGATTACGAAGCAGCGGTAAAGAAACCAGGTCTCAAACAAGGTGGAAAGGCAAGAAACAACAGCTGAAGGTTATCCTCTGACCTCCACACACATACCATGGCACATGCATGCCTGCGCGCACACGCACACATTCAAGAAAAGAAAATAGTGAAAGCTGTCATCAGTGATTGACAGTGTGTATTTGACAGTGTGCGTGTAATTGACAGTGTAATGCATAATTGTGTATGCATGCTTACACACATGTGCGCACACACAAAATCATGTCACAGTTTTGTCACAGCCAAGCACAACAATATATCATCAAATCCAGTGATTTTAATAACCGCAGGAGAGATTATATGTGTGTGAATATGTGCATTCATAAGTCAGAATGGTGTCATTCTTCAGGCAAAAATCATCTTTTTTTGAGACAAGATCTCTTACTTATTCCTGGAGCTTACTGGTTAAACTAGGCTCATTGGCCAGAGGAGTCGAGGGATCCACCTATCTCTGCTTCACCCAGTGCTAGGATCACAAAGGTGCACTGCTGCGTTCTTTTTACAGGTATGCCAAAGATCCAGCTCAGATCCTCAAGTTTGCTCAGCAAACACTTCACCAACCGAACCATCAACCCAGTTCTTGAAAGAGCAAAAGAGTATTTATTTCATAGCTAATAACAATGTGCATCAGGCCATGTATGTAAAAAACCAAGCAGTAGATTCCAATTATGATTTTACTGTGAATAAGCTGACTGTGTATCATCCCCCTTTAATGGTAAGAATTAAACCCAGGTCCTTGTGTATACTAAGCATGTATTCTACTGTGGAACTTCTCCCACGAAGCCCTATATATCACTTGTTAATCTCAGGAAATTGACTTCTCTGACGACGTCATGTTTCAACTTATGTGTCTCCAGTTCTCTCTAGTATTAAACATAATTACATAGTTCATGAAACCCAGTACTTATGGCCATGTCTTTATGTACATTTCTTGCCACATAACGATGAAGGTGTATTAAAAGTAATACATCACTAGAAAAATTAATCAGAGTATGCTTAAGCAGACGAATAGCTGCAACATCACTAGTGCATAAAATCTTAGAAAACTGTAATCATTATGTAGTGTATTGTTGACTAAAATATTGTCTTATTGTTTTTGACTACAATACTAAGGTATGTTGTATTCTGATATCATAGTTTTAACACTTGCGGTACTTATAAATATGTGCCATTTTTCATATTCTTTAAAATTATGAAAATGTAACCGCAAAACACTGGCTCAAAAGATAGATTTGGAGGGGACTGGAGAGGTGGCTCAGGGGTTAAGCCTCCGCCTTGCAGGCGGAAGGTCCTGATTCGGATCCTAGACCCACGTATAGACGCCAGGCGGAAGCAGGGGCAGCCTGCATTTCTGGTCCTGATAGGGCAGAGCCTGTGAATCCCAGGGCAGAGTAAACAAGGAGGAGGTGGAGGTGTCCATGGTGGTTCCCGAATTCGTCCGTGGTTCTACATACACATACATACACACGCGCACACACGCATACACATACAATTGACTAAATAAATAATAATAATTTTAAAAAATTAACATTATAAAAAAAAAAGATAGATTTGGAGTTGGACAGGGGTTAAGACTGTGCCTTGCAAGCAGAAAGTCCTGAGTTTGGATCCCAGGTCACATGTAAAAACGCCAGGCAGCAGCCTGTACTTCTAGCTCTGGTGGGTGGAGCCTGGGAAATCCTAGAACAAAACAAAAAGGAAGGTAGAAGCAATCCAGGATGGTTCCCAAAGTCATCCTTGGAGCTCCACAGGGACACAGTGTTCTTTCTCTCTCTCTCTCTCTCTCTCTCTCTCTCTCTCTCTCTCTCTCTTTTCTCTTTCTCTCTCTCTCTCTCTTTCTCTTTCTCTCTCTCTCTTTTTCTCTCTCTCTCAAACATATACACACAAATAAAGTTTAAAAAAATAAGAAAGAGATTTGTGTGTCTGTCTATATAGAAGAGAACACTTGAGTGTATGTACCTGTGGAAGTCCATGGATAACACTGAGAATCATCAACATTATTTGCTTTGCTGTGGGGTTTCCCAGGTTCTGTCCTTCAGGCCTACCATAATTGTAGGCCACCGCCATTTCTGCCTGGAATTTGGTGTTGGAACTCAGGTCCTTCCTACTTGAAAGGCAGGGGTAATCTCTCCAGCCTTAAAGACAGATTTTTTTTAAATGCAATTTGATTTTTTTTTCATGTATTTGTTCCTTTTTTATGCAGTTCAGTCAACTCAGTCCAGCAGAACAAAATGTGTCAGCTCTTCTTGGAGTCTCGGAAAGCTTCATCGGGAAGAAAGCATCAGGGCAAGCCATCAGAAAGGTACCGTGTCTTTTTCTTCCTAAGTAATGAGCTGCCCTTCAGAAAGTTATATTGGTGTATCATCTTTATTGATTTTGATCTTTTGCAGGGGGCAGAGAGGTGAAACAAGGTCTCCTTAGCTTAGGCTGACCTAGAACTCACTGTGTAGACCAAACTGGCTTAAACTTTTGGCAGTCCTTTTGTCTCAGCTTCAAGAGCTTGAGAGTACCACATTATTCTTTCTTTCACATTTTTTTAAATGAATGTCATTTCTAGTTTGGTGTTTAAAATATCTGCATGAGCACCAGAAATGTACGACTACTTCAAAACAACATTTTTGGGTGGCATAGTGGCCTTTTAACTTCTGTACCTTTTTTGTTTTGTGTCTCTGAAATGTTTTGTCAAGCATGTGTAAGGCTATTTTAACAAAGGACAGTCTTTTAAACTTACATTCTAAAAATTATAAAATATTTGCACAATGTCATGTAACCCTGAATATGTAAATTAAAGTGAACATATTTATAATATTGTAAATATGTTGCTAATCAAAACCAAATGGTCATACATGCTAGGTGAACACTAACCAATGAGCTATGCCTCCATTCCCTAAAGAAAGCAATTTGCTTTCCAGTAACTTTATGTGTGATACCCTACTTCCTATCAGAAGTTCAAGATGGAAAGGGTCTGAATTTTGTTGTTTATTGATCTCAAAAAGCTCCCAGCCTAGTCCTTGCAGTACATAAAGCACTTTAGAAGGTTGAAGTGGAAAAACTGATATTCTTTTGTATTATATCTTATATTTTACTATTTCAAAATTCAGTCAATAGAACAAGAGAAGGTAGTGGGAGACATAATCAAAATATTTGCTATATATGCATGAAAATGTAATAATGAAATCCATTGTTTTGTGCAATGTATAAACAGAAAAGAAAATCTAGATTACATCAAGGATGCTTATTACAGTGACATAATTAAGCATATGTTAATTTTAAAGCAACTAGTAAGGTCCTGGTAAATTAGGTATCTTAAGGGAAAAAACTCAATTAATAGACATGAAACTCCAGAAATTGAAAAAGAGGCAAAAATAATTCTTATTAGCCATTTCTTCAGCTTCCTTAAATCAATACCATTGTCCACTCCATATACTTTTTTCATTTTTAATTTTTATTGGCAGCTCTATTTTTATTGAAACCTAAATTATTTTACCTATGATTTTCCCCGTATGGCCTCCAACTTTATGCAGATAATGCTCATTTGATTTTGGAAAATTGAAGCTGATGTTCACTTTGGTCTCCATTGAATAGTACAGCTGTTCCATTCATTGCTATATTGTAAAGTTGAGAATTGTTTTGATTTTCAGGTTGGGTCTTTACTTTAGAAATGTTTATGTTTAGATTTTCAAAATGTTGAATGTAAATATTTCTGAAAACTTTTTATGTTAAACACTAAAGTCTAAAAACAAAATCATACTAATTTGGGTCTCATTTCTAAATGATCTTAGAATAGGACATCTTTTAAAATTTGCATCCAGAACTTAGCTTTTTTACATTTTAACATAGTGTTTATTAACTTGATGATAATATTTAAAGTAGTAGGATATTAATTCATCATAACTATGAACTAATTGCTAATCTAATACCTTAGAAATATCATTATTTTGAATTCTAAGACATTCACTTAAACTATGATTGATTTCTCCATATTGAAAAGGATCCTCCATCTCACCTACAACCCTTTATTTTAACATTTCTTGCAGAAGACCTTAAAATTGGCATTAAAAATCTCTCTTGCCATGTAGTAATTATATCATTTTTCTTGGCTTAGGAACTACAGTCTAAGCAAAACCTACTTTAGCTCAATTTATAGTTAACAGTATAGGCTCATTAAAATTGGAAGATTAAAAGGCCATCTTCTCCCTCTTGCCGTTCAACTATCATGATTTTTCAGCTCAGTGCTTTTAAAAAGAATGATCCATTATCAATATGCATAGTCCGTGGGTCCGTAGCCTTATCTCAAATATTCTTATACTATAATAAAAGATACTTTTTATTTTCATTTTTATTTCCAATTGGGACTTCCTGCGTGGCCCATGCCTTCATCTCCTGCATCATCTTCCTGAGTGCCAACATGTGTCATCCAGCCCTGCTAACTTATTTTTATATTTTTTCCCCTTTCAAGTTCATGTTTTTTCCTTGAATTTTTAATCAAGAGCTTATTTATAAGTTAGCTTGATACTAGTAATAAGATATTTTATGCAAGAAAAAAACAACCACTAGACAACAGAGGCCATAACAGATATACAGTATGGAAATTTCAATTACAGGAATCATTTTCTGTCTCTTTGACTGTTATGACTGGAAACTCTATTTGTGACTGTGTGAATATCTTAGCATAGTATGTCTTTAAATGTTAGCGTATGCAAGCTAATCAGTAATTACCTGACTGCATTTAATTTGCATTCGCAAGTAATTACACCTTCCCGCCTCCTTTCTTATGTTCTTTTCCTACTGCTGCCGTAAACTTACCAGTTGTGTTGCTTAAAACAATAGAAGTTTGACTAGGCATTTAACTCAGTGATAGACTACATGCTTAATATATTTGAGGCCCTGGGTTCAATCTAAGCCCCCCCCCAAAAAAAAATCTATCCTCCCACAATTTAGGAAATCAAAAATCTGAAATCAAGAGACCTGCAACATTGGCTTCTTTGGTAGACTCTGAAGAAGCCATCCCGTGCTCCCTCCTAGCTCCTTGACTTATAAATACATCTCTCTGGCTCAGCTTCTCTCTTCACTTACCTTCTTCTTTGTATCCTCCCTTGTTCCTATGAGAACACTAACTGTTCATTGAATTTAGGGCCCATTGTAAATCCTGAGTGGCCATTTGGAGATCCTGAACAAGATGCATCTGCAAGATCCTATTCTGAAAGTCACACTTACAGGTACCAAGTGTTAGGACTTCAACATTCAAGGTACTACCTTCCCCACAGAAGGAACCTTAAATTAGGAACAGTTACCTGTCTCTCGTATAGTTGGAAAATGATGATGTATATAATCTACAGCACACATTAGAAATCAGTTTTATTTCTATGAAATCAACTTATAATGCAAATTCACTCACTTTACCTGCCATCCATCTACTACATACATTTATTTCATTGTGTCTTTTAGAAAGTGGACAAGGACATTGTCAACAGACTCTATTTGTCTCTTGTTCTTTATTCCTTGCTGAAAGAGACCAACATTTGGAATGTGTCTGAAAAATTTAATATGCCTCGAGGACATGTACAAACTCTGCTTACCGGAGCTGCCTCCTTCTCATCTTGCGTTTTACATTTCTGTGAGGTAATTCAGTTGAATATATGATATGTACTTTGTGCATCATCTTATTTTAACTGTCACTAAATTAATAAATCAGTTACTAACCATGTCCATATTTTCTCACTATTAACTCTGTTATTCAACATGCAAAACTGATTTAAATATGTCTTCATTTCTGCCTGTAAAAGTACTATGTACATACTCACAGTTAAGGATGGAAAAATTACCAAATCAACTAAGGAGTAAGTAGGAAGTGCACTGTTAACCCTAGTATTAAGCAAATATTTAGTATATGTGCTGCCAAAGTGAGCATTCAAGTCTATATGTAGATAATAATATGTGTGTGTGTTGTATGAATGTGTACATGGGTGAGTGCACATGGGCAAGCACATGTGGAGGTCTGAAGTCTATGTCAAGTTTCTCATTCCCCCACACAAGAGTTACCTGGGAGCACAGGGGTACCTAGTTTTCACATAAGTGATAGGGACCCAAATTTAGGTCTCCATATTTGTGTAGCAAGTACTTTACCCACCGAGCCATCTCCTCAGCCCATAGGTATATTTTTTTAATGATTGATTGATTGATTGATTGATTGATTGATTGATTGATTGATTGATTGGTTTTGTGTGTGTACGTGTCAGAGGGCACTCTATGTCCCCTTATATATTTATTATGGGGGAAGGGTGACTTTGGGAATCATCCTGGATTGCTTCTGCCTCCTTCTTGTTTTGCTCTGGGATTTCCAGGCCCTGTCCACCCAGGCCAGAAGTGCAGATTGCTACCATTTCCGCCTGGCATTTTTACGTGGGACCTGGGATCTGAACTCAGGACCTTCTGCTTATGAGACAGAATCTTAACCCCTAAGTCATCTCTCCAGTCCCTTAGATATATATTTATAAAAGGCAAATGGATGTGATGGCTCTCATACCCATCCAGGCTTAATAGCTATTGACTCATGTCAAGGATTTTCATTGGCTTAGCTAAGGCTTCATCAAGCAGCATGTTGTTGGAATCTTTTCATAGCTAATATTCTGTCTCCAGGGCAAGTTTCCAAATTGAGACTTGTTTTTAGTCATGAAAAAGAAAACTGTATATATATTTTCCGATACTTTGATTTCTCTTCTCTTTCCTTCTCCCAAAATAGTTCATTGAGCTCTTTAGGCTATCTGTGCTTCTTCATAGTATCGCTTGGAGTCATCTCTCATCTCTGGCTTAATCCAAACTCCAGACTATCCTGTATAAATCTCTACCATATAACCTTTCTTTTTTGCATATGTGTCTTTGTTTGTGTCTTTGTGAGTATGTCTGTGTGTATCAGAGGGCACATTGTGTGCCTGTGGAAGTCCAAAGGTAAATCACCCTAGATTATGCTACCTACTCTTTGTTTTGCTCTGGAGTTTTCCAGGGCCAGAAGTATAACCACCACCATTTTCCACATGGCATTTCTACATGAATCCAGGATCTGAACTCAGGACCTTCTGTTTTCATGGCAAAGACTTAACTCCTGATTCATCTCTCCAAGCCCTACCATGCAATCTAAACTTGTAAATAATTTACATATTAATTTTTAAATATACTTTTGTTTTCCACAGGAACTGGAGGAGTTTTGGGTTTATAGAGCCCTTTTGGTAGAACTTACCAAGAAGTTGACATACTGTGTGAAGGCAGAGTTAATCCCACTCATGGAAGTGACCGGAGTCTTAGAGGTCAGTCATTACTATTTCCACAGCCGAGGTTATTTTCACTAACAGAAAGGAAATGTTACTGTGAGGCAAGTAAAAAACCCTTCTTGCTCATTTGCCATGGAAGTTGTATTAGTCAGGTCCTAGAGGACAGAACTGATAGAATATGTGTAAGAAAGGGGATGCATTATATTGATTTTCACACCAGGGAGTCTAACGGTACCCATGTACATAGTGGAGAATCTGAGAACCTCTAGTTGGTTAGTGCACGAGTGTGTGGATGCCTTAGCAGTCCCAATGTGACACTGAAGCCCTGGAGGATTCCTAGAGAGCCACTGCTCTTCAGTCCATAGTAGAAGGTCAAAGAAGCAGTCAAGGACGGCAACAACAGGGTGGGTCACACACCAGCAGAGGGCAAAGGTGGGCAAGCAAAAGCAGTCCTGTTTTTCCCTCAAACCTTGTTATTTCTGGGCCTCTGCTGCCAGCAGGCACTGCCCATTCTGGAGGGTCTTCCCCTTTCAGTTTTTCTTTCCGGGAAACCCTTATACAAACTCTTCCAAACACATGTCTCTCAGTTGGTCCTAGATCCAACCAAGTTGACAACCAAGATTAACCATCATAGTTTTTTTTAATAAAATGTTTCCATAGCCTCCCATAAAGTCATGGTTTAATTAGTCATGAAAAGTCAGGCTCTCTCCCAAGAAAGCATACCCTACCCCTGGCCTTAACCTGTCATCCTTCCTCCACTCCTATGAAGACTTACATTCCATCAGTTTGGACTCAGCACTTGCTAAGGTGGCAGCAAGGGCCAGTTACATTCTCTAAGACAGAAGGAAGGGAATTCATTGTCACCTTTCTGTTTTCAGTTACGGACCAGCTTCGGTTCATTTTGTTTTCAAGTTCTGCTGCTCAGGAAGCTCACCCATCCCCCCCCCAGCGGTCCCCAGAGTAGGAGACTAGGACATTTTACTTGAAGTTCCGAAATAGTGTCACTAGTCTAAATACCTTTCTGAGTTTCTCATGCCCAGAGTCAGCTGGCTTAAGCTGCATGGACAGCTGCCTCGCAGGCAGACCATAGTCACCCAAGCACACATTTACAGATTCTTCAGTATTTCGATGTGCTGTCTCTTCACATTTACTTCAGCGTCTTAGTCTCTTTCTATCTTTCGCATGTGGATTTCTTTCCTAACTCAGATTCTTATTCTGTTGCTTTGTTTTTAAACACTGTAGGGTCGAGCAAAACAGTTGTATAATGCAGGCTACAAAAGTCTAATGCACTTAGCTAATGCCAATCCAGAAGTGCTGGTAAGGACAATCGATCATTTATCACGACGCCAGGCCAAGCAAATTGTTTCATCAGCAAAGGTAAGCAAGCATACCTCTAACGTCTAAAATTCTTCATAGTATCATCTCTTTATGTTTAAGATGTCAGAAAACATATAACCATTTATAGATAACAAAATATACACTCAGAATGTGAAGGGTCAAAGGTTAGGATATAAGGCTTGCCAGAAGAGGAAGGGGGAATCCTAAGAACTGAAGACACCCATGGGTTGACTGAAATCCAGGCAACCCTGGAGTCCTTCTCTGTCGTCCCCCCGCCCCCCGGCAGCCTCTGCCCAGAGTTGTGTCTTCTCAGTACGCCCCGTGTTGTCTTCCAGCTTCCAAACACCTTTACTGAGAAGGATCTAACAGCCTCAGAAACCAGGTTCTTCTACCTTTTGGTGCTCTTAGCATTACAAAAATCATCCCAATATATTGAGTTAAATTTCACCTCTTGAAATTTCTCCCATTGTGTCAGAACTGGTGGCTTTAGACCGTTCCCTGTCCTCGGTTCCCTGTCCTCGGTTCCCTGTCCTCAGTTCCCTGTTTTCGTCCTGTTCCACACGGATGAAGCATTACACTGCAATTTGGGATTACATGTTCCTTGGTCTCAACTATAGCTCTATATCTGAAAATATTTTTCTTTTTTAAACTCCCTTGTTCATTGTTGATGTGCATGAAACAGGTAGAAAACTTGTATCTGACATTTGAATGGTGCTCGCAGGGTGTGCATTGCCTCAGGTGGTCTTTGCAGTGACCTATGAGGTAGGCAGTTCCGTATTTGCAGATGAATCCTCTCAGGCAGACTTTGTGATTGGTGGGGACTAAATCAGTCTTTTCCATTGCTTAGCACCAATGAAAACCACTCAGCTGATGGTGCTTGTTTATCAGCTGTTTGAAGAGCTAAGTGAAACCTGAAAACATTAAGTGATTTACATAAGGAAGCAGCAAGTGGTAGAGCCAGGACTGTGGAGTTAGGCTGTAAGTGAAGCTGCAGTGCCCAGGACCAATATAAGTTACTTTAAATTAGAAGAATATAGGGCACAAGCTCAAGCTTCGGCAGTGCACAGCAGATGTGGGGGCAGTGCTGCATCCGGGAACCAGCTCCCCTCTGTCTTGCCGCTCAGCCATTCTCAATGCAGGGCTTCTGTCTTCCAGCCCCAAGATACCACTCTGGTTCTGATTATGATGTTCTGTGTTCTAGTGATGCTGAACCCGGGTTTTGTGTACTTCATCTGCTGCTGAGCTTTGTACTTTCAAGGATATGTTAGAACACTTATTTTATATGGTCACCATTACTTCAGATACTGGAAAACTTGCCTTATACTTAAATTCCTCTTACATAATACTACATAATGCATGCCTTATCCAATTACAGAGGTTTTTTTTTTATTCTTTTAACTTTGTTTTATATGATTTTTCCCTTTATGACAATTTTGCTATACTTTTTATTATAATCATATTTTTAATATTTCCTTATTTTGTGAGCACATGAGTGGTGGGAGCCTTGCCATGGCTCACATATGAAGGTTAGAGGCCAATTTGTGGGAGTCAGTTCTCTCCTTTTACCAAGTGCTGGAACAACAGTTGTATACTCCCAAGTTGGCTGTGTGCCATGTTTAGAAGTGTCTTTCTCCTCATGTGTTAATTTTGCAATTGATTATGTTGCTAGGCATGGAGTGCACAGCTGATATCCAGCATTCAGGCCCTTGTAATTAGAAGATCCCAAGTGTGAGGGCAGCCTAGGCTTTGTAGAGAGACCCTGTCCCAAAAACACAGGCGGAATGGAGAGAAGGATGGAGGGAGGGAGCCAACATGTTAGCTTTAGAAGCCTGAGTAGAACTTTTCTTTGAAATGCTGACTGTTTTTTAAAAGCATGCTAAATTTTGAGGAATAAAATATACCTTTTGTATAAAGGATAACATTTTCAAGGCCCTAATTAAGTTTTTGCAAAATTCTCTGAGATTTTATAGATTAAAAATTAAATTTAAGTGCCCAAGTCTTCAGTAAAACAAATCTTTGAGGACATAAAAGCACCTTGATTTTTGGTACACTAAATGCAATGATCAGCTAAAACGGATCAGTTTTAACTAAATGCCGAAATGTGTTAACTAAATGCTAAAATCACTTGATCTTAAGTGGCTATTTTTCAGCCTTGTCATTTTAGTTTTAATGGTCAGATTATTGATGTGTAAGGATTTGGGTTCCTAATAGACATAAAAATATTGGCAGTTCCCTAGCAAAGTACATTTTGGCATCATGACTTGGATTTTTTTTTTTTTAATTGCAGATGCTGTTGCAAGAAAAAGCAGAGGCTTTGCAAGAAGAAGCCGAAGAATTACTTAGATTGCCTCCAGATCTCCCAGGGGTTAACCAGGCTGAAGACGACTGGGGTAGAGCTCAGCAGTAAGAGCCTCGCCTGTCAGACCCTGAGTTCAATCGTCAGTACTTCAAACAAAAGTTAGCAGTAATTTTAAATTAGGCCAGCACACATGTAATCCTGGCACTTGGGAGGTGGAGGCAGGAGGATCAGGTATTCAAGGTCATCCTCACTTGGAGATGAGAGCAACCTGGTCTACATGAGACCCTATCTCAAAAACAAAGGACAAAAGAAAGAAAAAATGTATGAGACTGTCTTATGTGTGTTGTCAAATTCAAGTTATTTATTATATGTATGTTTTTCTAATTATTTCTGTACTTTATAAATGAAATGCATATTTTAATTATACAATAAGAACTGTGGATAAATTTAAAATTTTTTTTTGTTATTTTAGTTTTCTAATTTTACAAGAATATTGTACACTCATTCCTGCTCCCTCCCATGGATGAAATTTTTTTTCTTTCTTTGTGTGTGTGTGTGTGTGTGTGTGTGATAACTTCGGGAATTATCCATGGATGAAATTTTTAAAAGAGAAAAGGAACTATGATATTTTTAATTTATTTGCTGTATAAATATGTGCATCTGCACACACCCCAGCAAGTGCACAGAGCTCACAGGACAACTCGAAGTCAGTTCTCTCCTTCCACCATGTGGTTCTGAAGCTTGAGCTCAGATGGTCAGGTTTGTGTCTCAGGCACTTTTATCTGCTGAACAATCCTGCTGAACCTACTTGACCTATTTTTAAATGTACAATCCAATCATTTTAAAATATTTTTAAATTTGTTGATGCTTACTATGTGTGTGTATGCATGTTTGTGTGTGTGTCCATGTCCCTGGAGGACGTGGAGGTCAGAAGATAACTTGTAGTATGTTGGTTCTTATTCTATAGGGGATCAAATTCAGGTCATCAGACTTGGCAGCAAGTGCCTACTGCGCCATGTCACTGACCTAATATGTTGCCATATGATCACAAAATTAAGGGAAGTTCACAGGCGATAGACTGACGATTCCATTTCATAACTCTAGTTTGATTCTGTATAAACTTGTAAGAGTTTTGAGAGTAATAATAAAGGCCTGATGAAGGAATTCCAATTAATTTTGCTGAAATTTGTCAAGATTATTTGAAACCTCAGTGAAAACACGTAAGTGTGTTTTACTGCATAGTTCCAACAGGCTTAGCCTGATGCTGGCCAGGGACAGAAACAAAACAGACCATTCTGTCTTGTTTCTTTTTCAGATGGTAAAATACAAATACATGAACTATGAGCTAATGGTGGAAGTGAAACGAGACAGGGTATGAAAGGTAAATGCTGTGGGCACCCAAATGAGAGAAGTGAAGGTGGAGTCTTTAGGAAAGGACTGAACAAGATGGACCGTGAAACGCTGAAAGAACAAGAGAACTGGGAACATGAGAGGGAAATCAAGTGACGGGCATTGCAGGAGAGAACACAGGTGCTCTTCTGGTGGAAGTGCATAAAGAGCCACTGAGCCACACCATCTATATTGGAGGGTGTGTGTATGTGTGTGATTTTCCTGGTATCCAAGTATTTTTTAAATTATTTTTATTCTTTGACACTCTCACACATATATACAATGCATTTTGATTAGACATCTTAATCTATGAGGCTGAAAAAGTCCACAGTGTGATCACAGAGTCTGGCTCTTTTGGTTGCAATCAGGGCTCTGATACAGGGTGGCAGACATTGTGGTGTGTTGTTTTCAGTATAGGTCAGAGCACTGAGCAAGCCATAGTGTCTCATCTCGGTCACCTGCTGACACACTTCGATACAGCAGCCACATGTGCAGCACTTTGGGGCAGGCATAATGGAGTTCCGAAAGCAGCTACGAGAGGCTCAAACAGCTGAGCCATCTCTGCCCTCATCTGCTGTTCCCTGTGGTCAATGAAAGGCACTTGTGAAACACCTGACAGGTAGACACGTGACCACATGGAGATGAGGCTCATAGCCTTGTCCTTAGCTGCGCAATCTGAGTGTATCTAACTCCTGTTGTACACCAGAACACTGCATATTCTATGTTCTGTGCAACCCTGTTGCAAAGGGGAAGAGGTCTACGGGCACTGAGTTCAACTCTGCAGCAGCAGCAAACTGAGGGAGTCAGATGAGAAGCAAGTGAAGGCTTGAGTGAAGACTGATTTGTTAATTTGTGCTTAGCTGGAGAAAAAGCAAACATCTCAAACACTTATGACAGGAAGTAATTGAACAAGTTGGAGCAAGGCGCTGATAGGTGACAGCAGGAGTTTCCCGGATGCTGACATTTGAAAAAACCTCCCACGCTTGAGAGAGAACTGGCCAGGTGGTGTGGGTCTTTCATCCCAGCACTCGGGAAGTAGAGGCAAAGGGACCAGAAGGAAGGGTGTGTGTGTGTGTGTGTGTGTGTGTGTGTGTGTGTGTGTGTGTGTGTAGAGAGAGAGAAGCGGTATCTGAGTAGTGGGAGATGAGCATCTCAGAAGGGAAAAGTTCTATAACTAAAATATTCTTTGACAGGGACAGGGATGGCTGGAACAGAATTCTGGTAGCACCAAGCTTTGTTAGGCAAAGACTGTAAGAGGAGGGATTCACTCCAGAAGTTCAGCCCTGGCCTGTTAGAAACTGTTTAGTGTCTTCTTGGTGAGTAGGAGGTGGCAGGGAGCAAAATCATCTTTGATGAGTTTGTCATTTTTATAGACAAAGCTGAGGCTTGGTTGGAAAGAATCTAAGTTTAGTTCCAGAGAGTCTTTGCTGCCTTCCAATGTGTGTTCAAAATGTTCCACTTAGATCACTCTGAAAAAGTGACGTCATTAAGACTGATACTTCATTTCCTGCTCTCTGTGTTTTAACCTGAGTATTTAACCGGATTTTCGTTCTTGGCATCTTCTCAGCGTGTGATCACACAAGATGAGTATTCAGAAAAGGCTCTTCCAGCACTTGTCGTGGATCTAGGCTTGGCTTTCAGGACGTCTGCAGCAGGAGGAAGTCTTGAACAGCATGACCTTGAAAAGATCCTCCAGCCATCGCCAGAGCCTGAGCAGGTGCAGTTGAGAATGACCTCAAGGAGAGTTGGACTTCACAGGCAACGGGCCAGCTTCAGTTCTCCCGGCACATCCCAGCCCGCATTGACACACTAAATCAAAATTAAGTGTTAATGATGGTGGTGTCAGTGCCATTCTACTGGGGAAACTAAAGTACAGAGCAAGGAGGCTCTCACAGCTGTCAGTAATCAGGTCACTGCCCTCCCCTGCGCCTGGGCTGCCGAGATTACCGACACCTACCATCGCTAATGGCCCTGCTGCCAGACAGACTCACTTGCCAAGATGATGGGTCGGGGGAACATGTGTTCTTTCAGGAGAAGTTGAAGGTCCTTGAGAGAAGTTCAAAAAGGAGGGTATGAAGCACAGAAGAGAGCAGAATGGTTCTGCGCTCCACCAAGCATCACAGACAGCTTCTGCGCCTGCCCCTTCTCTACACTGAGCCGCTCGGGCTTGTGTGCTTCCGTTGTTGACATACTTGCTGTAAAATGAGGACATCCTCAGGTTCTGTCAAACCTCTTGTCGGTTCAGCAATTGGACAATCTTTCCCATTGTTTATTCCAAATGCCTTGTTGGCAGGTTAGTGATCCTTAATGAGTCACGCAGTTTGAGTCACAAATGATGGCAGGTCAAATTCCTGAATCTGATCTAGGTCACTGAGAATTCCAAGACCATAGAAAACGGTTCCGGATTTCCACCTTCTGTGGTGAACTTTTGGTGGTCTCCGTTGAGTGAGAAACTAGGATCCCAGTTCTAGTGACATGACCTGGCTGGTCTCTGGGGGAAATTGTGAGGAAACTGTTCCATAGTTAACAAGTGGTCAGAAGGAATTGAGTTTCACTCCATAGCTCATAAATGAAGAGCTTCATGCATTGGTTGTTGGGGAAATACTTGCCTTTTTATAAAGTTGGGAAGTTGAGTAGAGCCAAGAGTGGAGGGTTGGATTTGCTGCTGGAGAAGGGGGGTATTGCTTCCTTCATCATGGAATACTTAGGAGGCAAGTGAGAAAGCTGTGTCACATGACTGCTGCAAGAGCCCGGGGCTGATGGCCTGCTCGTTCCTCTGAAGTGCATGGTCTGGTGTCTGGTATTGCAGTCTCCAGGCTACCTTGTCAAAGCACTCAGATTTAGCCTGTAAGAGACCTGCTAGAAACCCCAGAATCAGCATACAGATATTTTAAGAAGATGCTTGAGATTCAACAGACGCAGAATGAATCCTTCAGGAAACTTACTAAAGGTAGAAACTTCTAAGAAATGAAGCTGCTATAAATGTCTTCAGGGTCTGCTTCTAGGTAGAGAGGAGAGAAACCCCTGTAAGACTCCCTAGGAAAGTCACAGCTGACCACACAGGCCTATATACACAAACTATCTCAGACTCTTCCATTAATTCTCAAAACCTGTTCTTTTCTCTTTGTTCTTCCATTAGGAACCTTCTTCCTAGTCTCGTCCCCCTGGGAAATTAGGCCTGGAAGCTCCAAATTCTAACCACCAACTTAAGTTATTCATCCCTGAGAACTCTTCTTTTTATCTGTATCTTTATATTCGTACACACATAGAAATTTTCTTTAAAAAAATGTTTGTTTCAGAGAGAGACAGAGGGCTGGGGAGAATGAGAAGACTCACATATAACCCATGGCACATTGGTGGAAGTCAGAGGACAACTTTCAGAAGTCAGTTCTCTCCTTCTACCATGTGGGCTTCTGTGGATTGAACTCAGGTCACCAGGTTTGTGAACAGGCAGCTGCTGGGCTCTCTTGCCGAGTCCCGGACAACTCTTCCAGGCTTCAGCTACTACACCTAAGCCCGCTCTCCGCAGCAGGCCATGTGTGGCCGTGGCAGGAGACTGAGCAACATCTCGGCTGTGCTTCTCAGAGCTCTAGCGCCTGTGAGACAGCCCCCCAGTATGCCCGGTGCCTCTGGCAGGCTCCCGTGTAGTTAGTTCTCAGGGATGACTCGGGCCTGGCTCCTGGGTCCTGATATCACCTTCTCCCTTGCTTTCTCTAGCCCTGTGGGTAAATCTGTCTTGCCTCCCTGTCCTTTCCCTTCTACTCTCCCTTCAAAAGCTGGGGCCCACACAACAAATGAATAAAAAGTAGGTATGGAAGTTCATCAAGAACCACCATTCCAGGAAGTAAGAGGTGTCGTAAACCCTGAAGCTAAACAAAGGAAGGGACTTGAGGGCTTCTAAGCAGTGAAGGTGAGTATGAAAAGGGGAAGGAGACAGAATCCATAGATGAGGCCTATCTTGGGCAGATAGGAATCTCCTGGGTTATGAATCTAGCAATTCTGTTCTTGATATGGGGATTTTTTTTAACCAATGGACCTTTGTTTTACAAAGTGAATATTTATATACTGGGTTATTAGGAAATTGGAGGGAAATAAGGGACTTTTGCTGTGTTTGTGGTAGTTCGTCATAGTTGTCTCAAGCTCAAAATAACCAATAAGTCAAACAGACATAGATGCAGATGGCAAATGGCTGGTTATGGGAAGTAGAGGAACATTGGCTAGCAGAGGATTAGACAACTGGGCAAACTATAAAGAATAAATAAAACAGAAAAAGAAAGATGGAAGTTGCTGAAGCTTCCTGTTCTCTCACTGCAGAAATCAGAATGATAACAGTTTCGGGCACAAGTAGGTCACTGGTGTGGATAGCTGCTTGAAGTTGCTCCATGCAGCCTGTGCTTCCTAGTGAGCATCCTGTGTACCCCAAGGGTGTGAAGGAGCCTCTGACCAGATGTGGCCCACAGAAAACTAGCAGGTTGGCAGCAGAGCTCATGATCGTAACTCTGTCAAAACTCATGGGGAAAAGAATTTAAAAAGAGGTGGAAGTTCAGAGCTAGGGGATTGGAAGAGGAAGGGAGAGAGAGAGCCTGCTATGACGGTTAGTATTGTCAGCCTAGGAGGGAGCAGACCTCCAGGCACGCCTGCGAGGGATTCACTGGATTGAATTTAACCACTGGACATGGAGTTGTCTTGATTGAACTAACTGATGTCAGACAACCTAGACCATTACCGGTGGGACCAGTCCCTAGGCAAGCAGTCTGGGATTGTGTAAAGATAGAAAAGATGGGCAAACATCCTTACAGTGCATGGGATGTAACCAGATGTTTCAAGCTCCTGCCGCAGTACTTCCCTGCAAAGAAGGACCATAACCTGGAATTGCGAGCTAATCCACCTCTTTCCTTCCCTCCGTCCTCCTGTGTCCCCCCTACTTAAGTTTTTTGAGTCTAGTATTTTGTTGTAGCAACAGGCAATGAAATTAAAACACCGTTCTACCTCTTTCTCCCTGCTTGGAAGATTGCAGCACGATCACGCATAAAGTTGTGTTAAAGAAAAAAGTCATCCATAAGAGTTGTCAAAGCACATGGTAAGTGTCAGGGCTGTGGACAGGTGACCTAAAACATGAACACGGAAGTCTAGAATGTGTCTAACCAAAATAGTCCTCCTTGCGATAAATCATTTTTATGTGGTTATTTTGAGAAATTTGAGACAGAAGCTCAGGAAAGTTGTCTCTTTGTGATAGAAATGACCATCCACAAAGGATTTCTTCATGGGAGACTGACTCTGCACCAGAAGGGCCACACGAATGGGGAAGGCGCTGGCTCTCCCAGGCCTTGCCTACCATCTCCTCCTCCCCAGGCCTGTCTCAGAAGCCACTGGTATTTAAACCCCCAGTTCAAACTTTTTCTGTGAGGCAGCATTGGGGGCTTACTCATTTCTCCAAAGTATACATGTATACATACAAAACTTCTGTTTGCTTTCCTATTGCTAATTTGTCTTTTATTACAGAGGCTCAGCTCAGAACTGGAGAGAAAAGTATTTACCTCTACCCTCCTAGCGTGTTTTGTTCTGAGAATCACATTGACATGTGTGGGTTCCTCAAACACAGTGTCACCTATCAAGTCGTTTTTCAGAGAAATTGAAAGCACAGGAATGGCTCTGGAAACCAGTCTCGATAAAAAGAAACCCAAAGATATGAAGAACTATCCTCTAGTCAGTGAACAGAGTGGCTTTGCTAACTGGTGCCTCCTTTCTGCTTAGGAGGACCCTTTCCACAGGAAAAAACAATTGGGGTCTGACATGTACCCAAACAGAGGGGTGGGAGGGGTAATGGTTGCCTGTGAGACTGTGTGCATAGCAAGGCAACCCTTGCCAGCTCCCCATCCTCCCAAGCTGTGACATCCCCCTCCCTCCAGAAGCCCAAGACCCCTCCCTTTGTTTAGCACTTTGTGAAGTTCAGCCCTCTTGCCTCTTTTAGTCTCATAACGTATCTATGACTTCCAGGCTTAGGCATTTTTCTTTGTCCATCTGTCTATTATCAGTTTGTTTCATAGATTAGAATTACTAAGCATTCAAAAGAGAAAGAAGATATTTAAAACTTCCCTATACATGACAGATAAATAGGAACAAACATAAAATTTATTCAGTACAATTTTTGCATGATGGCACCAAGCCCTTCATGAGAAAATAAAGATCCAAAGAGACAGTCAGAAGTGAACTCTTAAGTACTTGTATAGGACAGTAGAGTAGACCGCTTGGGCTAAAGATGGAGAAGTGGTTAGTAATGCTCTACTAAGCTAAAACTTGGTGTAATAAGGTTTGTGTGCACATATTTCCCTTGGCCTCAGGTTCCTGGCCTTGAAAAGAATGATACTTTTTACCCATGCTCATCCATGACTCTGAAAGGAGAGAGGGGGGGAGGAAGGGACTCAGAGAGAATAGAATCAACAGGAGTAGAACAGATATAAGTCAGAATAATTGGAAAGAATAAAATCAGAAAACATTCATATATGAAATTGTCATAATGAACCCATTGTTATATATAACTAATGTATGCTAATAAAAGAATAGTAGTTCTTTTGGCTTAGGGATGGGCCTTTGCACGGGGATTGCTTCTACTGATTTTAAGAAACGGAAGGAAAGTCAAACCGATCTTGTGCCTACAATTTATCACATGCCATTCTAACTCAATAAGTCAGAGTGGCATTTTTGGTGTGACACATTCTGTCATGGTTAAGCACAGGTGTCAACTTGACTCTTGAGGGTTTGAGCTCTGGGCACAGTTGTAGAGAGTTGATGGTTGAGTAGCCCAGAGCAAACCTGAAGGAGATTGTCTAGTTGGTGGGGAAGACCCAGCCCATGGTGGGTGGGATTAGGCCCTGGATAAATCACAGAGCTGGTTGAGAGAGTTGGCATCCTTCTGTTCATTTGGCCAGACATGCTGCTTTGGCAAGTAAGAATCGTCCATCTCTCAGCCGTTATGTGGTGATGGTGGCGAGTTCCCTCGACCCTGGTGTTGGTACATGCTCTCCTGTCAAGCTGGGCTAAAAACTGTAACCGGACTGGACTGTCGTAAGAAAGTAAACTCCTTGTTCCCTTAAGCTGTGTGATGGTCATTTATCAGCAACCATGAAGGCGGACCGCAACACATTCTTAACTCCCTGGAGTTTATCCAGAACTGTTATTGGATTTAGTCTAGACTCTTATGCCCCAAATTCTAAGCATGAAATTGAACATCTTTAAGATTTATCAAGAAGCAAGGAATAGGAAGCACCTATTACTTAGGAAAATCAGGGTGGGAAGGAATCTCGGATGCCCCGAGAGCCAGAAGGCAGTAAAACCACTCCAGATCTCGCTCCTGACATTTGACAGGATGGACCTGTTAAGGACTTTTGGGGGATTGAAAAATGGAAGCTTCCTATTTGTTTCCTGTCTGATTTTTGATTGGTGATCCCTAGTGGGCCAGATTTGAAGGTCTGGCAGGTGGCTTTGCAGTGGACTCCTGGTGAGGTGCCTATGTGCAGAACGCAGCTGGACTTCACTGGTCTAGATGAATCAGCTCTGTCACAGGCTGTCTATGGCTCATCAGTCTTTCTCAATTCGGGCAAGGAAGCTGGTTCCCTAGTATAAGCGCTGTTTTGCTTCCAGGCTTGTGACCTTGCTTAATTTCTTCTGGTCTCCCTTTCTATTCTTACTGCCTGTAGAAATTAATAGGAGCACTACAATGGGGCTTTTCAATGGAGAAGAAAAGAGGCTTATTTATGCATGCAGAACAGGTAAAAGAGGATTTGTAGAGAAGGGGGAGGTGAGCCAGTAGATAAAAAAAATTTCTAAGAGAATACATCCAAGATAAGAGGGAATTGTAACCACTGCAGCCTAACTGGGTTGAAGCTGAAAGCAGGAGGGTCCTCAGACATTGTCTGGGAGATGACAATAACTAAAGAACCTGATCAGATACGTGGGTGATCAGATGTCAAGTGGTAAAGGGTTTTGCTAAACTGACCAAACAGCTCTTGCTAAATGTGATTTTATAAAGAAGGACACAGTTGATCCTGGCAGAATCCTCATTAAAGTTTAGCTAGGCAAAGAACTGAGCAATTTGAAACAAGACTTGGTTTGGATGACTCGTATCAACCATCCAGAAGGAATGGTTTCTAGCATGGCTCAGATTTTGTTGCCAGGACTCTTACCTGATTTATTTGTTTACTGATTGATTGATTTGGGGAGAGGGTCTCCAATATACCAGGCTGGCCTCACATGTGCTATGTAGTCGAGGCCGACCTTGAACGTCGGATCCTCCAGCTTCTACCTCTGGAGTGCCAGGACCGCAAGCGTGCACTACCACATCCAGTTTTATGGGTGCCTGGGATCATACTGAGGGCCCGTGCAGCCAGGCAAGTGCTCTACCAACCGTGCTATTTCTCAGTCCAGCCTCTTTTAATTCTACTTTCTTTTTAACGGCTTACACGGTGGTGATGAAGTAGCATTTTGTAGGCTCTTAGAAGGGAAGCTATTCCAAAAGAAATTCTCCTCCATCCTTTTCATGGTAGCTACAACTATTATTCCAATTATTCTTCCTTTTTCGGTTTGTTTCAGTGAATCTCTTCAGGGTTGACTCTTTCACCCCTCGGGTCATAACTGAGAAAAATAACTGGAGTTCAATTTGCAAAATAAGTCAATCAATAGGAACCTGGCTGAAAGGCAAGTCCACACACAGAGTCTTCCACTGAGTGGCCTTGAGTTCCTCTGTGAAGAGCAGTGCTAAGACCCAGAGCCCTCCGCGTTCCCACTGCACACCTCAGTCAGGCCTGTTGCCTTTATCATGACCCAAATGTTTGGGTCGTGTATGTTGATAATTTGTCCACCAGTGTTCCTCAGTGGATGAAGTCAGAAATGAAGACACAGGGACTCCACTAGAAATCTGGGCAGGCTGTCTCATAAAAGACCTCCGATCATGGGTTTTTTTGTTTTTTACCTTAACTGCCCATTCTTCATCAAGCCCATTGTGCAAAAGCAAACAGTTGACTTTATTTCTTTGCATCTTCATTTCTCGTGGTTTTGAAGTCTTTATATCCCACGCTTAAACTGATTTGTTTTATTTTTCTTTCTTCTTTGGGGGGAGGGGTCGTGGCCATGAGATTGTGATAACTGAGGAAAAGATACTAGTTTTTCTGCCTCATATTGTATTAATTCCATAGTTGGGATCTTAAATGGCCCCCAAAGCCCATGAGCCCATGATTAAAGGTTTGGTTCCCAACATGATGCTGTGGGGAATTTGTGGAGCCTTTATCAGGTGTAGCTTAGTAGGAAATCTTTGCGTTATTGGTATATACCCTGAAAGCAGAGTCTCTCTTTCTCCAAACACAAGGTAGACAATTTTGCCAAATCATGTGTTCCCACAGGACCACAAGGAGTGGGGCCAATCAGTCAAGGACCAAGCCCTCCAAAAGAATGAATAGAAATAAACCTTGGTCAGGCATGGGCATGACAGTACATATCTGTAATATCAGCTATCTACTCCGGAGGAGAAGGTGGGAGGATTTCAAGTTGGAGGCCAGCACTCACTGCAAACAAGGACTCTTCCCTCTATCTCAAAGAAAAAGAAATAAAGAAAAACCTTGTTGAGGACATAACTCAGTGACTCTTCCCTCTATCTCAAAGAAAAGGAAATAAAGAAAAACCTTGTTGAGGACATAATTCAGTGTTTGAGCATTTGCTTAACAAATGCAAAGTCGTAACTTCAACTTCGGGCACTGGCACATATACGTACATGCATGTGCACATAAACACATGCATACATACATATGTGCATGCATTCATATATGCATACATACATATGTGCATGATCTCATATATGCATACATACATACCAATTATTTTTTTCTAAATTGATTGTCTTAGGTATTTGTTCTAGAGAAGGAAAGATGATGAACACAACTCTTTTTAAAAATCCTTTTGTCCTTCATTAGTAAGAGCTAAGCTCATCAAAAATAATCCCCAAAGTTTTAAAGAGTAGTGATTAGCTGTGCAGACACATACAAAAAACAGAGCCCCCAACTCCAGGTGGGAGGCAAATGTTGAGCCTACAGAGACTGCAGCATCCCCAAGGGAAAGCCCTTCTCTTCCCCGCAGCCAGCGGGAAGTAAGGAATGCTGCCTGCGCATAAATGCCTAACGATGTCAGTGTGGAACGAGGGTGTAAAGGTAAAAATACCAGCTGTCAGCAGGAAAGGAAGTGGATCGTGTACCTTGTATTTGTGGGTTTTGATGTTCATTATGAAGAAAAAAGAGCTTTATTGCGATTTTAAAAAATTATCCATGAAAAGCTTAGACAACAAATCTCAAAAGAAAAAAAATTGAATTTTCCCATCCAGAAATACTCGTACAGACATTGGTGTGCAGTCTTTCTGGATCTATTCACAATTGACCATGAGGGCAAGGGGTCACCGCAGCCACCTGCAGTTCATAGATCAGCAGTTGCTAGAAACGTAAGGCAGCAATAATGTCACCTCTGAAAGCAAAATCATCCATCCTTGCTCAGGTAATGGTCCAAGGTACCATTTGTACATAGTTAAAGCAGAATAGCCATAAATGGCGAGGAAGGGATGGCACTTATCCAAAGCCTTTGTGAGGCAGGAAAACTTCTGATTGTTTAAAGCACAGTCTCAGTCTCACGTAGTCTAGCCAAGGATGAATTTGAACTCCTGATCCTCCTGTCTTTGTGGGGATTACAGGTGTGAGCCCCCATTCAGCTGGAAAGCATCTTTCTTCTGTTCTCTTCTAATCTGCACTGGGCATGTGAGTTACACTGATAAAAGAGATTGACAGGAGTAAACAGTTTATCATTTGCATAATGGAGCCTACTAAACACACACTGACTTGTTAAGTAGTTGAAATTAAAGGCTTGTTACCTACATAGTAGGGAAGGAATTGGGCGAGGAAGATAAATGAGACTCCAGCCAAGCAAGCGTGTGCTGTGTCTGCACAGGCCTGTATTGTCTTTCCATCTGCTTGGGCATCCCACTTCCCGGAGAGGAGACTGGAAGACTGACTCATGGCTTCTCTCCTGAAGTGAACCTGTCCCAAAGAAGGACTTTTTCAGAATCCTCATTTGTCAGAAGTTTCTGCTCATAAACAGAGAAGGGAAGCTGTGAGAGACCTTTCCATATCTGTTGCATCTCAGAACCTTCAAAGAGGCAGATGGTGTTGATCTGGACCCTTTGCCCACAGCAGTTCTCTGGGCTCGGTGTGACCAATCCATCTTACAGATAGTAAACTACAGGCGCAGAGCAGTGAAGCTATGTTACACTGATAAAAGTTGTACCTACATGACGTTTAGAATAAACTTTGCCTTTGAGCTGGAGTTGGATTGCTACTTTTTTATTCCAGTATTCCAGGATACAAGCTTTAGTCAAGCAACATTTAGGGAGCCGTGTGGCGGCGTGTGAAGCCAGGCACTGGGGATATGGAACTGGGTGATGAACTCCTGCTCTGAGACAGGAACACCAGAGCTGCAGGAGGGCAGGTGGTGGAGACAGGTGGAGACAGGGTCCCTGCGTCAGTGTATGACAGTCCTCTGGCTGAATCTGGACCTCAGACATCTCTTATTTGGCCTATACAGTTAAAATGGGCTCAACTTTGTCCTCAGAAAGGTTCAAGGCTGGGGAGGTTGCTTACAAGCTTGAGGACCTAAGTTCAATCCCTAGAACTCATGTTAAAGAGCCAGGCTTGGTGGTATGTGATCTTATCCCAATGATGGATCCCCAGGCCTCACTGCTCAGCTACTTTGTACTGATCACCAAGCGCTAGATCCATCCCCATCTTGAAAAACAAGATGAATGACTCCTGAGGAATTAGATCTCTGCAATACGCACGTACATGTGTACACACACACACACACACAGATACAGACATACAGACACAGATGTCGAGTGATACGTCTGGAAGCCACAAATAGCTCCTCTGATGCCTTGACTTTGGATTTTTTTGTTATTATTTATTTTTTGATTTCTTGTCTTAAGAATAGAGAGAGAAGAAATTTCTATTGCTTCAGGTCACACAGCTTCCATTAGCAGTTCCAGGATGCTTAATACCACCACATCACATTTTGAAAGTCTTGTGGCAACATGGATGTCAGGGCAGAGGAAGGAGCAAGTTGTGACTGAATTAGGAATGAGGCCATTATCCCAGCTGTCTTTGCATTGCTTTCTGAGATGCTCCAGCCTCTCTCTCTCTCTCTCTCTCTCTCTCTCTCTCTCTCTCTCTCATCTCTTTCTCTCTCTCTCTCTCTCCTCTCTCTCCTCTCTCCTTTCCCCTGAACTCAGGGCCTTGCCCATGCTAAGAGACAATTCTAAAGTGCATTTCTGGGGGAGGAGTCTTGGAAGAAGGTAAGAAAGAGCAGCAGGACCAGACAGCAGTTTGGGTGTGGGGGTGCTGGGAAAGAATCTCAGCAAGAAAGGAAGAGTCTCCTCTGAAACTGGGCTTCAGGAGGATGCCTGCCCCAGGAGCACAGACTACAATGGAGTTCGTGCTCTGGAGGAAGCCTGCCTTCTCTGCACCTCCTGTGTGGCAGAGGTTCGGCTGGGCAAGGTCTCCAGCAGGGTGTGGGCACACCCACTAGTAAAGGGGAGGACCTTCTAACCCTAGCACCAGGCACCCCCACCTCAACAGGGCGGTCATGTGATCCAGCCACAGTTCTGCCTGGGTGAGCAAAGGAGAGATCTAGGACCAGACGTTCCTTATTCCTGCAGTGTCTTTCGGGCGCCCTCTGTTGACCAAACCTACCCAAGTGCTCACAGCACAGGAGAAAAGCAACAGGGTCCAAACCGTGTTCACGGAGCAGATGATAAAAGGTTTTGGGTTGAGAGCATTAAATTGGTAACTGCCTACCCACTAAGAACAGGGCTAGACTCTAAGACTTCCTCATGTTTCTTCTCTTTTCCCTCTTTAGTGCATATAATGTTTACCAAAAAGTGCAAAGAAACTTGATATGACTCATTTTAGCTCAGGCCTGCAACCCTAGCAGGATGAGCTAATTCTTACATCTAGGACTAGGTTCTATGGCGGCCAGTGTACAGCACAAGAAAACCCAGTTGAGTACAACCCTTCCCATAAACTGAACAGCCAAGTTCTGATGGGGTCAGGTGTAGCAGCCTGCATTGTTGCTGATAAATCACCATCAAATGGCTTAAGGGAACATGGGGTTTATTTTCTCTTACGATTGTCCAGTTACAATTTTCAATCCAGCTTGACAGGAGAGCTCACACCAACATCAAGGCCGAGGGAACTGGCCACACCATCTCTTCATAACAGCTGAGAGAGGAACAATCCTTACTTGCCAGACCAGCATGTCTGGCCAAGTGTACACAAGGATGCCAATTTTCTTAATCATTTCTCTGTATTTTGTTCCAAGGCTTAGTCCCACCTACCATAGGCTGGGCCTTCCCCATCAGCCAGACAATCTACTACAGGTTTGCTCTGGGCTTAACTCAACAATTAATTTTCCACAAATGTGTCCAGAGCCTAAACCCTCTACTGTCAAGTTGACACCAGTGTCCAACTATGACATCAGGCGATGCAGCTTGACTGGGTCATGATCAGGTCATGATGTTGGACCATTCCTGGAGTTCACTTTAAGGTTGTCCAAGTGGTCGGTACTTTCCCTTCTTAAGCTTTTAAACTTATGTTTAATTGTCGTTTTTAGTGTGTGCATGTGCATGTATGCGTGTATGATGTGTAATGGATGCACAAGTGCTGTGGAGTATGTGGAAGTCAGAGGACATGGTTCTCTCCTCCTAATTTACGTGGGCACTGGAGGTTGAACCCTGGTCATCAGACTTTTTGACTAGCACCTTTACCCACCGAGCCATCCACTGACTCAGCGTCTTTCTTTTGACCTTATACAAAAAAACAGGAAGAAGAAAAAAAAACATAAGTTTTGATGATGCGCAGAATTATTAAATTTCCATAAAATATACTTATCCTTTTATATTCCTTTCTACATATTTTTGTGTTAAAATACTTCAAAATAAGATGTCAAGGCTAGAGAGATAGCTCAGGGGTTAAGACTCTGCCTCCCAAGCAGAAGGACCTGAGTTCAGATTCTGAGTCCCACATAAAATGCCAGGCCGAAATGGCAGCAGCCTGAACTTCTGACTCTGGAAATCCCAGAGTGAAGTGAAAAGGAAAGAGAAGCAATTCAGGCTTCTCAAAGTGACCCTTGGGCCTCCACAGGCACACAGAATGCCCTCTGATACACACAGACACAGACACAGACACAGACACACACACACACACACACACACACACACACACACACACAGACACACAGACACACACACACACACACACACACACACACACAAATAATGAATAATAAAAATTTTTCAAAAATACTATCAAAAGAAAGCAGAATTATATTTTCTAATGAATTCTTTCCTGTTGTGAAAAAAAAGACGCATTGATATATGTCATAGTTAGATACAGGTGTCAACTTGATGGTTGAGGGTTTGAGCTCTGGGCACATTTGCAGATAATTGGTAGCTGAATTAAGCCCAGAGCAAACCTGCAGCAGATTGTCTAGTTGACAGAGCAGACCCAGCCATAGACCCTGGACAGGTGAATAAAATACAAAGAGCTGGTTGAGGAAGTTGGCATCCTTGTGTACACTTGGCAGACGTGACTGGTCTGGCAAATAAGGATCCTCCCTCTCTCAGCTCTTACATGGATATGGTGTGGTGTGAGCTCTCCCATGAAACAGGACTAAAAGCTGTAACCAGACTAAACAGAGAATAAACCCCTTGTTTCCTTAAGCATTTGATGGTGATTTTATCAGCAACAATGCAGACAACTGCAACAGGATTTGGCACCAGAGAAGTGGGGTGTTGCTGATAAATCTGACTATGTGGCTTTTGTGGTTTCTGAATGGTTTTGTTGGGTAAAGTTTAAAATGTTTGAAGATTTTTGAGTCTAAGGATTACAAATACCATTCTACTGAGTTTAATGGCCCATTTGGATAATGCAGTGCTGAGAGAGTTGTGCATTGTTTCAGCCCGGATTGTGATGAAGGGAGCAAGGACTTGGCAGAGTTGAATTTATTTTTTTAATTTATTTATATTTTAATTTTACAACCATATTGAGTATTAATCCCTGCTTTCCTCCCCCCTTCCTCCTCCCTCCCATTCTCCTTCCTTCCTCTCATCAATCCATCCCACTTCAGCCTCTCGCCTGACCAAGTCACTGGAACCCAGGGTTCCCTCTGGTTTGTTAGTGTACTCTTGTGGGGGGTCAGATGACAGAGTTGAATTTAAAGACAATGGACTGGATTGTTTGATCGAGGAGAGCTGTGCTGGCAGCACTGAAGCTTCGGATGGGGAAAGGACCGGTGGCAGAGCAGCTGCCGCTGCATCATCGAAGGAAAACCTGGTGCTTTGCACTGCTACGGTGGAAGACATGAACACCACTATATGGAGATTCTGTGCTTTGAAAACCTGGATTCCTTCAGGGGCCGGAAGCCCAAGCTGAAGCTGTGTCTTGCCCTTCAGAAGTTTTGGCTGCCTAGAAAGGGGCTTTTCCTGAGTTAGCATGCAGAAGTTGGTATCGCTGTAGTTTGAGTGAATCAAGCTATGTTTTGGCCTCACTGTGGAGTCTGTCAACATCCCCAAGGTGGTACTGGTTTTAGTGCATGATTGAGGGGTTCATGGAGAGCAACAGAGGCTTGGCACCAGGTGGCAGGCTTAGAGTTCCTGCAGGGGAAGGTGAAGCTTACAGCTGCAGAGGTGAACCCAGTGTAGTGTCGGAGATGCCAGACCCATGGGATGTATGCTGAGGATAGCTAGGAGTGGAAATTCAACCTGGTTCAGAGAAACTTGGCTTGTACAACTTTGAGCTGTGAAGAGGAATTGGGAATGCCTAGAATCTTTGAGCCACTGTGACTACGCGATGAGCAAAAGAAGATGGACATTGAAGTACAGGATGTGGTATTTGATTTGCTGGACTTTGATTTTTAATTTTATGTTTTCTCATTGTCATGATACTTATGTTTTGATGTTTTAGTATTTGATTTATTTTGACTCGATAGACTCTTACAGTTAAAAGATTTTTGTTATTTAAAGAAAGACTTTAGGTTCCAACATTTTAATAACTGACCTTTTAATGATTGACATTTTAAATTGGATTATAGAAACTTTTAATTTTGGACTTTAAGAATAGATAAAATTAAATGCATTTATATTATAAATAAGATAACTTTAACACCTATGGGGACAAGAATTGAAGATTACAGTTTAAAAATGATATGTTCTTGTGTCAAGTTGACAAGGGGTGGAGTGTCATAATTAGATACAGGTGTCAACTTGATGGTTGAGGGCTAAAAACTGTAACCAGACTATAATAAACCCCTTGTTCCCTTAAGTTGACTTTATCAGCAACATTGCAGATTAACTACAGCAGCACACTTCCCCAGAAGATGGAACAAAGAATGCTTCTCATGCCCTCTTTCCCATGTACTGACCACTAAAATTAACTTCAAATTGTGTGTTTGACATTGACTTATGATTTCAGAGATGAGTGAACCCTAGACACACAGAATTCATTTATACAACTGAAGTGTGGAGAAAAACAAGTGAGCCATTCACCAGGACTGCTCCTACTACCTCCTATTGCTGCGAGCTAAGAAGTGATCTCAGGGCTAGAGAGATGGCTCAAGGCTTAAGACTGCCTCCAAAGCAGAAAGTCCTGAGTTCAGATTCCAGGTCCCAGGTAAAAATGCCAGGTGGAAAGGGCAGCAGCCCACACTTCCTGCTGGGCAGAGCCTAGGAAATCCCAGATCGAAGCAAGGAGGAGGTAGAAGCAATCCAGGATGACTGCCCAAGTTACCCTTGGTCCTCCATAGGTACACACAGTGCCCTCACACAGAGACACACACACACACACATACACACACACACACACACACACACATCACACACACACACACACACACACACACACACACACACACACACAACAAATAAATGAAGTTTAAAAAAATGATCTCACATTACTTCTGGCACCTGGGTTTATTTTCCTTCAGCCTTGTGATTATATGCTCCCATGGATCAGAAAAGCAATTCATATTCCCCCCAGCAATCAGTAGAAAAATGTTCTCAATATTGCAATTGCCTTTGTGAAGTGATTTTAGAAATTATTTTTATGTTCTTCCATTTCTGGGAACATTTCCATTTAGAGGATTAATGCTAACTAGTGGAGCACATAATCTAGTATATTTAATGAAAGAGATCATTAATGCTCCTCTACTTATTTATATCTACTTTTGTGAATGAGGCAAGATGTTTTAAACATTTGTTAGCCTCATGATATGGCTAGGTCTGGCTGAGCACATTGGTTGCTCAGTGGTGTCGTTAAACATGGATGACGTCTCTGTAGCCATATCCATCGGCCTGTCAGTCATTCCCTCCAACCTCAGTGAAATATACAGGTCCCAGGTTATCCCATTCGGTCAGGTGCTGAAGAGGCACAGAGCAGATTCTGCCTGCTCCTCCACACCTCTATTGGCACTGCTTTGCCTCTGACCCAAGCACACCCCAGAACACCTCACTGTCCCCCTCTTCTGACAGTCACAGGGCTTGTGGATATCTTGGTAGTCTCAGGGGACTGGAACCGAAAGCTGTCTTCTGTCCCTTCCTGAGGGACTTCACCATCTTTCCTGATTTCAGTTCCTCTACTCTGTGTGTATGTGTGTGTGTGTGTGTGTGTGTGTGTGTGTGTGTGTGTAGGAGCTCTGTGTCATAGCGCACATGTGGAAGTCAGAGGACCTTATGTGACGTCAGTTTTCCCACTTCTACCTTTATGCGCTGTTTTAGTTTCATATCCTGTTGCAACAATAAAATACTCAAGCAGATCTTGTGAAATTAAAGAGCTTCTGTTCAGATAAAGAGATTGTAACACGAGCTCAAAGGCAACCCACAGAATGGGAGAAAATCTTCACTAACCACATATCTGATAGAGCTCTATTGTCCAGAGTGCACAAAGAACTTAGAAAACTAAACATCAAGGAAACCAATGGCCCAATTAAAAAATGGGCCCTGGAACTTAAAAGAAACTTTACCAGGGATGAAATTAAAATATTTAACAAATATCTGAAAAAATGCTCCACTTCTTTAGCCATCAGGGAAATGCAAATCAAAACTTCCCTGAGACATCATCTCACCCCGGTCAGGATGGCAAAAATCCACAATACTAACAACGACAAATGCTGGAGAGGATGTGGAGAGAGGGGAACTCTCCTACATTGCTGGTGGGAATGCAGGCTCATACAGCCACTCTGGCGAGCCGTCTGGAGATTCTTAAAGAAATTAAAGATTGAAATGCCATATGACCCTGCTATTCCACTTTTGGGAATAACCCCCCATACAGCAGAGGTTCGCCTCGATAGCACAAGCACGACCATGTTCATAGCAGCACTGTTTACAATAGCAAAGTCATGGAATCAGCCCAAATGTCCAACAGTTGACGAGTGGATAAGGAAACAGTGGTACATCTATACAATGGAGTACTACTCAGCCATCAAAAATGATGAATTACTGGAATTTGCCGGGAAATGGATGTCATTAGAAACAATTGTATTAAGTGAAGTATCCCAGACCCAGAAAATTAAGCGCCGTATGTACTCCCTAATAGGTGGCTCCTAGTACCAAACCCACCCAGCCCACCTAGAGACAGGAATTCCAAGGATTATGAACAGGAGGGATGGGGTAGGAGGGCCACACCAGAAACAAGGAGAGAAGGGACCATGTTACAGCAGGGAAAATAGGCTTCCACCAAGGACCCAAATGAGACATCTGATTAAGTTCACAGACTTTTGTTCCTGATCATTTACTACTGAGGGGGAGTGATCTCACCAGAAGAGGAGGGCATATAGTCTGGCAGATAAAAAGTAACAATTTTGCAAATGGGTGATAGACCCCTCCCTCACTGTGGTTTCCCACTTTTATTACATCTACCTTTGAATGTGCTTTTATCACAAGACTCTAACAGCTTTTTGTCTCTGGCCAGGGGGTAACATACAATGCCCACCAGGATGGAGTGAAGGGCATTGCAGGAGCAGCAAAACTGCAAAAGAAAATCAACAAACCACAATCCAGAACTTCAGAGACTCTATATCAACCACCTAGAACTAGGTCAGCTTAGTCTCTCCCCATCTTGAAGCTCAGGGAAATTTGCAGAAGAGGGGGCGGTAAGAGTGTAAGAGCATAAGGATGGGAGGAGCAATGATATGTAAGATACTCTATACTAGTTAGGGCTGAAGCAATCATAATTGGACTTTGCATGCCCTGCGCATTGTCCAACACACTGTTGACCTCACAAAGTCTAGCATCTGCTAAAGGCACCAAGATCCTTGGAGGCAAAGGATTGGCAGCCACAGCAGTGTTCCTATACCTAAGGGGAACACGGGAAAGGGTTCGGCAAAGGCCACTGGGTCCTTGTACGTCATTGGAGAGGAGGGCCCAGAGGAAAATCAGTCATGCACAAGAAAGGACTCTCTGGGAATTGGGGTGGGAGGCACTGGGGGATGGGGAGGGAGAGGGGTGGGGAGGGGGAGCAGGGGGTACGGGGGGAGGAGGAGGGAGGGAGGGAACTGGTGTACCTAATAAGTTTGTATGAGCTGAAATAAAAAAAATAAAATAAATAAAATAAAATACCCAAGCAAATTGGGGGAAGAAGGGGTTACTGGCTCATGATTTCAGGTTGCAGCACATCATGGCAGGGAGACCACAGCCACAGGAGCTCGAAGCAACCAGGCACGGCACATCCACAGCAAGCGCAGAGGGCCAAACCGGTGCTTCCTGTTCCCTTGCTTATCTGTTTGCAGGTGCTCAGCTGGCTTTTGTCTGCAGAGAAGGGCTCCGCCCACACGTGAGCAGTGTGAAACAGAAGGCTTTGAGGTAAGTACAGGGGTGCATAACAGAGCCCCAGGACAGGCTGTACAAGTTTTCTCAGGGGACCGGAGCCCAGAGCTGTCAGAATCCAGCTGTTTGTCTCCCTTTCACACCCCCTGGATTTGCTGAGTATGTTTGTCTCACTTTCTCTCTCTACACAGGTGCCTCCACAGATACTCTGTTGGGGGTGGCTGTCCCACAACAGTAACTCCAGAAAACCATTACAGGGTCTGGCTTGCAATGACCACTCTCCCAGCCTTCTGCTTACAATGCCCAGAAAGGGGTGACCAAGCTAAAATTAGGTTTCCATTCTTTTTTTTTTAAATTTGTGTGTGTACATGTGTGTGAGAGAGAGAGACAGAGAGACAGAAAGACAGAGAGGGGGGACACTGTGTGTCCCTGTGGAGGACCAAAGGTGACTTGGGGAATCATCCTGGATTGCTTCTACCTCAACCCTGCTTCATCCTGGGATTTCTCCAGGACCAGAAGTATGGGCTGCTACCATTTCCACCTGGCATTTTTACCTGGGACCTGGGATCTGAACTCAGGACCTTCTGCTTTTAAGACAGAGTCTTAACCCCTGAGCCATCTCTCCAGATTTCCATTCTTGATTAATCAACAGTGGCCAGGAAGTTATGGCTACTGTTTAGGACAAATTTACCATACAGAACACCACTGGATGGGCGTGGGGTGCAGCTCCCAGATACATGAAGGCTAGGTAGATATAGCATGGCTTGAGTGTGACCATAACTCAGAGAACAAAGACTTTGCAACTTTTTTTTAAAGTCCCATAAAAAAAAAAAATACCATAAGTTGAGCATACTCCCTCCCTCACCTTTTAGCCCCCACCCGGACCCTGTTCCTACCTTCCCTTTTCTCCAAAGACTTTGAAACTTTAATTGGGAAATAATGCAATTGTTGAACTGTCTGTACATAAGAACGTTTGAATTTAAAAACTGACACTCTTTGCATATGAATATGTATTGCATATAGCCATTTGAAATGACCCACATTGTTAGCGCAGTGGCTTTGGAGTTTCCTTTATCCAAGAGTATGACATGGCTATTGTGAGACTATTTGCCAAAGCAACTAAAAAGTTAATTAATGAGGTAAGAAAAATAGAATCCTGGATGTTGCTAGATAGTAAGTTGATGCTCAGGTGCAAATAAGGCGATTAGAAAGTGGCATCCACTTACATAAGCCACTGGGGCATCGTTTCAAGAATTCGTGTTCTGGTAAATAAGAATAAATAGGACCCTTGTGACAGGAAAACTTGAGTCTGCTTCCAAAAGTTCCAATGTGTACCCAGGGAGTACAAAGAAGAGGTGGGTGGAATAAATAGATAAATAATGCAAAAGCAAAGAGGCTGGCCCCAGGCAGAGCCACAGTTAAGGAACTGATGATGGAAGTTTTGAGGTGTGCTCTACGGGAGGGAGGTCACAGTGTGTGCACTGGCACAGGGCTTTGAGACCAGGGTGTCAACACGGGCATGTGCACGGGCGTGTGAATTCACACATACATCCTCAACTCAAGCTGAGTGTGAGCTGACACTGAGACCCTTCCAAAATTGCAAGTGTGAGGTTTAGACGGGAGGAGCAGGCGAGTCTCACCAGTCCAGCTTCACACCCCTGTTCTACCCGAGGCTGACCTCCTCCTCTGTGATAGAGACACTGACAGTGCTTTGCGTCCGCTGATTATCAGCCTGACACCTAGAAGCCAGGACACCGCACAAGGCTGGGAGGACTTCTCTAAATTACACAGGTCTCCGGGGCAGGCGGCAAGAGGCTGTCTTGGCAAGAGACTATCTTGATCGTTTCCATGGAGGAGGGAAGACCCTGGCGCCATTCCCTGCGCTAAGGGATCCAGAACTATGTAAGAACAGGGAGAACCGGGCGCTAGGAAGCTTGCGCGCGCTGCTCTCTGCTCTTGACTTGGATGTGCTGTGCGACTGTGACTCCCCCGCTGTGGCTGCTACTGGAATCATGAGCTGGAAAAAATCAGTTTCCCTAAGTTGTTGGGGTGGGATATTCTGTTGCAGCAAAGGGTAATGAAATTAACACAGCCATAAGAGGGTTTTTTTTTTTTTTCCTCATCAGTAGTTTTGGGGGGAAAATAGCTTTCACTTTAAAAATTAGCATTCAAATCACACAAAACCTAATTGTTTCATAAGTTCTTAAGAAGTCAGGGCAGAGCTGGAGAGATGGCTCAGAGGTTAAGACTCTGCCTCCCAAGCAGAAGGACCTGAGTGCGGATCCCAGGTCCCACGTGAAAAAACGCCAGCAGGAAACCGAAGAGTCTTGAACTTGCGGCTCTGGGGCGGAGCCTGGGAAATCCCCGAGCCAAGCAAAAAGGAGGTAGAAACAATCCAGGATGATGCCTGAGGTCACCCTTGGTCCTCCACAGGGACCACATTACCCTCTGATACACACACACACACACACACAAATAAGTCAGTGCAAAAAAAACCATACAGTTTGCTTTATAAATCCAGATGACCACAATATTTAAAGGATCTTTAATTAAACACCCTTAAATATCTCCAGTTAGAATAATGCATTTTATCACATTTGATTTTCTGCACAAGTATTACTTAAGTAAACAAAACTTTTACATTTATTATTTATTGTTAGATTAAAATCTAATAATTCTTTATTTTGAAACAAAAATTGTCAGTTGCTCAAGTATATACTTAATTAAAAATAACAAAACTAAAATATTGTCTTTTTAAATTTTTTTCCAGTTTTACAAGCATATTGAGTACTTATCCCTGCTTCTCTTCTTCTTTTTTTGCCTGTAGTGTCTATGTGTATGCATGTGTGTGTGTGTGTGTGTGTGTGTGTGTGTCACAGAACATGTATTATATGCTATATGCATTGAATATCCATATACATGTAAGAGTATTGTGTGTATATATATACTCTCTTCATATATATGTGTGTGCTTAAGTTCTTAAGTTCTAAAGCTAATTTACACTGGGTAAAGTCAAAACAGTGAATACCTATGGTGATCTACTTGGAAAGTGATTCATGAACCGTCTGGAGGTTTGAGCTCATGCATTTGTCAAAACTTATCCAATGTTACACTTAAGATTTGTGCATTACGTTGTAGGTGAATTTTACCTAAAAACAAAAAGAATCATAAACAAAGATCGAACTCCAGCTAATAATGTGAATATTGAACTGTCGCATGGGACTTTCAGTTGGTCTTCAGAAAAGCAACATGTGGATTGCTATCGAAGGGGACCTTTCCCTTGAGAGAGATGCTCATGGCACCGTCAAAATCCCCTCCACGTTTTCTGTCATCCTAGAACAATTTTGTCTTGAATATATACCCAACTCTTTGTACAAAGTTCCACTAACTCCTGCATGTTATCTTCACATTCCACATACATTTCTATTATTTTAATTACACGTGACATTTATTTTTAAGTATTTTATTAGCATATGTTATTGATACATCATAATGGCTCTGTCGTGACATTTCCATATATGCACATGGTATGTTCCACTCATGTCCATACCATTGCCCTCTCTCGCCCAAGAATGCAAGACAGTGTCCTTAGCCCCAGGCCGAGAGTGCCTTCATCTTACTCATCCTCACAAACGTGCTGTATGCAGGGAATATAAACTTCTGGGCCTAATGCCTTCTTTAGGTCTTCATTCCTTCTGAAGACTTCATATATGAGTAAAAATATTAAGTGAATCTTCTGTGCTTCTTTCTTGCTGAGATCAGCTTTGCTCCTGGACCACCAAGGATTGGAGGCTGGTCCTTGGCCTTTGTCCATAACCTGTTATCCACTAAAAGTAAAAGTGTGTCCTTTTCCTTCTCAGCCTTTCCAGCAATCTATGGAATGTGCTCTCTCCTGCCCTTTCACCTATATCTTGGGGACCTGATCAGCTGGATGTGTTGGGATGTCTCCAAAGATGAACTGGTCCATATCTCAGAAGGAGCCCTCTTTAGAAGTACCTTATCTGTGGCCAGTGGAAAGCTGCCAGGCTCACAACCACCCCAGCAGCCCGGTAAAGGGCCTTCCCATTCCTCCTTTAGCCAGCTGTCTGCTAGTTCTCTTTGGGTGCTACCCTCCTCTTCTGGGGAAATAAAGCTTTGTGTGGATGTTCACACTCCTTAGACTAGTTTCAGGGAAGGTTTCCTTGTTAAGAGTCAGAATAGGAGTGAAGGGCATTGCAGGAGCACCAAAACTGCAAAAGAAAATCAACAAACCACAATCCAGAACTTCAGAGACTATATCAATCACATAGAACTAGGCCAGCCTAATCTCTCCCCATCCTGGAGCTCAGGGACATTTGCGGAAGAGGGGGCGGTAAGATTGTAAGAGCAAAAGGATGGGAGGAGCAACAATTTGCAAGATTCTCAACAATAGTTGGGGCCAAAGCAATCATAATGGGACTTTGCATGCCCTGCGCAATGTCCAGCGCACTGTTAAAGTCTAGCATCTGTTAAGGGCACCAAGACCCCTGGAGGCAAGGGATTGACAGCCATAGTAGTGATCTTATGCTTAAGGGGAACAAGAGAAAGGGCTTATGGAAATGCCACTGGGTCCTTATATGTCATCGGAGAGGAGGACCCAGTGGAGAGTTAGGCGTACACAATAAAGGACTCTCTGGGAATTGGGGGGGAGGCACTGGGGGATGGGGAGGGGGAGGAGGGGGTTCGGGGGGAGGGGGAGGAGGGAACTGGTAAAAAAAAATTTTAAATGTATAATTAAATTTTTAATAAAAAAAAAGAGTCAGAATAGCATGACCTAGGACAGACAGAAGTTTTTCCTTTTTACATTGGTTGCAATCCACCAGACACATACAACAGCAAGTGTTGGTGAAGGTATACAGAGGTTGGATCTTCGCTTATGGCTGACAAGAATGTAACTTGGTGTGCTCACAGTGGAAAACAGTTGGTGGCTCCTCAAAAGTTACATATAGAATTATCCATGACTCAGCAATCCACTCTAAGGTATATGCCCCCAAAGAAAGGAAAATATATTATTATATCAAAAAATTGCACATGACTGTTCATAGGAGCGTTATACATCATATTATAGTCAGAAATAGAAGCACAGGTGTCAACTTGACTGTTGAGGGTTTGAGCTCTGGGCACAATTGTAGAGAGTTGATGGTTGAGTTAAGTCCAGAGCAAACCTGAAGGAGATTGTCCAGCTGATGGGGAAGACCCAGCCCATGGTGGGTGGGATTAGGCCCTGGATAAATCACAGAGCTGATTGAGAGAGTTGGCATCCTTCTGTTCACTTGGCCAGACATGCTGGTTTGGCAAGTAAGGATTGTCCATCTCTCAGCCTTCATGTGGTGATGGTGTGGCCAGTTCCCTCAGCCCTGGCATTGGTGCATGCTCTCCTGTCAAGCTGGACCAAGAACTGTAAACAGACTGTCATAAGGAAATAAACTTTTTGTTCCCTTAAGCTGTTTGATCCTCATTTATCAGCAATGTTGCAGGCTGACTGCAACACAGCACAATATGCATCAATTGATTAATGGACAAACAGATGGCACATCTACATGAAGGAATATGATCCAGCTATAAAAAGAAAGAATTGATTCATGCAAAAACATGAATGAACTTTGAAAACATAGTAAAAGGAATCCAGACACAAAAAGTTATGTGTTCTGTCATTCCTTTTTTGTGATGGCTTGTGAGCTCACTAGGCAACCCAGAGTGACCTCGAGCCGCCACTTTCAAATGCTGTGCTACCATATTCTGCCCATTCCTAGCATTCCAAGATTCTCTCCTAGGCAGCCTTCTTCAGTAGTGAACACACATTTGACTTCAGTCTGAAGCACACCTGAGTGAGATTATATAAAGACTGCTTCCGACAAACCCGATCTCAGATATGTGAACTCCATATATATGTACAGATCTTAGATGTTGCTATGGGTTGGATCCCAGATGCCCCCCAGGATACAGGAGGTCAAGGTTTGATTGCTGGTCCAAGCTTTATTGGCAGGAGATAGAAGCTTAAGCAGTGTTACCTAGTGAGAGGTTTGGGGTCACTGTCAATGCACCTTCTGAAGTATTGTGGGAGCCCAGTCTCTTCCATTTCCTCTCTTGCACCAGACCCTGAGGCGAATCGGCTTCCCTGCTGTAGAACTGCATCAAGACATTCAGTGCCAACCCCAGTCTGGTGCAACCAGACCAATCATGCCCTGAAACTTCAAAAAACATGGGCCAAATAAACCCTTCCACATGTTTATATTTTATTTATTTATTTGTGAGAGAGAAAGAACATATGTATGCATGCCCTGGTGCATGGGTAAAGGTCAGAGGGCAACTTTCAGGAACTGAACTCAGGTTGCCAGGCTTGCAAGTGGGTACCTTATCCACCCAACTATTTCACCAGCACAAACCTTCCCACTTTTTAAGCTGATTTGCCTTGGATATTTGTCACAGTTACAGAAATGACTAATACATGTAGCACCAGTTTAAGAGGGAAAAAAGTGCCTTAATCAACAAAACTATTTCCACTTGGGTGCAAATGAAGTAAGCTAATGGCCATGTTTCTCACCAGTAGTGCTTTCCATTTTCTATCATTTCATAAAATAATGACAAACTCCAATATAACATTGAAATAATTGATTCTATTCTACACTCACAACCATCTTGGCCTATTTTGTTCTGCTTTAACAGAATACCTGTGACGTGTAATTTATAATGAAAGGAAATGTATTTCTCAGAATTCTGGCACAGGGATTGGGAAAAATAGCATTTGTAAAATAATAAATAATAATAATTATTTTATCATCTCATGATGGAGGATGGAAGGATAAGGTAGGGGGTGGAGTGGGGAGGGAGAGAAGGGAAGAGAGAGAGATCGAGAGGAAGAAATAGATACTCTGTGATATTAAACTTCACCAATAATGGTATAACCCCCCCCCCCGTGTGTTTGTATGTACACATGAAGGTCAGAGGATATCCTTGGGCATCTCCACCAACCTTCCTCGGGAACTTCCCTCTCAGGTGCAGCTCGCTGACCAGTGAACTTCCCCTCCCTGCCTCCCTCTTGCCATGCCTGTGTGGCCACATGCCACTGCTCCTGACTTTTTATATATATTCTGGGGCTCCAATTCAGGTCCCCACACTTGCGAGGCAAGCACTTTAACCAACTGAGCCATAACCCTATTCCACCGTAATTACCTCCTGAAAGTTCTACTTCGTATGGTTACAACAGCAAATACACTTCACCAGGGCCCGGGAGATGGCTCAGCGGGTTAGGTGCTTGTGGGAACCATGAGAACCTGAGTTTGAACTCCCAGAACCCACATCAAGCTGTGCGCAGTAAAGTGTGTCTGTAATCCCAGTACATCTGGCCAGGTGGAGACAGGAGAATCCACAGCTGAGGCAGCTCTCCTGGCATGCCGGCAGCAAGCAACAAGAAACTGTCTAAAACGAGGTAGGCTGAGATGACCAAACCTGAAGTCCCTCGGGCCTCCAAACATGCTCGTGAGCCAGCATGCACACCAACATGCTCGTGCACATACACACATGCACTCATACACACACACACACACATACACACACACACACGCACTCAGATTTTTAAAAAATTAAACTCATCATATGCTTTTAAGGTACATTCAAACCCCAGCAGTGCCTGAAGAACCTACTTAATACAGGCTGTAGAAGCAGCTGCATATCCAGCACAATGACTCTGGCCAGTATCTCAATGCCAATGGCGGCCAATGTAAGGCCAACAGGCTAAATTAGTTCTGCTGTTGAAGACTGTTTTCTGCACAGGTCGCCTTCCTTAGTAACTAGAATCAACAAATCAGGAAATACTTTCTCCAACCTTCAAAAAACTTTTTTCCTTTGCTTCCTTCCTCTCATCCTTTCCTTCCTTTTATCCCTTTCTTCCTTTCCTCTTTTTTTCATTCCTGTTTTCTTCCTTCCTTTCTTTTGTGTGTGTGTGTGTGTGTGTGTGTGTGTGTGTGTGTGCACGTGCGCACATGCGTGTGTATAAAACAGAGAAAGAAAGAGACTGGGAATAGAACTCGGGAACTTGCACTTGCTAGGCATGAATTACACTAATCAACCCTGCCCAAAGCTCTTTATTTTTTTAAACTTTATTTATTTATGTGTGTGTGCGTGCATGTATGTGTGAGAGAGAGAGAGGGCACTATGTGTCTCTGTGGAGGACCAAGGGTGACTTCGGGAATCATCCTGGATTGCGTCTACCTCCTTTTTGCTTTGCTCTGGTATTTCCCAGGCTCCACTCACCAGGGCCAGAGGGCAAGCTGCCATCATTTCGCCTGGCATTTTAATATGAGACTTGAAATCTGAACTCAGGACCTTCTGCTTGGGAGGCAGAGTCTTAACCCCTGAGCTATCTCTCCAGCCCCAAAGCTCTTTATTTTTTAAGCCCATCAAACTGACCACTGATCAAAAGTCCAGAACATAATAGAGAGTCTAACCTAAATATACTACCAGGACAGAATATCTTCGCCCGTCACAAATTCTTCCCTATTCCCAGAGCATTTGCTGGATTTCTTTCATCTCTGCCCCAGGTTTACGTCTTTTATACCATGTACAGAGACTGTGTGCTGCAATAAATAATCTATCATTCAAGTCACCTTATTATGCTTTTTTTCCCGGCATCAATATAATTAGCAGGGCCTTTGTCATCCCAGAGACAGGTGACCAAATTCAGGCAGTCAGCTCTTTCCTAAGGACCTTTGAGTACTCAGTCAGACCACAGTAAAACAATCTACCTGGTCCTTGTGTGAATGATGGAGCTTATGTCTTTTTAGGAACACTTTTTGCTTTCTCTGACTCTTTTCTTTTGGCTGGTTCTCAGTACCACTTTCTCACAGACACAGTGAAATACATACTTCATTTACATAGTATAGAATGCATATTATAGCAATACAGGTGCATATTAGCTCTATCAGAGTAGAATTAGAGGGGCACGGGCTGTAGCTCAGTTGGTAGCAGTGTGCCTGCCTAGCTTTGCAGAGGCTCTAGCCAAGTTCAATCCCCAAGCACCATATAAATCGGGTTTGGTGGCACACACCTGCAATTCCAGCATCAGGGAGGTAAAAGCAGGAAGTTCAATTCAAGGTCATCTTCAATTACATAGGCAGCTTAAGGCCAGTTTAGGCTAGAGACCTGTCTTTTTATTATTATTATTATTTTATTCAATTGTGCATGTTGTGCGCGTGTGTGTATGTATGTGTGTGTGTGTGTGTGTGTGTGTGTGTGTGTGTGTGTGTATAGAACCACAGGCAAATTCAGGAACCACCATGGACCGCCTCCACCTCCTCCTTGTTTACTCTGCCCTGGGATTCACAGGCTCCGCCCTACCAGAACCAGAAACGCAGGCCGCTCCTGCTTCTGCCTGGCGGCGTCTATACGTGGGGTCTAGGATCCGAACTCAGGACCTTCCGCCTGCAAGGCAGAGGTTTAACCCCTGAGCCACCTCTCAGCCCCATAAAGACCTGTCTTAAAGAACAAAAGAAAGAAAAAGAAATTAGAAATGCTTTTTATAGTTACAGAGATCTGTTTAGTCTGTATAGGCAGAATTTCTCATTTCAGTCACCAAATCTGTGTGATACAGTAGGAAAAACCCTGGGCTTAGAGTTAGACCCGTAGATTTAGCCTATTCTATGAGCTCATGGTGAAGATTAAATGGGGTGCATAGGCTCCGTGGCCTAGGCTCAGAGGCAGAGGCAGGAAGATCTCTGCAAATTCAAAGTCAGTCATTGGGGGTGGAGAGGTGGCTCAGGGGTTAAGCCTCCGCCTTGCAGGCGGAAGGTCCTGAGTTCGGATCCCAGATCCCACGTATAGACGCCAGGCGGAAGCAGGGGCGGCCTGCGCTTCTGGTCCTAAGCTAGGCTAGAGGCAGAGGCAGAAGATCTGCAATAAGTCAGGTCTGACAACATAACAAGACCCTATCTCTAAAAACCAAAATTAATCAATTAAATGGATTGCCACACACATTCAGTTAACTGAATTTTTTAATGACTTTGAAATGTGTATTATTGCAGATGAAAAAATTAAAGCCCTTAGAGATTAAAAAACAAAACTCAAACTGGTCCAAGACCCTGTGTCTTACAAGAAGGTTAAGCTACAAGTAAAATGGCTTCAGCCAGACATGTGTGAGGTGCACCTTGCTGTACAAGTATATCTTATTATGAAGCGTCTCTGAAGTTAACATTGACGTTACCATTACCATGTGACTATTTCCATGTCTTCCTGCCTGCTGTGGGCCTATACAGTCCTCTTCTTAGGCACAGAGGGTCAAATAAACTTAGTGCAGAGAGTCAGGACTTCTGATCTCAGCCAGCAGGTCATGTGAGCGAGCAGTTTCTCTCTTCCTCATTGTTTTCCCAGTTCCCGTATTAGAAGCTGCACATAGACAATACTTGCCCACATCTCAGCATGTTGTGAATAATAAGACACAGAATACTTGCAATGATCTTGTTTTCAAACCACCCAAATATTCCACAGAAACTGGTGCTGCTTTCAAGCAGTCACATCAGGAGAGAAGGACGCGAAGTGAGGTGTAGGATTTTCATCACAGCACAAGTGGAGAAAGCCCAGGCTTCTGCTTTTCAACCCACTGTATTACATAGTCTGCACAGGCTGCTGTCTATACATTCATGCATCCTCATGTATCTTGTCACTGTAGGATACCAACCCAATTCATGTTGCACATTTAACTATGCATTTAACTTTTTAAGTTGCTAGAGGTATGCTGGTGCAAATTGAGTATACATTTCAATGCAACCAGTTTTTATTTTTTGCTTTACTGATAGTACAACTAAACAGGCTTCAGTGTCATTTCCTTAACTCAGTACATATGTACTGGCTACCTACTATCTGCTCAGCATCATGTTATGCATGAGCTGAGGTTAGCTCACAGTGAAATAGAAACTCATCTCTGCTTCTGAGGAATTTATAATCTAGTGTATAAAATCCCTTGTCAATACTAGCAAATGTGCTCAGTTCTAACTTGTTCAGTATGCTCTGAAGGTGCATCTTGGGGGGGAACAGAAGATCCAGAGGTGCAATCTCTTTCAGCTGGTCAGCAGAGACAAGCTGCCATGTAGCTGGGGTTGTGAGCCTCCATTGGCATCTTAGTTCTGTTGCTCCCACAGTTCTCAGCCCTGTGTTCTCAGATGTAAAATGAAGATAATATGAATTTGGCAGGGTCGTTGAGAAAATGAGAGATAATAGGGATAAAGCTTGCAGTATGAGGCATACGCCAAGCTCAGAGCATCTGGTGTTAGCTGTAATTATAAATCAATGGGAAAGCCGTAGCCAAGTTTGAGCAATAACTCAAGGAGTTTGCACGTAAGACTCGGGGATTCAGGAGGTGACCAGATACGGCACTCAACGTGAGTTTCAGTCCCACATGTCCGGACACCTAAAACTCTAAGACTCTGCTAAGAACTTTTTGGCGAGTTGATAATGAACTGTCGAGGACCGATCTCTTTCTTGCTAACTGCAGTTTCACCGGTGCTCCGATCAGATTTTTCAAACAGAAATAAGATACCTGAGAAATAGTTGCCTGGCTAGAAGGCAGGGAGCAGATTTTGGGCGGCTGGTGTGCCGAGCAGTGTTTTAAGGCAGATGGAAGAGGAGGAGGAACGCTCGGACTTTAGCCTGGCGACTCGTCCCCGCCAGCGACTCAGGACCCCCCAGGACGGCAGCGCGGCTCTCGGGACGCTCCTCCCCTCTTCCCTCCTCCCCACCGCGGCCCCAGGCTTCCGGGACTCTAGGATCCCGGCCCTCTCGCACCCTTCGGGTGGGTGTGGGTGCTTATGTGACCGCCACGGAAGGGTAAACCTGGCAAGGAAATGAGAGAGCGCAGGGGAGGAAGGGCGGGGAGCCGGGGGAGCAGGGGGAGGATGCCGGGGAGGAGCGCGAGGACCGAGCGCGGTGGGAGGCGCAGAGAAGCCCCGCGGCGGCGGCGGCGGCGGCGAGCAGGAAAGGGCGCGCAGGACCAGGACCCGCGAGCTTTGCAGCGGCGCGGAGGGTCCGAGATGCTGCCGCGGCTGCTGTTGCTGCTCTGGGGGGCGCTCGGTCCCCTGGCGCCCGGCGCCCGGGTCCAGGCGGCGTGGGCAGAGGACGCGGTGGAGCTGGAGTTCTCCACCCAGCGCTCGCTGCACCTGGTGAGTCCCGCGTTCCTGTCCTTCACCATCGACGCCAACCTGGCCACCGACCCGCGGTTCCTCACCTTCCTGGGGTAAGTGCCAGCCTCCGGCCCGTCCCCTCCTGTAGCCCCTCTCCTCGTTTTGATCTTGGGAGCCTCCTGCCCCCCCCCCCAAAAAAACCCAGCCCCTTCCTATTTCATTCAGTGGGCGCGTGGGTTAAACACGCCTTTAGGGAAAAATTGGAAGGGAAAAACCAACAAACCAGTAACCAGCACCTCAGTATAAAGATGGGACTCGGGCAAGAGTCTACGAGGTACTTTGAAGTTGCTGCGGAGTAAGAAAAGTAAGCTTATGGTCTTATAAACCCTGTCAGGAAATTTCTATTAAAAAAAAAATAGGAGAGACAGAAAAGTTAGAAAAGATCTCAAAGGAGACATTACTTCTCATTCTCTTCTAAACATCTGAATATTAGGGGGCTGGGGATGTGGTTCAGTTGGTGGACTGCTTGCCTAGCATGCGGGAAGCCCACACAAAGCCAGCTGTGCAACGCCTTCATTCGTAGGCGCAGATGTAAGGGAGCCGGTAGCTCAAGATCATCCTTGGCTGCATCGCAAGTTTGATACCAGCCTGGGCTACGTGAGAAAAGAGCAGAAAAGAGGAGGAAGAGGAAGAAATAAAGTGAGGGAGAAAGGAAGGAGGGAGACTAAACACCTATATTAGGTAAAAGACTAAGACCTAGGGAAAAGGTTAGGACAGTGACTCAGTGCCCTAATAAAAAGGCATCTCGGTTTTTTTAGTGGTGTAGCCACTGGTATTCCCATGGTAAACAACCTCTCCCTGACACTGCAGTAGGCAACCCTAATGAAACACATAGAATCTCTCTCTCCCTCTCTCTCTCTCTCTCTCTCTCAATAAAATAAAAGATGTAAAGGTCAAGTTGGGACTAGAAAAGAGTGGGAGGAAAACAAGAAAGGTGATGGGTGTGAATATGATCAAAATACATTTTGTACATGCATGAAAATATAATGAAGCCCATTATCGTGTATAATTAATTTATGCTAATTACCTCTAAAAAATATCTCTCCAAAATGCAGCTGCAAACTTGGAACTGCTTTATTAGCTATAAAGGTTTCTTCCTCACCCCTGAGGATATGCGCAGACCCTGATCCATCCGTGTCCACTAACCCTAAGTTGAGGTTAACCAGGGGCAGCATAGGTCATCTGGGCCGTGGTAGTCTGAGAGATGACCACCTCTTCTGTTGTTGCTGCTGTGCCTCAAGGGGGCCCAAAACTCAAGAGGTTCCTGCCCCTCCTGGGCACCATGACCACGCCCACTGACTATTTCACCAACCTATCATCACCCTATTTTCAAAGAGCAGGCCACTGTCCTTCCTGAGCCGCCACTGTCAGATGTCCTTGCTAATCTCACAGGGAGCTTAGGGGCCAGGAGGGTAGCCATCTGACCACCCTGACTGAACTTCCACTGTGGCAAAACTGGGTGGCAGTTTCCGCAGGTCGCTTGACCACTCGAAACCTTGGTTTCCTCATCTGTAGAACAGTCCTCTAGAACTTGCCTCATGCACTCTGTAAGTCAGAGCTTGGCCTTTAAGCTCACCGTTTCTTCTTCATAGGCAGTGGTGAGAGTTTGGTAACCATTTGCCAGTGTTCTGGGATTTTGTTTGTTTGTTGGGGGGGGGGGATAAGCTCCTCTGTTCTATAGCACCAGAGAGATAATTTCTTAGAGGAGAGGAGCCCTGCTTCTTGTCCTTCTCCTTAGGAACAGAGAACTAATACCAGGCCACAACCAGGGTGGAAAGGATACTCTGGAGAGCTGCTAAACCACAAGCTTCTAGATCTCAAGGATTCTAGCATCAGGGAAGGGTAGGGGGAGGTGTTTCACTGAAGTGCAAAGACCCAGATTCCTTCAGCTGTAGACCATCACACACCTCCCCACCTGGAAGGCAACTGGTCTCTAGAGAACCCAGACTCAAGCAAAAACTTATTAGTGTGATTTTCAGAGTCCAGCCCTGATCAGTGTGGATAGTTAGCACCTCCACTCAAGCACTGAGACTTGGCTGTGAGCTCAGGGTCCTGGGGTCCATCTCTCCAGTATGTATAGCACCATGCCCAGGGCGGTGCAGCAATCTCAGAGGATACGCTAGGTTTAGCATCTGCCCCAGTAGAAGCAGGTGAGATGCAGGCTTCATTCAGAAATGAAGACGTGTGGCAAGGACCACAGAGGCCATGCGGCTAGAAGCGGAGTGCATAAGAAAGGCAAAGGCTTTATGTGGAGCTGTACTTCCAAAGGCAGTCCAGTTGCGAGCACCTCTGAGGTGGCTATTCATTCAGTGCTTCCAACAGTGCTCTGAGATGAGATGAGTGCTATGGCCATTCCCACTTGAAAATGAACAGCTAGGGCTACAGCTCTGGGCTGATCTTCAGTATCTTATGACCAGGCATGAAGGCACACACCAGTAAATCTAGCATTTGGGAGGAGGAGGTAAGAAAATTAGAAATCTGAGATCACCCTATCCTATGTAATAAGATAGATTACATGAGCCCCTATCTCAAAAAATGAATTTAATTAAAAAATAATAAAAAATAAACAGTAAGTGGAAGTAGCATTTGAAGCAGACTCTGATCACAGAAACAACAAACAGTGCACCACAGGAAAAAAAAAACAGTTTATTATTATCATCATCATCATCATTTTAAGGAAACAAGAAAGAATATAGAAAAAGATTCTCTGAAAATGAATTCGAGGCACACCACACACACACACTCACACACACACACACACACACACTTATTGACATAAAGGTAAGAGGAATGAGAGTCCAAACCTCTAAAGTGACTCCAAAGAATCCTACATAAAATTACTCTGACAGCATGGTCATGGTTCTGGCTTCTCACAAAGGTAGCAGACACCTTTCACACTGGTAATCAGATAACACAGAGCACGCTCATCCTAAATGTTAAGGGCAGCACACTCCAGAGCTGAGAAAGAACATCTCCTCAATTTCTCCTCTTAGAGGATGTTAAGGAATTGCCCAAAATACATTCTCAGTCTCATTTTGTGAAAAATACCAAAGAGACTTGACCCTGGAAATATGACATGAAATAGAAGTAACCTGAGCCCTGCCTGAAAAGCATATTTGTAATTTGAGATTTTTTGGTAGCTACATTTTTATATTTTATTTATTTATGTGTGTGTGCGTATGTGTGTGTCTATCAGAAGGCACTGTGTTTCCCTGTGAAGGACCAACCAAGGGTGACTTCGGGAATCATCCTGGATTGTTTCTACCCAGGCTGGGATTTCCCAGGCTCCACCCACCAGGGCCAGAAGTGCAGGCCACTGCCCTTTCTGCCTGGCATTTTTACCTGGGACCTGGGATCTGAACTCAGGATTTTCTGCTTATGAGAGAGAATCTTAACCACTGAGCCATCTCTCCAGCCCCAAGTAGCTACATTTTTTTAAAAAAGGACATAATTGCACACACTTAAAATGCCAGTACTGGGAAGCGGAGACGAGGATCACAAATTGAAGGCTGGCCTGGGTTATGCGCAATGAGATCTTTTACAAATCAACAAAACCAAAACAGAAGGTAAAAAGAAATAGGTGAAAATTGAAATTTTATCTTGATTTATTCAAAGTAGTGTTTCAGCATGTAAGGTAGGTGTGTGTGTGTGTGTATATGTGTGTGTGTGTGTGTGTGTGTGTGTGTGTGTGTGTGTGTGTGTGTATCTCAGTGCTGGAACTTGAATCCAGGGCCTGCATGCTAGGCAACTGCTGCCACACTGAACTATAGCCCCATCCCAATATGAAAATAGTAATGTAGTAATGTGATATTTCACATTTCTCTCTAAAATCACCTCTAAAAATGTTTACAACACTCCTCAGTTCAGGTTAACTACATTTCAAGTGCCCAGTAGCCACATGCAGCTAGTGGCTACTACATTAGAGAGTATGGCCCTATTTGTGTTAAGGCATACACAAACAATTCACTGTGAATCAGCTCTGAGTGAGAGAAAGAAATCATAAGCACTACAGAGCAATGATGATATCAATCAGTAAAAGTAACAGTGCAGTTTTGCTTGGTTTCATACTAATTTGCTTATTTTTCCTCAACAAAATTCATCATTTTTGTCATTCAGTAAATATTCATTTATAATTAGATTCCCACATTTTCTTTGACAGTTGCTTTCCACATTTCAATATTAAATGCATGTTTTAAAAAATATTGTGTGTGTGTGTGTGTGTGTGTGAGAAGACACTGTGTGTCCCTGTGAAGGACTAAGGGTGACTTCAGGAATCATCCTGGATTGTTTCCACCTCCTTTTTTCTTTCCCTGAAATTTCCCAGGCTCCTCCCACCAGGGCCAGAAGTGCAGGCCACCTCCATTTCCACCTGCCCTTTTTACATGGAATCTGAGATCTGAACTTAGGACCTTCTGCTTGTGAGACAGAGTCTTAACTCCTGAGCCATCTCTCCAGCCCCGTAAATGCATGTTTTGATAGCTGATATGAACGGAGTCATACCTCCCTACACACCTATCACTGAGGAAAATATCTAGAGCTGAATATAGACAAAGAACCGAGAACAACCCAGGTCTGAGCCCTGAGCAGTTCAGTCCCCTGACTGAGGTCTTGGCGTCCCCTTCCCCTGGAGCTTCTGCTGTCATCCTCACAGAATATCCCTCCATCCCATACCTTAGCCAATCCCTGGCGCTTCCCTACACACCTCTTTCCCGTAACCCCTTTGAGTGCAGACGGTCCCTTCTCACGCTCATCACTGTTCCTTCTAAACAGCGACCCATTGCTTAGCGTACAAGTTGCTGTAGTTCACATCCCTCCGGACTTGCTACCTTGGAGAGTTAGTTTAGATGCTCTCATTTCAGTTCCATGATCTGAGCGTGATCATGACACCCAGTCTCACAAGTACAAAAAAATCCTCCCGACCTGGTAAAGCACTCAGTTTAAGCTGAGCTGATGGAGGCTGATGTTGACCATAGTGCCTGCGGCATGAGGTTGTCTGTCTCCGCTGCTGGCTGCCATCCAGCGCTGGTCTTGCTGCTGCCTCTCTCTCCTCATGGATGAAAATCTTCCACTCCTCTTTAGTTCCAAGTCCCACTATAATCATTGGTGACTTCAAGTGTGTGTGTGTGTGTGTGTGTGTGTGTGTGTATAGTATGTTTGTGGTTTATACACACGTGTGGGGTGCCTACTTGTGCCTGTGTGTAGAGTCCAGAAGACATTGGATGTTCTGCCTTATCACTCTCCCATCGAGACAAAGTCTCACTAATCTTAGAGCTGGGTTGGCCACAATGCCTCCCTCACCCACAGCTGTGTGGGCCACGCTCAGCTTTTTATGGGGGTGCTGGGATCCAAACTCAGATCCTTGTGTTTGCACAGCAAGCAGCAAGTGCTCTTACCCACTGAACCATCTCTCCCACCCAAGTCTTCATTTCTTCACACTTCTTGGATGATCATCACTCGGTGTTAATGGACTAGCTTGTGTTACCTCGTGAAATGCATGTTTCAACACTGCATTCGATGCATCCGGTGACATGTCACTGGTATGTTAAGAACAGCTAGGTGAGAAGATGCACAGCATGAAGTCGGCAAACACTGACAACGAGGGCACTTGTTTTCCTGAGAGCTGACTTACCTGCATGTGCCGCTGCACCCCACCTTCACCAGCACACATATGACCACACGCCAACACTCACCACTAGTAACAGCACCTTCAGTGTCGGGAAACTTAACACGGCTCCTGGCCTCTCAGCTCCTTCCCACTGTGACCAAAGTCGTCTCCGGCACACCTGTTTTTTAGGTTCTTTCCCCAGCAGCTTCTGCCTTTGCATCTTCCCTGTCTGGTTCAGATGCTTTGGTTTATCACCCAGATCGTCTTGTGGAAATAACCCCAGGCGTCTGCTGAAACTCCAAACTTCAAAATACTATTTTCTTCTCTTTTTGTAATTGACAGGGTGGCCCCAAACCTGTAAATGAAAACCTATTAACTTTTAGGGCATATTAATAAATGACCTCTGTGTGTGTGTGTGTGTGTGTGTGTATGTGTGTGTGTGTGTGTGTGTATGAGAGAGAAAGAGAGAGAGAGAGAGAACTTACTTTTGCACAGAAAGTAAAATAAAAACTCTCGTGGTTTTCCCTGACTGCCTCTTCTGGATGCTGAAGAACTGCAGCTGCCTAAATATGTTTCGTGTTTTATTTCCATGTCACAGCAGTGTTGGGTATTTTCTCCTTTCTTTTCCCCTGAACATGATTGAAATACTGTGCCTTTAATCAATTTTGTTTTTATGGCAAGTGTTGCAGCTGTCTTAAATCTGGTTTTTGTCAGAAGGCATCAATATTGTATTCTTGAAACACAAAAATATCCCACTGCAAAAGAAACAAAGGGGCCCTTGATACTCAACCTTTGAAAGCTATGATTTGCTTCATGTGACAACAGTCATAGCAATGGACTGTGCAATCCTGTTCAAAGAAATGGTCGTTGGCTGGCCTCCACCTGCCCTTTCTTGGATCGGCCTCCCTTGCTCATTCACTGAGCAATTATTTATTAAGTATGCTGTTTGCCAGGCATTATCTATGCAGTGTAAAGATTATGATAAATCACTCTCAGGGACCATTAACAGATGGGACAAATATATACCTAGGAAATACACGAGGAAACTGATTTCAGAATAGGGCAATGCTGTGTGACAGAGAGAGACCCAAGGTGCTACAGCCACACCCCTGGGGACCAGACTGTGATCCTCAGGCATCTGAGGCCATCTTTTGATGCAATAGCTCCTTCTCCAGGTTCTGGTTTTCCCTCCAGCTTCTAATGGGTACCAATCTACTGCCTAGTTTCATTATCTTCCAGAGAGTTAACCTGAAAGCGTCTCCTCTGTCAACAAACAAAAGAAAAACATCAAGGATCAAAAGTCATGAGATGGTGTCAGACCTGGGTTACCCGCATGGACTTTAGGGCTGTGTCTTGGCACCTGTGGGCTTGGAGTTAATAATCATTGATTTTCTTTAAAACTTTATTTGTTCATTCAATGTGTGTGTGTGTGTGTGTGTGTGTGTGTGTGTGTGTGTGTGTGTGTATCAGAGGGCACATGTGTCCCTGTGGAGGGCCAAGGGTGACTTCAGGAATCATCCTGCATTGCTTCTACCTCCTTCTGGCTTTCTCTGGGATTTGTCAGGCTCCGCCCACCAGGGCCAGAAGCGTAGGATGCTGCTGTTTCTGCTGGCGTTTTTAATGTTGGACCTGGGATCCAAAATTCAGGACCTTCTGCATGTGAGGCAGGGTCTTAACCCCTGAAACATCTCTCCAGACTAAATAATCATTGATTTTATATTGAGGCCTTTCTAGTCTACATCCCCAGCGTAGATGTGATTCTTGAGTTCTAGTCATATAACCAAAAACTCTGTAAAGGTATATGGGTTTCAGTGTCCATTCATGTATTAGCAAATTTTCTTACTTCTGTGACAAATACCTGACCAAAGCAACTTAAAAGTGTCAGGGTTTGTTTCGGCTTGCATTTTAAGGATACAGTGCATCATAGCAAAGAAGTCATAGTTGTGGGACCTTGAGGCACTTGTAGTCAGGAAACAGAGAGAATGAATGCCAGCATTCAGCTTCCCTCTCCAAGGAAATACACTTATTTTTCACTTCATGTGTATGTGTATATAGGGTGCATTCATGCATCTGTGTGTGTGTGTGTATGAGTGGACACACGAGTGTGTGTAGATATATATGCGTGTGAGTTCCTGTGTATGTGGTGGCCCAAGAGTGATTGGGAATCATCCCTAATTGCTCTTTTACATTATTTTGAACCCGGGTCTCTAATTAAACCCTGAGTATGCAAGTAAGACCAGTCTGGCTAGCCAGCTTGTTTTGGGGATTCCCAGGCTCTGGGACTGGGAATTCAGGTAGGCCAACAAGCTGCCCAGAATGTTTTACGTGAGACCTGGAGACCTCTGGGGATCTGGACTTTTTCTTTTTCTTTTTTCTTTTGTTTGTTTTCTAAGTATTTTAACTGCCGAACCATCTCCTACTTTCTCCTTTATTCAGTTGGGGATCCAGCCCACAGACTGATGCCTCTGACATTCAGGGTAGATCTTCCCTCCCCAGCTAAACTTTCCAGAAAATACAGTCATGGACATACTCAGAGATGTGTTTACATTGTTATAAATTCATTTAAATTGACAATGAGGATTAGACATCATAATTGGCCCTCAAATTCTACAAATTCTTCTGCTCCTCCCTCCCTCATCCTATCTCCAATCTATTGCTTATCTCAGAAAATAATATTGTCTTCCTAGGTGCATCAAGCAGCAACCCTTGATTCTCCCCTCCTTAAATCCAATCAACCACAAGGCTACTATAAATATCTTGAATTTATCCACCTTTTCCCTCCTAGAGCAGGTAGCAGCAAGAAGTTACAAAATAGGCCTATCAAAAGAGAAAGAAATTAAAAAGTTTCACTGAATTTTCTCAGGGGAAAAAAAGTAATTTTAAGCTGTTCAGTGAGGTAGTATATGTCTGTAACTGCAGCATTCCACGGGTAAACCTGTTTTACGTAGCAAGACTCTACTACAAAAACTAAGATAATAATTGTTTTTTGTTTTTTGGGTTTTTTTTATTCAATTGTGCATGTGTGCTCCTGTGTGTATGTGTGAGAAACACAGGCTGCCCCCGCTTCCGCCCAGCATCTATATGGGGTCTAGGATCCAAACTCAGGACCTTCTGCCTGCAAGGCAGAGACTTAACCCCTGAGCCATCTCTCCAGCCCCAATAATTGTTATCATTAGTAACATTAGTATTTCTTTCTAATAGTGCTTCAAAGCTTCGGATTTTGGCCAAAGGTCTCTCTCCTGCATATTTGAGATTTGGTGGCACCAAGACAGACTTCCTCATTTTTGATCCCCACAAGGAACCAACTCTTGAGGAGAAAAGCTACTGGCGATCTCAAGTTAACAATGGTGAGACATTTAAAGATTGTATATTTTAGTTAATCCTTGTCAATCATGACACTCCTTGGAAAAAGTGTTATTGTTCTTATTTGACAATTAATAAGAGATCAAAGGTCCAGTCTCCTTCTTTGTTGTTTTTGTGAGTGTGAAGCCTCACAGAGAAGGTGTGACAGAGGGAGACAAATAAGCAAATACAATGTGGCTGTAGTTGCAAAGATAGCTGCTTGGAGGGAGCATGTAGGTAGAAAGGTGTCAAATGGAAGAGTAGTAGGTCTAGCTAATAACACAGTAACAGACTGAAAAATTATTTATTTTGTGTGTGTGCATGCGTGCGTGCGTGTGTGTGTGTGTGTGTGTGTGTGTGTGTGTGTGTGTGTGTGTGAGAGGGTACACTGCATCCCTGTGGAGGACCAAGGGTGACTTTGGGAATCATTCTGGATTGCTTCTACCTCCTTCTTGCTTCACTCTGGGATTTCCCAGGCTCCACCCACCAGGGCCAGAAGTGCATGCTATTGCCATTTCTGCCTGGAGTTTTTATATGGGACTTGGGATCCAAACCCAGGACCTTCTGCTTATGAGGCAGAATCTTAATCCCTGAGCCATCTCTCTAGCCTTGAAATATAATTTTCTGGAAAGACCATGGAAGAAAGATCTAACGAGGGAAAGTGAAGACCAACTTCTCATCCAAGAATGGGTTTCAAGACTTGACTTACAGGAAGATGGTTCTCTGACTTTATTGTCTATCTATGTGACTTGGGGGTGATTTGGGGTATCTGTGTCTCAGGGTTCCAATTTTAGATTTTATATTTAGTAAACTCATCAGATGGTTCTGATCGGGAAACTCTGCGGGCTTCACCTGAGAAACCTGTCCCAGTGAGTTACGTGACATTCAATGTCAGCTAAATCATCATCTCAACAATTATGAAGTATGCTGAATGCTTTGTTTAACTTTAATAATGGAAGTATGGTATCAACATTAGTGGGTAGTGTTTGTTTGGTGTGTTACATATTTTCCTTCTACTAACTGTCTTCAGACAGAAGGTATTTAGAGCAGTTAATCATTGGAAGAGTGGTAATTAGATTTTTAAAACAAAGCACCGAAAGGGCAGGAGGGTCTCTTTATGTAACAAAACACAACAGTTTGCTTAGCCCAGGTTCTTGCCCACCAGTCCTTTGCATTCAGAATTTAAGTTTAGACAGAAAACTACTCTTGGGGCATCAGTTTCTTCACCCTGGATCTGGGGTTGGGGGGAGGACCGGCATCACCCACATCCTCTGAAGCATCTTTGGTGGGAACTGGGATGGATAGTCGCTGTCTGCCAGCCAGTCCCAATGTGGCTTCCTAGAACGGAAGTCCTCAGGGCGGCCAGCCCTGGCAGCAAGCCTGGTTGCCCTGCTGCCCCGTGATAAAGAAACGCAGGCTTCCTGACAGGATAGTGAGGGTCCCAATAGGACCATCCCCCAAGTGCTCTTGCAGCAGTCACAGGAGCCCCACGGGGACCAAACTTCAAAGCAGAAGAGTCAGTCATTCATTCCCATTTTGTCTGAAATCATCGAAACATTTTTTCTTTCTTTCTTCTTTCTTTCTTTCTTTCTTTCTTTCTTTCTTTCTTTCTTTCTTTCTTTTTCTTTCTTTCTCTTTCTTTCTTTCTTTCTTTCTTTCTCTTTCTCTCTCTCTCTCTTTCTTTCTTTCTTTCTTTCTTTCTTTTTTTTTTGTATTTTTGTTTCATTTGAGACAGGGTCTTGTCATGTAGCCAAGGCTGACATCAAACTCATAGCACTCTTCCTGGTGTCTCCCAAGTGCTTGGATGACAGGCATGTGCTTGCACACCCAGCCATGTTTTGAAAATGAACTTTAAGGAAGCTGAACCCTGTTTCCCATATCTTTTCAAGCTTCCGAGGGGATAGCTCTCTGCACCACTGAACGACTTGAAGTTGCATCCAGTGCTGTCTCTAGTGTATGTCCAGTGCTAGTCACCCTTTGGCTGTATTTACTTTTGGTTTTGTTTTTTGTTTTGTTTTGGTGGAGGTTTGTTAGCCAGCACAAAGTACATTTAGCACCGGCAACAGAATAGAATGTTCTCTGACTGCATACTTGATCACAAGCTTGATTATCCTGCCTCGGCATCGTAATAATCCTCTTGGAGGATTCTACCCTTGTTGTTGTGAAAGAAGAAGGTTTCTGAGTTATCTCTCCCAATTGCAGATACTTGCACGGCTGGCCCCACCCCTCCTGATGTGGTGGAGAGACTGCAGGTGGAATGGCCCTTCCAGGAGCAGTTGCTACTCAGAGAACAGTTCCAAAAGAAATTCAAGAACACCACCTACTCAAGTAAGAAAGGATGATACCTGCGGGTGTTCCAGACACAGAAGTGTTTGGAGAAGCTGCCCCTGGACTTTAATAACTCTGTGGCAATTACAGTAATGTTATATAGTATTTTTTAAATCGTGTGTGTGTGTGTGTGTGTGTGTGTGTGTGTGTGTGTGTGAACAGGTTGCGTATGGAGGTCAGAGGACAGCTTGCAGGAGTAAAGTCTGTCCTTCCATCTTGTATATTCCAGGGATCAAACTCAGGCAGCAAGTGTTTTATACCATAAGCCATGTCTCCAACCTGCTATACAACATTTAAATGCTATCAAGAGTTAGTGAGTAGAGAGACAGTTTAGTTGTTGAAGTGCCTGTCACACAAGCACAGGAACTTGTGTTCAGATTCCCAACAGCCACATGAAAGCCAGGGATGGAAACACACTCCTGTTACCCCTGTGGATGAGGGTGGGGGATGGAATTTAGACAGGTAGACACCTGAGCTCCCTGGCCAGTCCAGTCTAGCTAATCATCAAGCTCCAGAATCAGAAGAGATCTTGTTTCAAAAAGTAAGGTGGATGAGGGATAGAAGATACCCGATTGACCTGTGGCCTTCACACACACACACACACACACACACACACACACACACACACACGAGGTAACGAAGTAGGCTGGTTATGTGGCCTGATGGTATAGAGCACATATTTTTCAGGTGTAAGGTCCTGGGTTCAAGAACTCATACCAAGAAGAGAAAAAAGATTAACCGGAAATCATGAAATTAAACTTCTGACTTTTCCCTAGTCTTCTGACTTTGTCTACTAGTCACAGAGTAGGACAGAGAAATCAATCACTCATGAGCTAATGATGGCCTTCACTCCTGTCAGGATATTGAGAATCAAGACATGAAATGAAAGCTTGAGGTTAAAAAAAAAATCACTCACAACTCATCCCTCCTTGTCTGCCCTCGTGGAAGTATTCCTGCAGGTCGAAAGCTCCTATTCTGAACTTTGGGACTAATGGATTTGGGACTTTATGCATACAAGGCAAGCACTCCACCACTGAGCCACACCCCCAACCCTAAAAATCCAAAATATGAAATCCTCCAAAACCCAATATTTTTGAGTTTGATCGGATGAGAGTTGTTTAACTATGCAAGTATTCTGAAAATCTAAAAGTGAAACCATAACTCCTGAAATCTGAAACACCTCCGGTCCCAAACATCATTTGAGATAAGTAATATTCAGCATGGGTAGGAGATTCCTGGATGATCCTAGACAGCTGGGAATCCAGTCAGTTCAGCACTTTGCAGAGTCTACGGATATCTTGGTCAGCGAGCACTGTTCCCTTTTCCTTTCCTCTGCATCTTTATAAGCACAGGACTAACTCAAGCATCAGGGATTTATTTCTCTTCCACTGAAACAGTCTCAAAATAGGATGGCATCATCCTCAAGGCTTTAAAACAAATGAAACAAGCATTTCTAATTTTGAAGTACTCTTCATTGGAACACCAATGTTTTATAATGTTGCTTAGTTACGGTAATAACTGCTCAAATACTCTAATACTGTCCTCTTTTGGCTTTCGGACAATTAACTATACTAATTTTGGGATAGTTAAACATTTTTAAAAATACATAGTATATTCCTCATTCTTATGTGCTTTTTCTGTTTGTCTGTTTTGGACAGGCCAGCCTGTCCATGATCCTCCTGCCTCAGATTCCTGAGTCATGAGATTCCAAGCATGCACCACCATGTGCTTTGCTCCACAAACACTGACATTGTCTACAAATTGGAGGTTGGTGGCAAACCCGCTCTAACCATGCAAGTCCGTCCACACCATTTGTCCAACAGCACACATTCAGTTTCTTATCTCTGTCATATTTTGGCAATTCTCAAAATATTTCAGTTTCATCGTTACCTTTATGATGGCGATCTGTGATCAGTGATCTTTTATGTGATTGCTTAGAGACATACTGAGTCGGTTCTAAGCCTCTGAACACTGAAGTGAAAAAGGAAGAGCCATGCATCTCTTGATTTAAATCAAAAGATAGGAATGATTAAGCCTAGCAAGGGGAGGTTATCAAAAGCTGAGATACAATGGAAGCCAGGGCTCCTGCACCAAACAGCAACGTCCCGAATTTGAAGGAAAAGTTCTTGAAAGAAATTGAAAGCAAAGCAAAATAGCTTTATTGCTGATCAGGAAAATGTTTTAAGGGTCAAGAATCAAAGCAGCCTTCACCCAAAATCTATTGCAGAGCAAGACCCTGGCTGTCTTCAATTCTATGAAGGCGGAGAGAAGTGAGGATCCTGCAGAAGTTGGAAGTTGTTTATGAGGTTAAAGGAGAACCCAGGGCATGAAAGTGCAGGGTAAAGCAGGCCATGCTGTGGCAAGTTGTCTAGAAGATCTAGCTAAGATGATTATCGCAGGGGGCTCTGCCAACAACAACAGTTTCTATGTAACTCAGGCAACCATCTGCTGTGAGATGCCACCTTGGACTTTCATAGCTGCAGAGGAGACATCGCGACAGGCTTCAGAGTATCAAAGGACTGGCCTGACCCTCTTAGGAGCTAATGCAGGTGGTGGCTTTAAGTTGAAGCCACTTAGCTTTAAGTTGAAGCCACTATTCATGGACTATTAAAAAAAATCTAAGGGTCCTTAAAAATTATGCTAGAACACTGCTCCGCAGATGGACCAAAGTCTGGGTAACGGCTCGTCTGCTCGTCTGCACTCAGGTCCGACATGGAGACCGATCACTCAGCAGAAACGATGCCTTCCAAAACACAGCGTGCCGGGTGCGCTCCTCTCTGATGGAGTAATGGTGCAGTCTTCACGCCCATGGTCACTGTGGATATGTCGTTTTGACAGGTGCACATTTGACTTTCAGTTTTAAGTCTCCACTTTTAGGCTGTATGAAAGACAGTTTGATATCTAAAATGCTTAATCCAGGTTTTACTCACTGTAAGGGTAAACCTCTCTCTCTAAAGCTGAGAGGTGTTTCTATGCACTGTTCTGAATGTGTGGCTGAGGCTGGTCATGGCTAAGTGATAGGGGACGCAGTGCAGTAAAAAAGGGAGAGAAAGCCTACTGAGGCAAGATGTGTTCCTGGCTTGGCTACCGTCCCACATGCACCCTCAAAACAGCTGTCCTACAGCCATAGGGGGATTTTCTAATACCGGTCTTTTGGGATGGTGTGTGCTGATTTAAGTGGATGACAAAACCACCTGTCATGAGAATACACACAGCGAACCTGTCTGGGCAGGACGTTACAGGTGCAATTGTGGGTGTGGTTGCAGAAAGCTGGGCTTCCTTATTACACTAATTGGACTTAATGACTAATGCTTTGCTTCTCTTCTCCTCCACCTCTCTTCCTCATGTCTCTACCTTTTGTCGTCCTTGCCCCTGTGAGTAGGAGGGCTGGATGTGGGGCTCAGATCCTGGGTCTTGCTTTAGCAGTATATTAAGTGCATGGTTGTGACTAAGCAGTTCAGTTATCACTTTGGAACAGGGTCTGTGGTGGTAGGCAAAGCACCTGCTCTGTCTGGACTTCAGTTTTCTCATAGGAAAATGAAGGTGGAGGCTTGGTGGGCTGTGATCCCAGGCTGGGTGCTGTCCTAAAGGTGGGTCTGAGCTGCAGAATGCTGGGTGGCTTGATGATCACAACATTTCTCTGGAAAGAAACACAGTATCGCAACACTTCCCACACTAGAGCTGGGCCTACCTGGCAGCCTTTGCCAGCAGCGTTGGGTGTGAATTCTCACCGCTGTGCTTAGCCAGGTGACACAGGCAAGGGCTTGCAACCAGAAGCAAAGCTCCCTGTAAGGAGGACGTTCTAAAGTTTGCCAGGTAGAGATATCAATATCGATCGTTTTTACTTGTTTTGTTTTTGTTGCAGTTAGTCAGCATGTTGTGGATGTGAAATCAGGACCCAAACGACTTAGGGGAACAAGGGCTTTAGTTTTGCTGGCAGTTTTCAGTTATAGAGAGTCAGGAGAATTCATGCCAGCAGCAGGAGCCAAGCGAGCTGACTACATGAATAGCTGAGAGGAGGCATCCTTTCCAGCTCGCCAGAATGCATGCGTGCCCAATCAGCTCTGCCTTATCTACCTGCCCAGAGAGAGCTCCCACTCATTCGAGGCTAGGTCCTTCTGCATTAACTAAATAATGTCCCGCAGGATTGCTCAGGGCCGCCTTAACTACTAATTCTTCATATGTGTGCCCAGAGGTTCCGGTCTCAAGTGTCAGGTCGACAGCTGTATCTTAAAGGAGTTCCAGGTTGAATTTGTTTAACAAGTGGCTCAGGAATACCTGTAAAAATCACAAGGATTTATTGCACGTGTGGTAAGTGATTTCAAGACCATGCCTAAAATCATATTGATGCCATCCTCAAAAAGTGATTATAAAGCTGAGTGTGAAGGCTTCGTGCCTGTGATCCCAGTACTTGGGAGGCAGGGGCAGCAGGAGAGTAAAAAATTCAGGGCTATTCTTGGCTTCACAGTAAGTTTGAGACTTGGTTGTGCTACATGAGTCTGTCTGTCTGTCTGTCTGTCTGTCTTTCCTTCTTTCAGGATGGTCTCATGTAGCCTAGACTGACCTCCAACTCTATATGTAGCCAAGGATGACCTCAAGGTGCTAGGATTACAGGCTGGCTACCATACCCAGTTTGTGTGGCATTAGGGATCTTACATGCTACATGCACTCTACCAACTGAACTTCGTCTCCAACTCAGACTTCTTTTTTTTTTATTACTTATTCAATTGTGCGTGTGTATGTGTGTGTGCGTGTATGTGTGTATGTGCGTGTATGTGCATGTAGAACCACGGACGAATTCGGGAACCACCATAGACCCCCTCCTCCTTGTTTACTCTGCCCTGGGATTCACAGGCTCCGCCCTACCAGGACCAGAAATGCAGGCCGCCCCAGCTTCCGCCTGGCGTCTATACGTGAGGTCTAGGATCCGAACTCAGGACCTTCCACCTCCAAGGCAGAGGCTTAACCCCTGAGCCACCTCTCCAGACCCCAGACTTTTCTTTTTTAGTTTGTTCTCTAATTTTGTCATTACTTATGTACAAAAGTCATTTGTTAAGAGCAGGTTTCCTTTGACTGAACAATAGACAGGGAATCTTGGGAAGAGAAAACATGGAGACGATCCGCTGGGGTGTCAATGTGACCGCTGACCTGGGACCTTTTTCTTTCAGAAAGCGCAGTGGACATGCTGCACAGCTTCGCCAAGTGCTCGGGACTGGACTTGATCTTTGGTCTCAACGTGTTACTGCGAACTGCAGATTCGAGGTGGAACAGCTCCAACGCACAGCTACTCCTGGACTACTGCTCCTCCAAGGATTATGACATGTCATGGGAACTGGGCAACGGTATAAGGAGATTCCCCTTGGATCTGTACTTCCTACTTGACATTCTTCTCCATGCTGGCAAATAGTCTTCTGCATAGGCACACATTCTTGCAAGGGTTCAACAGTGCAGTCTTTTTGGAACAGCTTTTGGGAGAAAAATCCCTTTATAGATCCCAGAACCTCTTGCTAATCCCGATTTATGTGTTGACATTAGTAGAACTTGGAGCCAGTGACCTTCCCAATTCCTAGATTCCTTTGAGATCAAAGAGTCTCTCAAATCTGTTATGCTAGCAAGCTGGATTCGGCAAAATTGGGAGGTAGGCAGTTAGATTTTACTTCTCCTTTCTCTGTCTCTCAGCTTGCTGGGTAATCTCTACAACTCCACACCAACCTATACTTCTGTCAGCGTAGAATTATACTCAAGCTAATGTCCTAAGTGTCTCTCTCTTCACACTGTTTTGGGAATGAAATAACAAATTCTAGCTAACATGTTAGCGATTAGCCATATTTATTTAAACTATATAGGGATTTTCTATATATCAGGTTAAAAAAACTAAATATAAAATTTTATGAGCACATACTGTTTAGGTCAGGCATTGTTTTGTGCATAAAATGTCTTTTCCTTGTCCATTCGTTTTATTATGTGTGTGTCTGTCTTCCCCGGCTACATGTGTATATACAGGTGTGTATGGGGAAGCCATAGGACAATCTTGGATGTGTTAAAACTATTGTGTTACTTTCTTTTTTCAACGCACATGTGGGGGAATGTGTGTTTGTATGTGGGCACACCTGTATATACGGGTACATGTGTATATGGAGGCCTAAAGTTGATATCAAATATCTTCTTCCAGAACTCTCCACTATTATTAGTGAAGCAAAGTCTGTCAATTGAATGCAGAACCTGCCAATCAAGACTAACCAGCTTGCCCTGAGAATTGTCTTTACCTCTTAAATTCTGAGATTATAGGTGGCCACCACACCTGCATGGCTTTTTACATAGGCTCTGTGGATCCAAACTCCAGTCTTTATGTTTATGGACACGCACCTTACCCACTGAGCCATTTCCCCAGACCAATCTACCTTTTCTTTTCTTTTCTTTTTTTTTAAACAGGGTCATTTCTAGCTAAGCTGGCAGGTCGGCAGATCTCAGGGCTCTTCCTGCCTCTGCCTGCCCAGTGCTGGGATGACAGGTGTACCACCATGTCCAGCTCTTTCTCGGGATCGAACTCAGGTCATTTTGACTAGTGGGTATCTCCCAGGCAATATTTTTTCATTCCTTTTTTTTTTTTTTAAAGAATAATTCAGGATCTGGAGAAATGGCTCAGGGGTCAAGCCTTTGCTTTGCAAGCAAAAGGAACTGAGTTTGGATGCCAGATCCCACTTAAAAATGCCAGCAGAAATGGTGGTAGCCTGAACTTCTGGTTCTGAAGGCAGAGTGTGGAAAACCCCAGAGCAAAGCAATAAGAAGGAAGAGCAACCCAAGGTGATTCCTGATGCCACTTTTTGGCCTCCACAAGCACACACCCCCCCACCCACACACACACATACACACCAAAAAAAGAAAAAAAAAGTATGTTTTGGGTCTAAAATTATTTCACAATATTTTTAAGTGCCAAGGTACATGCAAGACAACCTGCACATCTACACACACACACACACAAAGAGTTATTAAATATTGGGTGCAGACTATATTCCAAAAAGCCATTGATTTAACATCCCATATTAACTTTGGTTTGTTTAGTACCTCCTCATACCTCAATTCCATAGTTAAAATTTCTGTGTTTCCAGTGTATCTTCTTTATACCTGGAGGCCTTACTTTTCTTTACTCTGAATTCTAGGTTTGTAATTGGAAAACATTTGTCATTATATATTTGTTTTTAATGAAAGATGCTTAGATTAAATGACCAGGATGGAACTGCTTTCAGAACCTAACAGTTTCTGGAAGAAGGCTGGCATTCTCATTGATGGAGTGCAGTTGGGTGAAGATTTTGTTGAGTTACGTAAACTTCTGGGAAAGTACACTTTCAAAACTACGAAGCTCTTCGGTCCTGATGTTAGTCGGCCTCGAGAAAAGACAGTTAAGCTGCTGAGGAGGTAAGAATCAGAGGACGTAGACTACTTGCTTAAAGATAAATGGCCTCTCCAGAGGAGTCTGTAGTGGTCTGCATGGCCTACCAAAAGGGAAAAATGTGGACTCAGAATTCCAAGAATTCTGGGATGACTGGCACCTGGGATTACAATATGTGCGTTGCCCAGGCTGACATGGTAGTCAGCCATCCCTAGGGAATCAATCTCTTCTGAAACTGCATGACTTCTGAGACTAAGTGATACCACTATTACGTTCTTGCTCTAGTTTCCTGAAGGCTGGCGGAGGAGTGATTGACTCAGTCACATGGCATCAGTGAGTATATCTCGTGTTTAATGCCCCCTCATTCCTCAGTTATGCAATTATACTCATAGTTTTATTAAATATATGTAGGGATTCTTAATGTTGCAAAAAGAATGCCAGTTTCGTTTATAGCTACCTTTCAGAAGTTATTTCTATTTCACTATTAACTGGCTTTTAGTTCAAATAAGAAATAAATAGCGGCATTATATCAGCCTTTTAATAGGAATGAAACAAAAATATAATGCATTTTAAATAAGTGCTAATTTCTACAGTTAAGCCATGCAATTCAAAAGTAACTAAAACTAGCTGTTTACAATAGAACAGGTAGCCCTGGAAGACCTGCAGATCCGTCTTTCTCTTACGGTGCAATAGCTAATTTGTAATAACTGAAGAATGGCCCTTCCTAGGGCTGCCTTCCATCTTGGCTACTCTCCAATAGAATTCTGTTGTTGTTGTTGTTATTTGATAACAGGGATAAGAAAGGTAGGGAAGAGAACAAGGTTTACAACTGATTTAAAAACAGAAAAATAAGTGATGTCATTTTTTTTCCTAAATAATTTAGCTACTATTTGAATGGACGTATAGCTACAAAAGAAGATTTTCTAAGCCCTGATGTTTTGGACACTTTTATATTGTCTGTGCAAAAAGTTTTACAGGTAATAGTTTTTTTTAAATTTTTCAGTCTTTATAACCTAGTGGATTCTCAATTCTGTTTATTTCTGGGGAGACTGGTGCACAGCACAGCATGTGTGTGCGGGGCACAGGACAGCTTGCTGGAGTCGGATATCTCCTTCCATCATGTGGATCCTGAGAATCAAACTGAGGCTGTCAGACTTGGCAGCAACCCCTTCACCTTCTTGACCATCCCACACACCCCGTCCCCCTCCCACACACAAGTACCTTTTCCCTAGTTTTAAAGACTAAGTACTTTGTCTTATTCTCCTTTGCTGCCTCTTTACATTGGATCTTACCTATTTTATAATAATTACAAATTTAAAATATTTCCCATAGTTTTTTAGTAAAATTAACTATTCTAGACCAATTGATGGGTTTATTTATGTTCTTTCCATCCCTAGTAGATAATAAAAGAAAGTGGACCAAAAGCTAAGTGGCTGTAAACTTACTTTGTAACTGGATGGGATGGAGGGGTCTGAGAATGCAAGCTTTTGTGTGTTGTTGATCTTTCACAACACGGTGGTCGGTCTGCTTGTTTGTGATTACCTGTGAGACTTCCCTGTTCCCTAGGTGGTCAAGGAGACCAGACCTGGCAAGAAGGTCTGGTTGGGCGAGACCAGCTCTGCATATGGCGGTGGGGCGCCCTTGCTGTCCAACACCTTTGCGGCCGGCTTTATGTGAGTGGCACTGCGCTAGCCGCCTCCTTCCCCGAGTGTTAGCCAAAACCTCATCAAGTACCGCTTCTGTGGAAGAACCCAAAATTTGTGGCAGATCTTGAAAAAAAAAAAAGTAGTTTGCTAGAAATTACACCTGTAATTTCCCTAAATGACCACCGAAGGGTGATGGATTGATTTAGACATTGCAGCCAAGCACCAGGGTGCAGGCCTTCAACTGCAGCTGCTTGGGAAACTAAGGAAAGGAGATTGCAAGTCCAAGGCCTGGGCTACGGAGTGAGGCCTTGTCTCAAAATAAAACAGTACAAAGAGGGCTGGGCATGGTGCTTAGCAGTGGAGCACTTGCCTAGAATGTACAAGATTCTGTGTTTGATGCACAGCATGGCCTAAACTGAACATGAAAAGGAGGAAGAGAAAGAACTTTTTGTTCCTTTGTTATGGCCTATAAATATGCCAAGAAATCCGAATCCGTTAGTGTTTTGTCACTGTGATAAAACAGCAGAGGTAAACAACTTCAAAGGAAAAAAGGCTTGCTTTAACTCACTGTCAAAGGCTCCAGCCTATGGTCACTGCATTCTGTTGCCTTGGGGCGGTGGTGAAGCCTGTGGCTCACCTTGCGGATGATGGGAACCACAAAGGGGCTAGGCAGCAGGTCCCAATATCCTCTTCAAGGACTTTTCTCCATGGACCCATTTCTGACCAGCCCTATTTCCTGAAATTTTTAGCATCTCACAAAAATCCTGTTAGCTGGGTGAAGCTACATATATAGAGCTCTAGGGCATTTAGGGTCCACACGCTTACAGCTTCCTTTCTGTATGGAAGCTCGCGGCTACCCAGGCATGGTGGGCACTGCCTGTGATCCCAGCACTTGGGAGCCTGAGGCATATTGAGTTCACATTTAAACCTCATCAGAGAAGGAAAGGAGGAAAGAAGGGAATGGAGGGAGGGAGGATTTAAAAAAGCACACCCGCAACCTTGGCTCTGAGGACGCTTTGTGTGGATGCAACTATATTGCAAATTTTCAAGAAGTGTAAGCTCTAACATACCATAAGGACAGCCAAGGAACTTAAAAATATACTATGATGCCTTGTTATCTGGTACCACAGCTTGATTGCTTTAAACTGCTAGGATGCTCACATTGAGTACCTAGCTTTGCCAGTCCTCTCGACTGTAGAGTTCTGTGCCCTCTGTCCATGCCCTTCTTACCAATCACTTTGTCATAAGCTAGAAAAAACAAAATCCTTTAATGTTCACGAGGCGAGAGGAACAGAGAAAGGCATAGAAGTGTTTGTTTTGCCTTGTCATTCACTGATATGGGGGCGGAGGGAGACGACATGAGAGTTTTGCTGTGACTCCACATCGTGCATGCTTTGACCACTGCTGACAGCTGTGTTCTCCTCAGATGTCATGTGACATGTGTGGGGGCGGCCACTGGATGAGGAAGTACCCCTAGAGCTGGGAACTTGTCCCTTCTGCTCTGTACAAGTTGTCTTGCCCTGAGAAGTACCGCTCTGGCCTGTTAATTATGTTCTAGAGCGCAATATCTTGCTGACATGTGGGAAGGCATTGGTGGGGGGGATGCCCTGCACAGTCACGGTCTTGTTCAAACAACTTACTTGCAATTAATGGTTCTTCTAGTTTCCTGTTGATTCCTCCCCCATAGATGGACTTAGAACTGAGGGGTTCTTGTTTTCACATCTGAAGAAAGATGGTGTCACTATGTTTCAGGTGGCTGGATAAATTGGGCCTGTCAGCCCAAATGGGCATAGAAGTGGTGATGAGACAGGTGCTCTTTGGAGCTGGAAACTACCACTTAGTGGATGGAAACTTCGAACCTTTACCAGTAAGTAACTAAACTTTTCTTTCTCTTTTTTGTATCCACATGTATTTGTGTGCACATGTGGGTGTGGGTATAGAGGAAAGCATTGTGTGTGCCCGTGGAGGCCCAAGGGTGACTTAATTATCCTGAATTGCTCTGCCTCCTTTTTGCTTTGCTGTGGGGTTCCTTAGGCTCCTCCTCCTTCCATGGCAAGAAGGTCAGTCTTCTCCAGTTCTACCTGGCATTTTACATCCAGGATCCAGGATTTGAACTCAGGTCTTTTTGCCTGTGAGGCAAAGGCTTATTTCCCCAGCCCACTTTTTTGCATGTCTTCATGATAATGTTCATTATGATTTTGTACATGCATTTGGGATGGGTGCATGTGTGTATGCATATTTTGCCTGTAGGTGGGCACATGTGCATGTGCATGCCTATCTAGGCCTGAAGACGATATCAGAAGTCATCCTCGATCGCTCTTCCATCTTACTGTGTGAAACTGAGTCTCTAAATTCAGAAGTCGCTGAAAGGGCTAGTCTTACTGCTGGTTTGCGCTGAGGAGTCCCAGCCTGCGCTTTCCAATGCTAGGATCACAGGCAGGTTGCCATACATACTCCCATTTTACCTAGGATCTTGGTCCTTTTGCTTGTTCTGTAATGCTTTGACCACTAAGCCATCTCTCTAGCTCCATTTTACTGTTTCTCTGAGTAGATTAAAAGCATCTCAGGGCTCCTGTACCAAACTCCTAGGAAGAGTCAACCTTCTCAGGAAATAGTCAAATATGGGATAATGCATTGGGATCCTAGCGATCATCCATCCTAATATTTTTTAGTATGTCTCAAGAGAGAAAATTAAAAACCAGGAATCAATTTTAAATGTGATCCTTTGAGAACATGATGTTGTTTTTTGTTTTGTTTTTAAGGGATAATTTGAAATTTTATGACTCACTTCACAAGATAACAAGTCTGAATTGAAAATGTTCTAGAAAACAAATGAAAGTTGAAATTGCTATCCTACCCAAAGGTTAATTTTTTTAGGTTAGCCAGGAGTGGTGACTCATGCCACTAATCCTAGTACTTGGGATGCTGAAGCGGTGGAATCACCACGAGTGTGAACCTAGCCTGGGTTACCTGGTGACTCCAGGCCAGTCTGGGATGCAGAGTAAGACCCTGTCTCAAAAAATAAGCAAATAAATAAATAAAAACAAACATAAAAGCATAATGTATACAACTTTACAAGAAACAAGGACTATGTGTTTGCTTGGAAAACATAATCATAATAATTATGATTAGTAATCTTCAAGATATTTTTAATAAAATTTAATCTCTATCCTGATCAGAGGACAGGTCATGTGATCAGGTTTGCAGTCATGTACTTTTCCCTCTGAACCATTTCCCCAATCCTCTAAGAATAATTCATTTAGGGACTTAGCTGAATTTATCTAGTCAGTATTCCATATTTCCTTGTTTACAATAATATTATAGTTGGTTTATTAAAATTAAAATAAGGCATCCATATTGCATTTGACTGATCTACCTCTTTTTAATTTTTTTTCTGGCAATGGCGTGTGTGTCTGTGTGTGTGTGTGCCAGAGGGCACTGTGCATCCCCGTTGAGGACCAAAGGTGACTTTGAGAATCATCCTGGATTGCTTCTACCTCCTTTTTTGCTTTACTCAGGGTCAGAAGTGCAGGCCAAGGCCATCTAGCATTTTTACATTGGACTGGGATCTGAACTCAGGATTTTCTGCTTGTTAGGCAGAGTTTTGACCCTGAGCCATCTCTCCAGCCCCTCTCTCTTTTTAAATTAATCGTAGTTTACATAGTAATGAGTTTCATTATAACATTTTCATGCGTACATGTCCCTACATGCTCTTCTTATTTGTCCTCTTCCTCCAATGACTTTCCCATTCCTCCTGCCAACACTCCTTCCCCTCTTCTGCTTTTGTATCTTGTGTGTGTGTGTCTCTGTCTCTTTTTTAAATGTTCTGGGAACTGAACACACAAGGTCTCATGCATGTGTTATACCACTAAGTCAACATGTCTTTTCTTTTTTTAAAATTTTTTTTATTATTATTTATTCAGTTGTGGGTGTATGCATGTGTGCGCGTGTGTGTATGTATATAGAACCACGGACGAATTCGGGAACCACCATGGGTGCCTCCACCTCCTCCTTGTTTACTCTGCCCCGGGATTCACAGACTCCGCCCTACCAGGACTGGAAACGCAGGCCGCCCACGCTTCCACCCAGCGTCTACATGTGGGGCCTAGGATCCACACTCAGGACCTTCCGCCTGCAAGGCAGAGGGTTAACCCCTGAGCTACCTCTCCAGCCCCCAACATGTCTTTTCATATAAGTTGCCTTACTTTTCTTTTGTTCTTTGTAACTTATTAATTCAACAAAGCAGGTAATTTTTTGTCAGTTTTCCTGCATTGTGGACTTTGCTGAATTTATTCTTGTTGTATCATTTAGCACAACCCTATCTGTGTTTCCAGTAGACTAGTATATAATAATTTGAGTTTATTAAACAACAGAAAAATGAAAAAACATTCTTTTGGCAAGAATTCCTCATAGACAATGTTGTGTTTTTCCACAGAAAACACTTATGGCTGTTTGTCTTTTCTAATCTTTTTTTTTTATTCAATTGTACGTGTATGCGTGTGTATACGTGTGTGTATGTATGTATGTGTGTGTGTGTGTGTGTGTGTGTGTGTGTGTGTGTGTGTGTGTAGAACCACAGACAAATTCGGGAACCACCATGGACCGCCTCCACCTCCTCCTTGTTTACTCTGCCCTGGGATTCACAGGCTTCACCCTACCAGGACCAGAAACGTAGGCCGCCCACGCTTCTGCCCGGCATCTATATGTGGGGTCTAGGATCCAAACTCAGGACCTTCCACCTGCAAGGCAGAGGCTTAACCCCTGAGCCACCTCTCCAGCCCCTGTCTTTTCTAATCTTGAAGTTAGGGATGAGTATCACCTCATTCATATTCAATTAGGAGTACTATAAGGTTTTAAGTGAAATCATTTCTTTTTTTTAAACTTTATTTAGCATGTGTGTGTCTGTGGTGTGTGTGTGTGTGTGTGTGTGTGTGTGTGTGTGTGTGTGTGTGTATCAGAGAGAGAGGAGGCACTGTGTGTCCTTATGGGGAACCAAGGATGACTTTGGGAATCATCTTGGATTCCCAGGCTCTGCCCACCACGGCCAAAAGTGCAGGCCACTGCCCTTTCCGCCTGGCATTTTTACATGGGACCTGGGATCTGAACTCAGGAACTTCTGCTTGCGAGGCAGAGTCTTAATCCCTGAGCCATCTCTCCAGCTCAAGAAATCATTTCTTAAACAGAAATTTTATTGACAAAACTCGTCTTTGTGTGTATACATATCTGAAAGTTCTGCCTTGACTTTTCTTTGGACTCTGGGACCGCAGAGGACCAAGGACATTTCAACTCTGTGATCAAGGGACTGAACTCTTCAAAGTGACCTTCAAAGTCGTTATGGCCCTGCAAGGTACAAGATGAGTCCTGGTGGCAGGACAAGAGGGAGATGAAAAGCAGGGGGAAAAAGGATCTTGTCATCAGATTCACTGTGCACATATGCACGAGAGAGAAAAAAAACTTTAAATTCCCATAGATAATTGTCACACCCTCATAGGCTAAGTATTGGGTTGTCGTTGGTTTTGTTAAAATACAAATTAAAAAAAAAAAAATAACCAGGGGCTGGAGAGGTGGCTCAGGGATTAAGCCTCTGCCTTGTAGGCAGAAGGTCCTGAGTTCGGATCCTAGATCCCACGTATAGACGCCAGGCGGAAGTGGGGGCGGCCTGCGTTTACGGTCCTGGTAGGGCTGGAGCCTGTGAATCCCGGGGCAGAGTAAACAAGGAGGAGGCAGTCCGTGGTGGTTCCCGAGTTCGTCCATGGTTCTACACACATATATATGCATACACGCACACACACACATACACGCGCACACACACATACGCGTGCACAATTGAATAAATAATAAAAAAAAATAACTGAAGCTGTATTTTTGTCCCTCCCTCCCAATCACTACAACTAGGACTACTGGCTGTCTCTTCTGTTCAAGAAACTGGTGGGCACCAAAGTGTTCATGGCACGAGTGAAAGGTCCAGAGAAAAGCAAACTTCGAGTTTACCTCCACTGCACAAATGCCAACCAGTAAGTGTAAAGCACACCTTTACCAGGCAGCAAGCTGGAACTAATAGGCATGTAACTTCGTAGTGCTGTCTAAGTTAGCCCAGTGTTCTTATTCTTTCTCTTTCCTTTTTTAGTATTCATAGTGATATGATAGCAGAAATTGACTTCCAAAATCCACTTAAGGAGTTGGAGAGATGGCTCACTTGGTAAAGGGCTTGACATGTAGCATAAGAACATGAACACAGTCCCTGGTATCCATTAAAAGATGAACAAACAAAAAACCAAGCGTCGTGGTACAACTATAATCCCAACACTGGCAAGGCAAAGACAGGATTTCCTAGGGCTTGATGGCCAGCTCTTCTAGCCAATCAGTGAGCTCCAGATTAGATGACAGACCCTGTCTCAAAAAATAAAGTGGAGAGGCTGGAGAGATGGCTCAGGAATTAAGCCTTCTCATAAGTTTAAGGACTTGAGTTGGTAGACGGCAGAGCCTGAAAAACCCCAGAGCAAAGCAAAAAAAGAGGTAGAGTAATCTAGACTTATTCCCAAGTCACTCTTGGGTCTCCACAGACATGCATAGTGCCCTGTGATAAAGATACACAGACTTAGACACGGACACACAGACATGCACACACAAAAGTGTAGAGCAGTTAAGGAAGACACCTGACATCAATCTCTGGTCCCCACATGTACACACACACACACAATTGTTTAGATATAGGTAATCACAGTCTAGATTTATATGCCTATAATTATTATGTTCTGCAATGAAAATATATCCTGAATTTTAATAACACGTAAGAAAACATATTCTATGATCAATTAATTTCTTAAAGCACTGTAACAAAAAATATTGTTACCATTTAATCTTTCAAATTATAAAAAATGTGTAGTCTAGGGCTGACGAGATGACTCAGGGGTTAAGACTCTGTCTTGCAAGCAGAAGGTCCTGTGTTCGGATCCCAGGTCCCACATAAAAACACCAGGTGGAAATGGCAGCAACCTGTAATTCTGGCCCCGGTGAGCAGAGTAAGAAATTCCAGAGTAAAGCAATCCAGGATGATTCCTGAAATTACCTTTGAGATTCCACAGGTACACACATAGTGTGTGTATGCCACAGGTACATACACACACACACACACACACACACACACACACACACACAAATGTGGTCTAGCCATGGCCTTCTGGAAGTTCAAGCTGGCAAAAGGAATAGAGATTTTAGAGTTCTGATGACATGAAGAAATATTTTTATTGTGTTCTCAAAATAGGATCATGCAACTGATTTCACATCATCCTAGAAAAAGAAGGATACTGATAGGTCCCAGCATCCTTATGGACACTGGTACTTAGTATTTAATTGTATTTGTATTCTAGGTCTTAAATGCTTGAATTAGACATTTTACTGAATTAACCTTATTTGCTTTTAGTCCAAAGTACCAAGAAGGAGATTTAACTTTGTACGCCTTGAACCTTTACAACATCACCAAGAGCTTGAAACTACCACGCCAATTATTTAACAAACAAGTGGATAAGTACGTTGTGAAACCTTCAGGGCCTGATGGATTACTTTCCAAGTGAGTGATATTCCTTGTTGATTTCAAACTTTATAGAAATTTATTGATATTCAATGAAATAGAGAGCTTCGTTAGGGAGCAAATGAGAAAACATTTCTTGATATTCAGGAACTTTATATGTGATGACTTGCTACAAGTATAACTTATGGAAGTGTCCCAAGCAGTAGGATATGAATATAAGCAAATTAACTATTTTAGAAGATAATTTATAATTCAAAGTAAGTTCATATGTCAAGATCCATTCAGTGCACTTAGGCTATTTGTTCTGAAGAGACCTACTTTTTGGTAACACAGTCACTAATGTTAAATTTACTCATACCTAATTGTTAGCAAGGGTCCAATATGTGGGAAGTATGAGATAACAAACACAAGATATGGGTGTTATTCACTCTCAGCATTAAAGTAGGCTTTGATTGGCTACAGTAAGAAAAACAAAACTGGCCAGAAACATACATTGAGGCAGATTATTTGAAGTCACTCCTAAACACACTTTAGTTTTAAAATCCAGTTGTTGAGAGTTAGCCATATGACTCCACAGGTAAAAGGGCTTGTCATGCAAGCCTCAATCTGAGTTTGACCCTCAGAACCTCCAAAAACCCAAATGCTGGCTCATCACATCAATAATCACAGCAATTTGGAGGTGGGGATGGAGACTCAGCAGGAAGCTCACTCACCAGCTTGACTGGAGTGCACTGAGCTGCAGAAACTAGAGAGAACCCTGTTGAAAATGGTGGAAGGAGAAAGCCAGCTCCTCAAAGTTGTTCTCTGACCTCTACATGTGTGCTGTAACCTGCACATGCATGCATATGTATGCACATGTACACCCTCACACACATGAGAATTTTTAAAAATCATTGACTGCATCTTATAAGGTAAATATTTTACAGAATACTAAAGAATGGCTGTCTTGCAAAGCAAGGCATAGCAACACTCTACGGTTCTGTTCAATGTGTACTAATAAGAGCTCTTTTCATCACAAAAGTGTAAAAGATGAAGAGTTTTCAAAAATCCTCACCATCTTCTATCTTTGCAAGCACCATAAGTGTGAAATTTTCAGTGACTCTTTGTATGGGAACATGAGAAGTACAAGTAAGCATGTTTTCTCCAAATGCTTGTTTATACTGAGCATCATTTGTTTCCTTAAGGCCTTTTTAAAAACATTACTGCAATCATATATATCTTCTAATAGGACAAAGTGGGGGATCTGCAACTTTTCCCAGACTTTGCAAACATTTCCATTTTAATAAAATGTCTTGATTTGGTATTTGGGGATGGCTTAGTGAAACACTGCTGGCTGAGCACTGGCAAGTCCTTGGGCTTGATCCTCAGCACTGGAAAAATAGATAAAATCAGGCTGGGGACGTAGCTCAGTGGTGATTCCTAGTATGCACAAAGCCCCAGGGTTAATTCCCAGCACCTGAAAAAAGGATGATACATTGTTTACATAACACTTTTCTATTATTTAAACCTTTCTCTTTCTTATTTCGAACTTTACAGAAATTAATTTATCAAATAGCTTTGCTAGGGAGTAAATAACAAAACATTTCTATATATCTCTATATGTAAATATATATTATTTATAGAACATTACTATAAATAATGTGTCTTTTGGGAGTCAGCAAGATAGCTCAGCAATCTGTAAGTTTGCTTACATTAATGACCTCAGAGCTAAACAATAGTCACTGTAAAAAATAAATTTTAGGGGGCTGGAGAGATGGCTCAGAGATTAGGACCCTGTCTTGCAAGCAGAAGGTCTTGAGTTCAAATCCCAAATCCCACGTAAAAAATGCCAGGTGGAAATGGCTCTGATATGCAGAGCCTGGGAAATCCCAAAGCAAAGCAAGAAGGAGGTAGAAGCAACCCAGGATGATTCCCAAAATCACCCTTGGTCCTCCACATGGACACAAGGACACACACACACACACACACACACACACACACATACATACACACACACACACACACACACACACACACACACTAAATAAAATACTTAAAGTTTTAGCTGAACAACCTTTTAGATAGTGCCTGTTGAGGGTCCTAGGTAGTAAATGCATAAAAATAATTGTGTGAAAGTGCTTTGACACAAAACAGTATTTTATATTTAGCTTAGATAAATTTTGAGAAAACTGTTGCTGTTTATAGTAATTTCCTTAAACCATTATTTCATCTGAAATTTGGCAAATTTGTCTCCCATTTCTTTCTTTTGTCCTGTCTTCAAAATATGAACCAAATTGCCGCCCTGGCGTAAAACCTGCTGTGGAAACTGTCAACACACGCAGGATGTGCTTGGAGCACCATTAGATGAGTGCACAGCTGATTGACACACCTCCATCTCATAAGTGTGTCTTGCCATCTTCCTCATCTTGCCGCAGCACTACTCGCTCACCATGATCAGATTTGCCTTTCGTTGAGGTAGTGCAGCACTCAAAGCGATTCTAGAACTTTCCTATGCTTTCTTGCAAGGTGCTTCATTTCATTCTCAACAGACTCGGTACCATCATTTAGAGACGTTCTGAAGACCTATTTTTGCTTGTGGTTTCCTGATGATGGTCATGACTTTTCCTCCCCTACTCATCTAACTATTGAAATGCCATGTGCGCATGGAAACAAAAAGCAGGTCTGAAGGCCGCACCCAATATCAGTGTAGGCTTGGGGTTGTTAAAGATCATCTTGTTCAAATTCTTAACTTTTCCTAGTGTTGAAATGCAAGTCACATGCCTAAGGCTGCCATGGAAATGTTTTTGGTCAGGCTGGAGAGATGGCTCAAGGTTGAAGCCTTGCCCTCACAAGGAGGAGGACCTGAGATTGCCTCCCCTTCCCCCCCACATCCCATTAAAAATGCCTGGCAGAAATGGCAGTGGCCTGCACCTCCAGTCCTGGAAGTCAGAGCTTGGAAAAACCTCACAGCAAAAACAAGAAGGTGGTAGAGAAATTCAGGATGATGTCACTCTTGAACCTCCACAGGCACACACACTCAAATGCCCTCTTGCACACACACGTATGCACACACCATAAAGAGAAATGTTTTTTTACAATTTTTTTTATTTATTCAATTGTGCGTGTGTATATGTATGTGTGTGTGTGTGTAGAACCACGGGCGAATTCGGGAACCACCATGGACGCCTCCACCTCCTCCTTGGGATTTACAGGCTCCGCCCTACCAGGACCAGAAACACAGGCCGCCCCTGCTTCCGCCTGGCGTCTATACGTGGGATCTGGGATCCGAACTCAGGACCTCCCGCCTGCAAGGCAGAGGCTTAACCCCTGAGCCACCTCTCCAGCCCCAAGAGAAATGTTTTGAGTCTCAGATTATTTCTCAACCTTGAAAGTGCTGGGGTATATGCACAGCGTGTCTCACTTGGGGTGTCTTTCCTTCCTGCAGATCTGTTAAACTCAACGGGCAGACCCTGAAGATGGTGGACGACCACACCCTGCCGGCTTTGACAGAGAAGCCTCTTCGTCCAGGAAGCACGCTAGGCCTGCCTGCCTTCTCCTATGGGTTTTTTGTCATAAGAAATGCCAAAGTGACTGCCTGTTTATGAAAATGAAAGGCTTAAGCTGGCCTTGACATGAGATATGAAGCGTATTGATAAGAGAATAGCAAATCTCAAGCTACAGGGAAGCAAGCAGACCTGTTGTAAAACCACTGGAGCTCCAGCGCCGTGGGGCACTGAGGGCTGGACTGAGCGTGGCATCTCCACGGAACCAGAACGGGGTGCACATTGACAGCAGGCGCACTGTGCACACGCCTCCACTTAGCGCTTCACATGTGCTATTCTTGAGGTTATTAAAAATGTGCAGCAGTGTTCTTAACATGACCAGGAGGAAAATAAGGAAGGACATATTATTAGGTTGTGCAAAGTGGCTACTTGTTTTTATTTTAGAAAACGCTAGATCATTGTCAGCTTCTGGCCTTTTGTGATCTGTGTCTAAGGCTCCCCTGCAGAAAGGTCTACTGCCCCCCAACCTTGAAGCTGGTTGTAGAAGAGGAGCTGCTTGCTTGCTCCTTAACAGGAATGCTGTCAGCTGCTGCCCTTCTCTGTGTTCTGTTTGTCATTTCTTTGTAACAGTTTGAAAGGATAGATAGTTGTTAGATGTTATAGTGTCAAAAAATGATGAGTGATCCTACCGAAGAAGTTGCTCAAGTAAAGCAGGGACCAGAGCTGCCTGTGTCATCAGGAATCTGGGTTCTCTCTCTCTCTCTCATTTTTTTCTCTCTCTGGTTTCTCTCCCTCCTTTGCTATCTGAGGCAGAGATCTGACAGCAACCAGAGAAAAAACTTTTTTTTTATCTCATTCATAGGCTTAAAGAGCTCTACCTCAGAGGTGCATTCAGAAAACCTTTCCCCATACCTCCTCTTACCCTACTGGTAATTGGTCTCAATATTTCCCCAAACCTTGCTCATGACCATGAGTAGCTTCTAATTGTCTCTAAACATTCCTTCTGTAGGGTGGAGAGGGTTAGGGGAGCCCATCACTAGACATTACAGTTCTGTGCTTTGCATCAGTGACAAAATGTATTATGAATCTCCTTAAAGATTATGACTTTATATTTATGCCTGTTATAATGTCATCACAATTGAATTCTAGTACATTTATGAAGTTTGATTTTAGTACTCCCAAATTTTATATGCAAGTAGTTCTTCTATTTTCCCATTTGAAATAAAAATAAGTTTTATAAACGTCTCCACATTGTCTAGTTATTCTTCTGAGAAAGCTAAGGCATAGATTCTTGCACGTGAAAGCCTTGTTTTGCAAGACCGGATGTGGCTCGCTGGCAGAAGGCAAGCCTTGCATGGACAAGACCTTGGGTTTCACCTCAGCACAGGATGAGTGAACAAATGAGTGAACGAATGAATGAATGAATGAAGCCTTGCTTTCCTTCACCATTTCCTGTACACCTCCTACATTTGGCCTGTATCATCCCCAAAGTCAAAGCACTTAACTTTGAAAAAAAAGAACCATCAGGCATACACAGTCTCTCCTTCCATCATGATCTGTCTTGACTTGTCCTTCTCATTCTTGTCCCTTCTTCCACTGAATAAACTCAGTGCCTAATTTTGTTCTTGTATTATTTATAATAATCTCTTTTTTTAAAACATTTATTTATGGGGGAGAGGAGAATGTGTGTATGGAGATCAGAGGACAACTTTCAGAAGTCGGTTCTCATCTTCTACCCCGTGGGCTCAAGGGAACAAACTCAGGTTGCTAGGTTCATGCACAGACCCCTTTACCTGCCAAGCCATCTCACAAACCCTGTTACAATAATCTGTCATTCATTTACCTGACTTTGCTTAAAGTAAAATTGCTTCCCATTTCCTATAGGCTCTTATGGTCCTCTAGAACCCGGCACCTTCTTCCGCTTTAAGCCTGGTCACTTTTTCCAGGAATTCTGTTTTCTGAGCACGAGTGGGTCAGAAGTCTGAGCATGCATGCTCTTGTGCCTTCCGTTCCTGTGCTTGTGCAGCTCTTTCACTCTCCATGGTCTAGTCTGACTTTGCTCTCCACGTAATAAATATTCCTGTTTGTGGAGACCCAGGCAGCTTTCATCAGTGTTCTATGTCCACAGCATTTTGTGCTCTTTCAGTGGTACTTCTGATGTACAGTAGTGTATCCATAAGCCTGCCTCGCTTCACTTGAAGCTTGCAGGAGGCAGGCACTGTGTCCTGAATATCTTTGCATTTCCTGAGCTTAGTCTATTGTCTGACACACAGATTTCCCAACCAAAATGTAGGCTGAAGGATTTTGATTTTGAATATTCAAAATAATGCAACAGTATTTGAAGCCCAAGAAGGTATTATCTATATAAACTTAAACTCCCAGACCAAAAAAAAAAAAAAAAAGAAATATGTTAACATTTCCGCTAGGTTGACTGAGTAGAATTTCATGTCTGTGGAGGTGGGTTGTAGATCTGGAGCCAGAACTATCCTGGGCTGTCATGAGTCCCCTTAGCTGCCATGGACCGCCCATTTATGTGTCTGCCCTGACAGCTGTCGGTTGGAACTTTCAGAAAGTCATAACTTAGATCACTAGCCTTCCACTACCCCAAGAGCCTACCAACCAGGTGCCTACCAACAAAACCCGTAAGTTTTCCTCTTTTTGATGATATCCCCACCCATATTTGGTAAATTCCTTGAATTATGACTTTTTTTTATTCTGTGGCTATAAAAAAGTTCGCATAACCATTTCCATATCGTAGCATCTTGTTTGGGACAATCTGAATCCATATTTTCAGACCATGGGTTGCTCATATTTGACTTAGAATAAACTAATTTATATTCCCTTTGAGATGAGAGTTGTATTTTATGTTGACATCTGTTAACGCCTCTTTAAGATTCCTTATTCTTTTACTTTATAATTATTTTATTCAGGATATTATACAGCCCAGGCTGACTTCTAACTTGTTATGTTCTAAAGGATGATTTAGAAGTACCAATCCTTCTGCCTCTACCTCCCAAATACTCAGATTACACCCAGATTTTTAGTCACTACACACAAACTAAAAAAACTTTTGAAATTGTTGATAAGCTGTAACTAATTGCAGATGGTTATGTGATGAATTCACAATTATGTAATCAGTTAATATTAAATATAGTATTAAATTTTACTTAACTTTTCTTAGGGAATGTTTTTGACTTTCCTGTTGATGAGATTTTTTTTTGAGGTCCCATGGATTTTAGCCTTTACTCCTCCAAATTTTATTTTCTGCACCATTTATATCATATTACTTACAATTATTTTTATCTTTTAGTTATGACTTTATGATTCACCATATCTTCCTGAAAATGATGTTTTCAAATCCAGAGACGAAATTTGTGCTTTCAGAATTTGTGAATTGGGTAGTTCTGTTAAAAAAAAAAAAAGAATAGGGGCTGGAGAGGTGGCTCAGGGGTTAAGCCTCTGCCTTGCAGGCCAAAGGTCCAGAGTTCGGATTCTAGACCCCATGTATAGACACAGGGCCAAAGCAGGGGCGGCTTGTGTTTCTGGTCCTGGTAGGGTGGAGCCTGTGAATCCCGGGGCAGAGTAAACAAGGAGGAGGTGGAGGTGGTCCATGGTGGCTCCCAAATTCGTGGGTGGTTCCCAAATTCGTCTTTGGTTCTACACACACACATACACACACACACACACATACACACACACACACACACACACACACACACATGTGCGCATACACACACAATTGAATAAATAATAAATAATAAAAAAGAATAACCAATCCTGTCACTAAGTGATGTGTAAATAGGAGCCTCTAGACCTTAATGTCCATGGTTCATGTCCAACTAGATTACCCAGCCTCTATGTGCTCCACTGCATTCACCTCTGGCTTCACAGTCCACCAATTTTTGAAATATTGGTCTTTCTGACTTTACTACCAGTTTGAACTCTGGCCACAGTGCTTCGGTTTAAAGTTTTCTTTGCCTTTTATGAGAATCTGCTTTATAACTGAGTAAAAATATGAAACATTGATGCTAATCTTAGGAATCTAGTTCAAGGAAATAATGTGGCTGAAATGTTATCTACAAAAAATAGAGGGAAAAGTTATTAATAGTAGCTTAAAGGTGGAGGTCCTGGGCAGACAAGATGACCCAGTGGATAAAGCGCATGCTCAAAAGCCTGGCAATCTGAGTTTGATTCTCCAAAGCCATCTGCTGGAAGAAGAGAACGTAATAGAAGAAGAGAATCAACCTCCAAAAATTGTCTTCTGATAATGTTTCTGTTCTCTCTCTCAAATAAATAAAATAAAACATTTAAAAAGATGAAGGTCATCTAAATGCCTGAGAATGTGATTAAATAATCATGATACAACTAAATGAAGGGCTTTTTTTGCGGTCATTATTAGCTATTTTTGGAAAAATACGGAGCAACAGGGCAACTGCTGATAATATTTCAAGGGAAGAGAGCAGAGGAAGCATTCTACACACCAACTCAGCAGTCCTGGGAAAGGCTTCTTGTAGATAGTGTCAATCACAATGAAAATCCAGAGGTCATACTTCTGGTTTCACTCTCTACACCTCAGCCCAACATGTGTTTCCGCTCTTCCCATTGAAAATGCAGCGTACGAGCTGCTGCTAGAGATGTAAACATGAACATGCTCTGATTCTTATTTTCACAGTGTTGACCACGTTCCCTTCTTGAAATCATCTCTCTTGGTTTTCTCGGCACCATGTCTCCTGCATTTCTACTTAACTCTTTGGCTGCCCCTTCTCTGTATTTTTCCTGAATCTCTGTTTCTATCTGTCTGTCTATGTGACAGAATTTCAATGTGTGGAAATCCCAACCTAAATTTATTTGCTTATTCAACACATTCTTCCTGTAGTGCTATTATACGAACTATTCTAAGAACCAGTCCATGGGGGCTGGCGCGAATAGCTCATGAGGTAAAGCACCTGCCTGCCTGTAAACATGGGGACCTGAGTTTGAACCCCAGAAGCCCACATTGGGTAAAGAGAAAACTGATTCCCCAAAGTTGTTCTCTGACTCCACCCATGTGCCATAGCATCCATGTTTTTTTTTCCTCTCTCTCCCTCTCTCTCTCTCTCATGCTCCCTTTTGCTGTTATATTTTAAATATCTGTTGTATTAATTTTATTCTGACTGTGAACATGAAGTCTTAGATTAGAGACAAATTAATACTATTTACTTTAAAAGCAAATAATTCTGTATGACTATCTACACAATGCTTACTCCTAGGGCAACTTAACCAAAACCAGGTCAGATTATTCATTTATTTTTTTCTTGGGGTCTCATATATCCCAGGCTAACCTCAAACTTGCTATGCAATTGAGAATGACCTTGAACTTCTGATCCTCTGGCTGCCACCTCATGAATGCTGGGGTCACAAGCATATGTCCCCACATACAGTTTATACAATATGAGGGATTGAACCCGCGGCTTAATGCATGCTAGCTAAGGCTAGCTAGGCACTGTACCTACTGAGCTATACCCCTCCACCCCAGGTCAAGGTTTTCTCTGTACAAACTTTGAGGTCTCTACCATCAGTGAGGGAAGAAGAAATGAGTCTTCACCACTTGTTCACAGGAGGAAGAAGCAACTGCTTCCCCACATCTCATGAAAAGAGAGGGGAGATTCTTGATTTGCTGGAGACAGAATAGAAAGGATTCTGAGATCTCAAAGCCAACCTTTCTTGGAGTTTCTATTTGTCTCCAGCTTTTCTGACCTAGAGACACTGCCACACTTCTGAGTCACACACACGCCTTCTTGAAGCATCAATATCTAGAGAGATAGTACTCAGGCTTCCTGGTACTTTGCTAGCTCATGGTACATGAAGGCCTCCAATGAGATGGAATTACATGCACAGACAATGGAGGAAAGAAGTCTGTATCTTAGGGACAAAGTCAGTGGAAATAAGATCACCCCATCTCATGCAGCAAAGATAGAGAGAAAAGCATGAACAATGTGGGGAGGAGGGAGTTGAGTGTCTCCTCCTTCATGGATTCCCAGAATCAAACAGGTTGTCTGGCTTGGTGTCAAGCACTTTTACCTGCTTGCCCCAGCCAAGAAACTTAGCCAGAATCCTATCAGGTAAATATTTTCCACTCTGATAGCAACCTAAGCCAACAGGAAGGACTGCTATTATTTCCAAGGCCCAAGGCAATGTCTTGAGTTGGAAAATACAGATGAAGGCATTGAATTAAATAGACCAGGATGGAGAGTGGCCTGGTGGTACCTTCCAGGAATCCTTAGCTAAACATTTTCTGTGCCCCAACCCCACAAAACTCCTTGTGAGGATTCCCCTCATCCCCTGTCATTCCAAGGCCAGTATAGCCTCAGAAGCTCTGTACTGCATCTTTGTTACATGGAGCTCCTACACCTTTATGGAAAAAAGTCACCCAGCAAAAAAATGTACCCTGAAGGAGGAGAGGTAGGAGATGTTCACACCGCAGTCTGAGGGCAGCAGAGTCGCAATTTCCTAGCTCTCCTAACTCCTGCAGGTGGGCTTACAAGCCGTCAACAGGCTATTTTATTTGAAGTCCTATCTATTTTGCTTTCAGAAGTGTGGAAGTTTCTGGGTTAACAGTGTGTCAGTGATCTAAGATTTTTTTTTTTTTTTTTCTGGCCTTACAAAGAAGTTCCATCTGGGGCTGGAGAGATGGCTAAGGGTTTAAGCCTCTGCCTGGCAAACAAAAGTCCTTAGTTCAGATCCAGAACCCACACCACAGGGAAAAGGCAGTGGCTCTGGGAGGCGGAAGCTGGGAAATCCCAATGCAAAGCTAAGAAGAAATAGAGCAATCCAGGATGATCCTCTAGATCACCTTTGGACCTCCATAGGCACACACAGCACCCTCTGTCAGACCCACACACACATAAAATAAAAATAAGTCCATCTGTTCCCTGCTTTTGAGAGAGTAAGTGGCAACAAAACAAAACAAACAAACAAACAAACAAACAAAAAACCTGTCATCAGCACCCCACTGCTCTGTCTCATCCTTGGAGCTCTCTGAACAAGAAATACCTTGAGTCTAAAAATGTGACTACAAATTTTAGTCACTTCCTAATATTTTAAGGAGGACCAGGACAGGAGAAATGACTCAACGGTGAAGAGTTTGCTTCCAAGCAGAGAAGATCCTGAGTTCAGATATTAGGTTCCATGGGAAAATGCCAGACAGAATCTCACCGGCCTGAACTTCTGGCTCTGGTAGGTGGAGCCTGGGAAATCTCAGAGGAAAGCAAAAAGGAGGTAGAAGCAATCTAAGATGGTTCCCAAAGTCACCCTTGGTCCTCCACAGGCACATACAGTGCCCTCTAATGCACACGTGCACACTGCGTGCACGCACACACACACACACACACATGCACATACACATACGTACACACATGTGCAAAAATATATAAAGGAAGAAAATTTATGCAACCCTTCTCCTTAGGACTAGCATTGCTGTACATTTAGGTCTTCTTCTGTAATTAATTGATAGATAGTATGGAACTAGTAAGACTGTTTCTTTTATGACCCTACTAGACTCAACAGGGTAATCCAAAAAGTATACATTGCATTCTTGGCTTTTGTAACATAGCACAGAAGTAACATTTGTTTTGAACTTTGTAACAAGGCTGCCTTTAGGTAATATTGTGTTTGTGTAGTTTTATTGTGCAGGAAAAAATTAACATAGCAGACCTGACACTGCTATTTTTTAAAGGTTTGCTTCCAAAGTTGACTCTTGGATGTCATTTAGTTACTTAATATGGAGAGGGTTCCTACCAATCTCAAATTGATAAAATTGAATAATTAAATTTTTTGCCAAGTAATATGGTTAATGTTGGACACCTTTTCTCCTGAAACCTGGTATTTTGGTATACGCAAGATAGAGTGTGTCCAAAGTCTAGCATCTGCTAAAGGCACCAAGAGCCTTGGAGGTCAAGGATTGGCAGCCACAGCAGTGTTCCTATACCTAAGGGGAACACGGGAAAGGGTTCAGGGAAAGGCCACTGGGTCCTTGTACGTCATCGGAGAGGAGGGCCCAGAGGAAAATCAGACATGCACAAGAAAGGACTCTCTGGGAATTGGGGCGGGAGGCACTGGGGGATGGGGAGGGAGAAGGGTGGGGAGGAGGAGCAAGGGGGAGGGGGGGAGGGGGGGAAGGAAGGGAGGGAACTGGTGTACCTAATAAGTTTGTATGAGCTGAAATAAAAAAATAAAAAAATAAAGATAGAGTGTGTCTACACAATTAGACACCAATAAAAGCCCTAGGCACTGGTTCTCTGATAAAAAAGTCTGCTAGGTGACATGTAATCATGATTCATTGCTGATGAAATTAAGATCTGTCTTGTGCAACTCTGCTAGAAGGCTTTTGGATACACTATCTTATTTTACACCTCGTTCCTACAACATTTCCTTCACTGTGTAACCTTTGCCTGTAATACTCACAACCATAAGCACAAGTATATACTGAGGCTGTAAATCCTCTCAATAAGTCACTGAACCTGGCAATGGCTGTAGGGCCCTCTATGTTATCTAGAAAGATAACTGCACTGGAACAAGTCTGTAAGATTGCAATAAAAGTCAAGGAAGGTTGTTAATGCTTCCTGTCACATATGAGATGGTCTTGGGGATTCAAATTGCATTGCGCACTCCTCTTTTGGTAAACAATAACTGAAATTCATATAAAATTGAAAATGAATCTTAAAATTCTCCAACAGGACTTATACATCTATTTTAATACATGAATATATTTTACTTCAAGTATAGGGAATAAAATCATTTCATTGCCTTTCCCCAGCCTTCCCCCATAGTATTGATGCTTTGTGAATTTCAATAAAGAAACAGAGACTATGATGCAAAGGCCAGGCAACTGAAAATAATATGCAGGTGTAAAAGTGCCATGTGCTTGGCATGGTGAGCATCTGTTCCAGGAGGAGTGCCAGAGTTGTGGAGGGGACCTTTGAAAAAGAATGACGCTTCAAATATAAATCTGAATCTAAATTGGCAGGCCATAGATGCAACAGAGGAACGACACTGAATTCTTCTAAATCTTAGAACAAAAGTTAAATCATTTCAATCTAAAGGACGTTGAGGGGCCGGTAAGACAGTTCAGTGGGTAAGGTCTTGGTTACAAAACCTGGCAATCAGTTTGATCCCTGGCTTTCATTTTTCCACAGGCGAAAACAGGCCAGGGCGCCCCCACTGGTGCATTTTGCTGCATTTTCCTTCCAAGCACCAGGGAGCCAACCTGTGATACTTTTAAGACTTCACAGAATTCACTGCGCAACATACAAGGACTGGTTACAATTAAGCGTACCAACGAGTCGTTCCAGCCGCAGATTGTTCGCATCCTTTGGCTAACTGCCAAATTCGAAGTTTTCATTCAAGTTCTGAACTTTCCTTAACCCTAAAATAATCTAAATTCACACGATCCGATTTGGTGGATTGGTGCCCGTAACAGCTTGAAAAGGGAAACATCCAGTTTTGGATTCAGCAAGCTTTTCTTTTCTGGTGGCGCTCCCCGGGATGGATAAACACTATCCTTTTCCGCATGGATATAACCACCGACCTTTTCCTGGTACTCAACGCAACCTCCGCCCAGCCCAGCGGAGGCCGCGCACTCCGACGCCGCTGCGCATGCCCGCCGGCGGCGCGGCGCGCGGATGACGTCACCCGAGCGGCGCCCAGCCCGCGCGCGCCATGCTGGGCCTGCGGGGCGCGGGGCTCGCGCGGAGCTTGCGGGCCGCGCCGCCGGCGTGGCTGCGGGGCTCGTCCGGCTGCCCCTTGACCCTGGCGGGTGCAGCCGGCACGCCCGGCGCGAGGGACCAGTGGTCGCGGTGGCCCCGGGAGCCGCGCGGGCGCGGGCTCAGCCTATCGGCCGCGGCCGTGGTGAACTCGGCGCCCCGCCCTCTGCAGCCTTACCTGCGCCTCATGCGCCTGGACAAGCCCATCGGTGAGTGCGCGCTGCGGGCCCGGCCTCCGCCCGGGGCGTCCTGGGGTCACGGAACCGGGAGTCTGGAGAGCCGGGGCTCGGCTGCCTGTACCCTATGGTCAAATCGGGACCCCGCAATAGAGCCCAGATGATAGTAATGAGCAGCAGCAGCCGCAGCAGCGCGACTTCAGCCCATCTAAATGATGATCTAGCGAGCGCTGCCTCCTCGTGGCCCTGCGTTTGCAGATTTACAATTCCGAAGCATTTCTACCTTCATTAGAGTTCTTAATTGCCTGCAACCCATAAAGCTTACAAGACACATGATTAAGACAGTTAAAACGCTGAAGAAATAAGGTTTCTTGCCAGAGTCAAACCAGAAGGATTCAGTATTTGTGCTGACATCTTTTTTTTAAAATCTCTGTTAGAAGGACGTGGTACATTCGAACGCAGCAGATAAAGCGCTTCCGAATTCCTTGTCAACGCCCAGTCTGTTCAGAGGATTTCCCTGATCTTCCTGTTTAACACATACCATCTCACTTTTCTTTGTTCTCTCTTTTTCACAGTGCTTTGGGGTTTTTGTTTGTTTGTTTGTTTAGGTTTTCAGACAGGGTCTCACTGTATATCACTAATCTTATGCACTTATTCACATCTCCACAATATAAGATCCACAAGTGTGGAACAATCTATTGCCTAAAGTTGCCCGCAGTCTAAGTGAATTACCTTAGTCTTAGTCATTGAAATTGATATGGAAGCTGTTGGCTTTCAAAGAAAAAAGGCATTGCAAAAGACAATGTGGATGATTTGAGAAAGGATGGAAACAAGTATCAGTAGTATAGATGCAGTTGCTTTAAGCTTTCTTAAAGCATTAATTAACTGTAGATCTTGATTACTACACAGAGCCTGAAATTATACCCCAAAGGATAGGGTAATATTGTAGAAGAGAGACTCTAGTGGGAGAAACTTTTTTTTTTTGCAAAAATCCAAGAGTAATCAAGCACAAGTGACTCAAGTTACTTGTCTGTCAAGTCACACAGGCTGTCAGGAGGAGACAGATGTGTGAAATGTGAGGCCCTGTCTCAAAACAAAATGAGCTAGACCTTCAGTCCCAGAAAGGTCTAGAAGACAGTGTGAGGTAAGACTGAACAAGTGCTGGACTGAGGATGATGAATAACAAGGAGAGAGAGAGATAGAGACTGTATTTTAGCCAGTAGAGATGTTGACATTTACCAGTTCAGAGTATAGAAATACATCCAAATGCCTAGATATATTTATTCCATTTTTGCCTATCTAAAACTTTTGAATAGGTCTTTGGATTTGGGTTGTTTTGTTTTCAGTGTCGCACTATGTGTTCCAGGGTATCTGGAACACTCTGTCCTACAGTCTCCCAGGTGATGTAATTAACAGGTATTACAGGCAAGCAATATCATATCTGGTTGTTTTGTTTTTAAGGCAAGTCTTGCTTTATAGCCTAAGTTGGCTGAAAGCTAACTGTGTAATCCAAGTTGGCTTCAAACTTTAGATTTTGTTGGAGCCCACAAAAGGTTCGGGGTGGGGAATTATCACATACACAGTCCACTCTTGTTATTCTGTGTTTACACACTGTTTGGGATCAGAGCATTAAGAGTCAGAGCAAATAAAAGCCAAGTGGGGATGTGGCTTAGTTGATAGAGTGCTTGCCTTACAGGCACAGAGCTCTTAAGTTTGATTCCTAGCACCACATAAATTGATGGGGCATGGTGGTTCATGCCTAATCCCAGCACTTGGGAAGTAGAGGCAGGAGGATCAGGAGTTCAAGTCCATCCTTGACTACATAGCAAGTTTAAGGCCAGCCTGGGCTGCATGAAATCCCGCCTCAAACAAAAGTGCAAGTGCCTATTAAATGAGAGGTATGATCTGCTCTCATTGGGATGCTATGTGTGATTCAGGGTGCAGCTCCACTATATTCTTGGATTCTGGACATGGCAGTGCAAATCAGCAGCTTCCACTGCTGCTATTTCCATAATTAAATGTCCTTGTAGCTGAATGTTCTGCCTTGTAAAAGGGAACTGGAAAGAGGTGTGAACAGTTCAGAGCCACACCTCATGAACTTGAACCTTCAGTTCTACCCTTTGGAGGGACTGTGGTTAAATCACCTCATGTTCTTCATCTTTGTACCTATAAAATGAAGTAACTAATATTGACTTTATAGGATTATCGTAAATACCCATCACTACATGTGAAGTACTTTGAGCAGTGCCTCATATAAGGGCTTACGAAATATTAGCCATTATATTTAGATGATTAGTGGAAATTGTGTTTCTATCAGCTATTTATGTTTAAAAAGATGCCAGCCAAGGAGCTAGGGAGATGGCTGACTGAGAGCACTTGCTGTCCATAACTTGAGGGGGTGGGCTCCATAGAAGGAAAGTTCGCTGAGACTTGTTGACTGCTGACTAGCTCCATGTTCAACAAGAGACCTTTTCTCAAGGGAATAAGACAAAAGTGCTGTCAGGATACCAGACACCTGCTTTTGGCCTCTGCATGTGGGCATGTGCACCTGCGTCTCTGTGTGTGTGTGTGTGTGTGTGTGTGCGTGTGCGCGCGCGTGCATGCGCGCGCGTAACTCACACACCAAAGCCATACACACAAAGCAGTCTACATATTTTGGCTCTAAATAAAATGATGATTGTAGGATTTTTCAGAGAAAGCAGAATTCATGCAACAGATATTTTTGAGCACCTACCATTTATCATTAATGATAATTGACAGTACTCAGATTTAATACTGGTTTAATATCTATAGTATTCTTATGGGACAGTGGGACAGTTTTATGTTATTGCTTGACTTTATTGAAGTTATATCTTAGTACTTTCATATGCCGATATTAGACTTCATTGATTTTGAGAAGGCCGTAGGCTATATAACTTCTTTCCCTCTTTTTGTTCTTTTGGCTTTTTGTTTTGCAGTGCTGACGGTGGAACTCAGGGCCTTGTATGTGCTAGGCAAGTGCTCTCCCACTGGGCTGCACCACCAGGTCACAGCTAGAATATTAGCCTACATGACTTCAGGAAGTTTCAACAGGTGGCCCTCTTTCCACTAAATTGGTAGTGTACTTTCTTTTGTTGTCTTACATTTATGGGTGGTTATGTTATCAAGAAAAAGTTATGATGAGTCTTAGACTCAGTTCATACAGGCACTTTGTTCTGCCCAGCACTCGGGATTTTACTTCATTTCTGTCTCAGAGAATGTTAATACTTGGAAACCATTTGTCTCTTCCCCTTCACAGAAGGACCATAAGGAATGAAAATATCCTAGATGGAAGAAAATGTTACTGGGAATCAGCAGGGGCAGCAGAACAAGTAAAACTCATGTGTGCGTAGAGATTTAGGTATAAAACATAAGTGTATTGGACTTGAGATTCAGACTTCAGCCAGACTTTCAGGGCTAGCGTTCCATCCTAGCCACTGTTGACCTGGGTAGCTATGCTTTAGTCCCTGTGCTTGTGTTTGTATAATAAAAGAGTTCCTGCCTTGCTGGTTTACCATGAGAATAAGGACTGAGAACTACCCTGAACCTGGAATTTATTACTGTACCTTAAGTGCTTCAAACAGTACCTGCATCTCTAATAACGGCTCAAGAAATATTAGCCTCTATTATCCAGAAGTGAAGATTTAAAAAAAATGTCACTTATCATTATGTCTGTTGTATTTGTTAATGTAAGTTGACTATTCTAGTTGTAGGCTGGTGATTTGTTTACCTAGCATATATTAGGCCCTGGGTTCCACACCAAACAATGAAAAAATAAATATATATCATCTCTATTTCATAGCCACCATCAGTGTCATCTCTTTGCAGTATAGCCCTTCATTACATAACAGTCGAGACTTAAGTCTTCAGATGTGTTAGTGTGTTAAGTCCCTTAGCTTACAAGTGGCAAGTCTCCTAACATTCTTCTCTATTAGAGTCCTTCTCATCTTTCAGGGCTAACTCTGTAGGGAAACTGCAGAGTCCTATCAATAAACAAATGCAGACATTAGAAAGGCCAAGGAAATTTTCTTCCTGATATAGTGTGCTACGGGTAGTTACATATCTTCCTAGATTTTTTTTTCTTTGTAGCAGAACCTTAAGTCCTAATTGCACCAAGCAAATACTACCTGTGAAGTGGTATTTTTCTACTCTGTTTTGGAGGTCAGTTTCAGCTGTTCCTCTGTCTTTTGTGAGTTCTACTGGTAGCACCTACATAAAGGAAGTAATTGAACCTGTTGCATTACTTACCTTCTCTATGTTTCTTCATTTGTAATCATACTGTGTTTATGTCATCAAGCAATGGATGAGTTTATATATGAAAGTTTGTGGTATACTATCTGGCATTCACTAAATGAATATAAAGCTAGCTATTACTGATTTAGGTAAGGCACACTAACTATGAGTCTGTCTAGAACTGAACTCAGGTATAAGATTTGCCATTTCTCAAGGATTTTATCTTGCCTTTTTTGCAGTTGACTTATACTAAGCCCCACTGGAAAAGCCTTACTGGTGGTTCATCACCTCCTTACCCAATATCTTGGGAAGCTGTTTCATGTCTTCATAGGACTTGTTCTGTTGTTAGATTGATCTTTTATTTTTATTGCCTGTTTAACAGTGTCTTGCTTTTTGCTTTTGTTTTTCATTCAGAAACCAATTCTCTCTCAGTTCTTGTTATATTCCAGTGTTTAGTATAGAGTATGTACTTCATAAGTATTTGTGGTAAATTAATAGTGATTCCAGGAACTTTTAGTTATTTGGCATTTTTATGTAGGATCTCTCCCTTCATCCCTTCTTCCCTCCCTCCCTCCTTCCCTTCCTTCTTTTCTTCCCCCTCTCTTCCTTGGCCATGCTAGGCAAGCAGACTACAGACACTGAGCCACTCTCCCGCACTTGTTTTGTTTGAGAAATTACCTCACTATACAGCTCATGTTGTCTTTGAACTCACGATCCTCCTACCTTCTGAGTTTCCAGGTCCTAGAGTTCCAAGCATGTACCACCATATCTGGCCTCTTTTCTCTATAAATAGGGAGGTAAAGCTTAAGAGTTTACTAAGTCAGGGCTAGCAACATGGCTCAGTAGGTAAGGCACCTACACACAAACCTGAGGACTTGAATTTGATCCCTGGAGCCCACATTGGGAGAGAACTGACTTTTTAAAGTTGTTCTTTGATCCCCACATAGAATCCTGCTTGCCAAAGCACTGGGTCTCTTTCTTCATCTCCCCTCCCTCTCGAATAAAGTATTTTTTCTTTATTATTACAAAGAAAAATTTAAAATAGGAGTAAACTTCACAACATTTTATAGGAAATAAAGTTCCCAAACCATAAGCAGAAATGCAGCATCACGGTACATTCCACAACACATAAAGACAAATTCAGAGAGGCCCCACTCCATCCAAAAATCCAGCCAAATCCACAGTCTCCAGCTATGAGAATCACACCATCACAAATAAAGTATATTTTTTTAAAACTATGAACCCAGGAATGATCCCAGCACTAAGAGTGCTGAAGCAGGATGATCCCCATGAATTTGAGGCCAACCTGGACCACAAAGCCAGATCCTGTCTCAAACAAAACAAAGAAAGAAAAACCCACTCTACTTAGGATTTATCTAATAGGAACCTTATCTAAGCATTAGTTGTAAAACTTCCGTTTTAGAAATCAATTATCTATTGAAGTCCATTTTTAAAGTCTAATCTGAACATCTATCTCCTTTTTGCTTGATTTCATCTAGTTTGAGGTTAGGCACTAAGAACTAACTCCATTTGTACATGTGATTGAAAAGCATTCAGTAACAAATAGCAAAGCTGCTAGCAATAGCTGAACAATGGGGTCTTGCTGTGCAGCCCCCCTTGCCCTGAGCCAATGATCCCTTGTCTTAGCCTCCCCAGTGTTGCCAGTACACATGCTTACCACTGCTGATCTACCAGGTATTGGGTTTTTGTGTGTTGATTTTGCTTGTCCTATTCCTCTTTGGGACGTGGTGATTCAACAAGTGGAAGCAGATAGCTTTAAATTTGTGCCTTTTCTGTGTTTTTCTTTTTGCTTAGGAACCTGGCTGCTGTATTTGCCATGCACCTGGAGCATTGGTTTGGCCGCTGAACCAGGTTGTTTTCCAGACTGGTACATGTTATCCCTCTTTGGCACTGGAGCTGTCCTGATGAGAGGAGCAGGCTGTACTATTAATGACATGTGGGATCGTGACTATGACAAAAAGGTATTTTCATCCTGAAGCAAGGCACCCTTGTCATTTTTAATTTTAGGACAGTTTCACATTAAGATTTTTAAATTTGATGTGTGTGTGTGTGTGTGTGTGTGTGTGTGTGTGTGTGTGTGTGTGTGTGTTTAGGACAGGGTGCAGTGGTGGAGTGGCAGGAGCCAGACAGCAAAGCCTCTATACAACCCACTGACTTCATTGCTATGAATTGCTGCAAATGCAGATGTCGGTTATATTTGCTGTTGTTTTTATTCTGTTCACCCATGATTGAGGCTTCAAAATAATTCTTGAACAGTTCAGCATATTGTTTTTGCTAGCTCAAAATAAGGTTTACAGGAAGTGAAAAAGGGTACCAAAAATTATAGCAGTTTTTGTGAGACATTTTCTCAGTTACCTACAAAAACTAAGACCTGTGACTCTTTTGAAGTGTGAAAGCAGCTGTAGACACTTTTTTAAAAATGGGTTTGGCTATATTTCTCAGTATAAATTTTTATACCAATTGAAATTCAAATTACAATGTAGCACTTTTCATGGGGGGGAGATTGCTAAGGAAGAACCTATGACCTCATGTATGCTACTAAGTGCTGTAACACTGAGCCACATTCACAACTGATATGCTCTTTAAAATAAAGTTTCAGCCATTTAAACTTCTTACTAATATAGAAGTAGGCAGTAGGCTGGTCCACAAGTCATAGTTTGCTAACTTTAGTCATGCAGAAATATGTTAAGTTAATAACAATGATACTTACTGCATATAAAAAGTTTCAACCATTTAAACTTCTTATTAATATAGAAGTAGGCAGTAGGCTGGTCCACAAGTCATAGTTTGCTAACTTTAGTCATGCAGAAATATGTTAAGGTAATAATAATGATGCTTACTGCATATTTATATACCTCAAATAGAGTGTTAAGTAGTGTTTATGTACCCAGTAAGGTAGGCACTATTATTTTCACTTATTTTTCCTTTAGCCTAAGGGGGTGGGATTAAATTATTTACCAAAATCAATCCAGTCAATAAGTGATGGAGCTGAAATATAGGGCCTTCTATTCCCTGATTCTAAGTTCTTAACTTCTAGCAGTGTTGAGATTTTTTGATGATAATCTTTTTTTGTAGTTGAATTTAATGTAACCACATTTCATAAAGAAGAAAAAAATACAGCCCATATGAGATGTTAGTGACCAGCTCTGTTCATGTACTCTCAGTAAATTCACCCTAAGCATTTTGATATAGACGGTATGATATCACAGACTCATTCCTGAGTATCATGGCAAATGCTTCCCATGCTGAAAGCGTAGTATTGACCTAAGTCAGTGTTTATTGCACTTGAAATCTTATTAATGTATCTCTTTTCTCTATGGAGATTGGACATATGTACTTGCTAAAGTGAGTAGCTAAGATTTAGGTAAGGAAGTTGCTTTGTTTTGTTTGTTGAAGATGGAGATAGGAATTAGAGATATGGGCTGGAGAACTTTTAATTCTTTACCAAACCACTTTGAATATGCTTTAGTTCTTGGCCATACTTCGTATGTTGCTTTCACTCTGTTTTCATGCGTGCCTTAATGCCTCCCGTGGACCCATCTCTTGATCCAGTGTTTCAACAAATGAATAAGACTAAGGTATGTGTTTGCTTTTATTAAGGTTGCAAGAACAGCAAATCGTCCAATAGCTTCTGGAGACATTTCAACCTTCCAGTCGTTTATCTTTCTTGGGGGACAGCTGACCTTGGCACTGGGTGTTCTTCTGTGTCTGAACTACTACAGGTATATTAAATGTGTGTTTCATAATTATTTTAAAATCTCTCCTTCGAAATGGAAAAAAGTAAGAATAAAATAAATGTCTTTATTACAAAGCTATTTATCAGCTGTCCACAAAGCATCTATAAACTAGTAAACGTGATAAACTTACATAAACATGTAAAACCACTTCCGAGAATCCTCAGCCAAAGTAATCAAGACATGAGTATTCAGGGCCGGAGAGATAACGTGACTGTCTCACAAGCAGAAGTTCCTGAGTTTGGATCCCAGGTCCCATGTAAAAAATGCAGACAGAAATAGCACCAGCCTGCACTTCCAGCTCTTGTGGGTAGAGCCTGGGAAATCCCAGAGTGAAGCAAGAAAGAGGTAGAAATCATCCAGGATGATTCCCAAAGTCACCATTGGTCCTTCACAGGAACACATAGTGCCCTCTGACACACACACACACACACACACACACACACACACACACACACACATATAAAATTAATTTTTTAAAAAAAACTGTTCATGACTCCTAGGAACCACATTCGAGGTCCTCTAGACTTCATATATACAGACACATGTACACTGAAACAGTTAAGAGAAGTGATAATCATGCTAGATTGTTTTAAAATGTGAATCTTGTTTCTTCTGCAAACCAGCTGTGCAGCAGTATGCTAATCAGTTCTTTCTTTGAGCTTCTGTTTCCTCATCTGCAAAAGGAATGAGAATGAACTCTGTGCCTCCTAGGGTCTGAAGATCATGTAATAAGTTAGCAAATATAAAGCATTATAATAGTGTCTAATACATAAAGTGCTGTGTAAGGGAGGCTATTATATGTATTTGGTTGTTTTGTAACATTAAAAATACTTTCTTAATTACTCTTTACATAGGAAAAGTCAAAGTCTAGGAAGAGGATTTTTGCATAACAAAAATATTATTTAAGACAAAATGTCTTCTGATTAAGATGTTACTGATATCTTAAAGTATTTAGTGGTTTCTGAATGAGAAAATTAATCCAGTCTGTTCTGTTTTCAGTATAGCTCTGGGAGCAGCATCCTTACTTCTTGTCATCACCTACCCACTAATGAAAAGAATCACGTTTTGGCCTCAGTTAGTCTTGGGTGAGCTTGAAATAACTATTCCTTTGATTCTGTCCACCACATTTTTATATACTGTGAGCAGGAGAGTAGGAGACAGGGGAAATGTCAGGTCAGTCATGACAAGATTGCAGTTTCATATTTTGCTTCACTGGGGGATATTATGCTTTCTATTACCTATACTGTTGTTTTACTATTTCTCTCTGATCCTTATTCCTTTCTTGTAAGCTAGAGTGAATACCACCAGGGTTGAGGGGATTTAGTGAAGGAATGTGGAAAAGGGCACACAGAGGGCCTAATAAAGTGAGCTGGTGCTTCCCGGTGCCCAGGGCCTGACATGATGACCTCCTGGGGCGTGCCAACCCCCTCTTCTTTGTGTGAATGTTGATGTTCATCTCTTTCCACTTCTTTACCTTTTACCAATTGTAGGGTTGACTTTTAATTGGGGAGCATTACTTGGATGGTCTGCTATCAAGGGTTCCTGTGATCCATCTGTGTGCCTGCCTCTTTATTTTTCTGGAGTTATGTGGACACTGATATACGATACTATTTATGCCCATCAGGTAAAGAAGTGATCTTTCTTTTAACTTTGGTGTAAGTATTGTTGTTTTCCAGGAGTTTTTTGTTTCTTTGCTTTTTTTTGGATCCCAGGTCCCATGTAAAAAATGCAGGCAGGGTCTCCTGGAGTTCAAGCTGGCCTCAAACTTACTATGTAGCCTAGGATGGCCTTGAGTCTCTGATCCTCTTGCTTTTGCCTCCTGACTGCTGGGATTACAGGCATGTGCTGCCATGTCCAGTTTATGTATCTTGCATCAAACCCAAGACTTCGTGCATGGTAGACAAGCATTCCATCAACTGAGCTGCATCATCAGCTCTCAAAATATTTCTGTTTCATACTCATGTCCATTGACTGAACAGTTAATTCATTTATTTTATATTTATTATGTGTCAAGTTCTGCTTTAATACTTTACAAATACTGATTTAATCCCCATAAAAACCTGCAAGTAAGTGCTTTTATTAGCTTCATTTTGCAGATGAGGGAACATGTTGAAAATAACTTTTCCCTGATTCCACAGATAGGGATTGCAGAGAAAAATTCTGCACTTTTAGCCCCTACACTCTTCCTGTCCCTCGGTATGTGTCTTTGTTGTTCTGTTAAGCAAGCTTTTAGTTGGTGTAGGGAATAAACATGCTTATTCTTTGTTGTTGTTTTGAGACAGGATCTGGTGTAGCCCAGCCTGGCTTGAACTTGGTATGTAGCTAAAGATCCCTTGAGCTCCCGTTCCTATCTCAGCCTCCGTATTTTATGACTTTAATTTTAGAAAACTTTTTTGCTTTTCTTGGCTTGTAGGCTTTTACATTTATGCTTTTGTCCAACTTTATTGAAGTACAATTGACAAAAGTTTTTTATACTCAATGTATATGATGTCATGAAATGCCTAACTGGTTCATCCCTATAACTTAGAACCATTTGTATGTGTAATTAAATATTTATGAATGTTTAAAATTTTTTTATCAGCCAAGTATGATGATACAAAAGGATCATGAATTTAAGTCTAGCCTAAAATACATAATCTCAAAAGCAAATTTCTAAGTATTGTTCTGGGATATGAATTTCCAATTATTTCTTAACATATCACTATTTAATGAAATTCTTTTTCAAGTATTTTAATCTGGATTTTAACCTATTTTCTTCTATCACACTGCTATATGTATATGATCATAAAGAAGCAAATCTGTGAAATTTGGTTTGATCTTTAGGAGAGATACTGATACCTTTCTTCAAAAAGGTCTGGAGCTGTAGCTAGATTGACTTCTCGAGTAAAACATGAAGGTCATTACAAAGAAAAATGGATACATTCGGGGCTGGAGAGGTGGCTCAGGGATTAAGCCTCTGCCTTGCAGGCGGAAGGTCCTGAGTTCGGATCCTAGACCCCATGTATAGATGCCGGGCGGAAGCGGGGGCGGCCTGCGTTTCTGGCCCTGATAGGGCGGAGCCTGTGAATCTGGGGCGGAGCAAAGAAGGAGGAGGTGGGGTGGTCCATGGTGATTCCTGAATTCGCCCATGGTTCTACACACACACACACACACACACACACACACACACACACACACACACACACACACAATTGAATAAAAATGAATAAAAAAAAATTTTTTTAAAGAAAAATGGATACATTCATTCTACACTTACTATTTAGATTTGGTTTCCAAGAGCTAGTATCCCAAGGTTGGCTTGCAGGTAATTGTACAGTAGGGTGCAGCAGCAGATACCTCATGTCCCTAATCCCAAGGGACAATGTGAGAGGCCAGGCAGCTGGTGCGAGTGGGTCATCCCCAGCTTTGTGAGATTTGGGGAAAGTGGTGAGGAATAAACTGGGGAGAAAGTAGAAAGTGGGTGGATGTGACTGTGTGATGATGTTTTTATGCATCTGCAACACCAAAACTAACAGATAAGAGAATTGAGATTGTTGAGCTTTCTGTGATAGAAAGGAACTCTGTGATAAATAGAATTTTAAACCAAGCAGTAAGTCACATTCAGACTATATCCGGGAAGAGTTGGTGATGATTATAGCCTAGTGAACTCCGATTGGCCAGCACATCACCGCCAATCTGTGTTTTTGAGTCACCTTCAACTTTTGAGACCAGGGCACTTAGAGAGCAGTGATGGTTGCATGGGCTTGTGAATTAAATTAAAAACTGCCAAGTTGTCAGCTTCCAACATGAGTCACAGTATTGAATTAAATAGTTATAGTTAAAATCACTTTCCCGTTCTTGACATTAGGACAAAAAGGACGACGCTCTGATTGGCCTGAAGTCCACAGCACTGCTATTCAAGGAGAACACCAGGCAGTGGTTGAGTGGCTTCAGCATTGCCATGCTGGGGGCCCTGAGCCTGGTGGGAGTCAACAGTGGCCAGACTGCCCCCTACTACGCTGCTCTGGCTGCAGTGGGAGCCCATCTGGCTCGACAGGTTGGAATTTTTCCTATTTTATCCTTGGCTTCCTTTAGCAAAAGTTATAAAGTTGCTTCAACATAGTGCCCTCTGTTTACTTGGCAAAGAGCTTCTTACACAGTGTGTCTTAGACTGCCTTGACCTGCCCCTTCCTCTTCCACTTTTACTTGTCTTACAACAAAATTAGCCGTGTTGCTTTAGAGAAAATAACATCCGAATGTTCCTGCTTTTCCTGAAATTACTTATGATATATCTGGGAAATTTTAGCAATAGTCAAAGGATGTGGGTTCAGTTGAATTAATCTGAAAGCAAGCTGATAAACAAACCCTAAATATACACATTACTTGAGTTCCACTGGAGTAGAGACCACTGCCAAATATGACAAAATGCAGCCAGTGCGTAATACCTGCTACTGAGGAGAGAGACAAGAGAACTGTGAGTTCAAAACCAGCTTAAGCAACTTAATGAAATCACTCCTACAATTTTAAAAAATGCAAAAAGGGCTGGGAAGCAGCTTTGTGGTGGAGTGCTTGCCTAGCATGTCTGAGTCCCTAGGTTCAATTCCCAGTACAACCAAAAACACCAGGAAACTTAATATGAGATGCTAAGCAGGTGAACATTCTGCTAGAAAGTAGGAAACTGTCATTTGGGGCATTCACCTAGCATTGGATCCCCTCATCCCAGTTTATAATGAAAGTCTTCCTTATTAACTCCTGAAATTACTGAACTAAATCTAATTTTAATTAAGTTACTGGCTTAAAAATAAACTACTTCCGTATCAGTTTTGCTATTATTTCTTTGAACAATCAAAAAGATACTAATGAACCTGTATCTATTTTATGCAGGTTATTAGAGATTTGTATCTATTTTATGCAGGTTATTGGAGATTACATGTCAATGTAGGCCAAAATGATTTGATACATAGTGTGAAAGAAACTATAGTCTGCTACATTGTAGCCCTAAATGGTTTTCCTTACTGTGAAAGAAAATTGGTGATTCTTTAGGACTGTACTATTTTCTTCTCAAAATTCCTTTCTGGCTACAACTTACTCCAGAGGCTGTCTCAGTTAGTCTAAATGGTGGGTGTGTGTTAGTATTAGATGACAAAGGAAGGCAGAAACTCTAACAGTCTTAACTATTATAAGTAGTATATAGACCCACTGTGTGTTTTAAATTATGTTTATGGTTCTCAGTCCAGTGTGAGATGGACTTAGCCTTCTGATATCTGAAGAGTCAAGAAATCATGATGACTTGAGTCTACAGACTACATAACAAAGAAGAGCTGGTTCCAGGTGGTATAGTGGCACGCACTCTAATCCCAGCACTAAAGAGACTAAGGCAAGATCTGGAATTCAAGGCCAGCCTGAGCTACATAATGAAACCCTGCATAAAAAGGCGAGGGAGGACGGACTAAGTGAGAGTTTTTTGGTACATTTACAGGGCTAGTGTGGGGAGAAAGGCATGTGTGTGTTCTGGCCACAAATCTGGATCTCTCCCTGCGCTCATAAGAGGGAAAAACCCAGACTACATTAGGAGTACAGGGGTAGAATATCTTTGATTACATTAGCAGCTGGAGGGCTCCTGCATTTAGTTAATTAAGCTAAGAATGTGTAGTGAATTTCAGTGTCCTGCTGAAATGTACTTGTTCTCAGTTGAGAAGCTGCTCCAGAAAGTAAGGCTAGAGCTTAGGGTGGGAGCAGCGTGAGTCAAGAGTTAAATCTGTGTGTGTGAGAAAGACTACGATTTTAGAGGTTTTGTCAATTTTGTAATTGCTTGCATATACATAATAAGTTATCTTGGGGTGGGACTCAAATTAAAATGTAAAATTCATTTATATGTCATATGCATCTTGCACAGCCTGAAGTTAATTCTGTACATTATCTTTGCATTTCAACTGTGGCTTATTTATACAGACACACGGTGTCAGTTCTAAATATCAGAGCTCTTCATATTTTTGGATTACCGAAGTTCCACCTGTGGCTAGAACACAAATGGCGTGGGTGCCTCAAAGTTTTCACACACCCTCAGCCAGAAGATCTTAGGACACAGCGTGGAGGAACGAGGGGAAGAGATATGTTTCTGTAGTAAAAGACAGTAAAAGACAGTACCTCCCATTGCTTGAATTCTATATTTACATGCTGTTTTCCTCAGAATTCACTTGCTTAAAGTGCCCCAGAGTCCAGACAGTGCTGTGTTCTTCTCTTTCAGATCCACACGCTGAACATCCACAGACCTGAGGACTGTTGGGATAAATTTTCTTCCAACCGAACAACGGGAATGCTGGTGTTTTTAGGGATTGTCCTTGGGAATTTGTGGAAAGAAAAGCAGACTAATGGAACAAAAAAAATTGAAGATGATAGAGTTGAAAATTAGCAGCTCACCTTGGTGTGATGGCGCACACCTGTAATCTCAGCGCGCAGGAAGCAGGCAGAATGGTGAGAGCAGCTTAGGCTGCTGAGCAAATCCAAGGGCAGCCTGAGCTGACATACCGAGAACTGGGCGAGCCAGAACTGGGGGTGCAGCTCCATGGGGGAGCTTGCCCGCCAGTGCAGCGGGTGTTGGGTTCCACTCCTAGCAAATAAAGCCTATCTAGGAAGAAAACATTTTTCTAAAGCTTCTCAGGGCTTGGCACCGCATGACTGGATTTGAATGAGTTGTCTGTCACGAGGTGCAACCAGGTGAGTAGAGCACATTTGCCTGGATTTTAATTCAGCTGTTTACAGCAGGATCCCGGCATAGCCACTGGGGTCTTCGTGAGCAGGGTCCACCTTAAGTACTGCAGCTGGGCGTGCTTGCGTCAGTCTCCTCTGCAGGGGGGAATCACATGAGTTTGGGCACTTGAGAGAGACCCTGACACCTCTCACTGAAAGTCTTTCAGGAAATGGACTTGTGCTTTGCTTTTGTTGGTTCTTTCCCTGTGGGAAGTGGGGCGTGTTCATCATGAGCTTACTCACTGCCCAGAGCTGTGACTTGGGGTAAGCCGTTCTAGGTATTGATGTTTTAAAAGATTGTAAATGAGCAAATAAAAATTTTAGCTATTATACGCGCATGTGTCCCTGTTCCTGTAGCACTGACAGTGATTTGGATGATTGATCTCTGTGCAGCCAAGAATTTTCAGCTTCTATTGTGTCTTGTCTTGGAATGGCTATAGGGTAGGACCACACTGTTCCACTCAACTCTTTCTCTCCCCTTCTCCTTTTATTGTGTCTAACACGGCAGCAGGAATGATGCTCTGGAAACTAAGGCATGTTATGTCTTTCCCCTGCTAAACTTGCCAATGTCTCCCCAGGCCATTCAGAGCAAATTGTTACCATGGAGGCCAGGCCTGGACCCTGTCTTCCATCTGTAGTCTTCACGCATTCACCCTCTCTAGACCTGTTGTCTGCCTCACTGTCTGGATCACAAGTAAACTATCCCCAGGGCCTTTGCACTTGCTGTTACTGTTCTCTAGAGTAAAAATTGTATCTTACTTCTTCACAGCAGGTCCTTAGTTAAATTGTCACACCCTCAAAAAAGCTTTTCTTAGCCCTTGTATCAAGTTTTTCAATAAATATCACCCATCCTTCCTATTCTTATTCTCCCACACACATACACACACACTTTGTTATTTGTCACTACTAACCTGAAATATATTTTCTTGGCTTTATGGACAATGGGTGTTTTGTCCCCAATGCTCCCCAGTGGCAAATAGTAATAACTTGCATAACAGTGGTGACAGTAACAATGGTACAACTGACAAAACACTAATACATAAGCCCAGGGGAGGTGTCTGTGCGATGACAGAGGTGTGCAGGCATTGCACACCAGTAGCATTGTGTGTGCTGATCTGAGCGCTTGAAGGTTTCTTCTCTGCTGTTTTACTGACGGCCTACAGTTCCATCTAATTCCATCAGGACAGACAGAATTTAAGTCTATGTCAGTTTGTTTTCTTTAAAAAAAAAAAACAAACCTTGCATTTTAAGACATTTAAACATTTTAAAATCTTAGCATTGGTTTCAGTTAGGGAGGACAGGTGGGTGTAATGTATTTCAACTTTCTTTCATTTTCCTAAGTGAAATGAAAATTTAAAGGTAACAAATCCTATGGCATTTGAGATCATTGTAGACAGGGGACTCTTGTTCTTTTGCTCTCAAAAAGATGCTTAAACTTAATAGTTTTAAGGCTTTTTACTTCATTTCTAGTAGAAAAACATGGAAGATATGATCTGAATGGAAAGGTGAGAGAGAATGGATTAAAGAAGGTTTTAGGCTCCAGAATGAAGGACTGGGCTAGAAGGACCCAGCAACCTATTCAGGTGGAGTCCCAGGAGGCTGCCTGAAGGGCAATGGCAAAGATGCTTCCACAGCAAGATGGGCATAGTACCTACCTAGTCATGTCAGAGCCCATGAGCTCAAGCAGAGATAGGCACAAGAACCCAATAAACTGGAAAGCCTCTCACTGGCTCCAGAAAGGAGTCTATCGCTGCTGCTTTACTTCCTTCTAAGTTACTCACTGCTTCCACCAGATCATAAAGGGCTTCACCCCCAACTCTACCTCCCCCCAACACATGCACACCCTCTGCCTGGTCTCTCCACCCACTGACGGGTCCTGTTTCATCAGCCCTCTTTCCCTAACAGCAGCCTACAGGCACCACATGATCTAGCAAGTTGCAAACTAGCTGCGCTGGGTTTTGTATCCAAGCTGCTTGCAGGCTGAGTCTTTTCCTGGCCCGGCTCATTTACAGGTTAAGTCTCCAAAGAAGAGATTAAGTCATAACATTTAGAACACAGATATGGTTGGTGTCTTGATAAGAGGAGATAGAGATACCGGACTATGTGAGCTGGGTGCAGTGGCACATACCTGTGATCTCAGGACAAAGGAGACGGCAGACTTTTCTGAGCTAGCTTGGGCTACACAGCCAGACCCTGTCTGGGCAACAGGTTGCTGGCATCTACGAGCCAGTGGAAGCTCAGCATGCCAGCACCCCAATCTCACACTTGCACATGCAGAAGCATGAGGAGTGGATTTCTCTTGTCTAAACCATTCAGTATACAGTATTTTGTTACAGCAGTCCTAGGAAACTAATGAACCTGGATTGGGAAGGACCGCTGTAAATGGTACTCAGCAAAAGCTGCCCCCTTTCTGCTTCGAGGCAATGTTGTCTCACATGGCCCATCCTGTGGCAGCCTGAATCAAGTCCTCCCAAAGATGTCCACATTGCAGTCTCTAAAACTGGTGCATTCTTTACCTTACATGGTAAAAGGCACTGAAGATATGACCAAACCTAAAATCTCAAGATAAGGAATCCTTCCTTAGGTCATTTAAGGGGAGCCAAGTCACAAGATTTCTTCATGAGGCAGGAAGGTGGTCAGACAGGATGAGATGTAGGAATGATAGGAGGAAGCCCCTCCAGCCTAGGAATGCAAGGAGCCTTTCCCAACTGAAAAAGGCACAGAAGTTGCCTCTCCCCCCCCCATTAGAGTGGAATGGCCTCCTGACAGACATCTGGCAGCAGCTCTGGAGAGCACATGGAGACATCTGATTTCCACAGCTGTGGGCACATAAATTTGGGCTGTTTTAAGTCACTAGATGTGTGGAACACAATAATAAACGAATGCCACCACTCCAACTTTCATAGCCTATCCCAGAGCCCCAGGGTGGCAGTAATGGGTTCGTAAAGAAAGTCCTGGCTGAAGCCCCTGCGCTGCGTTCCCTGTCTCGAAGGGGATTCCCTCATCTCTCTGTGACTTAGATGCTCAGTTAGAGGTGAGGATAATGCCTTCTTGTGAGTGCAGAGTTCTTCTGTCTCCCCTGATAGGAAGTAAGCCCACGGGGTCAGCAAGACGGCTCAGCGAGTAAAGCTCCTTGCAAACCTGGTGACAAGTTTTTTCCTAGAATCCCATATGTTGGAAGGAGAGAAGTGACTTCTGAAAGTTGTCCTCTGACCTCTACCTGTGTGCCACTGCCCTCTAATAAGTAAAACTTTTTTAAAGGAAAGTAAAGTCATGATTTCTGGGGTTTGTCTGAACCACTGAACTATCACAGATGCGTCACACATCAGCATTTGAGTATTTTCAAGTTGTTAGTGGGAGAGCTAACGTTGGAGCTGTTCAGTTAAGTGCAACCAACTGGAAATGATTCATATCACTGAAATTCACCACCTGGATGAGGGAGATGATTCAGGGGTCAAAACTTTTGCCTCAAAAGCAAAAGGACCTGAGTTCAAATCACCAGATCCCACATAAAAGATGCCAGGTAGATATGGTAGCAGCCTGTGTAATTCCAGGCCTGAAAGTCAAATTCTGAGAAACCCTAAAGCAAAGCAAAAAGGAGTATGACAATCCAGAATGATTTCTGAAGTTACCCTTGGGCCTATAAGGCATACACAGTGCCCTCTGACATGCGCACGCACACACATGTACACACACACGCATGTGTGCACCACAAATAGATTCTCAGGAGGCTGAGAAGATAATTCAGATACCTGCCCACCAACCTGGCAACCTGAGCCCGATCTCCAGAAATTCACATGGTAAAAAGAGAGAATATACTATAAAAATTGTTCCGATTTCTACCTGTGGGCCAGAGCAAATATGAGCACACTGTGTGTGTGTGTGTGTGTGTGCGCGCACGTGCATGTCTGTCAGGGGGCACCATGTGGAAGACCAAGTGACTTCGAGAATCATCCTGGATTACTTTACTTCCTTTGTTCTGGGATTTCCCACCAGGGCCAGAAGGACAGGCCACTGCAGTTTCCACCTGGCATTTTTACATGGACTCTGGGATCCGAACTCAGGACCTTCTGCTTGCAACACAGAGTCTTAACCCCTGAGCCATCTCTCCAGCCCTGGAAATCCTTTTTATGTGTTAGGTTGAATATATTTTTTTAAATTTTAATTTTAATTTTTATTTTTTATTATTCATTCAATTGTGCATGTGTGGGCGTGTGTGCATGTATGTATGTGTGTGTGTGTGTGTGTAGAACCACAGACGAATTCAGGAACCACCATGGACCGCTTCCATCTGCTCCTTGTTTACTCTGCCCCGGGATTCACAGGCTCCGCCCTACCAGGACCAGAAACGCAGGCTGCCCTGGCTTCCACCCGGCGTCTATACGTGGGGTCTAGGATCCGAACTCAGGACCTTCTGCCTGCAAGGCAGAGGCTTAACCCCTGAGCCACCTCTCCAGCCCCGAATATAATATTTTTAATATTATTTTTACATGTTCAATTTTACTTTTTTAAAAATGTGACTGCTTTGTAATTTTGGCATACAGCAGCACATGAGATGAGATCATCAGTGTTTGAAAGTGACAACATCAAAGGTGTTGCAACCTAGCAAGATTCCACATCTCCACAGGGGAGCAATACTTAATCGGTTCTTAAGAAAAGTAGAGAGGTTTCAAAATAAAATGCCTTAGGGTTTAAGCGTAAACCACTTTCAACTTTCCCTCCCTCTCTGAATTCTTCCTCCATGCTTGAAGGCCACTCTTAAGAGTCCACAGTGTGCCTGGCTCTCAGTGTCACACTCGGGGCTCAGTCCGGCACATGCAGAGCGTCCTGGCTCAAAAGCTCTTACAACCCCGCACGGCAGTACACATCTCTAACCCTAATGGAACACCAAATGAGAAAAGACAGGAATTACATCTTTAAGTGCTCTTTATTCAGAGAGCAGGCAATCTGAGAAGGCAGTGGGGGAATGCCTTACCTGTCACCTCCAGCCAGCGCCTGTCCTAAAGGAAGGGAGAACAAAGGCAGGCTGCTTCTCTGGCCAGATGCTGTGCTGCCTCTGAGAGTCGAGACCCTGGTGCGTCTTTCCTTGTCATCTCCTGCTCTCTCCCTCGTGGACAGCTGGGTTCATGTACTTTCTGGGGTGCTGCTGATCAGTGTCCACAGGTGTCTGTCCTGCATTCCTCGAGGCTTCAGATGGGCTTAAGTCTAACGCAGAGCAAATAAGCCATTAACAGTGTCTTCCTGCTGAACTCACAATGGTACGTGCAGATTCCTTTCTACAATATGTGTGGTTCTATATAGAGGGCAAAAGGGTCCCTCTCCTTTCCTCTTTGTTTCCTGCCACTAGCACATGGGAGATGGAGGCAGGAGAATTAGAAGGTCAAGGTCCCGTTTGAATGTGAGGTTAGACTAGGGTACATGAGACCTGTCTCTAAATAAATAAATAAACAGAATTAAAACCCTCAAAACTTTCTTCGAGCTTCATCTACTTTGGACTGATGTTACACAAATAAGTCAGCACATGCAAAGTGATGAAATTCATTTTAAAAAGGTAAGTTTAAAGAACCAGAAAGTCAGGCAGTGAGGTAAGTTTCAATAAGCATTTAGGAGCATAGCCTGGTGGTGAAGGACTGTGGTCCCCACTACTAAAGAGGCTGGAGTAGAAAGAGTATGTACAACATAAAAAAAAAAAAAAAAACAAAACTCTGTTTCTGATCAAAAAGTAAAAAGGGTCTGGAAACACAGCTAGTGACAGAACACGTGCCCAGCATACATGAGGTTGAACATTCAGTACTGCAAAGTACTAATAAATCTTGGAATGCTAATAAAACCCAGTAGTGACAATGAGGTAAAACAGTCACAGTCATCCTCAATGTTGGCCATAAAGGACAGCATTTCTTTTCTTTCTTTTCTTTTCTTTTTTTTTTTTTTTGTTTTTTGTTTTTTGGAAAGTACTTGGTGATACACAAGCAAAGCCATGAACCGCTTATGATTAGATGAGAAAGGAAGGTAAATTCATAGAAGTCACAAGCCCAGTGACGCTGGTCTAGCACCCAGGAAGCTGAAAGCTGGTAATAATACTGAATACACAGGTGGTAACTTTGGGGTGGGAAGGTTCTGGGTGTGAATCCCTATGGAGCGACCTCAGCCAAGTTATATAAACTCAGAGCTTGAGTTTATCTGCAAATACAGGAAACGAGATTTAAGATCACTTCATCATTATGGGAAAGAACAGAAATACATATCCTGGCAGGTGACAATAAAACAATGGCCTCTTAGTACTCAGTCCAAGGCCAGCGGGCAGTGCATCGCCCAGGACCTCTTGGGCCCCAAGCCACTGCGCAGAGTGCAGCAGGGTACAGCTTCGGTGTGGGAAGCCAGCTGAAGGGCAGCTGCACCTGGCACGAGACTTGGTCTCTGCTTTGAGAGGTAAGGCTGCCATCAGGTGGGGTGAGGATACTGGGGGAGCCAAAGTACCCCTGTAAAGCACTACCAGGACTGTCATCAACCCTTCAGCACCACCTCAGAGCCCACTGTGTCACAGAGGCCATGGGGACCAGTCAAGAGAGAGCATGTTGCATCCACATCAGCCAGAATGCGATCCAGGGCAGTGGTTTCATGGCAACCAACACGGAAACATCGGCTGTGGTTTCAAAGCATCGCGCTTGGGAGCTGCACACACCAGGACCATCGCGGTAGCACCCCGCCTCAAGGTTGGGGCTACCCTCTGCGTCCAAGTGAGCGCCCATCATCAACCACCTGTCACCAAGAGCTCAAACTCACCCCCAAGCACCCCCGTGGCTCACCCCCATACCCCTTCTCTGTCCTGAGCCAGGACACCACCAAACCAAATCCTTTCTGGACCAAAGTTCCAGAGAGGAAACTAAGGGGTTGTTTTCAAAAGCGGAGATTGTGACCTCCCCTCACCCAAAGAGGAAACATTGAGATTCGCTGTGGTGGGGGGGACTTAAAAATTATTGTTTCCTCTCTCGCTACTTTCTTGGCTTGAAAGGTGCTTAGCTATAAGAAAACATAACGTAAAATAAATCAGTAGTTCATTTCTTCTAACTTCCATGTGTTCATGTGACCAACAACATTGACTTGCCTAACTAGGTATACTTTCAGTTGTTTTCCTCCTTTGCCTTCGCCTCCTCCTTCTCTTCCTCCTTTTCTTCTCTCTCTTTTTCCCCCTCTTGCTTTTCCTTTGAGACTATTTCTCTCTAATTTGCTCAGGATCTTCCTGCCTGACTCCTGAGTAGCTGGGGACAGGTGCTTTCCTAACACATGCTCTCATCAAGAGCCAGCATTTGAGTAGGATTCAAACTCAAAGGCTGAGCGACCATGGAACACATAGACCCCCTCCCCTCCCATGACTTAAAAACCATCTGTCCCCTACTGTTGCCTAAGGAACTGAAAGCTTATGGAAATACTCCTAGTCATTATTTTTGTCACATGACAATTGCAAAAAAAATGAGCATTTAAGCCCACAGCTTTGAACAGTCTCTTCAGATCTCTCCAGCCTCAGTTTGGTTCTTCTAAGACGGAATGAAGTTAGTATCTACCTCAAGGTGTGATGTGGGAATTACATAAGAAAATGATTTCAGTCAGACTCAACATCATCGGCACCTTTTTCTTTTTTCCATACTGAAGATTGAACCTAGAGCCTTACATGTGTGTGGTAAGCGCTCTCTACCTTTTGCAGTTTGCCTTTGCTGATAAATTTACAACCAAATGGCTCGTGGGAACCCTGAGGTCCTGGTCTTCTCTGCAAACCAGCTGGTCCCGCCTTCCCTGCTCCCTCAGCTTCCACGCTTCCTTTCTGGAACCCAAGCCCTCCGTCATCTTTGACTGCCTCTCGCAAATTCCACAGCTCAAATCCAGGGCCACTGGGCTCCCACCTTCAACTCTATCTGGAGTTTCTCCCTTCCTTGACACCCTAACTGACCATTACCACCTTGACACAGATCACCATCTAATTACTCAGACCTTTCATTGTGTTGTAACCACAGGAGCCAAACTGGTCAATCTAAAACCCCTGCTCAGAACTTCTGCGCCCATTCCAGTTTCCCCCCCAATTGTGAAACTGGGGTCTCCGTGGGCCCAGAAGCTTGGTGTGGCCATGGCAACCGGCTGTCTTGCCGGCTCCAGAGCTCTCCTCTGCCCAGCTGTTCAGCCACTGCCTCCCCACCGTTCTCAGGAGTTTTCATTGCTGCCCCTCACATCTTAGTCCTGGTCCAGATGTCACCGTCCTGTGAATTCTGCCTCAATTTCAACCACAACAAAATCACACAAATTTATTTATTTCTTTCCCTGCTTTATCTTTGTTGATATTAAAACGGATGGTATAACAGATTTTTGTCTTGTTTATTTCTTATCATCTGTCCTCTCCAAATAGAAGCAGGCTCCTTAGGGTTCAGGGTTTTCTGTTTTGGTCTCTACTTTATCTTCAGAGTCTGGAATAGTATCAAGTACACAGTAACCACTGAGTAAATATTGGCTGGATGAATCATGTACGTTAAGCCTTTATATCTGTGTGTGCATGTGTGCGTGTGCATGTGTATGCAAGTGTGTGTGTGTGCGTGTGTGTGTGTGTGTGTGTGTGTGTGTGTGTGTGTGTGCAGCATGCTCATGTTTTACCTGCATGCATGCATCCTTTTTCCCCAATTTCTCTTCCGAGAAATGAAGACTAACAAAGAACTGTTCATTTAGGGAAAGCTGGGATTTCCAGGTTTTACTTTAGGAAAAGCAAAGGCAGCATTCTGTCCATAAACCTGAATTTCTGAAATAGATTCAACTGAAGGTTGGATAAGAGGGAACAGAAAAGGCAGCACTTGGCAAAATCATGGCTGAGCTTTAAAAGAGTGATCCCGCTCACTAGTAGATTGCATTCAACCTAAAGAGGGTCAGTAGTTAGATTTCTACTTGTTTACCTACTAGTTAAAACTTCCTAAGGACACTCTTTTAAGGATTGAATTCAGTCATTGCCTTTTTGGTTTTGCTTGTGGGGAAAAAAAAGAAAAAAGAAAAAGTCATGATGGAAAATTTGCTGTGAGCGGGAGAGGGCCCTGAGGGCCTCCCCGACCAGCACCAGTAGAGCTCAGTGCCTGGCGGGAAGCACTCACCAGCACAGGTTGCCTTACTTCCTCAAAGACAGGAAAAGACAACCTTCGTGTCTTAGAATCCACAGTGAGTTTTTGTCTCTTAGTCAATACTCAGCACTGAAAATACAAATCTTTAAAACAAATCTATTTGTAAGAAGAAAGTTCTCAGCACAGATTAACTGCTATTTTCTAAATTTTGTATTTATATTTTTCGAGAAAGGGGTGCAGAGAGAGAAGGTGCCTGCATATAGGTGGTGGCACACAGAAGACGTTAGAGGACAACGTTCCTGAGTCAGTTCTCTCTTCCACCATGTGGGCTTCTGGAAACTCAAGGCCTCCAGGTTTGCGAACAGGCGCCTTATCTGAGCTACCTCACTGGCCCTTAACTGCTAATTGAAAATTGAAACCTCACTACATAAAAGAATGCAGGCATATAGTTTATAATATTCCCCATTCATGTATTCATGCTTCTGATTTTGTTTCTTTGATTGATTGATTGATTTTGTGTGTATGGATGTGTTTCCTACAGGGTCTCCTGTAGTCCAGGCTGGTCTTGAGCTTGCTATGAACTAACCTTCAACTCTCGAGCTTCCTGCCCCTCCTTTCCTAGCATGTGCGACCAGCCCAGCTAAATCTATTTTAAATTCACTCAATAGAATAGTTTTCACTTCAGAATAGAATCAGCTATGTTAATCCAAATGTTACTTTGATTTTGCTAATTTTTATTTATTTGTGTGTGTGTTTGTATGTATGTGGGATGTGCATATATGTATTCGGAGGAGTGTAGAAGAAAGTGCTTGAGGGTGTGCCTGTGGAGACACAAGGGTGACATGGGGGAGTCATCCTAGATTGCTCTTCTACCTTATTGCTTTGCTCTGGGGCTTCTCAGCCCTGTCTTCCAGGGTAGGATTACAGACTATTGCCATTTCCACCGGACATTTTTACTTGAGATCTGGGAATCTGAACTTAGACTTTAACTACTGAGCCATTTCCTCAGACCAACTGTAACTTTTTAAAAATATTTTATTAATTTATTTTGTGGGGGGAGGATGGAGGGGACACTGTGTGTTCCTGTGGAGGGCCAAGGGTAACTTTAGGATCTTTCTAGATTGCTTCTACTTCCTTCTTGCTTTGTTCTGGGATTTCCCAGACTCTGCTCACTAGGGTCAGAAATTCAGTCCACCACCATTTCCACCTGGTGTTTTTTACATGAGACCTGAACTCAGGACCCTCTGCTTATGAGGCAGAGCCTTAACCCTTGAGCCATCTCTCCAGCCCCCAACTGTAACCTTCAAATAAACTCTAATTTCAGTTTTCACACTTAATCTTTTAGCAATTTGTGTTGATTTTAATCAGAAGGTAGAATCATTATCAGCAACTCAATGGCTAGACGACAGTTAACATGAAGTCAACTTATAGGACAAATGACTTTGGATCTCTCATGCATTTCTTCTTCTTAACTAATGAGTTAAAATTATTTTCTTTATAATTTTCAGAGCATTTTCACACTGACAAAACCTGCAGTCATAAAGAGGAACAGATACTAAGTCAGTAGGTGGTTTAAGGTAAGGAGATAGAAAACTTCTTTGAATTTCAGCAGCTGTCTCTGGAGCTTGTGTTCTTCAAATACATATAAATATATATTTCAGTTCTCCTTTTTACCACCTTGTTCCGGCATTTAGAAAGGCCGAAGATTAGCTAAATGTCTAAAAAGCAGACAGCAGATAAAGGCCAAGAGACAGTCACTTTTTCATCCCGGAAATCAAAAGCTCACTTCATATCATGTTTTGAAACAATCACAGCTGCCCCAGCTGGCGCCTCACAGCAGGGCGATAACCTGGTTGCTAGTGGCTTACTTATCAGGGTGACAAAGATCCAAGGTTCCACAATCTAGCCATCTGGCAGGAGAGACCATCGCCAGAGCAGGTGACACTTCAGGATGCCCCCTGGGAGCCAGGTGTGGCTCTAACAAGTTCCTGTCTGCTGGTTTTATTTCGGGCAAGGAAACTGTAAGTGGGTTTTCACCCTCGGTGTTACCGCCTGTTCATGGACAGTGATACGATTTGATGCACAGAATTGAGAAGGACTCCACTGATAAGGACTATCTGATAACTGCATTTTGACCCAGCGCCAAGTGAGAAAGAATTTACGCATGTAACAAAGACCAGCTGCAGATAGTAATATGTCCAAACCCTGCAAATAGGATCCAGAGCATTCTGGAATTACTCCTCAGGACAGAAGTTAACCTCACCCTGCCCCTAGAGGCACTGCACATGTGGCTGATGTGTCCCATGTGCTCAGATGGTGGCAGAGAGGAGATAAGACTATTTCTACATTCAGTGTTCTGATCTGTGGACAACTCAATGATTAATTGCCTGACATACCAAACTGCCTGCCAAAACCCTGAATTCCATATCTGTGTGCTCACAACATGAAGGCCTGTCATGGGGTAGGCTCCATGTGCACACAATGTGGACAGCCTCCCTGGGTTGGGGCTCTGTATGCTTACAAGGTGGACGGCCTACTATGTGCTCACAACTGGTATAGTATCTTGTGGGCTGGGTCTCTGGGTGCCCACAACAAGGATAGTCTCCGTGGACCGGGCCTCTTGTGTGCTCACACCATGAATTTAGTCTCGTAGAGGATGAAAAAACTGCTATTCTTCAGCTTTTTAAAAAAATTCTTCCCTCCCTTCCTTCCCTCCCTTCCTTCCCTCCCTCCTTCCCTCCCTTCTTTCTTTCTTTGTTTGTTTCTTTGTTTCCTTGTTTGTTTGTTTCTTTGTTTCTTTGTTTGTTTGTTTGTTTGTTTGTTTCTTTCTTTCTTTCTTTCTTTCTTTCTTTCTTTCTTTCTTTCTTTCTTTCTTTCTTTCTTTCTTTCTTTCTTTCTTTCTTTCCTGTTTATCAGAGGGCACTGCAGAGGTCCAATGGTAACTTCAAAAATCAACCTGGATTGCTTCTACCTCCCTTTTGCTTTGCTCTGGGATTTCCCAGGCTCTGCCCACCAAGGCCTGAAGTGTAGGCCACAACCATTTCGGACTGTCATTTTTTATGTGGGACCTGGGATCCAAACTCAGGATCTTCTGCTCACAAGACAGAGTCTTTATCCCTGAGCCATCTCTCCAGGCCTGAAGTGTCTTTCAAGAGAACAAGTCACACTATCCCAGGCTGGGCAATCGAGAAATCAAGACAGAAACCAAAATGACTTAATCTGGTCATTCATTATCCCTTCTGGGATGTGTTAGAAGCATCATGTTGCTAAATCTGGTCCACATATAAGGCAAGGTGATTTAGGTTCTTTTACAAGAGAAGAGTGCCTAAGTGTTTGTGGACACGTTAAACCACCACAGACCTCTGAGAAGCATTCCGTGTATGGCACCTTACCTTTGCAGTCGTGACTTCTTCATGGGTTAACAGTTAATTAGTGTGCCCAGCTCTGGGACTGACATATGTTAAGTGACATGTTATCTATTGTCTTCATATTTGCAACTATGGGCTGAATGTTTGTATCCCTCCAAACTTGATGTATTCAAAACTCCAATCTGATGGTGGGTGAAGTGCACAGGACTGGTTGAGATCATACAAAAAGGACTTCAGGGCTGGAGAGATGGCTCAAGGGTTAAGACTCTGTCTCACGACCAGAAAGTCCTGAGTTCAGGTCCTAGGTCCCACATAAAAATGTCAGATTGAAACAGCAGCACCCACTACTTCCGGCCCTGGGGGGCAGAGCCTGGGAAATCCCAGAGCAAAGCAAGGAGGTAGAAGCAATCCAGGATGATTCCCAAAGTCATCAAAGTCACCCTTGGTCCTTCACAGGGACACACAGTGCCCTCTGATACACACACACACACACACACACACACACACACACACACAATAAAAATACTTTTTAAAAACTTTTATATTGTGACAACTGTGACTATATTGGTGGAGTAAAATGGAAAATTCACATTTTTTCAAGTTAAAGATGTGACTTCAAAGAAGTTTGGAACTCAATGAGTTCAAAATAGTTGGTTTTGAACCACTTCCCTAAGTTCCTAGGGGTATTTTCTGTTCTCTGTCCACAGTACATGTTAATAGAAATGGAAGAAGTACTGGTTTCAGATCCATAACGGGAACTCGGCTGTGAGGAGCTACCGATGTCCTTCCTCTCTTCTAGAACACCTAAAAATTTTCTGATGGAAGTGTTTCCAATGCTGCCATTCTGTCCCCACGTTTCAGGGGTGTGTTTGTCAAGCAATTCTGAGCTCGCCAGTTAAGTTTCCTTGTTACTATTTTCATATTATTTTGTGTGTGTGTGTGTGTGTCTGTATTTGCATGCATGTGGGTTTGTGGTACATGCATGTGGTTTTGCGTGGTTGCATGTGTGTAGGTGAATGCATGTGTGGTACATATGTGTGTAGGTGTTTGAGTATGTGTGTTTGTACGTGTGTGAGTGCTTGTGTGGAGGACTGAGGACGACGCTGGGAATCTCCTACTGCTCTCCATCTTCTTCAATGAGGTCTCTCAGTCAAACCTAGAGTTCTGGCTAGCTTCGACTAGTCTGCTAGCCAGTTTCCTAGGGGATCCTTTGTCTCCATCTTGAGAGTGCTAGAAGTAAGGTGGGTCACCTTGTGCACCAGGCATTCATTGGGGTCTGGAAATCCTGACTCTGGTCTTCTTGCTTGAGGAGTAGCATTTTAACCACCAAGGCAGCTCCCAGCTCCTCTGGGCCTTTCTTCAAGCAGTTGTTTGATTCAATACCATTTGCCAATTTCTACAAATTTTTTCTCTTCAATGCCCACTGGATAGTACTAGACCAGGATCAGCCCTCTTGGCCAGGCAACCATCAGATGAGCACACAGTCCAGCCAGGCACCAGCCATGGGAACCATCTGTGTCTTTACCCAGGGCACTTTCCCGGGACGCCAAGATGAATTTTCATTTCCTTCAGGTTTGCTGTCCTAACTACTGCCAAGTTACTCAGGAATCAGAGGATGTATTTACAACTGTCTTAGAAGGTAAACTGAGATGCCATAAAAATTAAAGAGTCTATTAGCACAAACAACAATTAGTGTATCAGGAATTACCAAAGATAGTTTTGGGCCTCCATGAGGGATATAAGAGGAAGGCTATTACAAGGAAAACATAAGGAAATAAACAAAGGAAGCAACTGATCGAGGACAGTTAGTATAAGGACCTTTCTGAGTACAATCATCATAGGAAACATTTAAAAGCAGTTATCATGGGCGACACTTGACTGAATCAGTTATCGTAAGAGATAATCTAACTCCATACAGTAATCAGTGCCTTATTTGAGCTATACTACCAGGAATTACCTGTTGGTGAGTTCTGACTAGTCGAGCTTAAATTTCCTTTTACTTCAATGTAAGTGTTTCTAAGAACTAGACCAATTTAGTTTCACCTGCATCTGCATATTAAACAAAGCAAAGGTCAGGGGTCGGAGTACTTTGGACACCAGGGAGGCCTAAAAAAATGGCTCACCATAGTTGGAATTTCAACAGAACAGTCTTCCGCTTCCTTTCCCTTCTCTTTCCTTCTGTTCTTTCTTTATTTAAAAAAAACAACTATATTTTATTTTTGTTTTGATTTTGGAGTATTTTGCACTCAAAAACATTCTGCCACTAAGAATATAACTTAGAGACACAGTGCTTGCTTTATATGCACAAGACCCTGGATTGGATCTGTAGCACTGAAATAAAATACCCCAAATCACAAACATTTTTCTGAGAAGGAGTCCAAAGTTTTCCCAGTTATATGTATCAAACCAGTAGAATCTGGGTCCAGACTTGGCCTCACCTGCCAGCCACATGGACCTTGGACAGCCACTGCACCTTTGCTGACATCAGTTTTTCCGACCATAAAATGGAGATGATAGTTTGCATCAAAGACTCTGGACGATTATCCAGGATTGTGCATGTGAAATATTAACTGCTGTCCGGATCGTGCTGATAAATAGCAGCTATACCCACTACGGAAAAAGAGACCTCAGTGTCATATATGCCTAGCTGTCATCTGTTTCACATTATTAACTACAGAGCCCTGGGATCCTGTCTGCTAATTGTTAGGTTTTATTCTTTCTTCCCTGTTGCATGCTTACATGTCTTAAATAGATGATGAAACCCAAATACCTGTCCATGCTTTTCCATCAAAAGCACCACATAAAATACCAAGTATTGAGACGGTGAAGATGGTTCATGAGTTAAATAAAACCTTTGCCTCTCAGGTAAAAAGACCTGACTTCAGTGCATATGCATAGCACAGGCCCAGGAGTTAAGACTCTGCCTCACAAGCAGAAGGACGTGAGTTTGGATCCCAGATCCCATGTAAAAATGCCAGGCAGAAGATGAAATCTGGGAAATCCCAGAGAAAAGCAATAAGTAGGTAGAACAATCCAGAATGGTTCCTGAGGTCACCCCTGGGCCTCCACAGGCACATGCCTCATATATATAAAATGCCAAGTATTAATATAACTAGATAGACTAATATAAGTGATATTAGCATTAGAACTAACTGCTAGGCCAAAACTGCTGGGAGGAAAGGAACGTGCAGGGAGAGAAGAACCTCCAGCCAGATGAGTTGCCTTTTAGTCAGGAGGACTATCATGCAGCTTCAGGGGAGGCGAACCGGATTAAAGAAAGATTGAACCTCCTTTCCTGACCAGGAGCTGCAACTTACCAACGCAGGACAGGAAGCAGTGAGCCATGGATCAGGAGGGACCCACATTATCCTGTGATCTGTGTTTGTGAGACCCTTTCAGGGGAAATCACTACTGAGGAATCCAGCAACTCAGAGGTAACTGGAGACCTGAGAGAGGCATCAGGCAAGCAGTCACTTCTGCCTTAATTCTTGCACATCTGCTTTGGAATGGGCAGACCCTGCACTTGGGTACATTCTGACCTAGAGTCTGAACACAAGGAGAAACTGCAGCTGAGTCACCCCCAGGTGCTCTCCCTCCCCAGGACCACACAGAGGATATTTTCTTAAGGAAGTAGAAGCTTGCATCACCAAGAAATCGGCCGGAGCTGGGACCCTGTGTTTCAGTGTTGATGTCCCAGCTATCAGGAGAGAAAACTGAAACTACTTGCTCCTCCACCTGCTCCGATTCCCCGACAACTTTCTCTTAAGGTGGGGTTACTAGCCAATTTGATTAAAGTATCCTGAGGCAAACCAGAAAGAAGGAAAAGGAAGAGATAGGGAAGAAACCCTTCATTATCAAACATTCCCTGTTGCCTGAGGCAGAAACCTCAACTCCTTAGTCAAGACTGCCTTATACAGAGACACTGAGATAGCATTTCCTTTTCCAAGAGGTCTCTCAAGCAGTAGCACTGAATACCAGAATGGGCCATGTTGACCTTTAAGGTTAACCAAATGGGCAGTCCTAACTCCTTTCTAAAACTGAACAATACACACCACATAAAATCCTATTAGTATTTCATTTACCAAAAGGAAATTCTTTTAAGATAAGAGAAATAAGTAAGCCAATGCATAGTTTCTACTTCATTTTTACTTAACCTTTGAATCCTGTCATAAATGACATCTTTTGAACCATGCAACTTCAAAGCCTACAAATACCATATGTAGCTATTATTAAAGCACGTTGATGAGACTCTCCTGAACCCACATTTTCATGCATTCTATTGTCCTTTCCTACCCCACCCCAAATACTTAAGCATAAATCTAAAAGATATACTTTACTTTAGCTCAGTGACCTCACTAGCTCAGCTTCCCCTCCCTGACTCATCCTGAAATACTTGCTGTGCCTGGTCAAGAACTGTGGCCTGAGTAGAAGTCCCTACAGGGATAACTCCCAGGCTGCAGGCCAGACTATTAGTCTGTGTCTGCTGCCATTGCCAATTTAGTTGTTTCCAATGAAATGAAAATTAAACTTGTAAGGAAAAGTGCAGGGAACTTCTTACTATTGATTCTTTTATTATTATTGTTATTATTATTATTATTATTATTAGTGTGTGTGTGTGTGTGTGTGTGTGTGTGTGTGTGTCCTTGTGTATCAGAGGGCACCGTGTGTTCCTGTGGAAGCCCGAGGGTGACTTCAGAAATCATCCCAAGTTGTTCTTCTTCCTTTGCTCTGGGTTTCCCAGGCTCTGCCTTACAGGGCCAGAAGTACAGGCTACCACCATTTCCATCTGGTATTTTTTACATGGGATGTGGAATCCAAACTCAGAACCACTCTGCTTTCAAGGCAGAGGCTTAACCCTTGAGCCATCTCTCCAGCCCCTTGCTATTGATTCTTACAACTGCAATATTGGTGTGCAATGACCTCGAGCTAGTTAGATACTTGACAATTGAAGGCTGAGCCCTGGGCACGTCTGTAAGCCCTAAGCAAGCCTTCAGGAAAGCATTGAATTGATGGGGGAAGACCCAGCCCATGGTGGATGGCACCATTTCCTGAGCAGGTGGATAAAATGGAGGGAGCTAGTTCGGTTGTTTGACAAACTTTAGCAGACTTACAATCCGGCAAGTGAGCTTCGCCCCCTCTCAGCAATCCCTGCGGATATGGAATGGCCAATTCACTCAGCTCCTGGTATTGGTGTGAACTCTCCTGCAAGCTGGTTATGAACTATAACAGAGAATAATGAACAAGAACTCCTTGTTCCCCTAAGCTGTTTGGTTGTGAGCTTATTGGCAACATGCAAACAAACTGTAGTGGATTGCAAAACAAAACAAAACAAAAAGACTAATTTCAAAAAGTCACTGTGGCAGGAAGAAAGAAATAACAAATATAAAAATAAGAAAAAAGAAAAAAAAAAGGCCCTAAAAAAATCTTTTTTTTTTCTGTCCCTCGGATAGATTCAGATGGATTTTATTACTCAAGCTATCTACATGTAGATAGATGACATGGAAGCTGGTGGCATGGAAAAATCACTTCTAATCTTTCTTCTTGTTTCCCCTAAATACTCTGATGCAATTCTTAAAAATAACTATGTTAGTCCATTTCCTGCTGGGTGATGTACAAAGAGCATTTCATTTAGTGCAAGATTATGGGATGGGGGGCTCTGTACCAAAGTGCTGGTGTCTAGTAAGCCTTCCTCTTGCATCATATGGGCACAGTGAAAGACATGGCACAGTGGTCAGGCAAGCCAGTCAGCCCAGAACTCTCACTCTCCCTTTGTCTCTTCCTTTCTCTCTCCCTTCTCTCTTTTTCCCTCTCCCTTGGTTGCTCCCTCTCCCTCTTCCTCCTCCTCTTTCTTCTTCCACAAGGTTATCATGGGGACCTGCCAAAGGCCCCCCACCTCCAATCATGACTAATGCAAGAATTTTCTGGTAGTCTGAGATCAGGGTGCCGCATGGCCAGGTCCCAGGAGGTCCTCTTGCTTGTCATATGGCCTACTTGACCTTCACGTAAAACGTACAGATGTTGGAGAATGAAAGAGATCACTGTAAACTTAGTCCAGTGGTGACTTCAGTTGTCACCACTGTTCCCAGGATGTTTTCTCATTCTTGAAGCAAGTCAGCATGTTCCCTGGTACTTGCGGGCAGTCTTGATAGCCGAATGCCTTTTCCTCCATCGCTCAGTCAAGTGGCTCATTAGCACTTACTGGAGCCTAGTACTCCAGGCCGAGTACTGTGCCAGTGATTGGGCTCTCTGGTGAGATGGGTGATGGAGTAGATCACATGCCTTGTGAGCTAGTCAGCAAGATTTCCTAGCAGTACCTCCTCAGGTCCTTCCTGCTGCACCCAGTTCTCTGAGAGATGTCTATCATAACCACTTTTCAATGTGCAATTCAGTAGCACTAAGCACATTCACCTTGGACATCCACCACAGACCCATTTCCACAGCTCTCTGTTTGCTTTGCTTTTTGCAGCATTGAGAACTAATTCAGGGCTTTACGCATGCTAGGTAAGTGTTCTACCACTAGCTACATCCCCACAGGGTCGACCCAGGGTCTTGCTCATGTAGCCAAGGTTGGCTTTAAAATCATCATCCTCATGCCTACTGTTTCCAAGTGCTAAAATTATAGGTGTGTGTGAACATTCCCAGCCATCTAGAGCTGTTCTGCTTTCCCAAACTGAAGTTCCGTACCCTCTCCTTCCCCTTCCTTCCTGCTTCTAGTATCTGCCATTTTCCTTCTACTTCAGGAACTTGACAATTATAGATACTGCTTTTCACTAGCACAACACCTTCACGTTTCATCCCCAGAGTAGTGTATGACAGGACTTTCCTCTTTCTTTTTTTTTTTTTTTTAATATTTTTATTTATTTGTTTTGTGTGTGTGTATGGGTGTGTGGCACGTGGAAGACCAAGGAGTGACTTTGGGAATTATCCTGAATTACTTCTACCTCCTTCTTACTTCAAGCTGGGATTTCCCAGGCTCTGCCCACCAGGGCCGGAAATGCAGGCCACTGCAGTTCCTGCCTGGTGTTTTTATGTGGGACCTGGGATCCGAACTCAGGACCTTTGCTTGCGAGACAGAGTCTTAACCCCTGAGCCATCTCTCCAGCCCGGACTTTCCTCTTTCTTAGGGCTGAATAATATTCCATTGTTCATATATACTATATTTTCTTTATCCATTTGCCCAAGAAAGTGAATATCTGGGTTTCTTTTTATCTTTTGTCTATTGTGAATAATGCTTCAGTGAACATAAATGTACAAATATCTCTTCAAGATTCAATTCCTGGGCAGAAGTGGCTCAGGGGTCGACTTTGCCTTTCAAGCAGAAGGTCCTGAGTTCAGATTCCAAATCTCATGTGAAAACACCAGGCAGAAACAGTGGCAGCCTGCACTTCGGGCCCTAGTGAGCAGACATTGGAAAATCCAAGAAGCACAGCAAAAATGAGGCAGAAGCAATTCAGGATGATTCCCAAAGTCAACCTTGAGCCTCCACAGAGACATACAGTGTCCTCTGATACACGCGTGCACACACACATTAAATAAATAAATAAATAAAAATTTAAAAATAATTTTAAAAAAGGTCAGTTCCCTTCCATACATATCAAAAAATGTGACTGATGGATCATATAGCTTTTGGCCTTTTGTGGAAACTCCATACGGTTTTTCATAGCATACGTGAGGCTCCAGATTCAAGTTGCAGTACCATAAATGAATAAAAGACAATAAACAAAAAAATCCCTCATAACTTTTGTAGTGAGGGAGACCATGGGTAGGAGAGCAGCTACATGCCAGCCCTGTATTACAACAGATGGGGGGGGGTGTTCTAGAGTGTCATTTCTATGAGGATACAAGAGACAGGGATTCTAAAATATAGAAATAGCTCAATTTTAGAGCAGATCTCACTAGGAAAAAATAGGAGAAAGGAAACGTTTGTGAGTGGGAAGATTTTTTTTAAAAATATAAGTCCAGATAGCAAATATTTTAGGATTTGTGGAGCAGATGTGTTGCAAATACTGAACTCTGCCATTGTAGTATAAAGCAACCATCTAGGGAATATGAACAAATGAATATATCTGTCTTCCTATAAAATGTTACTTTAAAAAAAGACACTCTCAGGATTTCTCGCTTGCTATTTCTATTTTCTATAAAATCTTTAACTTGGACTGAGCTCCTATATGTCAAACCAAAGGGGTTCACTCCTGCTAGCATACCATGTCGCCAAAATCAATTATGATTTGTTGATCTGCTTTTCCAAAAATAAAGAACAAGAAGTTAATCAAATGCACAGTTTTGTCTAATAAAGACAAAGTCCTGATAAGAAAGGAATCTGGAGCAACCTGTTGGTGACCAGTCTTCTGTTTCCACCATGCTGCCCTAACGCCTCCTGGCTTTAGGAAACCCCTCCAAAATTGTGGTGATGGCAAGTTCTACATTGTCAGCATGCAGGTACTGATATCTAAGAACAAACCTCTAGAGGCAGATATGGTGAGAGGAGACAAAGTAGTCCCTTGTTTCCAAGGGGCTGTGGTTTGAGCATCAGTTGAATATATGAAGATGGGGACGTTGTCAGAAAGTTCAGAAAATTCAACTCTTGTGCTCTCTGTCTTCAATCTGCAGAAGAGCAGCAAGGAGTCTTTGCAAGAAGTCTTTGCCAGTACAATGGTCCATTAACCATGTGGTAAATTTTAGGCCCAACAACATCCTGTGGCAATGATTAACTTCATATAGTTCATTAAAATTAACACGAGGTATGAGACTGGAGGAAGAACTCTGTCCGTAAACCCCAAGTCTCACAAGCCCAAGGACCTGAGTTTGATCCCTCAGAACCCATGTAAACATGTTGGAAGTGGTGGCAAGTGATATCGGGATCCCAGCCCTGAGGAGGTAGAGACTGGAGGATTCCTGAGGCTTGCTGGCCAGGCAGACTAGCCTAATGGAAGAGCCTCAGGTCTGTGAGAGGAGACCCCTTTCTCAAAAGAGGTGGATAGTATTTCTGAAGAAGACATGTGAACTTGTCCTCTGACTTCCATACTTCATGTGCACACACACACAATGGACACACAAACTTCTAACATGCACACAGAGACATAGATACTTATACATTAAAAGCTTGATGCTAGTTAATTGAGAATCAAGCACACTATACAAATAACTGAAGAAACGCGCCTTGGTTTTGTTTTATTGGAGAAGTGGTTCCTTCCTGTTCCCGTTTTTGCAATTTTGTCTTGTTAGCACTTTCGGGTCAGCTTTTTTCCAGTTATTGTGTCAATTTAGGGGAAAAGACTTTTCAAGACTTGCGCCACATCAAATAGCACCTTCCCCCCCCCTTCACAATAAGAACACTACTTGTCCTTCCCCTTTTTAAAAATTGTACTAAAAGAGCTTAGCATGAAGGGACATACATGACATCTCAGGACTCGGAAGGTGAAGGCAGGAGGATTGCACAAGTTGGAGATCAGCCTGTGTTATGTAGTGAGATCTAGGCCGGCGAGAGCTACATAGAGAGACACAGTCTCCAAAATAAATAAATAGCAGCACCAACGGAGTAATGGATAAGTGAAATATTATTTTTCTGTCCAGATGTTGGTTCTAATTTTTGTATTTAAACAAAAATTTCATAGCATGTACAAATACTTAAACACAGGTTGTATAAATATTAAAAATAGTTTCAGCTGGTCTGGGAGGACCAGATTGTCTACTCTTAAATTCAATTGAACCCACCTGTGAAGTAACCGAACTCCCCCTCCCCCAGAGAACAAAACACATCTGAATGTATCTAGCTGCGGCCAACAGTGATTAAGTCAAGGTCCAGAAGCTTTGCTTTTAGAAGGAAAAGTCTCCTCTGTTGTCCCTTGCTCATGGCAGCCAAGGTGGGGTTCAGCTCCCCAGGCATCCCTTGGCAGTACTTGGCATGTCTGCATTGTGAAGGTGATCACCTGTCTTTCCTCACTACTGCATTAGCTCCATGAGGGGCTGGCTGGTTATTCCCCCATCACTACCCATCACTACAGGCTCCCATATGCTTTGTGCGGTAACAGCTCCGTGGATAACAATGGAATATTTCTGTCTGTGGTTAACCCAGGAGGAAGTGAAGTGGATTTCCAAACTTGCCCAGAATACTCGAGTCCCATCTTGATGCTGACTTTCTTGAGGTCACTGGTGCAGTTTCTCTTCATGGTGCTGATGAATACAAGACCAAACTACTTAGAGGAACAAGAGGTTTTATTCTTGCTTGATTCTAGTTACAGTTCGTAGCACAGCTTGACAGGAGAGTTCATACCAGCACCAGGAGCCAATGGAACTGGCAGACCACCATATCCACAGAAATTGCCGAGAGAGGAGCAAACTTTCTTAGTCTGCTAGAGTGTGACAAACTACTGAACTAGCCACTAAGGGTTGGGTCATCCTACATCAGCCTCCTACAGGCTACCTGGACTTGCCTTAACTACTAATTCACAACGTGCCCAAAGCCTTCGATAGTCAAGGTGGTGTCTGTAGCTAACTGCCACAATCACTAGGCCTCTCTGGGCTTCTGTTTCCTCATTTACGAGATGAAGATGACAAGAATGTTCTCTGTCGCACCTCTAAGGAGCCGAAGGGACTGTGGACTTGTCTGTGCTTGGCACACATTCAGTGCCCATCAGACAGATTTGCTTTACGTGCATTGTACAGATGTTGTAAAGAGCTGCGTGGTGGAAGCTGAGCCCGTTAACAACTACGAACATGGTCATCTGTGTCTTTGCTAAAGGCAGTTTTAAAGGGTTAAAGCCAAAATTTAAGAGCAAACTTTAGAGACGTCTATCTCTGATTCTAAACAGGGTCCCAAGTGAGCCCGACCAATCAGGAAAACATGACACGATGGTAAATAAAAATTTATTATCTTGGGGCTGGAGAGGTGGCTCAGCGGTTAAGCCTCTGCCTTGAAGGTGGAAGGTCCTGAGTTCGAATCCTAGACCCCTCGTATAGAAGCCAGGCGGAAGCGGAAGTGGGGGGGGTGGGAGGGTGGGGATGGGGGTGGGGGGGTGGCCGGGTGGCCTGCGTTCCTGGTCTTGGTAGGGAGTAGTTCCCAAATTCGTCCGTGGTTCTACACATATGCATATGCACAATTGAATAAATAATAAAAAATTTTAAAAAAATTATTATCTTGCTGGACTACCTGGCAGCAAGCATTTTGCAGCTAGGGATCTTTCCTTCCTTCCTTCCTTCCTTCCTCCCTTCCTTCCTTCCTTCCTTTCTTCCTTCCTTCCTTCCTTCCTTCCTTTTTTCCTCTCTTCTTTCTTTCTCTCTTTCTTTTTCTTTCTCGCTTCCTCTCTTTCTTTGCATGTGCGCCCACGTGCACAAACATAAACTTGCCTGTGCATGTAGAGGGCAGAAGTCAGCATTGGGTATCTTCCTCTGTTGCTTTCCACCTTATTTTTTGAAACAAGATCTCTCATTGAAGCTGAAACTCAATGTTTTAGCTCTGCTGGTTGGTCAGTGAGCCCAGGATCAGCTTGTCTCCGAGTCCCGACGCTGAAGCTAGAGGAGCACTCCAGAGGGCCCAGTTTTTACGTGGGCGCTTGACATTAGTGGGTACTTCACCATCCCCACAGCCCCTGGTTTATTTTCCTAGAGTGTGAAATCCCCACCAGGTATATCCAACAGGTCACCTCACTTTCCCTCCAGTTGTTGAACTGTCTCACTTCTTCCCACAGGCAATTGACACAGGTAGGGAACTAAATTGTTTTACTCATATCTGAACAACTCTGTTTTGTGGGGTGAGTCGGGGGGGTAGGAATCCACCCTTGAATTTTGTTTCCTTTCTGTTTTGGATTGTATCACATCCCTGCTTCTGCAGATTAGTGACGACCCTTATTTCTGTGGGAATTTAGTGACTCCACACTCTGGCTTCCCAGGGATGCGTTGAGGCCACCCACCTAGCAAAGTGCAGCATGTAGGAACCTGTCCAGTGAAAGCGTAACTGTGGAGCGTTGTCAGGAGTGAAGCAGGAGGCCATGGGGAAGTGTTGCTTCACAGACATGACTGATTTGCAGTTTTGAAAGCTGGAAAAGTTCTGGAGACTGGTGAGACAGCCACGTGGACAGATAATGGAGGCCGTTGAATCTCCTACATAATAATGTACAGTAGATGAATTTTATATGATGTATATATCACCACATGTTTAAATGAAGTCTACCATACACAGCAACACGAGGGCAAAACCATCACGTGATGGAGACAGACTTTTATTCTTTGATAGATTGACAGTATCTGTATCACTTGCAGAATTCTTTTTTTTTTTTTTTTTTTGGCTCTGCACATAGGGTGCTTTATTCTCACAAGAGTGATACATGCTTGGGTGGGTTGGGCTTGGACCAATGTCCCCCGTATGTACAAAACTGAATAAAGTGGGTCTCTGAGTAGTCTCATTGGCCTTGGTGTGAAAAGGGAAATGAGAAGATGGAAACGGATGTTACAACCAGAGATGCTGGTTCTGACTCGGTAGGGAGATGAGGCAGCTCTCCGGGTGGTCTCTTCCCGGCAGAAGACGCTGCCCAGCTTGGAGGGCTTTCTGCATGTACCACCTCTTCCCACCTGCATCTCTCTCTCCGGAGCCCAGGCAGGAACCCCTGGTGCAAGCAAAGTTATTCCAGCATCGTCCTTTCCACCAGCTCTGCGTGTTCTGGCCCGCGGGACGGTGCTGGGCTGCTGGATGCTGCGGTTCTCTCCTCCTCTTGGTGCTCGCTCTCTAATTGCGGGTCTGGGTGACGAAGCCCCAGGGCCGGGTGCCGTCCTGGATATCGGCTACTACATCCCCCTCACCCTCGTGCCAGCTCCACCTCTTCTTGCTCAGGGTCTTGTTGAGGGGCTGGCAGGAGTAGGCAGCTGGGCCTGCCCGTGTCCTCCTGTTCTTCCTTGGGTTCTTCACTGCTCCGATCGCCAGGTCCTTCCGTGGGACCCTGATGTGGCCCCCGGTCCTCAGTCTGATTGCGAAGATCCGCTCAGGACCCCTGGGTGTCTGTCTCCCTACTGTTGCCATCCGGGCAGGGGCGATTCATATGGCAAACATTTCATATGCAAAAACTGAAGACGGCGCTGTACGAGGCGAATGCTGCCACTATGAAATAGTACAGAAATGATTGCTTGCCCCGAGGACCCAGAGCTCAATTCAACTCTTCTCTTTTTCCCCCTCCAGAGGCAAAACAGAGCGACTGAGCTGAGACCCACGCAGCACTTGGTTGTGAACAAGCGGGGATCCTCTAGCAATGGGCGCGCCCATTTCACCGCTGGTTTCATAGGGGGATCAGGTTACTCGGCTGGATGGATTCCGGGGTTACCTAGGGGTCACTGTCAACAGACCTAGGATGATGATGGGTTTAGGAAAGAGGGCGGGTTTTAATACTTACCTGTGTTTTCTTTAGAACCCCAGAGGACATGTTCCTCCACCAGCTTTGCCCTTGTCTACCTAGGCCATTGTTTCCGGCTGTGGCCTAAATAGAGTTAACCTGGGTGTTTCCAATGCCTTGTTCACTTTCACTTGTGAAAGGGCTGACATCGCAGACATCGCTGACCTCTTCTGAAACGTCCCACAGCTCCATCTCAAGCTGTGGTTTTGCCTTCCTTCCTCTAATTCTGACTACACCCTGCCGGAGCCTGGGCTTACTACAGAAATTGCCAACGAGGACCTGCCAAAAGGATGTGGAACTCAGCACGTTGGCCAGACGCCTGTAGTGGCAACGAATCTGTGCTAATGCTATAAAAATGTGCGGTGGAAAATAAGTCAATTAACAACCAAAGGGGTGTCCCACCTGTATCTTATAGACCGCTGCGATCTGAGAGGAGAGTAGGCTCTGTCAATGAGGTGAAAAAGTCAGGTCATAATCCAGATGTCAATTGTCAGATCACTATCCTTCGCAGGAGTCCTTCGTTGGCGCAGTGCCCGCTGATGACATATCACATGCTCGTGGGCACCACACCCCTACTTCATGTAGGGACAGCCATCTCGGCCATTCAGAGACTACATGCTGAGTCCAGCGTCACATGGTCAGCAAGGAATAATGCCCCTAGACTGACCTGTTTCACCAACCAAAGCCTGAGGGTACTGGTCTCTCTTTCTTGGTGATTCATGCACTCGCTTTCATGACTTTGATTCCATCCTCGATACAAAGCTCTCAGGTCTGCCCCATAGGATTTGCTGTGACCTCAGATTGACGTACTCTTTCCATTATCTGCTAGATGTTCCTGCCACCTGGCCTGTGCTTATCCCTGGAAGAGCAACAGCCGCTGGGGAAATTCCTTGAAGGCAGGGTGCCGGAGAGCTTTTAGAACAGTGCTGATCCCCAAGAGTGGAATGTTTGAGTCAGCGCATATGTTTTTCAAAGAAAAATACACTCTGCCCTTATGCCCCACTTATCCCCTTCTGCTTTGATGTCTCCTGCATCCTGTTGCCTTCCCCACCATCTCCCTTAATAAAACTTCATTCTACTTTCCTGCTTCTACCCATGCCTGCTCCTACCTAAACACACGCATCTGACATTGGGAAGCTGTGTCCACATAGGAGTTTCAGTTACTTCACTTAAGAATTTCCAGTTCATTGCCCCTAGAGACACTGCACATGTGGCTGCTGTGTCCCATGTGGTTCAGATGGTGGCAGAGGGGAGATGGGACTACATTCAATGTTCTGACCTGTGGACAGCTGGATGATTAATAGTCTGACATACACACTGCCTGCCAAAATCCTGAATTCCATATCTGTGTACTCACAACATGAAGGTCTCTCATGGGGTTGGGGTTCTATATGCTCAGAAGGTGGATGGCCTCCTGTTGCTTGTAAATGGGATATCCCATGGGCCAAGTCTCTGTGCGCCCACCACAGGAATGGCCTCCCGTGGGCTGGGTCTCCGTGTGCTTGCTCACACCGTGAACTTAGTCTCCTAGAAGATGGATAAAATTGCTGTTCTTCAGCTTTGTCGTGTGTTCTTAACCATGTGGAACCGGGAGCTCAATCATAACTATTTACATCCTTAATGTATTTTCTTTTATTGCTTACATGTTATTTTATATTGTCCAGTTTTTAAAAATTAGGGCATAAAGACAGGAGGTGTACATGCAAGAGAAATGTGCAGGGGAAGCGGGAGGAAAAAAGGGGTAGTAGCTATGATCAAAATGCGTTGTCTACCTGTATGAGATTGTAAAAGAGATAGTGTTCCTATACCAAAGGGGAACACAAGAAAGAGCTCTAGGCAATACTACACAATGATACACATCATCAGAGAGGAGGACCCAGAGAGAAGTTTGACATGCACACTAAAGGATGCTCCAGGGATGGGGGGGAAGGGGCACTGGGAGAAAGGGGGGGGAGGAAGAAATAAAAGGGGGAGGGAGCAAGGGGATTGGGGGAGGTGTAGAGGGAGGGAGGGGATGGGGTACCTATTAAGTTTGTACGAGTGGAAAAAATAAAAAAAGAAATATTGTAAAAGAGTGAAAATAAAAACAAAACTAATTTTTTAAAAAAAATTTTCCAGTTCCGACCATTTTTTCTAAAATTGTGTAATTTCAATTTTTTTTACAAATGGACAATATTTCATCATATCTGTGTCCTACAATTGTATTATTTCCGTTCATCGGTTGACGGACATCTGTACTGAGTCATTTTCAAAGCTGTACAAGCAGAGCTGCAATAAGCTTGAATGTTCAGGTATCTCTGAAGTATGACATTGAGTCTTTTGAATATTATCCAGGAGTGAAATAGCTGATCGCATGGCAGATCTACTTTTAGTGCTTGGAGAAACTTCCTCACTGATTTCCAGAGAGGCTTTCACTAACTGTGACTGAGAGTTTTCCTCACCAGTACATTTGCCAGCAATTGTTACCATTTGATTTTGTGATAGTGGCCATTCTAACTGGAGTGAGATAGAATCTCAACGTGGTTTTGATTTGCACTACTCTGATAACTTCAGAAGTCAAACTCTTTTTAAAATATTTGTCATTTGCACTTCTTTTGAAAATTGTATGTTTGGTTCACTGGCCAATTTATTGTTTGATGGCTTTGAATTTGTGTGTGTGTGTCTTTAAAATTGGCAGTTCTTCACATATTCTATATATTATCCTTGTTTGAAGTGGAGTTGGCAAAGATTTTCTCCTCTTCTCTAGACTGTACTTCACAGAGTGCATTTTTATTATCTTCAGAAAGAAGTGAATTCATTATTAAATGGGCCATCTCTTCCCTGTGAATGAAACTATCACATTTGTACTATATTATCTTAACAAAGAAACCCAAGTGTATGCCCACATTACATGGATTTGATTACTTTGATTTCATCTCTGACTTTTTCGTAAGCAGATTCTCAGGGTTACATGAGCTGTTATTGGCATTGACTTTTCCCAGTAAATTGCTGGGTCATTCTATTCAGTTCCAAGAAGAAAAAACACTTTATTTTCATTGTAACAAAAGAACTCAATTCTGGAAGCCTGACTTTTTTATTACAGGATTTCTCCCTATAAAACATGGAATTCCTTGTCAAGTATTCCAATTCTCTGTCTCCTGACAAAGTGAGAACTTTCCTACTTTTTTTTCATCTTTGACAGTTTTATACATGTATGCAAAGTAATTTTAAGTCATTTTCACCCATGTCAACCCATCCCACCCCCATTTCTCCCGCTGAAATCCTTCTTGTTTCAGATTAATTTTCATGTCTTTTTGTATGTGTGGCCCTCTGGGTTTCATCAGAGTTTTCTGCATTAACATGTGCCTGGGCCTTTGCTTGACATATGCAATGAGGTATACCACTGAAGAAAGCAGCTCCTCTTCCTGCAGCCAGAATTCACCTCAATCTTTCCTTAACAAAGTGCCACATGGAGTCCAAGATACCTGGTCAGAAAGTCCTTTCTGTGCCTAAAGTGTTTTAATCACTTTTCCCTCCAACAGTTTCAGCTCTTACATTAAGGATTTTGATTCTTTTGGAGTTTTTTTTTTATTTCTGTAGCTTATAATAGCTTTGCCTTTTCCAACTAGCACTGGAGAAGTTACCAGTCCTGTGAGAAGCAAAGGTTTCAATAAGTTCACATTGGCGCCATCAGCCCAGTAGTGAGGCCATCTTGCCCTGATTCTTTTCAGTAGTAAACTTGTAATCACTATATCATTACTTCCACAATAATTGGTCCATTCATGTTTTTTTCTTCCATTTAGGGTCAATCTTATTCGTATTTTGCCACGAACTCATTTGTCTCCTGCAGCTGTTCAGATTTATTGCACCAGAGCTGTTCAAGGTAAGTCCTTGAACTTTTTATTTGCTTGTATACCTATGGCTGATTTTTTTCTATTTATTTATTCAAGCATTCATTCATTCATTTGTTCATTTATTTGTTTGTTTAGTGTTAGCGTATTGAAAAGTACTGCATATGTCCATGGAGGCCCAAGGGGTTTCTCAGGCTCCACCTTCCAAGGCTGGAAGTGCAGGCCACTGCCATTTCCGCCTAGTATTTTTACGTAGGATCTGGAATACAAACTCAGGTCCTTCTGCTTGTGAGGCAGAGGTTTAACCTCTGAGCCATCGCTCCAGTCCTCATTATTCATCTCTTTTATTTCCTGCTTTAGACCTTGTTTTTTTATTAGTCTACTCAATAAGCTTTAGCGTTATCTTCATATTTGTCCTACTTATCCCTCCTGCTTTTCTTTGCCCTTTCTGTTATTTTTTTCTGTTTCATTAATTCCAGCTTTTATCACTATCAATTCTAACTTCTTAGTTTCTTTTTCTAAGCTTTTTTTTTTTTTTTTTTTTTTACAAAGCCCGCTTCAGGTTTATTTATACAAAAGACATAGAAAACGAGCCATCTGCGAAGGAGGTTGGGGGACCCACACTAGTCCATCTGTCTTCACAATGGCAGACAGAGGCCTTTACTGTGCAGCCTTCGCAGGGGCCTGGGCACCTTTGGGAGCCTGAGCTGGAGTTGGAGCAGGAGCTGCAGGCTTGGCCTGAGATAGAGCTTCGGCCTTGGCTTTGCCTGGGGTCTTAGTCTTTGCCTTAGTTGGAGCCTTGGCCTCAGCAGGGGTCTTGACCTTTGACTGGAGCCTGCGACCCTTGGCCATGTAGGTAGGAATCCTAAGGAATCCCAAGCTTGGGGTAGGGCGATGAGGGCAACTGACTGAGCTTGCGGCTGGGACCCTTCGGCACCTTGGGTTCATCAGGGCCTTGATGGCTTCAGCGCGGGCTCATGGCCTTTGAGTTGTTCATCTGCATCTTCTTCAGGCCCTTCTTGTTGTGCCTCTTGGCAAAACGCATGTTCCTCAGGAATTTGGGGTCCACCCCCTTAAGAGACTCGTATCTTTGTGAATAGGGTTTCTTGACGCCATTTCTATGCCACTTTCAGGATTGGTTGTGTGTGGTGTGGTTCTTGGACTTGGCCTGTCTGTATGGTAACCCGCAGCTCTTTTTCTAAGTTTTTGAGATGACTACTTAGTTCCTTTGTCTCATGGTTTTATTTTTACATTATGAAGGCTCTTGAGGTTTCTCAATGCCCTTCCAAGGGCTACTTTCAGAGTCCCTTCGTAGTAAATAGGAAGCGCTTTTTTTTCCATTGTTTTTGGAAAACGAGGCTACTTTTATGTGCTTGTAATATATGATTTATATGACTTTAATTTGTTCCTTAATTTTCTTATCGTTTAAATGTATTGTTTTTGTTGTTAATGCTTTAGGAAGGCATAATATTTTTATACAAATACTTTTTTTTCTTTCATGAATGTGTAGATGAGTGTGTGTGCATAGGATGCATGCATTTGTGTGTGTTTGCATGTGTGTTGTGTGGGCGTATGTAAATGAGTACACTGAGGATGTTTGCCTGTGGAGGACCAAGAGCAATGTTGGGAATCATCAATAGCTCTTCTACTATATTGTTATGAGCCTGGGTCTCTAATACAATCCATAGAGTGCCATTAGGCTAGTCTAGCTGGCCGTCTTACTCTAGGGATTCCCAGGCTCCGTCTTCCAGGACTAGGATTACAAATGGGCTGCCACACCCACCTGGTATTTTTTCATACAATCTAGGAATCCAAACTCAGGTCTCTTTGCCATCTCCCCAGCCCTACAATTATTTTTTAAATTTATTTACTCATTTATTGTTTGGAGGTAGGGTTTTAGTATATACCCCAGGCTAGCCTCAAACCTAAATACTTCCTCCTGGTTTCCAAAGCACTGGGATTACAGGGGTATACCATACCATCTAGCCAACCTCTTCATTTTCATGAAAGAAAATAAATGTTCTCTCCATTTTGTAGTATATAAGAAGCCCTTAATACACTACACTATTTTTAACTTTTCGACCAGCAAAATGTGTTATTCTGGCTGCTTTTTTGACTGTTAATTCTGTCCACTTAATGAGAAGGTATTTTGAGAAAGGTATGTATTTATAAAGTTCTTGCTTGCATTTATGTTTATTTTTTTGTTTGTTTGTTTGTTTGTTTTGAGACAGAGTTTCATTTTATAACCCTAACTGGTCTGAAACTCAGAATGATGGCAAGTCTTTGGCCTCAGCATGCTAAGAACTGGTTTTATGGGCTAAAATGCATGCAGTTTCTGAGTTCTTTTTTTTTTTTTAATGTATTTATTTATGTGTGTGCACACATGTGTTTGTACAAGTGCCCTGGCATGCAGGTGGAGGTCAGAAGCAGTTCTCAAAAGTCACTTCTCGGGGACCTGGCGGTAACTTGCATGCAGGGGAGGGAAGGGCGTTGCGGGGCGTCCTTGGAGCGCCGGCCCTCGCGCCTTGTGAGCAGCGGTGAGCCTCGGAGGGCCGCGGAGCGCAGTTGCCCAGGCGCGGGGCTGCTCAGCTTTGTTTTTGGTGGCTGAAGCCCAGATCGCGCTACAGAACTTTGATCTGAAAATGCGACACTGTATCAGCAACTGAAAGGGGAACAAATTTTGCTTTCTGACAACGCAGCTTCTCTCGCTGTTCAGGCCTTTTTGCGGATATATAATCTTCTTACCAAAGTAGTTTGTAGGGCAAATGCAGAATTCATGTCTCCATCTGGAAAAGTACCTTTTATTCATGTGGGAAATCAAGTAGTATCGGAACTTGATCCAACAGTCCAATTCGTTAAAGCCAAGGGTCATTCTCTTACTGATGGGTTGAAGTCTAAAAGCAGAAATGAAAGCTTACATGGAATTGGTCAACAATATGCTGTTAACTGCAGAGCTGTATCTTCAACGGTGTGATGAAGCTACAGTAGGGGAGATCACTCATTCTAGGTATGGCTCTCCTTATCCTTGGCCTCCGAATCATATTTTGGCCTATCAGAAACAGTGGGAAATCAAACGTAAGATAAAAGCTATTGGATGGGGAAACAAGAGTCTGGACCAGGTCTTAGAAGATGTTGACCAATGCTGCCAAGCCCTTTCTCAAAGACTGGGAACACAACCGTATTTCTCCAATAAGCAACCTACAGAGCTTGATGCCCTCGTATTTGGCCATTTGTACACCATTCTCACCACGCAGTTGACCAATGATGAGCTTTCTGAGAAGGTAAAAAAAACGATAGCAACCTTCTTGCTTTCTGTAGAAGAATCGAGCAACACTATTTTGAAGATTGGGGTAAAGGCAGGTTGTCTTAGAGCTGTATGTTAATTAGTCATTATTTAAAATATCTAGCTTTTTGGGGCTGGAGAGGTGACTCAGGGGTTAAGCAGGCGGAAGGTCCTGAGTTCAGATCCTAGACCACACATGTAGACGCAGGGCGGAAGCTGGGGCGGCCTGTGTTTCTGGTCCCGGTAGGGCAGAGCTTGTGAATCCCCGGGCAGAGTAAACAAGGAGGAGGTGGAGGCAGTCCATGGTGGTTCCCAAATTCATCCGTGGTTCTACACACACACATACATACACATGCGCACACACACGCATACACGCACAACTGAATAAATAATAAAATAAAATATCTAGCTTTTGAAATATGTGCTATTTGACATAATAAATATTAGCATCAGAATTTCAAAACCAAAAGTTTTTTGTAACTACAAAAGCAATCACATTATGTCATATACATGTTCTTTATACATTATTTAGGTATACAGTAATTTTGAGTTGTTTGATTTGTTACAACATTGTATTCTATTTCTTGAATTGTTTCCTTCAGGCCTGTAAGCTTCTGGAAGGCTCTCTCGTCTATGCCTCCCATCTCATCCTAGTGGGCCGGGACCAGCTGTGTGTCACTGCTTCCAACTTCTTTAATGGTCTCCGGGATCAAAAACTCAAGTGCCTGGCTTGCACAGCCTTTAAGGTTGAGCCCACCACCCTGCCCCAGCTGCCCAGTGACTGCGCAGTCACCTCTGTGTCTTCTATCATTGCCTTAAGGATGTCCTTAAAAGGCACCATAGGTGCCTCTAGCCTGCTCTCCTGATGGGAATGTTGCCCCTCTGCTTCGGCTTATTGCTAGCCAAACATTTCTTTGCTTTTCATTTTCAACTTATTATTAGTTACCTCACTTCAATGTGAATCGGTACTTTGTCACATAAATGTTTTTCCAGCACCTGAGTTTTTTGCTTTTTTTCTTTTTTAAATCCACTGAGTTTGTAATGTCCTCCTATCACAGTTTCTCTGCATGTTGCCAACAAATTCACAACAAAACAGCTTATGGGAATAAGGTACTTTATTCTGTTTACTATTGTTCAGTTACTGCTGCTAGTCCAGCTTGTCAGGAAAGCTCATACCAACACCGGGGACCAAGGAAACTGGCCACAGCCATATTCAATGCTGAAAGAGGGGCAAATCTCACTTGCCAGACTTCAAATCTGCTCAAGTATGCTGAAGAATGACAGTTCCCACTGTGGGCTGGATCTTCCCCATCAATTAGACAATCTCTTGCAGGCTTGCTCAGGGCTTAATTCAACTACTAATTCTTCGTAGATATGTCCCAAACTTAGCCTGCAATTGTCAAGCTGACATCTGTATCTAACTATCACACCTCCCTAAAACCCTTCTATTGTTCATCTTAGTTGTACTGAGAACCATTTTGCCGTATGGCATCCACTCCTCCTTGCTTTGAGAAGAATATGCAGCGTTCTGCTGGGCCACATCTTCTCTATGCTTAACCCAGGAGTTCCTAATGGCTAATGGCATTTCCCCTACAGAAATGGATTGCAGTCCAGCTGATTAGATGGCACCTTCCCCTAGCCCGTAGGGACACAAACAGGATGCAACCAGACCCCAAGGAAATGTCCCCTCTCTTTCAGAACAGACGTCCCAGAACACGGGGTATGAAAAGCAGCTACCTGCCCTTCAATCCAGCTCTTGGTTCTGACTCTTGTTGGAAACCTTGGGTTAGTAACCTGATGCTAATGCCTGGGTGCCACTGGCTGTAAGATAGCATCTAACACATAGGATTATTATGAAAATTACACACCAATATATAACAGAGTTGGAACAGCGCCTCACGTTGAGTCAACTGATAAGGGAGTTAACTCTTGTTCTTACATATTTCTTGCCCACAGACTCTAGAACGAGTACGAAGAGGTTCATACCCTAGCAGTACATGGAGTCGAAGAGCAATGAAATCCACGTGAAAGGCGGGGCACAACCAGAAGGCAGGAGCCCCCGCCCGCCGCGGGAGTGGACCCCTGGAACAAGTGCTCAGCAGTTACACAAGCCCCAGACTCCCGTTTTTTGCTTAACATTCTGTGACTTGCGACAGAAAAAATTCTAACTGATGACAGTTGCTGGCCAGCATCCCGGGCTAGAAAGTCCTTCTCCTCTCCATCTCCAGCTACACCCTGTGTGACCCTCCCACTTCCTCCTTTTCTTTCCGCTTAGATTCTCTCCTCCCTCCCCCCATCTCTAAAGCGAAAGAAGGGGAGGAAGGAAAGTGCTTAGAGACTTAGGTTACACGTGAACTGTAGGATCTACCAGCACCCCTGTGAGGACTTCTGCACGCAGTGAGCCAGCAGGATGCCACCGCCTTGAGGCGACTCTTGGAGCCGCTGGGAAACGAGTGGGTAATGCGAGATTACGCAACGTGTCTTAGGGCATGGAACTGACCTGCGTGTGTACTTGGTCCTACTTGACAATGACATTGACAGACAGACGGACAGACAGACACACACACACACACACACACACACACCTTTCCATCTGTTTGCTTAAAAATACAACTCTTCCCAGAGTCTATACTGAACAATTCTTGTCCAGAGATCCTGGGCTCTTCCCTTGACCATTAAACTTCTTACCACTTTGTGGGGGGCACACCCTCTTAGCTCCCCCTTGCTGAGCTAGTGCTGGACTTTTGTCTTCTTCCTGGCTACTTCTGCACTGGTCAGCACCTTCTCTTAATTGGAATCCTTTCAGGGTCCTTTCCAGCAAGGCCTGACTGGCTTTCCACTGTCTACTGATTGAATCCATGGATTCAAATCCCAGCACTACATAAACCAGTAGTGCTAGGCCACACTTGGGATACTGACAGGAGGTAGAAGCAGAGGATCAGAAGTTCAAGATGATAATTGCTGTATAAGTTTGAAGACAATCTGGTCTACATAAGATCCTGTCTAGGGGAAAAAGGATAAGTTGCCAATATTTTGGACTGGGGATATAAATCAGTAGTAAAATACTTATCTAACACATGCAAGAACCTGGGTTCAATTCCTAAACATTTTATCGTCATCCCATAAGCTCCTGAGTTCTCTCTCTTTAAAAACATTTTACTTATTTATGTGTGTTCTGTCAGAGGGCACTGTGTGTTCCTTTGGAAGGCTGTGTGACTTTGGGAATCATCCTGGATTGCTTCTACCTCATTCATTGCTTCACTCTGGGATATCCCAGGCTCTGTCCCCCAGGGCCAGAAGTACAGGCCCTGATGTTACATGGGCCTGGGATCTGAACTCAGAACCTTCTGCTTGTGAGGCAGAGTCTTAACCTCTGAGCCATCTCTCCAGCCCATTTGAGTTCTCTTGATTTTCCCTTGACTTCAACTCCTAAATCTTCCAAACTTAATAATGGCAAGCATGGGTCTCTCCTTTATCCATCTGGGGATTGAGGCAGGTAAAATATCCTACCTAGCACAGAGAATCAGAGTACAAAAGGAACTTAGAAAAATCAAAAAAGCAGGTTATTATTTATGCACCAGTCTCCTGAAGCTAGCATGTATTATGCTGTGTGCTAGTTACTTTTCTAGTCTCTGTGATAAACTACTTGGCAGAAGCTACTTGAGTAAGGATTTAGTTTGACTCAGGGTCTCCGGGAGAATACAGGTCATCGTGAAGGAAGGAAGGGCAGTAAGAGCAGGAGGAAGAAACAGAGAGATGAATGCTGGGAGAGAATGATTTCTTCCGTTCCCTTTTGATTCCGTCTCAAAACCCAGGCCATGGGATGGTGCCACTAACATTCAGCCTGTCTCCCCTCGTCAGTCCTTTCTGGAACTTCCCCATAGACACGCCCAGAGGTGTATGTCCCAGGCAGTTCTAAATGCCATCAAGCTGTCAATCAAGACCAGTCATCCCATGCCAATGCTGATGTTTGTATCCAGTGGTATGTGTGGGTGGTAATATACAAGGCAAATGTTTCTGAAGTAAGCAAGCACCAAGGAACCCCTCCCATTTATCTGCCCTACCCAGGAACAAGTCTGTGTAAAATTATGACCAGGGAAACATAAAAAAGATTTTCAGTGATGTGACTCATTTGAATTTATATTCAAACATCATGAAAGGAAATATGACTTGCTAGAGTGACGACTATAGGAACAAAGGACCTTTTAACCTCTGCTAAACTAACAGACTTTGTTTTTAATCCAGGAAGTGATGATGATGTTTACATATAGTATAACGTGTCCAAATACCTTCCAAATGAATCATTAAGCGAGTCATTTCTTCTCTTACGCCTCCACCCAGTTCTTAGAGCTGCCAATTTCACCTGCAATGATTTCTATAACATATGTACTCTTGCATTCATCTATTCAGCTGCGGTCTTGGTTATATTCCTTAAGTCTCATAACAATACATTTATTTTTACACATTTCCTTCTGCATGCACATTTGCACGTATTCCTTGCTGGGGATCTGAACTCCAGTGTTTGCCAAAGATTTCTAATGAAGTCTAACTGCCCAACATTTACCAAACCTCAGCTGATAAAAAACATTCTTTATGTGGGATACCCAAAAATGTGATTTCATTTATTCTCTCAAACTTCTTCCTTCCTTCCTTCCTTCCTTCCTTCCTTCCTTCCTTCCTTCCTTCCTTCCTTCCTTCCTTCCTTCCTTCCTTCCTTCCTTCCTTCCTTCCTTCCTTCCTTCCTTCCTTCCTTCCTTCCTTCCTTCCTTTCTCCTTGTGTGTGTATCAGAGTGTGTGTCCCTGTGGAGGACCAAGGGTGACTTCAGGAATCATTCTGGATTGCTTCTACCTCCTTTTTGCTTCGCTCTGGGATTTCCCAAGCTCTGCCCAGCGGGGCTAGAAGTACAGGCCACGGTGGTTTCCGCCTGGCGGTTTTACTCAAGACCTAGGATCTGAACTCGGAACCTTCTGCTTGTGAGTCAGAGTCTTAACCCCTGAGCCCATCTCGCCAGCCCAGATTTTTGGATTTTAAAGCATCTGAGGGGTAAGCACATAGATCAGTTCAGTTTTGCTTTTTCACAGATTGCTTTCAAAGATAAATAAAAGATAGGTAGGTAGATATATAGAGATAGAGATAATAGAAGATGATAGAATGAATACAGGTGGTGATGGTGATACATACATACACATAAAAGCAGATGATTGTTAGATAACAGAAAGACAGACAAAGAGATAGATGAGACAATGAAGATAGTGATGATAGATAGATAGATAGTTAATAGAAGATACACAGATTATAGATGATAGGCAGATGATAAATGGTTGATAGAGTTTAGATAGATGGTTAGACAATTGACAGATTTTTTTTTTAAATATGGTATTTTATTTTATTTTTTTTATATTTTTTTTATTAAAAATTTAATTATACATTTAAAAAATTTTTTACCAGTTCCCTCCCTCCCCCCTCTTCCCCCTCCCCTTCCCCCAGTGCCTCCCCCCCAATTCCCAGAGAGTCCTTTATTGTGTGTGCCTAACTCTCCACTGTGTCCTCCTCTCCGATGACATATAAGGACCCAGTGGCATTTCCATAAGCCCTTTCTCTTGTTCCCCTTAAGCATAAGATCACTACTATGGCTGTCAATCCCTTGCCTCCAGGGGTCTCGGTGCCCTTATCAGATGCTAGACTTTATGAGGGCAACAGTGCGCTGCACATTGCGCAGGGCATGCAAAGTTCCATTATGATTGCTTTGGCCCCAACTATTGTTGAGAATCTTGCAAATCGTTGCTCCTCCCATCCTTTTGCTCTTACAATCTTACCGCCCCCTCTTCCGCAAATGTCCCTGAGCTCCAGGATGGGGAGAGATTAGGCTGTCCTAGTTCTATGTGATTGATATAGAGTCTCTGAAGTTCTGGATTGTGGTTTGTTGATTTTCTTTTGCAGTTTTGCTGCTCCTGCAATTCCCTTCACTCCATTCTGCTGGGCACTGTATGTCACCCCCTGGCCAGAGACAAAAAGCTGTTCAACTGGAGTCTTGTTGTAATAGCACATTCAAGGGTAGATGTAATAAGAGTAGGAAACCTCACTGAGAGAGGGGTCCATCACCCATTTGCAAAATGATTACTTTTTATCTGCTAGACTATATGCCCTCCCCTTCTGGTGAGATCAGGAAAGAACGTCTGTGAACTTAACCAGTTTCTCATTACTTACTTGCAGACCTTCATGGAGGCCTATTTTCTCTGCTGTAACATGGTCTCCTCTCTCTTTGTTTCTGGTGTGGCCCTCCTAACCCATCTCTCTTGTTCATAATCCTTGCAATTACTGTGTTACATAGGTTTACTTTTGAGTGTCCCAATGTGGGCTGGGTGAGTTTGGTACTAGGAGCCACCTATTAGGGAGTACATACGGCGCTTAATTTTCTGGGTTTGGGATACTTCACTTAATATAATTCTTTCTAATGACATCCATTTCCCAGCAAATTCCAGTAATTCATCATTTTTGATGGCTGAGTAGTACTCCATTGTATAGATGTACCACAGTTTCCTTATCCACTCGTCAACTGTTGGACATTTAGGTTGATTCCATGACTTTGCTATTGTAAACAGTGCTGCTATGAACATGGTCGAGCTTGTGCTATCGAGGCGAACCTTTGCTGCTTGGGGGGTTATTCCCAAAAGTGGGATAGCAGGGTCATATGGCATTTCAATCTTTAATTTCTTTAAGAATCTCCAGACGGCTCGCCAGAGTGGCTGTATGAGCCTGCATTCCCACCAACAATGTAGGAGAGTTCCCCTCTCTCCACATCCTCTCCAGCATTTGTCGTTGTTTGTATTGTGGATTTTTGCCATCCTGACCGGGGTGAGATGATATCTCAGGGAAGTTTTGATTTGCATTTCCCTGATGGCGAAGGAAGTGGAGCATTTTTTAAGATAATTGTTAGACATTTTAATTTCATCCCTGGTAAAGTTTCTTTGAAGTTCCAGGGCCCATTTTTTAATTGGGCCAGTGTTTTCCTTGGAGTTTAATTTTCTAAGTTCTTTGTGCACTCTGGACAGTAGAGCGCTGTCAGATATGTGGTTAGTGAAGATTTTCTCCCATTCTGTGGGTTGCCTTTGAGCTCGTGTGACAATCTCTTTATCTGAACAGAAGCTCTTTAATTTCACAAGATCCCAACTGTTGAGAGTTGGTAGCAGTGACTGTGCCATTGGATGTCTGTTTAGGAAGTGTTGGCCTAGCCCAACCAGCTCGAGGGAGTTCCCTATCCTTTCAACTATGGTTTTTAAAGTCTCTGGCCTGATATCAAGGTCCTTGATCCATTTGGAATTAAGTCTTGTACATGGTGACAAGTACGGGTCCAGCTTTAATCTTCTGCATGTGGAGATCCAGTTTTGCCAGCACCATTTGTTGAAGATGCTGTTCTTTTTCCATTGGATTCTTTGGGCCCCTTTGTCAAAGACCAAATGGCTGTAACTTTGTGGGCTTATATCTGGGTCTTCAATCCTTATCCATTGATCTGTGTGTCTATTTTGGAGCCAGTACCAGGCTGTCTTTATAACTATGGATTTGTAGTATAGACTTAAGTTTGGTATGGTAATACCTCCAGCTGTGTTTTTGTTACTCAGGATTGTTTTTGCTATCCTGGGTCTTTTGTGCCTCCAAATGAACTTTGAGATTGTTTGGTCAACTTCTTTGAAGAATTGCTTTGGGATTTTGATTGGTATAGCATTGAATCTGTATATTGCCTTTGGTAGGATGGTCATTTTTACAATGTTGATTCTGCCAATCCAGGAACAAGGGAGGTCTTTCCACCTTCTGGTGTCTTCTGCAATTTCTTTCTTTAGGGTTTTAAAGTTTTCATTGTAAAGGTCTTTTACCTCCTTAGTTAGGTTTATACCAAGGTATTTCATTTTTTTAGGGGTTATAGTAAATGGCATGGTTTCTCTCAAGGCTTTTTCACTTCTTTCATTCTGGGCATATAGGAAGGCCTCTGATTTTTGCACATTTATTTTGTATCCTGCCACCCTGCTGAACTTCTCAATTAGTTCCAGGAGCTTCCTGGTGGAGTTTTTGGGATCACTCAGATATAAGATCATGTCATCTGCAAATAAAGATAGCTTGACTTCTTCCTTGCCAATTTGAATCCCTCTTATGTCCCTTTCTTGTCTTATGGCTTCGGCTAAGACTTCAAGTACAATATTGAATAGAAGTGGTGATAGTGGACAGCCTTGTCTTGTTCCTGATCGAAGTGGGAATGCTTCCAATTGTTCCCCATTGAGCATAATCCTTGCTGTGGGCTTGTTGTATACAGCTTTTATTATATTGATAAAGGTTCCTTCCATTCCTACTGTCTCTAGCGTTTTGATCATAAAAGGCTGTTGGATCTTGTCAAAAGCTTTTTCTGCATCTATCGAGAGTATCATGTGGTCTTGGACTTTGGACTGGTTTACATGATGAATTACATTTATTGATTTGCGTATGTTGAACCAACCTTGTGTGCCGGGGATGAAGCCTACTTGGTCCCCATGAATGATCTTTTTAATATGTTTTTGAATCCGATTTGCTAAGACTTTGTTGAGAATCTTTGCATCTGTGTTCATCAGGGAGATCGGCCTATAGTTTTCTTTTTTAAGTGAATCTTTATTAGGTTTTGGGATTAAAACGATATTAGCTTCATAGAAGGAATTTGGTAGTGTTCCTTCCTTTGCTATTTGATGGAACAGTTTAAGGAGTATTGGTGTTATTAACTCCTTAAATGTCTTGTAGAACTCTGTGCTGAATCCATCTGGTCCAGGACATTTTTTGGTGGGAAGATTCGAGATTACTTCCTCAATTTCCTTATATGTTATAGGACTATTTAAATAATTCACAACTTCCTGATTCAATTTAGGTAAGTTGTGTTTACTTAGAAATTCATCCATCTCTTTTGTGTTGTCAAACTTCACAGAGTATAAGTTTTTGAAATATGATGTTATAATTCTCTGGATTTCTTGGGTATCCGTAGTGATAACTCCATGTTCATTTCTAATTTTGTTAATTTGGGTTTTCTCTCTCTTGCTTTTGGTTAGTTTAGCTAGGGGTGTATCAATCTTGTTGATTTTTCAAAGAACCAGCTTTTTGATTGGTTGATTTTTTCTATCGTTTTCTTAGTCGCGATTTCAGATATTTCTCCCCTTATTTTGCTAATCTCTTCTCTTCTACTGCTTTTAGGATCAGATTGCTCTAGTTTCTCTAAAGCTTTAAGCTGCATTGTTAAGTTGTTTATTTCTGATGTTTCCATTTTTTTGACATGGGCATTAAGAGCTATGAACTTACCTCTTAGAACAGCTTTCATTGTGTCCCAGAGATTTTGGTAAGTTGTATTTTCGTTATCATTCACTTTCAGGAAATCTTGAATTTCCTTTTTAATTTCTTCCTGAATCCAGTTCTCATTCAGCATCATAGTGTTAAGTTTCCAGGAGTTAGTGCATTTTCTCTTGTTTGATGTGTTGTGGATGTCCAGCTTTAGGCCGTGGTGGTCTGATAGGGCACAGGTTAGAATTTCAACTTTCTTGTATATGTGTAGATTCATTTTGTGGCCCAATATGTGATCTATTTTGGAGAAAGTTCCATGTGCTGCTGAGAAAAATGTGTATTCTTTGGTGCGTGGGTGAAAAGTTCGATAGAGATCTGTGAGGTCCATTTCTTTCAGGGTTTGATTAAGTTCCAAAGTGTCTCTGTTAAGCTTTTGACCTATCCCATGTAGAGAGGGCGGTGTTGAAGTCCCCAAGAATTATCGTTTGGGGGTTGATTTCTTGCTTTAGACGCTGTAGGGTTTTCTTAATGAATGTGGAGGGGCCCGTATTGGGTGCATATATGTTCAGGATTGTGAAATCTTCCTGGTGAATTGTACCTCTGACTAAAATGTAGTATCCATCCGTGTCTCTTATAATTTTTTTTGGTTTGAAATCCACTTTGTCTGATAGCATAATGGCTACCCCTGCCTGTTTTCTGCTTCCATTTGCTTGTAGAATTGTTGACCAGCCTTTTATTTTTAGAGCGTGCCTATCTTTTGTGGTGAGATGGGTTTCCTGCAGGCAACAGATTGATGGATTGTGATTTTTAATCCAAGTTTGTAATCTGTGTCTCTTGATCGGTGAATTAAGTCCATTAACATTTAGTGTTATAATGGAGAAACTATTGGTAATTCCAGACATTTATTATGTTTAGTAGCTTTTATAAGTATATTGCTTCGCTTTTAATGGTGTTATATTTGCCTTCTGTTCTCCTGGATATGCCTGTTTTTTTCTTCACGCTTGAGTATCATTTCTAGCAGTTTTTGAAGGCCTGGTTTGGTGGCCATGTATCCCTTAAAGCTGTCTTTGTGCTGGAAAATTTTTCTTTCTCCCTCGATCATGACTGATAGTTTTGCAGGGTAAATCAGCCTGGGTTGACATTTTTGCTCATTCAATACTTGAAGTATGTCTCTCCAAGCTCTTCTTGCTTTTACTGTTTCGACTGAGAAGTCATTTGTTATTTTAATAGGTTTGCCTTTAAAAGTGACTTGTTTTTTCTCCCTTGAAGCTCTCATCACCAGTTCTTTATCTTGAATGTGGAGTGTTTTAACTATTATTTGCCGCGGTGTGCTTCTATTTTGGTCGTATCTGTTTGGGGTGCGGAATGCCTCTTGTATATGAATGGGCCTCTCTTTTTTTAGATGAGGAAAGTTTTCCTTGATGATCGTTTGAAAAATTTCCTCAGGGGTGGTATTTTGAGATTCTTGCTCCGGTATTCCATGAATACGCATGTTAGGCTTCTTCAGGGTGTCCCATATCTCTTGGATATTTCTCTCAAGTATCTTTTTGGCTTTAACAACCTCTTCCATTGAGCTGGTTAGTACTCCCACTTTATCTTCAAGGTCTGAAATTCTGTTTTCTGCTTCATTAGTTCTGTTGATAAGACTCTCTGTGGCGTTCTGGGTTGAAGATAACTTGTCTTTTAGCTCAGTTTTAAACTCTGCTTGAGTTTGTTTTAACTGTTCTATGCCACTTTTTGTTTCTTGCACTGTTTTTCTCAACTCCTCCAGATGTCTGTTGTGTTGCTCTTCAAAGCGATTGATTCGATTATGTAATTCCTCCCGGATTTCCTCTTTCATAGTATTGAACATGGTAATGATCATATTTTGAAAGTCTTTATCCTGGGTGGGGCTTTCTTGGCCTTTTTCCGCGGGTTTGTTCTTGTTGGAGTCTAACATTATGGGATTAATTTCTTCAGTGGGAAATTTGTTTACTTGAGTGTTGCTTCTCATGGATTTGCACTTTGACTTTGGCATTGTCATTTTAACTCTTAAGATCTCTCAATTTCACTAAACTGAATTATTTGGCCTGGGGTACTGGTGGGCAGGGCCTGAACGGGGACTTACCTAGGGCGCGGGGTGAGGCCCGGGTGGACCGCGTGCGTGTCCTGACCGGCGGAGCGGGGTGGGGCGAAAAGGGAGGATGGGCGCGTCGGCGTGGAGGTATTTAACCCGAGGGCAGCTGGGGCGGGGCCCGGGCGCAGGGGGAGGTGCTCCTCGTCCCTCGGCCCCCGCGCGGCTCCGGCTGGATGGTGGGAGTCGGAGCCGGGTCCCCGTGGGCTGACCTGGGGGTCCTAGAGCGCGCGTTGAGGCCCGGCTGGATCTCGCGTAGGCGTCCCGACTGGCGGAGCGGGGGCGGGGCGAAAAAGGGAAGGATTGACAGATTTTTTTAAAAAATTATTTTGAGTCAAAGTCTTGTTATGTCACCTAGGCTGGTCATAAATCCCAGGGTTCTCGAGTTCTTCCTGCCTCAGCCTCTAAGGTAGCTGCTATGCAGGGGCTCGACTCCTGGCCGGGCCTCAGTGACCATCCTCTAGCCCCTCTATGCTCCTCACTCCTCTGTTAATATGTGTCTATTCTACATAGTGCAGATACTACTGACAGCTCTGGCCCTCCTGTGGCACAAACTGTCTCCATGGGTCCCTTACAGGTACATGGTCAAATTTCTGACTTCTTTTTCTTTTCCTCTGCCTGCTAGGAAGCTGGGGTTCTAGTTCATAGCACGTGTTGAGCCCCTCAGAGGAATAGTAGAGCCTATGATCCCAAAAGGAAGTTCCAAACAACAGGATATGATCGGTGTTACTTAAAGAACCTTGAGCTGAAAGACATTCCTGGAACACAGTTGAGTCGTAATCCTGGTGATTATGTGATTGATGCTGAAACTGGAGCTACAGGCAAACAACGGAAAAAACCTGAAGCTAGAGGTCTCTCTTCTGGCAGCTTATGCCCACTTCAGGACTGAAATTATAACAGCCCCTTCTCCAAATTTGCTCACTGAAACTTTTACTCTGAACTATTCTATGCAACAAATATGGATGAGTGCTATAAAAACTATAAAGCACTTGAAAGAGATTTAGATTGTTGAAGGTGCAGTGCAAACCCTCAAGGAGTTTTCAGTTTGGGGATTTATTGTTAGTGTCATTGCCCACCTTGATATTTTGGTTAAAGTGACTTTGATCGGATTGATTTTTCCCGAAGAACTTTTGTTTAATTAAAGAAGTATTTTTTAATTAAAATATATCCTTGGTACATTTTCCTATTGTTTACTATATATTGTATATATTATTGTGTGTATATACACACACACACACATTTAGAAACAGTGATAGCAGCAGGTCCTAGGTATGCTTTAATACACAAGCAAGTATATTTAGATATTTTTTTTGCATATGTGTATGTGGATATGTTCATGTGGGTGTTTATGTGTGCATGTTTGTGTGGATGTTCATGTATGCAGGCGAATGTGTATGGAGGTCAGAGGTCAACCTCAAAGGTAATTTCCCAGAAGCCCTCTACCTTGTTTTTTAGACCATGTCTCTCTCTCGTTGACCTGCAGTCAGCTAGGCTCATTGACCACTGAGCCCCAGGAATCCACCAGTCTGCCTCCCCAGCAAGCTTGGGCTCTCATCTAGCTTTTTTATATGGGTGCTAGGATCACACTTGGGTCCTCATGCGTGCACAGAAGTGCTTTTCCAACAAACAATCATCTTCCCCACCCCCAATATTCTTTTATACTTGACCTTAGCCAAAAGACCAAGAAGTGATGAATCTCCTATTATTTTTAAAATGTAATGTCATCAACTCATTCTTGAGGCCAGAAGCACATCCCTAATTGTAATGGTAAGTGTTGATTGACAACTTGATTGGATTAAGACTTGCTAGAAGATTAGGAAAGCACACTAGGGTATGCCTTGCACCTCATTGGAAAGAGAGAGTGTCTTTGTCCAGATGCCAAGATGCATTCTCATCCAGTCTCCATCTCCAGAAAGTTTTTTTGTTGCTGTTCGAGGTTTGAGACAAGATCTCACTCTACAGCACAGATGGGTTTAGAATTTCACTATGTAGCCCAGACTTCACTGAATTCACAGCAATCCTCCTGCCTTATGCCAAATGCTGAGGTAGCTGTGAGTTTGAACCGCCACAGTCCCTCTGTTGCAGTCAGCCTGAATGGGTGCTGATAAATCACCAACAAAGGCTTACAGGGGATTTATTTTCTCTTATGATTACTGGTTACAGTTCTTAGTCCAGCTTGACGGGAGAGTCTGACCAACACCAGGGCCGAGAGAACTAGCCACACCATTACCACATAACGGCTGAGAGAGGGATAAACCTTACTTGCCAGACCAGCATGTCTGTACGTATACAGAAGGGTGCCGACTCTGCCAACCAGATGTCTGCATTTTATTCCAGGGCTTAGTCCCACCCACCATGGGCTGGGCCTTCCCCATCAGCTACACAATCTCCTGCAGGTTTGCTCTGGGCCTAATTCAACCACTGATTCTCTACAAATGTGCCCAGAGCTCAAACCCTCAGCTGTCAAGATGACACCTGGGTCTAACTATGACACCCTCCTTCCCTGCATTGTCTCCCAGACGGTTCCTCGTGCTGGTCTCATTTCCGTGCTCTGGGCTATGTGCTCCTCCCTTCTCCAGCACCCAGGAAGAATCCTTTAGCTGAAAGCCACAACAACTTCTTCCTAGATCATAAGTTTTGACCTCCAGGTCAGGGCCATGAATCCGGCAGTGCTTGGGTATCTTCAAGAAAGCCAGCAAGTGAACAGTCCCGACTGATCAAAATTGAACGCCACCATTAATTCTTTTGCAGGATCTATCTGCCATCTGCAAACGTTTCTGAATTTCTAGCTTTGGTTTCACAACTGGGAATTCCCACCTATTGAGTCCTTCTCTTCCCCTCCCTCTTTTTTCTATTCCTTCCTCCTCCTCTGCCTTCCTGGCACTGAAGAAAAATACACCATTAATGAAATTTCAGATGGGAGAGATTCTGTTGGATTGATCCAAGGGCATGCCTGTTGCAGTCTGGAAAATAATTTGTCCACATTTGGTCCTGAAAACTTAGGGGGGGGGAATGTGTTTAAAGGTTTTGGGCTAATTAATTTGGCAGAGGAAATCTCAAGATAACACAGCATTCAGGCTGTAGCACGGTTACAGTGTCTAGTTATGTTTAAAGTGAGAACACTGGAAGAAAAAGCAGAGCAGAAGAAGTTGAAAAACACGTAATTTGTCCAGAAAAGGTGTTGAAAGTTATGGCTATTAGCAAGATTAGGGCTATTAAAAAGGAATTAGTGATTTGGGGAGATTTAAAATTCTTGTTGTGCAAACAAGAAATCTAGGGTACAGATTCCCAGATCTCATGTGTTGCAACCTACTTATTAGTCCAACATAGAAAGGTAGGGCATAGAAATCCCCAAAGCAAACCAGCTAGTGAGATTAGCCAAAAAAGAAACTAGTGGTTCGGGGAAATGATTCAACAGTTAAAGTTCTCATTGTGCAAGCAAGAAGTCCAGGGTACAGATTCCCTGTGTAAGTCCAACATAGAAAGGTAGGGCATAGAAATCCTCAAAGAGAGTCAACTAGTGAGATTAGCCATATTGACGAGCTCTGGGTTTAATTAAAGACCTTTTCAAATAAATAAGTAAATAAAAAGGTGGAAGAGCAAGCAAAGATGATTCTTGATATCAACCTCAGGATTCCACACACATGTACACTCACCATTGGTATGAACACTTGCACACACACACATGCCTACACACATGCAAACAACCATATACACATAACATGTGAAAAAAAAAAAAAAAAAAAAGCAGCCAAGCATTTTGCACTGAGACACCAGGAAAGATGTCTCAAGATAATCCAGGAATGGATCACACCACACCTGTCAGGCCGCAGAATATAAAATCACAAACTTAACCGCAAGACTTTCCCTTGAGAAGAACCACTGTGGTGCGCTGCTTGTACAAGGGTTTTCCCAGTTTCACCCACCTATGCACTCAGGGACCCCTACACTTACGGTCTCAGGGGGCCCAGCTAGCAGTCCAGCTGGCATCCTCCATGCAATGCTGGTTTGACAGACATGCAGAATGCAAGAGTTACAAGGTAAGGAAGGTTCCATTTTCAAAGGCAAGCCTGGGGGCCTGGCCACCGTGCAGGGTTAGGATCTCTGAAGGCGGCAGGCAGGGCAACACATTCAATTCAATGGACACCAGGATGCTAGAGATGCCAGGATCATGGAATGTCCACTAAGGAGGTTTTGGGCACTTAGTGAAGCCAGCCTCAAAGAGAGGTCATCTAGGCAGTACACAGCAAGGCCTAGCTCTTCAGAGCTTATCATACACTGTCACCGTAGGTACTAGACACACAGCTATAAGATAGCTGGCTCTGGTTTTGCTTTGGTCTAACTCTTCCTTGTTATTCTCAAGGTCCTCCTTTTTGAAATGGGAATGTTTATTCGGTGTCATTGGTTCTTAGAAGTATTTAATTTGTTTTTGGTCTTATAAGCACTTACGGTATTAAGTTGCCTGGAACGTTTCAATGGAGACCTTGAATTTGAGCTTTTTAACAATATTGGAATTTTTAAGACTATGAGGACTCGTGAAGACAAACAGTGAATTTTTGCATTATAAGCTGAGCATGAGCCTTTGAGAACCAGAAGTAGAATGTTAAAGCTTGAGCATGAAATATCCTCAGTGGGACTGGAGATTTGACTCAGTGGTAGAGCATTTGCCTGGCATGCACAGAGCCCTGGGTTTAATTCTCAGTGCTGGCACACAAACAGACAGACAGACAAAACACAGGATCTTTTATTTATTTATTGTATGCATATGTGTGTGTTTGTTGGCACAAACATGCTATGGCACACATATGAAATTTAACAAACAACTTTTAGTAGTCAGTTCTCTCTACCATGTGATGTCTGGAATTTGAACTCAGGATATCAGGCTTGGTAGCAAACACCTTTAACCCCTGTAACACTAGATGATGTGAGAGAGCATTCAAAGTCGAACAACTTAAAGGAGAAAAGGAAATTTATTCGAATTATAGTTCCAGAGGGAAGATACAGTCTTCGGAGCTGTCTTCGGAGCTCTCACAAGAACGGTCCATTTGGCCCCATTACCGAGACACAAAGACTTTTGCAGCACAACATCCCAAATTTCTCCATATTTCTCCCAACAAAAAGTTCCAAAGGCACACTAGCCACATCACAGCATTGGCCATTTTGCTGGGTACCAACTTCTGTCAGCTTCACAAACAGCTTCACATTGTGGTACCACATGCTCTTAATGTCACAGAAATACCCCACTCCCAGTACCAATTTCTGTAAGGGTTACTCTTAACTATTGCTGTGAGAAACACAGGCAGTGGAAGCCCAGCTTGTGATGGTCCAGAGGGGAACCTGGACCAGAGGAGAGTGTATTTGGAATTGGATGAATGACAAGTGGAGGCATGTGTTGGCAGAGAGCTTAGTGAAGTTTTGCCCTTGTCCTGAAAGCTTGCCTGAACTTAAACTGCAGAGTTATGAAAAAGAGACAGGAAGAAAATGAAAATCAGACAGGAAGAAGAAACTATAAGATTCGAAAATGAAGAAATGCAATTGCAAACTTAGAGTTAAACCAAGAAGAAGAGAGACTCTCCAAGAATCCTCCAGCCTTCAGATGTCACCCACTTGTCTTCTGGATGGCTGCAATGACATAGCCTGCCACCAGCCATGTCACTTCCACCATGAAAGACTATTTCTCCCCTCTGGAACTATAAGTTAAATAAATCTCCCTTTTTCCCTTACGTTATTTGACTCTGAATGCTCTCTCACAGCAATAGTTAAGTGTAACTGTTATGCCCACTGAGCCATTTCACTAGTTCATAAGCTCATCTTTTTAATGCTTGGTCCCCGGATGGTCACCATACTTTGGGAGCTTCTGGAAATTTTAAGAGATGAAACCTAGTTGGAGCTATCTTTTGCCCTGGCAACATCTTGAATATCTCTCTGTCTCTTGTCAGCCATGAGTGAATGGTGAATGGCTTCCCCTGCCACACTTTCCTGCCATCATATAGGTTCTACAGAACCAGAATTGAGGGACTCAAGCAACCATAGATTTTACTCTCTGAAACTATGAACTAAAATAAATTCTTCCTTTCTTAAGTTATGATAAGTAGTTGGGGCACAATCATGAAAGGCTAACTAATACAATCTTTAAGACAGAAAGTCTCTGTAGATAGGAACCCATGGGAAAAAAAATCACTGCATGCACGGTTTTGATTTCTAAAACTGCACTGTAACTAGGAAGAACTACAGAATGCTTTCACACAGAAGTGTGTCCTTGCTTAACCACAAATATAAATTCCATTGTTGAGTAATACTGTTTACACTCATGGCTTTACACCTCACTTTCTCTGCTGATTAATTCAGCAGTATATTGTCACAAGTGTACTGAGTCGCAAGTGCACAGACATTGCTACTACTGTAAGACTCCCTAGTCTTTTGTGAGTTTTAGTAATTGCTGAACCACTGGACAGCCATAGATTCCCTGCAATATTAGCAAAGACATCGGTGCCCTCCCAAATAATCAGCGAGGAGAAAGTCCTTTAGATTTCAGTTAAATATTTATCTCGTTGCAGTTTCGAACATAATTCTCCCTGTGACTTTGCCATTATATTGCCTTCTCAGTCTGACTTGCGTCCTTTTGTGTCATAAACTACACTCTTGATAATAAATATTAAAGGTTAATTTGAAGGCAGTTCAAAGGTCCTTGGCCTTTAATTTCCCATAGAACTTACGTTCCTGCTTGGGGTGGGCTAGGACAGGTTGCTGGTGAGAAGTAAGTGATAAGAACTGCAGATCTCAGGACAGATGAGATAATCATCAGGATGAAGAGCAGGTGGAGGTCAGGAGCTCAAGGTGGGTCAGGAGGGACTGAGGAAGAGAGAAATGATCTCCAGCAATGGCTGTCTTAATGTCACCTCTTCCTGTTAGCAACCCAGAGTCCACCCCAGTCTGCTCCATCAGAACGGATAAGTGAGCACTGCAGCTGTAGCCAGTGCATACTAGGTGTGGGAAGCACTATAGAAGATTCTTCAGTAGGGGGTCTTTGCTGGAGACAAGGAGGAAGTCTGCAGTCGTCAAAACAGAGAGATGAGGGTTTCTTGTCATAGGTCAAGGGAAGTGGTAGAAACTGGAGTAGAAAAGTGCTTGTCCGTCAGGCATAAGGACCTGAGTTCAGATCCCCAGCACTCATGTAAAGACCACATAAGACTGCACCTGCTGTGGGGAAGCAGCGACCAGAGAATTCCTGGCCTGCCAGTCTAGCCAATCAGCATGCTCCAAGCTCAACAAGTGCCCCTGCCTCAAGAAATTAGATCAACAGGCTCTGGAAGTGCAGGCTGTAAAGGTTTGGCTATAAAGACACTATATCATCCTGCCTTTTAAACAGTTGTTATTAAACCTATAACTTTGAAGAGTATTCAGCACTCAACCTAGTCCCTTCCTGGCCAAAGGGCAGAAAAGAGGTGACTTCAGACTTCCTGGTCCAACAGGGTATCTAAGTCACCTTTCCTCATCCCAAGGTTCAGAGGACATTGAGAAAGAGAGAGTAATAATATTATATCAGCCTGAAGTAGGGCAGGGGCCATGGCCAGACATGGTCTTCGAGCCACGACAGAAGTATTGCATGCACAAATTCACTGCAATTATGTAGTGGACCTGCATAGGATTTGTCCTATCATTTTACCATGGAAAGGAAAAGATCTCAAGAAGTTCCACACCACCACGAGGTTATCTAAGAACAATGAAGGGTAACGCTGATGCTGTGGGGAGAGGGAAGGAGACGCCTTCCTCAGTGATACGCCCACTGATAAATGATTCCTGCTCCAGCAAGCACCCACACACATGTCATCAAAGACAACCCAGATGAAACCCAGTGAGCCACACAGACGAAAAAGACATGAAAATAGGAGGGAAACTGCAGGGAAGAAGGTTGTAATGGGAAGAGGAGGGGGATGGCATTAGGGATTAAGGTGCAAAAATTCATTAATTCACTATACTCATGTATGAAATATTAAAAGAAAAACTTAGAGCTGGAAAGATGGCTCAGGGGTTAAGACTCTGTCTCTGAAGAAGAAGGTCCTATGCTCAGATCCCAAGTTCCACCAGGTGGAAATGGAGGTGGCCTGCACTTCAGGCCCTGGTGGATGAGCGTGGGAAATCCTAGAGAAAAGCAAGAAGGAGGTAGAAGCAATCCAGGATGAGTCCTGCAGTCACCCTTGGTCCTCCAAAGGGCCACAGAATACCCTCTGATACACACACACACACACACACACACACACACACACACACACACACATATATATAATGGAGAGTAATTGACCAAGACAACCAACTATCAACCTTTAGCCTTCATGAAACACCCTTGGACCTTCACAGACACACACAGTGCTGTCTGATATGCATGCAACACACACACACACACACACACACACACACACACACACACACACACAAGTGTCCACTAAGATGGTTTGCTTAGAACCATTTCTCTGTAAACATGTGATTGTTAGTCAAGACCATAACGACTACCTCCTTTGTACTGTTCATCTCACACCCATACCTCTTGGAGCTGCACTTCCCCAGGGCTGACGTGGGGGATGGCCTCTGGCATCACACAGAATAATATAGCCATGGTGTGGGGGGGGGCTGTCTGACTTCCTATAGTGTTGAAGGAAAGTCCATCCTCCACTCCAAATGGAAACCGAGTCCACTTGAGGATGTAGAGAGGGAAGTTTATTATATGTGCCTGTGGATTCTATGGAGGATTTCTGAAGTACAGCCTGCTTTATAGGAAAACTGTTAAGCACTCAGGGGAGTGGACAGGGAGATAATAGCTCACAAGTAGGTTTCACATTTTTCAGATATTTACAGCTAAGGTCCGGGTGGTCATCATGATTCCCAGATGCGGCATCCTTCTTATCTTGCAGCTGTGAGGAATTACCAAATGCTCTGACTCTTAAGGCAAGAGGGGGAAGAGGGTTGATTCGCTCTTGGTGCTTCTGGCGGGTAGCAGTTCTGCTTCAATAGCATCTCAGTGAGCCACGCTGGAATCCACTGTGCCGTGGATTTCACGAACACCCTGACAGTTTTTCTTCTTCTTCTTTCAAACATTTTATTTGTTGAGAGAGAGGGAGAGATTGTCTTTTTTCAAGATGTGTTCTCTGGAGACAGAACTCAGGTCTCCAGGTTTCTGCATACATCTTTACCACCACCTCGCCAGCCCCAGCTTCTCTTCTATAAATGCCAGCATTTATAGTAACATGGGGTCTCTGAAAGGAAGCAACAGGAATTGGCTCCAGGCAGGGACTAGAGGGATCTCAAGGCAGCCCAACGTGAGACTATACTGAGACAAATTTATTCTCAGCTAGACATGCCTATAAGAGTTACACATAGGGAATCATCCGGAATCAGTGACTATAAAGATTATAACAAGAAACAGCAAAATCTCACGTGAACAAGAGACACAAAAGTGAATAACAGGAAGGTGTGCGTGGAAATATGTAAAGACATCAGCAATCCTAAACAGTCAACAGCTGTAACAGGGAAGGCGCAAGGAAGTACATAGAGACATATGTGATTTACTGCATCCTCAGAGTCAGTGATTGCAAACAGTTAACAGTATCTAAAAAGACACATTTTCTGCTACAATGCTAGGAACAATGTGAATCTTAATATAGTTTTAGGGAAAAAGCATGTTGAGCTGTGTGGTATCAATCTTCCCATTCTGAGATTAGATCACAGGACAAATAACAGACACTGAAAAGGCCGAAGAGCAGGAGATAAGTCTCCACGGCTGTCTGTTCTGCATCATCTTGATCTATACTCAAGGAGTCCTGGGAAAGCCAGCTGCAGCCCCTGCACTCTTCTATCAAATGGGATCTTAGTACTTCTTGTTCCCCACTCCCCACCTCCAGCAGTCTTTATGGCTTCATCACCACTCCACCATAAATGTTTTAGGTGATTCACAAGAGCCATAAGGCTAGCTATACTTGGGACTACCTTAGCAATAAAAATAGATTGATTCAATAGATGTATCTCAAAAAGAGCTGCTAGTGATTAGAACAGAGTTCTTTGCCTCTTCTGACTTTACCCAGTAGAATCTCAGCTCTGCAGAATGAGTCACAACTTCTTGAGCAAGAATGAGCTATGTGGTAGATCCCATCAGGCACGTTTGCCTCTTTGTAAGCCTTAAGTTAGTGTCCATCCATTCACTAAGATTACTGTCACTTGCAGTAGTAATTCATCAACCCTTGTGTATGAGCCAGCCTCTTGTCCCTGTAGCAGAGTACCTGAGTTAATTAACTTATAAAGAAAAAGAAAGGCTTATTTGAGTTCATGGTATTTGAAATTCCAATTTGCATAACCCATGCTTTTCTGTAGTTTCTGCACATGTATGCGTACATCCCACCACACACATGCACGTAGACCCTCCCCCTTCACATCCATAGAATTCTAGACTATGAGCAGACAAATGCATTGCTTTTAAGCCTTTGGTGTGACAGCATACCAGGCAAACAGCTCATGGCAGAGACAAACTGACTTATCCCTGACCAGGAACAAAAGAAAGAAGAAGAGGTGGAGCCCCAAAGTCCCTTCAATGGCATGGTGCCCCGTGACCTAGGGACCTCCACCAGGCTGTCCTGAAGTTCCAGCATTTTGCTAGCATCATCCTGGGATCTTGCCTTTATCACATGGACCTTTGGGGGACAGTCAAGATACTAACTACAGCACCAATGTTCATTTACTCCATGAGGATTTAAGTTTATAGGACAAGCCAAATTCCATTCTACATGACAGGGAGATATCACTTAGCGAAACAAATCAAAATCCCTGTCTTCATGGAGTTTACATTCTTTAAAAACAAACAAAAAAAAGCTTTCCTTATTCATTCAGTGTGTGTGTGTGTGTGTGTGTGTGTGTGTGTGTGTGTGTGTGTTGCATGTCCCTGTGGAGGAAGGGTGACTTCAGGAATCATTCTGGATTGCTTCTACCTCCTTTTTGCTTTGCTCTGGGATTTCCCAGGCTCCACCCACCATGGCCCGAATGCAGACTGCTTCCATTTCCACCTGGAGTTTTTACATGGGACCTGGAATTCGAATTCAAGATCTTCTGCTTGTGAGGCAAAGTCTTAACTCTTTTTTTTTTCTTTTTTAATTTTTTTTATTATTTATTCAATTGTGCATGTGCGTGCATGCGTGTGTGTGTGTGTGTGTGTGTGTGTGTGTGTGTGTGTGTAGAACCACGGGCGGATTCGGGAACCACCATGGACATCTCCACCTCCTCGTTTACTCTGTCCAGGGATTCACAGGCTCCGCCCTACCAGGACCAGAAACGCAGGCCGCCCCCGCTTCCGCCTGGCATCTTGAGCCATCTCTCCAACTCTCTTTTTTCTTTTACTAAATTTACAGCTTAGTTTAGCTGCAGATTTTAAAACAACTGTCTGGCCCTGATAGGCAGAGCCTGGGAAATCCCAAAGCAAAGCAAGGAGGAGGTAGAAGCAATCCAGATGATTCCCAAAGTTACCTTTGGTCCTCCATAGGGACACACAGTGCCCTCTGACACACACACACACACACACACACAAATACATACATACATAAAAAACTGTAAAAATATTATGAAGAATTCTTGTGTACTCATTACCCATATACCCCAAGAATAAAGCTTTTCCATATCTTTTCTATTCTCTCATTCTGTTGTGGATGTCTCTCTAGTATATATCTTTTCATTGTATTTTTCTGAGACATTTAAAGTAAATTACAAAGTTGATGCTGTATTATGCTTAATGACTTCACTTCAGTGTGTATTTCTTAAAACAAGACTATCCCCTTATATGCCCACATAATCTAGCCTGGCCAGGCCTATATGCCAGGAGTCAAGGAAGGCACTAGATAAAAGTAAGTTATAATTCAAAGTTGTCTTCCTATATAAGAACCATTTTTCTATAACATCTTGGATTTTGTTACTTTTGGAAAGGCTGGCACAAGGGACTTAATTTTTAGCTTTTTTGGAAATTTATTTATTGTGTGTGCATGCCCATGAGTACACTGGTGTATGTGTGCATGTGAGAGGACAACTTTCAGAATCAGTTGTCACCTTTCACTCTGTTTTTGAGGCAGGTTCTCTCTTGTTTCTGTGCTATGCAGGCTAGCTGGCCCTCAAACTTCCAGACCATTCTCCCGCCTCGCCTTCCCTATTGCTGCAGGAGCACTAGGATTTTAGACGTGCAATTACCGCATCTGGGTTTTTAACATGGGTTCCGGGATTGAAGTCGAATCACCAGGCTTGACTGGCAAGAGCCTTGGCTTACTAAGCAGTTTCTCTGGCCTGTGACTTCAATTTTGCTGCCGATTTTTGAGACAGGGTCTTGCTGTGTAGCCCAGGCAGAACTTGAACTCATGGTCTTCTTGTTTCTGCTTCCCAACTGCTGAAGTTACATGTAGCATGTCTCATCTATTTCAGTGTGAAAATGTTTCTCCTTGTCTTTGCACAGTTTTTTTAGACAACGTCACTGATTTGCCATCGGATGGTTTCACTTCTTTAATGTTCCGTGTTGCCAGGATGAGAGAGTTATCCCAGTTGGAAGGAAGTAGCATATATTAAGGAGTTAGTGTCAATGAAACCTTTTATGTGCAATTTTAACCAGCTAAAGGCATGGAATTCATGAGTCTTATGGCAAGCCACCTAGTGTCCATTTTAAATTTAATGCCATCTGTCCTGTGGGTAATGTCCTAGCATCTTAAAAACTACAGCTGATGTTCAGCCCTAAACGATAACAATATATACAACTCACCCCCAAACTCAGGGCTTAGGGAGTACTGGGGAGCAGGGGGCAGTGAGAATATAAGAGCCTAAAGGTAGTAGGGAGGAATCGGTTAGGTGGTATCATCTGGACGTGACAGGAGGCTGCACCCGTGAATTCACTGCAGCCGCATCTACTTCCGTGAGCCTTGCATATGTATATGACACCATGACAGGGGAAGACCTCAGGGCACTGCGCCTCCCACAGGGACTATTGAGGGTTAAAACAGTGGGAGAAGAGAGCAACTAGTGTAGGGTCCTTGGTCCTGCAAGTGTCTAGAGAATGAACACAACAAAGCTTAGTAAGTCCCAAAGAGAGAGAGAGAGAGAGCAGGAGGGAGACAGGTGGGGAAGAAAGTTTGTAGTGGGAGAAAGTAGAGGATCAGGATTGAGCTATAAGGGGTGAAAAGGACAAAAAGCCCTAAAAAGTAAATAAAAAGGTTTAAAAGATACAATTTTTAGGAGATTTTTTTTGTTAGATGATATTCTTTTGTGGATACTTACAAACATCAGTTATAAAGCTTCAAGAAAAATACAAATCAAAACCAACCAAGGTCCTAAGTTCTTGAGAGAAAGACCAGAACTGTGGATAACAAATGACTTAGAAAGACATGGTTAGAATTTTGTAGAAGGTTTAGCAATTGGACTTTAACATAAGTAGATGTTTATAAACTTAGACTTTGCTAAGACTCAGCTTTAAATATAAAATAATGAAAAAATTTAAATGAAAGAGTAATAAGGCAAGGAAACTTGAATTTTTGGAAAGAATTTTCAACCTAAACTAACACAAAGAAGTTCTCTGAAGACAAATGTATTCTGGACAATGAACACAACAATGAAAACAATGTGCAGATAATAAATGGCATGCATTCTCCTGGGGGACCTGGAGAGACAAAGGCTTTATAGGTAAAAGGTGATGCCTTTGCAAAGCTCTTTTTTTTTTTTTTTTTTTCTGCTTTTCTTTTTTGTTGTTTCATCTGTTTGTCTGGCTTTTTTGTAATAGAATTTATTTTAAGATGATTATTCTTGGCTACAGAATCAGCAACAAGGATGGTGTCCGTCCAAGTTTGGGTATCTTTTGTGCATGCCTGCCGGGCTCTCGGCAGCTAGTGCAGAAGGGAGTGCTGGTCTAGCCAGGCACAACCCGGGGCTGAGCAAGAAGATGAGTGTTGCCGGCCCTGACCCCTCTCGCTACTGGGGAAAAACACACCAGGCTGCGAGCTCTGTCAAAGCAGGAAAAGCCTCTTTATTCCAACAGTCAGGCCCTTATATACCCCACCCGCTATCCCATAAGTCTTAGCGTGAGTCTTTGCTGATTGGCCCTCTCAGCTAAGCAGTTTAACAGCACCAACTGTAGAAGACGTAGTCTCGCGAGATTTGTAGTCTCATGAGATTATTATGGGCTAGTGGGGCGTTACTATGGGCCAGTTGCTGTTGCTACCTAAGGCTATATTGCATCAGCCACAAGGCTGTGCAGAATTATGCTGGTGAGGCAGCTTAAACAGATCATGAAACTTTAGCCAGGCTCAGAAGTTCCAACAGGCCTTGTCCAGGGTCTTGATGAGGCGCAACACATGCCTGTGTGTGTGTGTGTGTGTGTGTGTGTGTGTGTGTGTGTGTGTTAATTACTACTAAGTAGATGTACTCCCATCCTTTATGTCAAGTCGTGACGGCCTCCATACATGGCTGTGGTTCTGATACCATTTCTCCTAATCGCTTCTGTTATCAAACATATGTGCATGCAATTCTCTCCTTCAGGCCCTCACTTATTTATTTTGACTCTAACAACCTTCACAAGGAAGGCATGAGAGAACAGGAGAGAAAGAAGAGGAGACTGCATCTAGGAAGAGAAGAAGGAATGACATTCAGGAGAAATCAGAGCTGGAGTAACCAAGCCACATGAGAAAAGTGTGTCCTGGAGATACACGCTAACGATGCTGTGAATCAGAGACACGCGGCATTAGAGCTGACCTCAGGAGGGGTGACGTGGCCATGGTCATGATGAGTAAACTGGAATCTAAAAGGCAACTAGGAATTAACCAGAGGGCAGCAGGCAGGGCCATGCAGGCAGGAAATGGATGTGTTTGCAAAGGCCCTGTGGAGGGAGAGCATGCTCACGCTGACTTCTCGGGGAAAACAACTCACTTTCCTAGCGCATGTCTGTCTAGTGAATGGTGTCTGAGCCTCTGGCCCTCCACCATTTCCAGGGCTCTGAGTTTCTTCAAATTGGCATGGTCAGTCAGAGCACAGAAGAAAGGAAGTCTCATCCCCTGGAAGGAGAGCCAAAGAACAAAGGAAAGTCCCTATTTTATGGGAGAATAGGAGTTTGAGCTTAGAGAGGAGAGATTCTCTGAGCTTAGAGAGAGAGGTCTCTGAATTTAGAGGATGTGTTAGGGAATGTTCTAGATAGGCTACAAATCTGTAATTTAGAAAACAAATCCATTTGTCCCAACCTACCTTAGGGCTGCTGGGAGTAAGCTGGGGAAGGAACTAGACAGAGTATAAGATGTGGCTGATCCCATCTACAGGGGAAGTTCTGTGCACTGACCAGGAGAAGCTGCAAAGTGATTAGAGGCAGGTACAAAGTGCGGGTGTTTGCATCTGCCATGTATTCCTGGAGACTTTGGTTCAAACCAAAACAGGAAAGAAATGTGTTCATATCTGGAAGATAAAAAGTAGACTGAAGAGTAGCAATGGAAAGAAAAGAACTGAGGATGCTATATTCTAGAGCACACACAAGAAACAAAAAAGAAAAAAGAAGCAGTTGGGGGGGGCATTTTTTTTCTTACGGAACATCAAAGAATTGAAAATGACCATGAAATTAAGACAAGCATTAGACTCAAAGGCAGTAACGGAAATAATAAGAGCTTTTTCATAATGTGGGTCTTTGGAGCGCAAGAATCTGTAATGGGTAATGATACGAGAAGGGGTATAATTAGATGCTTATTGAAAAGAAATCCTAAGAGCTTCCAAAAAGTGATGGCTTCCAAAGGAATAAGAATTTGGTCGGGGACTGGAGATGTAGCTCAATAGGAGACTTGCCAAATATATGTGGGTCTAATATCGGCACTGGGAGGAAAAAACCACATTGGAGGGTACGATAGAGTATCACCTTCAAAACTGTACAGAAAATCTGTAGCCACATAACATATAATAATGAGCTCCCACAAATTCAACGCCCTACTAAACATTTTTATATTTCCAGTATGTGGGACACACCTGAAGGCCTGTCCTGCAGTCATTCTCAATTCCAGGCACAGGTAACCAAAATGCAACTGGTAATAGTTTCCTTAATTTCCTTTCAGTTTCACTAACCAATATATTCTGATTTGTGATAACTGTTATTATCCCATATGTTTTTCTCCGACAAGCAACTCTAGGTTGTATTTTTGAACTCACTGTGTTGCTGGAAACACCTGAGTTCCCTATACTTCCTGCTATGTAGTATTGTTTGCCGGTTAGCCATACGGCCACACCAGTTTTACCTTGGCTAATTGTCTAGTAGACTCCTATTTTTCCTTCAGCTTGTAAAGATTCTGAGTATTGAATTCTGATAAATTTTGATACAAACATACAGTTAGATTTATGTGTTTGTCAAAAGAGATGGATGAATTCCTAAGTAAACACAACTTACCTAAATTGAATCAGGAAGTTGTGAATTATTTAAATAGTCTTATAACATATGAAGAAATTGAGGAGGTAATCTCGAATCTTCCCACCAAAAAATGTCCTGGACCAAATGGATTCAGCACAAAGTTCTACCAGACATTTAAGGAGCTTATAACACCAATACTCCTTAAACTGTTCCATCAAATAGCAAAGGAAGTAACACTACCAAATTCCTTCTATGAAGCTAATATCGTCTTAATCCCAAAACCTAATAAAGATACACTTAAAAAAGAAAACTATAGGCCAATCTCTCTGATGAACACAGATGCAAAGATTCTCAACAAAGTCTTAGCAAATCGGATTCAAAAACATAACAAAAAGATCATTCACGGGGATCAAGTAGGCTTTGTCCCTGGCACACAAGGTTCATTCAACATACACAAATCAATAAATGTAATTCATCATATAAACCAGTCCAAAGTCCAAGACCATATGATACTCTCAATAGATGCAGAAAAAGCTTTTGACAAGATCCAACAGCCTTTTATGATCAAAATGCTAGAGTCAGTTGGAATGGAAGGAACCTTTATCAATATAATAAAAGCTGTATAAAACAAGCACACAGCAAGGATTATGCTCAATGGGGAACAACTGGAAGCATTCCCACTTCGATCAGGAACTAGACAAGGCTGTCCACTCTGACCAATTCTGTTCAATATTGTACTTGAAGTCTTAGCTGAAGCCATAAGACAAGAAAGGGACATAAAAGGGATTCAAATCAGCAAGGAAGAAGTCAAGCTATCCCTATTTGCAGATGACATGATCTTATACCTGAGTGATCCCAAAAGCTCCACCAGGAAGCTCCTGGAACTAATACAGAAGTTCAGCAGGGTGGCAGGATACAAAATAAATGTACAAAAATCAGTGGCCTTCCTATATGCCCAGAATGAAAGAATTGAAAAGGCCCTGAGAGAAACAATCCCATTTACTATAGCCCCTAAAAAAATGAAATACCTTGGTATAAACCTAACTAAGGAGGTAAAAGACCTTTACAATGAAAACTTTAAAACCCTAAAGAAAGAAATTGCAGAAGACACCAGAAGGTGGAAAGACCTCCCATGTTCCTGGATTGGCAGAATCAACATTGTAAAAATGACCATCCTACCAAAGGCAATATACAAATTCAATGCTATACCAATTAAAATCCCAAAGCAATTCTTCAAAGAGGTTGACCAAACAATCTCAAAATTCATATGGAAGCACAAAAGACCCATGATAGCAAAGACAATCCTGAGTAACAAAAACACTGCTGGAGGTATCACCATACCAAACCTTAGTCTATACTGCAAATCCATACTTACAAAAACAGCCTGGTACTGGCTCCAAAATAGACACACAGATCAATGGATAAGGATTGAAGATCCAGATATAAGCCCACACAACTACAGCCATTTGATCTTTGACAACAGGGCCCAAAAAAATCCAATGGAAAAAGAACAGCATTTTCAACAAATGGTGCTGGCAAAACTAGATCTCCACATGCAGAAGATTAAAACTGGACCCATACTTCTCACCATGTACAAAAATTAATTCCAAATGGATCAAGGACCTCGATATAAGGCCAGAGACTATAAAAGCCATAGTTGAAAGGATAGAGAACTCCCTGTAGCTGATTGGGCTAGGCAAACGGTTCCTAAACAGACATCCCATAGCACAGTCACTGCAACCAACTCTCAACAGATGGGATCTTGTGAAATTAAAGAGCTTCTGTTCAGATAAAGAGATTGTAACACGAGCTCAAAGGCAACCCACAGAATGGGAGAAAATCTTCACTAACCACATATCTGATAGAGCCCTACTGTCCAGAGTGCACAAAGAACTTAGAAAACTAAACACTAAGGAAACAAATGACCCAATTAAAAAATGGGCCCTGGAACTTAAAAGAAACTTTACCAGGGATGAAATTAAAAGGTCTAACAAATATCTTAAAAATGCTCCACTTCCTTAGCCATCAGGGAAATGCAAATCAAAACTTCCCTGAGATATCATCTCACCCCGGGTCAGGATGGCAAAAATCCACAATACAAACAACACCAAATGCGGAGAGATGTGGAGAGAGGGGAACTCTCCTACATTGCTGGTGGGAATGCAGGCTCATACAGCCACTCTGGTGAGCCATCTGGAGATTCTTAAAGAAATTAAAAATTGAAATGCCATATGACCCTGCTATTCCACTTTTGGGAATAAACCCCCATAAAGCAAAAATTCACCTTGATAGCACAAGCACGACCATGTTCATAGCAGCACTGCTTACAATAGCAAAGTCATGGAATCAACCCAAATGTCCAACAGTTGACGAGTGGATAAGGAAACTGTGATACATCTATACAATGGAGTACTACTCAGCCATCAAAAATGATGAATTACTGGAATTTGCCAGGAAATGGATGGAATTAGAAACAATTATATTGAGTGAAGTATCCCAGACACAGAAAAATAAGCACTGTATGTACTCCTTAATAGGTGGATCTTAGTAACAAACCCACTTAGAGACACTTAAGGATAATTCTCTGTAATACCTACAGTAATTGCAAAGATTATGAACAGGAGGGATGGGGAAGGAGGGCCACACTAGAAACGAAGAGAGAGGGGACCATGTTACAGCAGAGAAAGTAGGCCACCATCAAGGATTGCAAGTAAGTAATGAGACATCTGGTTAAGTTCACAGACTATCCTTCCTGATCATTTACAACTGATGGGGTATGATCTTACCAGAAAGGGAGGGCATATAGTCTGGCAGATAGAAAGTAACCATTTCGCAAATGGGTGATTGACCCCTCCCTCACTGCAGTTTCCTACTTTTATTACATCTACCTTTGAATATATTCTTTTAACAAGACTCTAGTTTAACAGGTTTTTATCTCTGGCCAGGCGGTGACATCCAAAACCCATCAGGATGGAGCCAAGGGCATTGCAGGAGCAGCAAAACTGAAAAAAAAAATCAACAAACCGTAATCCAGAACATCAGAGACTCTATATCAACCACCTGGAACTAGGCCAGCCTAATCTCTCCCCATCCTGAAGCTCAAGGAAATTTGCGGAAGAGGGGGCGGTAAGATTGTAAGAGCACAAGGATGGGAGGAGTAATGATATGCAAGATACTTCACACATGTTAGGGTCGAAGCAATCATAATAGGACTTTGCATGCCCTGCGCAATGTCCAACACACTATTGACCCCACAAAGTCTAGCATTTGCTAAAGGCACTAGGATCCTTGGAGGCAAGGGATTGACAGCCACAGTAGTGTTCCTATGCTTAACGGGAACACAGGAGAGGGTTCTGGGAAATGCCACTGGGTCTTTGCACCTCATCCGAGAGTAGGACCCAGAGGAGAGTTTGGCATGCACATTAAAGGATGCTCCAGGGAGGGGAGGGGGAGGCAGTGGGGGATGGGGAGGGGGGGTTGGAGGGAGGGAGGGGACTGGTGTACCTGTTAAGTTTGTATGAGTGGAAATAAATAAATAAATAAAAGATTTATGTGTTTGCTTTTAAAAATCTGATCTGACAATTTCTATATTTTAACTGAGTTATTTAATGTGACTGCTGATACATTTTTTGGGAGGGAAATCTGCCATCGTATCTTCTGCCTTCCCTTTATTTCTAATCCTATTTCTATTTTTTCCCTATCTTTCTTTTTTCTTACTTTCTTTAGAATTGGTTGAGTGTACACCTTTGATTTCCTCCATTCCCAGAGAGAGAGCTTTTGAAACATGGAATTCTAAATCTAATTGAAATGTAAGTTTGAGGGAAGAATAAAATTATTTTTGGACATAGAAAGATTCAAGAGGATTCTGTTTTTGTCTTATGAGGTCATATTCAAGTGTGATCCAACCAAACGAAAGAATAAACCATGAAGGAGGATGACCTGAGATAAAGAAACACTTCCCAGTGGATAGAACATGGCAGGTGGAGAGGGCGGTTGGGGTGGAAGATCCAGTGCAGTGGTAAAGCACTTGCAAAGCCCTGATTTCCATGCCTGGTGCTGGGGGTAGTGGGGTGGAGGGAGGACAGAGAAAACCTTCAGAAGGTGAAGATTTCAGGAAGGAACCACCAGGAAAAACAGACCTTCAGAAACTCCAAAGTAGCATTGGGTAAGAAGATAAAGAAACATGAAATTCTCAAAGGAAAAAAAAAATTCTGACCTCACCAGTTAGCTTTGTAACTTATCATTAATTCTAGAGAATTGTTATGAGGGTTAAGTTAGCTAATAATTGCAGAGTGATTGGAGAGAGGCTGTGTAAGTAGACAAGGGAAAGTGAAACTTGGCAAAGCCTGGAACAAGAGACCCACAGTCACCATTATGTTGTTGCTTTTTTAACTACTTAGATCCAGACATTAGACAAGGTGAAAATTTCTTAGTGGGGTTTATAGAACAGGAAACAACTTTTTCAACTAAAAAAGAAAAAAAAAGAACTGTAGACATGTCAAATGTTTAAAAAGTAGATAGTAGAAGTTGGGACACGGAAATGTGAGAAGTAAAGAGAGAGTTGTCTTCAGCTTACAAAATGAGATCTGGAAGGAATAACACCTAAAACGGACAGAACCAGAAAACAAAGGTCAAAGTTTAGTATTTTAAGTCATAAAGGAATGAACAGTTATAAAGCTATACAGAAATGACTGCAACTACATTGAAAGGACAGAAATCAATATAGAGCTAAATCCTCTCTGCTGTGGAAAAATCCTGTTTAAAATAACTGGTCAGGAAATAACAGTGGGGTTCAGGAGATGACAGCAGTAAGACCTGCTCACACACTTGGCCACCTGAGCTAGAGTTGAATCCCCAGAAGCCCACGAGGTAGAAGAAGAACTGACTTCTAACTGTGCGCCATGGCATGCATTCTCTCTCTATACACACACACACACACACACACGCACACACATCACACATCTTTCTCTCCTCTCACAATAACAATACATTTAAAAAAAAAACAAATGATAGTAAATGCATTATTCACAGATGTAAAATTAACTCCCTGAAAGACTTGGAAAACTGAAAAGAGATACAAGCCTTTAGCCGAGCTAGCCTTTGTTCTTTCTAACGTGAGTCTGTCGAGTAGTGTGAAAGACTTCTGCTCTCCTTCTGTAAAAAAAAACAAAACAAAACAAAACCCCTTCTGTGGTGTATGGAAAAACAAAAGTCTTTCAAGCACACATGAATGACTTCTCTGAAGAAAGTCTCTCAGCCGTCAAAACCTTATGCAACTAGAATCGTTTGCCATACTAAATGCTCTTCGCATTATTTTTAACTTCTCACGTAAAGATTTAGTTTCTTTATGAACCAGGAGGAGTATGGAGTGTCAAACAAATTCTCTAAAGGTTTAAGGTGTAGAAAAGTTCAGATTTCCTTGGGAGGTCCTCAAACCTTGCCTCTTCACTGTTTTTGAAGGAGATCAAGAACTAGGTTTTCACAATAAAATTTTGTAAGTTTCTTGAAACTTCCAGCATGGTTGTAGATTCTTTTTTCTTTCTTTTATATTTATTTATTTATGTGGTCTCTCTGTGTGTGTGTGTGTGTGTGTGTGTGTGTGTGTGTGTGTGTGTTACGCCTTTACCTGCTGAGCCTCTCCTTCACACTCCCTACACTGCAGTTTCTTGCAGCTACCATGATATTCTGTGCTCCTTTGGATGAGTGGCTTCTTTCAGACTTGGGAGCAAATTTGAGACTTTCCCAGGGCCAGAGGCTCAGATCCAGAGTGGAATCCAACAGATGAGGTGTGGTATGGTGCCAGCCAAGTCAGAAACATACAGCAAAGGCCCCAGGTCCCCACTAAGCCCATTGCCAGGACAAAGGTGCACACTAAGTCAACAACGTCATCTTCCTCATACTTCTCCCAAGTGCCAGGCACACCCACACCACCACAGCTGGTATCTTGTAAGTTTCTTGCCACCAAGTAGAAGGTAATCCAGTCACTTCCTGTGATGTGTGTGTCTACCCAGAGCTGGATGACTACACCCTATTTTACAAAATGTTTGTCTGCAATTAAAAAGCACAGAAAGTTCTAACAGTTGGAATTCCTGGTTCTGGTCATTTCTAAGGCTTCTTAGATCTTGGTCCCTGGATCCTGTTTCTTCTATTGTTTAGTTATGAAGAGGAAAAAAAAAAAGCTAGGAACGGACTTGTTTCTGGTTTCTTTCTAACAAGAGTTTCCAGGTTTCACAAAGAAAGTTCTACCTACCTACAGTCCCACAGCTCTTAGGTTGTGGGTGCTCCTCTAAGAAATGAGGTGTCAGGAACTGAAGAAATGCTCAGTGGGTAAAGGGGACCTGAGGTCCGTTCCTGGAGGCCCACATGGTGGAAAAAGAGAATTAACGACCTCCACCTACATGCCATGCACCTCTCTCTCTCTCCCTCTCTGTCTCTCTCTGTCTCTCTGTCTCTCTGTCTCTCTGTCTCTCTTCTCTCTGTCTCTCTCTATCTATCTATCTATCTATCTATCTATCTATCTATCTATCTATCTATCTATCTCTTTCTCATAAATAAAACTAAATTTTAAAATGAGGGAGGCTTCCACCTAGCTGCAGGTGGGGATCCCATCATAAAAATGCACAGGAAACCACTTCCATAGCAATACTTATGATCATAAAGCCATATTATAACTCCTGGGAAGGTATTTCTACAGCTATAAACTGACTCATGCTACAGGCCTGAGCTGGAGGTAGACATGTTTAGCCACACATTGCCACCTACACCTTTTTTTTTTTTTTTGAGATACATTCTCACTTTATATCCTGTGTAGCCTGAAACTGGTTACATAGACCAGACTGGCCTTAAACTCACAGAGATCCTCCTGCCTCTGCCTCCCAAATGTTGGAGTTGCAAGCATACGCCATCGCACCCAAGTGCCTACACATTTTTTTGTGTGTGTTTTGTCTGTGTGTGTATCTGTGTGTATGTCTGTCTGTGTGTTTCAGAGGGCACAGTGTGTGCCTGTGGAGGCCCAAGGGTAATTTTAGGAATCACTCTGGATTGCATTACCTCCTCTTTGCTTTGCTCTAGAGTTTCCTGGACTTTACCTTCCAGGGCCGGATATATAAGTTGCCGTCATTTCTGTCTGGTGTCTTCACGTGGGATCTGGGATCTGAACTCAGGACCTGCTGTTTGTGAGTCAGAGGCTTAACCCCTCGCCATTTCTCCACCCCCATGTTTTCTTTCTTTCTTTCTTTCCTTTCTTTCTTTCTTTCTTTCTTTCTTTCTTTCTTTCTTTCTTTCTTTCTTTCTTTCTTTCTCTCTCTCTTTCTTCCTTCCTTCCTTCCTTTCTTTCTTTCTTTCTTTCCTTTCTTTTTCTTTCTTCCTTCCTTCCTTCCTTCCTTCCTTCCTTCCTTTCTTTTCTTCCTTCCTTCCTTCCTTCCTTCCTTCCTTCTTTCTTTCTTTCTTTTTTTCTTTCTTTCTTTCTTTTTCTTTCTTTCTCTCTCTTTCTTTCCTTCTTGCTTTCTTGCCTTTTTGCTTTCTTTCTTTCTTTTCTTTCTTTCTTTTTATTTCTCTCTTTTTCTCTCCCTCTGCCTCTCGCTCTCCCTCTCCTCCCCCTCTCTTTCTTCCCAGATGAGCCTCATGTGGTCTTTCCTTCTCCCTGAGAGAAGGCTTGGTTACGGACAGGCTGTGCGGGGGCGGGCCATGCTGCCCTTGTGGAGTCTGACCCTTTCTCTGAGAAGGACACAGAGTCCTCTCCTTCCATTCCCATTAAGTTTAATGATCTGCACTGCTTTCTGTGTCCACTGAAAAACAAAGGATGACAAGCCAGATGATCTCTGTCATCGCAGTTCTTTTAGGAAAGGATATGGCTTTATCCGGAGGAGGAACATGTTTTCTAATCATGTTTATAACAAAGGCTCAGAGTACAAGTAAAGAAAATCCAAATCCCATCAAGAGCTTTGTACATGCTTTCCCCTCATTTTCACCAGGACATATGTAACTTTTCTATGAAAATATTCGTTTAATAGCCAATTTTCCAATTGGAAGAATGTTAATTGTAATTTCACAAGAAACTTCCCTTTGGTTCAAAGAAATAATAGTCCTACTTATTTGCTTTGCTGACTTAAACACTGCATTGATTATAGAATTTAACTACAGATGTTGATTTTTCTTTTTTTTTTTTTTTTTTAGCTATCAACAGAACTTAATTCATCAGAACCTGGGCAGGCAGACCTCAGGAAGGTTCAGGCCCCCAGTCCTGGCCACTCGTTTGGACCCTAGTGAAATGTGTACTCTGCCCTCTCAAAGCCAGGAAGGCACAAGGAGGAATGGTACATATGAGGGGGAATGAGTAGAAAATGTGGTCAGCCTTTCTGAGGCTTCCTGTGACATCAGGACACCCAAGACTACATGGTCCCGAAGCTAAGTACAGATGCGCCTGTATACAAGGTAAACTCCTAGCCCTGGGTTTTAGGTCAGGTTGGGAGTCTCAAAACAGATAGTGACAGGCAGAAATGGCTCTAAGGACACGTGAAAGAGTCTACTCCCAATGCCCTGATGGGCATGGAAGAGCTTTGCCTGGACATAAAGGCTCAAAATAACTTCAAAACAAGAAAACCAAAGAATAGACAAAATAAAATAAAAATGGTCACTCCAAGATCCTTAAGTTACCAAACTACTAAGTGCTGTAGGTGGGGTGTGACTGTAAAAGCCACCAAAAACTCCCCAACAACAAAAATTTGCAAACAGAGGGGTACTCCCAGGGGCTGGCTTCTAGGTGGACCCTGGGCAAGGCGAAGAGAACCCCCTGCAAACAGTTTCAGGGTCCTGGCATAGTGGCATACTTACCACCCTCAACATCTCAAAGACCCACAAGGCTCAGAGATATTGTTACCCTGACACATCCGGACTGGATCTTCCAGAGTATTCCATCTCTATGTCCTGGATGTGTGGCTTGAGGCTTGCAGGGCAGTCATCAGAGCAGAGGACTCGGCAAGGCGTTGGTGCGGTTCTAATGCGTGGAGCATGGACGGTAGGCAGGCAGGAAGTTGTCTTCAGAGGTAGATGTTAAGGGTCTGCACTGCTGCCCCAGCAGCACAGCGGGCAGTTGCAGCAATAGACTGGGTGGCACACGAGAATCTCGGTGCAGGCCTGGCAGAGGCGCAGGCACCTGCAGGGCAGAAGCAGCTTGATCTTGTGTTGGTCCTGGCAGGTACACATTTCTTCATGCGTCTTGCCCAGCCGTAGGCTCATCCTCGTTGATTGATGGCTCTCTTGGGCCCAGGCAGATGTAGCTCTGACCAGCTGCTAATTTCTTCCCCACATTTTAATTTTTTTCTAATCAAACAAGCTCAATAGGTATCTCCCATCCTCTCGCTCCTCCGTCCCCTCCCCCGTAACCCTCCATTGTACTCGCCCCCCTTCCTCCCTTCTTTTCACCCCCCTCTCCCTCTTCAGGTGCCTCCTCCTTCCTCCCTCCCATCCCCTGTGAACCCACGAGCTCCTCCCTCTGAGTCCTCCACCCTAGTGAGGGTTCCGGACTCAGTGGCAGAGCCCAGGGCCCCTTCTTGGGCTCCCCGTCAGCATAGGAACTCTCAGTTGCTAATTTTTTAAGAATGAAAGGACACCTAGCTTTATAAAAATCAGGGTACAACTCACTCCTGTAAAACACAAGATTATTTGTGGGGCTCAGCATATTCATAAGGTGCACTCATCACCATATTGTTTAACTTTAAAAAAATAATTTATGAGTGAGAGAGAGAGAAAAGAGAGAGAGAACACATGCATGCCATGTCATGTTGCAGGTGGATGGTCAGAGGACAACTTTCAGAAGCCTGTTCTCTCCTTCCGCCATGGAGGCTTCCAGAGTTCAAACTCAAGCAGCCAGGTGTGTGAGCAGGTGCCCGACCTGCTGAGCTATCTCACTGGCCCCTCATCACCACATTCTCATTCCAGAATTTTTTTTCAAGAAACCCATGTTTACTAGCAGTCACTTACTGTCTCCTTCTAATGCTTGGAAACCACCAGCTTGTGTCAACCCACAGCTTTCCATGAGTGCACTATATTCTCTCTCGCTTTTTCTAACACATAAAATATATTTCAAAGGCCCCAAAAGTCAGGGCTGAAAGAAGTCATTTGCTTTGTCCATGAGGCTGCCATTTGCTCAGCACTCAGAGAAGACACTGGTTGTCTGCTTGTAGGTCTATAGGCTCTCAAAATGCAGATGGCCTATTTTCACGATGGTTGACACGTTAGTGCCGACAGGCAGCTGTCTGAATTGTGGTCACAGTCAGTGTTTCAGTTTCTCTCCAGTTGACTCCTCAGTAGTCCATGGGGCTCAAAAAGCAAACATCCCAGGCTGGAGAGATGACTCAGGGATCAAGCCTCTGCCTCGAAAACAGAAGGATCTCAGTCCAGATCCCAGATCCCACATGAAAACACTGGGCGGAAATTGTGGTGGCCTATACTTCTGGCCTTGGAATGTGGAGCCTGGGAAATCCCTTGAGCTAAGCAAAAAGGAGATAGAGAAATCTAGGATAACACCGGAAGTCACCCTTGGGCCTCCATAGGCACACCCAGCGTCCTCTGATATGGACAGAGACAGACAGACAGACAGACAGATACACACACACACACACACACACACACACACACACACACACACACAAGCATTTCAGGAGGAGGTGCTAGTTTCATAAGGAAAAGAGGTACCAAAAGATTTTAGGGAAGGGTATGTTTTCAAGCTGAAATACTGTTTCTCTGTTATTTACTTGCTTATTTTGCATAAACATGGTGACTTTATATGGCCTCTTCAGAAAATCTAATGCCAAGAATAAGTATGTGTGCCATACATACATAACTGCCCATGAAGTTAGAAGCACTGCACATGCTCCTGATGCCATGATATTCTATGGACAGATACCTCTATGTCATATGTATCTGATCATACAATAAAACTAACACAACAACCCAAGAAAGAAAGGTAGCAAAGACATGGTCTGTACACGCAAAAACGATTTTAAAGTAACTTCCAAACATGAATGTATTTGCTGTCATTGGGGCAAAATACATGACAGAAGCAACTTAGGGGGATAAAGATTTATTTCAGCTCACAGAAGTCTTCAGTAAGTTGGAGAACAGCCAGGGCTACATAGCCAGACCTTGTCTCAAAACTTTGGAAAACAGTGTTTTGAGCAGATGCTATAAGGCTAAAAACAAAAGAGAATGCACGTAAATGCTAATTTAATTAATAAATTTACTTCTTAAAGAGCTATACATTAGCAATTTTGAAAACCACCTCACGTGTATACCAAAGTTAAATAAATAAATATTTTATATATAATGAAAGCTAGATTTTTTTGCTGTCTGAGAAAGAAGTTTATATATAAAGTAAGGAGGAAGGCTAGCATTCATCTTATGTTTTGGATTGGTCAGTATGATGTCATGACTGAGGTAGGTAAGGAGCCGTATTCACACATGTATGTATACATATATACACACATGTTCATGTAAATCTTATCTGTACTAAAGAGAACTAAAAGCAATGGCAACCCAACAGTAAGAGCTTCCCAGCAAGCTTATCTTGATTTCTAAGTATCATTCTTCCCAAAAGGACTCAGTGTTCTAGAGAAAAGGTCAAACCTGGGACTAGGACAGGGAAAACCCAAGAAGAATCTGGGATATCTTGTGGTGTCAGAGAACAAGAAAATGAAATGACAAGAGAATACAAAAGAAGGCAGGGTCAGTCCAAAGGACCTGTCTGTCAATGGCCAAATCCTACCATAGTGGGCAAGAAAATAGTGACGGTACTAGATTAAAATCCATCTGATGAGGAGAGAAGAGCCAGGATATTTATCTAGAATGAAGTGTCTCCTGCAAGATATTTATGGATTTAAAGGAAGGAAAATATTAAGTTTATAGTGGGGACAGACACTACCTTAGTTGAGTTATCAAAGGGAGTATTAACAGTGATCAGACTCATTGATATCTGGTGTGTTGAGAAAAACGCCAGAGGAAATGAAATTGAATAATATTTTGCAAACTAGCAAATCACTAGTCAGAACTTTCCAAATGTGTTAGTCATGAAAGACAAAGGAAAACAAATTCCTCAGATAAGAATAGAGAAAAGACAGAGATGGCAAAAAAACGGAGTGTGGGAGCCAAGATTATCTACTCAAACAGAACAAGGACCTTAGTGGAAATATTCAAGATTCAAACTATTTGCAGTGTAGTTAATTTTATTGTACCAATGTTAACTCGCAAAAGTGTTTTATTGACTCTCCTATAAACTTGTCTGGAAAAAAAAATAATTATTTTTCCTGTTTCCTGCAAACATAAAAACTTTATTCTGGGCTGCATGATTGCCAATAAAAATGGTTCAAGCCACCCTATCTTAATAATGGCTTATAAATAATGATTAGACACAAATCATTGCAAATGGTTCTCATGATTAGTGAGGCGCGTTCTTCAGAGAGGATGTGGCCCAGGTTGGTTCTCAGCAAAAGAGACAGGCAGTTGGAGTAAGGCCTGTGGGCCTTGGTTGAAGCATAACATCTGGGGGAAAAAAGAGGAAGGATTGGTCAGAGAGCCATAGGAACACCATCAGGTAAAACCTAGAAGTTGGTCACAGTCACAAACAGCTGTCGAATTAGTCTTTTCTTGAGGACCTTTCTTGAAGACGTCACCGCAGTGATGTCTACTTCTACAAGACCTGTATAATAACTTTCTTATCAGTATGTCAGCATGGAAGGGAAAAGATCTCAAGACGCACTGCACCTCCCTGAGAAACGCATGGCTGATGCCGGACAGAAGAACGGGGAGCTTCTCTAAGCAATGATTTACCCATTGATAAGTCATCCACGACCCAGAAAGAACTCGGGCCCTTGCCAGTGCAGACATCCACACCAAACACACACAAAAAGAGGAGAAAGCATGAGGAAGGTTGGGCTGTGAAGGAGAAAGTATGAAGTGGGGCAGGAGGAAGGATGGGATTGGGTAGTAAGGAGCGAAAACACATAATTTCATTGTATTCATGTATGAAAGTGTTGAAAAAATTTTTAATTAAAAAAGGGGAAACTTACATTGAGTTGGATTTCTGTTACTTTACAACTGAAAAAAACTCTTGAACAACAATGTATTTGAGATTTTTGCTGTACTAATAGTAAAGAACTATTCTATTTTTAGAACTAAGAACTATTCTGAAAGAACAGAGATTTTAGTTTTTAGTTGATTTTGAACTCCAAAGTAAACAATAAAAAAATTACAGCATTTAGTGTTCTGTATATTAGATCTTTGTAATCGTAGGTTATTGACTGAAGTACATAAATGAAAACATATTTGGGAGCTCACATGTCCAATTGTGTATGTATATGTGTGTATGTGTGGTTCACGTGTGGTGTACATATATGTATAGTATTCATGTGTGTGTGGTGTGTGTGGTATGTATATATGTGTAAATGTATACATATATGTGTTTGAGTTCATGTGTGCGTTTGTGTTGCTAAGGATAAATTTCAAGACCTTTTGCATACTAAACAAGCAGTCTTCCACCGTGTTGTAATTCTAGCCTCCTAAATATGTTTTTAAATTTAAAATAATTGTACACTTGATTCTATCCAAAAGATGGGATAGAGTTTCTATACATCCTCCAACTGGTTTCCATAAAAGTAGCATCACATTTAACCACAGTATGATGATTAAAAACAGGAAGTATAAAATAAGGGAGGCATAAGCTGATTGGAAAATGGATAACTCCGAGATAAAGATTAAATTGGATTTTTTATACTGTATATTCAAAAGAGTAAATTCAAAGTAGAATTTAAATCTAAATAGAAAACTTTTATAAAAGCTGGAAGAAAACATGAGTGAGATCTTAATAATTGTAAGAAACAAAAATTTTCAATGATTTCACTTTCAAATTAAATAAGACATTAATCATTTTGATACATTCTGGAGTTTGCATCTTAATAATTTCCCGAAGATAATGAATAATGACTTGACACTATTGGAAGATGGAGAAAGATTTAAGATATGGGGCCTAGTGGAAGGACTTGGGGGCTGCAACTTTTAGGGGGTCTGTGAGATTCCACTCACTTCTTTCTTTCCAGTCATGAGGTGAGCTGCGTTGGTATGCTGCCCATGGGCCCCAAGAGCATTGACATCAACCATTCATGAGCTGAAACCTCCACAGCAGTGAGCCAAAATAAATATTTTCTTATTTATTTATTTAGACACAGTCCATGTAGCCTAGGCAGGCCTCAGGTTAGCTTTGTAGCTGAAGATAACCTTAAAATCCACCTTTCAAGTATCACCACATGGGACACCTTTTCTCTTTTAAGTTCACTATCTCAGGTATTAGTCATAAAGTGAGTTTTAAGGGGCTGGAGAGGTGGCTCAGGGGTTAAGCCTCTGCCTTGCAGGTGGAAGGTCCTAAGTTCGGATCATAGACCCCACATATAGACGCCAGGCGGAAGCGGGGGCGGCCTGCGTTTCTGGTCCTGGTAGGGCAGAGCCTGTGAATCCCGGGGCAGAGTAAACAAGGAGGAGGTGGAGGCGGTTCATGGTGGTTCCCAAATTCGCCCATGGCTCTACACACACACACAACACACACACACACACACACACACACACACACACACAATTGAATAAATAATTAAAAAAAATAAAGTGAGTTTTAAACAACTGAGCAAGGTATCAGTTTGAAACACTCTTCTTTTCCTCCTTCTCCTCCTCCTCTTTCTCTTTTTCCTTCCCTTCTCCCTCCTCCTTCTTCTTGCTCTTCCTTCTCTTTCTCCCTTTCCCCCTTTTCCTTTCTCCTCTTACTTTTTTTCTTTCTTCCAATATCTCATGCTAGCCTTCCTCTTGCCTCAGTCTCCTGAATACTCTAAATAGTATTTCTTACTAAAAGAAGCCAAAATTCCTCAAGGAAATGGGAAATTTGAGATGTGAGACAGAAATGTATAAAATAGCAGGGAATGCATGGGAAAAAAAGGATTTATTTTAATTTGTAGCATTAAAGATATGTCCACTGTTGCAATAATGGTGTGACTAATGTGGAGTTTCTTTGTGTCCTTCAATTGGTTTGCTAGTTTTATGTTTGAACTTGAGGCAAACTCCACAGGAGAAATACACGCCTGGTTCAGTAAACCTAGTCAGAAGCCCATGGCTGGGGGAGTCATAGGGCCCAGATAGAGCCTACTGCTATTGATATGCTAGTAGACATGATTTCAAACTGCCTTCTCAAAAGTTATTCTCCCATCTATAAGCCAGTGCTGCTCGCAGCTGTGACTAGAGAAGCTTCTATTTGAGTGGACAAACACCAGTGAACACAGAGATGCGTCACTGGGCAGAATGTAGAGAGTATCTGTTGATTGCCCTTCCCTAAATGGGACAGCCATACGTACCTTTCCAAGGTAGTAACATCATGAAAGAGGAGTGAACAGAATAGAAGATCCAGGCAGTATTAAGAAATGCTGGAAATCATTTCTCTGGGCATGACGTGGTTGTTACACCATGAGTTGCAAGCTTGTGGCTGCCTGCACAAGCCTGGGCTTCTAACATTGTCATGAAATAGGGAGGGGCTTATAAGGCTCCACCCCTCCCTGTGGAGCAGTAGGCTAATGGTTGCTGGAGGAGTCATATCCCAGTGATGTAGCCATTGATAAGATGACCTTACTCAAGTAAGTAACCCTCCTACCCATGTTCATACAAGCGACCCCAATTAAATGTAGTGTGTCACAAAAAAAAACATGAAAGTAGGAGTGGAAGCTGGGAAAAGGACTTTGGTAGAAGGGTGAAGCAGATAGGACAGGATAAAGGAGAACATGGTCAAAGAACATTATATATAGTGTGAAATTGTGAAGACATGAACTTAAAACTTGGCATCAATAAAAATAACTGCAATGGTTTGAACTGCACCAAATACATTTAAAAATATAAGTTCACAATATATACACATGCTATATACATATATATACACTACATGCATTTAATACACATACTATATATAATATATGACATAATAAATATAATAAATATGCTACCTATATAATAGACATGCATTTACTACATATATAGATATATGTACTCTATAAAATAAATATACATACTGCATACACATAATATATACACTGACTACATACAATATATGCTACATACAATATATGCTATATATAAACAGTACATATATAATATATAGACATGCCATATACATTATATATAACTTATAGCATATATAATATATAATATAATATATGTACACATATAATACCTGCAACACTAAAGGTATGTGCACATGCTACATACATATAGTAATGTATGCTATATATTATGTACAATATAGGCACATGCTACATATATAACACATGCATGCAATATATGTTGCATATAAACATGCATAACATGCATAATAAACACACTACATATAAATATCATTTCAAAATTCCTAGTAAACAAACGAAATAAATAAGCAAAAAGTAAATTTGAGATTAAGTGTCCCCTAAACCACCGGAATGATGTGATCAAGGGTAGTGGGAAAGTTATTGTAAGAAAGGGCTGGGAGCTGAGATAGGAGCAAGAGCCCGGGTAAGAACATTGCAGATAGAGGGAAGCAGATGCAAAGACCCTAAGAACCAACTCCACTTCAGCATCAGAAAGAAGACTTGCATAAATGGATGATAGGCATAAGAGAATTTGAATTTTATTCCAAGTACTATGGAAAGCAGCTGGAATGTTTTTGTCAGGGCATAAAACAATTCGTTTTGCATTTTGAAAAAAGGTTGTCCTGGCTGTGTGAAGGACCGCAGGGCATGAAGGCAAATCAGGAGGCTTTTGAAGCAATGCAGATGAGAATAACAGAATGTGCTGTGGAGTGGAAGAAAGTGGGTAAATTAGGGTGGAAGGGAGAAAAGTGGGTAAATTAGGGTGGAGGGAAGAAAAGTGGGTGGATTGGGTGAAACAGACACACAAGCACCCTTCCCCCTCCCCAAGAGAAAGCAGTACTTCCTTGTCAACCCCCTACCCATTTCCTTATCTGCAGCTACTGTGGGAAGATAAAACCTTGACCCACAAATTCCGTCACTCCCAACCACTGCCCTAAGCACGAAGGCATTTCTCTCATTCCATGACCCACACTCTCCGGAAAAAGTCATCGCTCCCTGAGCTCCACAGCAGCTTTTATTCCCAAAGAAGAGGTGCGTCCCTCCAGCCTCAAGAAAGGGCAAGGCAGATCAAAGGTTGAGGTAGGGACTGGTTGTCATGGAATATGCTGGTAGGATGTGCTGAAGAGAGGGAGGCAGGAGGATCATGGGGTCCAGGCCAGTCTAGGTTCCACCTTTCAGAGCCAGCAAGATGGCTGACCAGGTAAAGATGTTCCAGCATTTCTATCCAGGTTCTTACATCCCAGACTCAAAGATTGAAGTTAGAATGAGATTGAATGGCTTAAGTAAAAATTATTAAAAAGAAAGGAAAGGGATACCTGGCTTCTCAGGAGAACCAGGGGCTGCAAGCCAGAGGGAACCCTGGAGCCCAATAGAAGCAGATAGACAGGGGAGGATGGGAGGGAGTGAGATGGATTAATGAAGGGAGGGCAGAGAGAATGGGAAGGAGGGGTGGAAAGAGGGAGGCAAGGATAAGTACTCAATATGCTTGTAAAACTAGGAGAAATTTTTTATTATTATTTTTTTTTAAGAAGTAATCTCTGTTGTAAGAGCACAAGGATGGGAGGAGTCAAGATATGCAAGATACTCCACACAAGTTAGGGCCGAAACAATTGTAATAAGACTCTGCATGATCTGCGCAATGACCAACTTATCATTGACCCCTCAAAGTCTAGCATGGACTCAAGGCACTAGGATCCTTAGAAGCAAGGGATTAACAGTCACAATAGTGTCCCTATACTTAAAGGGAACACACGAAAGAGTTCTAGGAAATGCCACTGAGTCCTTACACCTCATCAGAGAGGAGGACCCAGAGGAAAGTTTGACATACAAATTAAAGGATGGTTCAGAGATGGGGGAGGGGGCACTGGGAGAAAGGGAGGGAGGGGGGAAAGGAAGAGGAAAAGGAGGAGGAAGTAGTGAGGTCCAGGGAGGGGTGGAGGGAGGAAGGGAACAGGGGTACCTATTACATTTGTATGAGCAGAAAAATAAATAAATTAAAAAAAAAAAAAAGAAGTAATCTCTGGCTGTCTCGGGAGCCAGAGGGCAGGCAAGACAGCTCCAAGTTTTGCTCTGAAGTTCTGGACCCCAGGTGCCCATTTTATGAACTTTTGGGGAATCGAAAGTGGAAACTCTCTATTGGTTTTCTCTCTGACCTTTGATTAGTGGTTCCTGGTCAGGCCGGTTTAAAAGTCCTGCTGGCAGGCTTTGTGGTGGACCCCTGGGAGGTGCCTACGTGCCAGTGAGTGCAGCTCTCCCGTAAGGGACGTGCTCCCTTTCACTTGGACTTGTGGCCTTGCTTAACTTCCTCTGGTCTCCCTCTCTGTTCTCTCTGCCTGTGGGAGCCCATCAAAGACATCTGACAAAGACATTCGCCTCTAAGGCTTGATTCCTGGGACTCACGTGGTAGGAGGAGAGCGTGACTCCCATAAGCAGTGAACTCTGCCACACCTGCGAAATGTTTAAAAGTATTAAAATGGGGAATATTGAAACACTAATCTTAGTAAACTGATTTGAATATGTATAAAAAGTATGGGAAGTGAAAAGTTTTCTGGAATGGTCCTTATTTCAAATTTATCTCATGATCCCAGGAGTCCAGATTACTCGCGGCTGCGGGTCTTCTTATCTTGGTTCATTCAGGTTTCCGTCCATATCACCAGTCAAATTTTGTCAAGATTTGCTTCATCCCGGAAGAATTGACTTTCCCAACTCTCAGGCAGCCTTATTAGAAACACTATCCTCTCCTGGTAGCCTTCCATTCCCATTTCCCAGCAGCGGGCAGCTCCCCTTCTGTGCTATTCTCTAGCTGTTCCTGGTATCCATTCAAAGCTCTTTTCTCCCCCATTCTGCATTGTATGGGGCTGCATCAGGATTGGAACTTGACACAATTTCCTTTTCTTTCCTTATGCATTCAGTCAGAACCAAGCAGAGGGAAAGGAGATACCATAGACTCAGCATTTAAGAAGTTACTCACAGGGAAATTACAAGTCAAAGGATATATTTTTTAATTCTTCTATATACTATATAGCCAGTGCTGCCATCCTAAAAAAAGTTTCAATTTATAACACCACCAAAAATCAATAAGTCTATAACTTTTGTAAAAATCTTATTAAGACTGGATGTCATCTTTGTGAGAAAAAAAATCATTATCGTTTCGGGTTATATCTGGTACTTTCAGCATTCTTTAATGCTACCCCTTACATATTTAGCACTAAAATAGGCCAAGCACAATCAATGTCAGGGTGGCACGGGACTTGCTGGAAGCAACTTAGGAGCTAAGGACACCACGAATTGCTTGTTTCGGGCACGAGAGACATTGAGCTTGCTAAGCTCACTGTGCTGCTTCGTGAGATGTGGGTTCAACACTCACAGACCCTTTTCTTTTAGGGCAAGGACTCCACATTATCCAGGCTGGCTTCAATCTTCCTGCCTCGGCCTGCTCAGGGTCAAGACTAAATAAACAAGGGACCTACAGGGTACTACCCAACAGCTTCTGGAAGAGCCAGAACAACTCCCAACCTCACGCACAGCAGTACTGCCAGCATCCTTATCATTGGCTTACTTTCGCTCATCAGTTACCGAGACTTCATTACATGATCGCAAGATCCATTGCTGTGGGCCTGAGTCAAGAAGGAAACGTTGTGACTGAAAGGTTTGTTCAACAAGCTGCTCTCTTCATGGCTGTTGGAGGCAGGGAAAGACAGAGGAAATGGGACATCTCCAGTGACCCACTTCCTCTAACTAGTCCCTACCTTCTATTAGACCATCCATTTATGAAGTCATCAATGGATTGTCACTGATAAGGTAAACACCCTCATGAGCAATCATCTCTCAATAATGCAACCAGGTGGGGACCAAGCCTTCAGTAGATGAGACTTATGAGGAGAGGGCTACTTCGTATCCAACTTTTAACGCTATTCAAATGCTACCATTTTCCTACCTGGGTTCAAATCTATCCCCATAATCTGACCTGATTCTAAATGTCTTGCTTCCATTCAAAGCAAGAATTCAGAGAATAATGAAAATCATCAGCAAATCCGTGAACTCACTGAAGGATTTGAAGCTTCATGGGAGAAGTTGCCTCAGTTTTTGGAACAAATCTAAGCAGAGGGAAGGACAGAGAAGCATAGATGAAGTCAGAACATCTCTATATCTACATACCAAAAATGTAGGCTGAGCTTGCAAATATCTTAACAAAGGCCGTTTAGACTTCCACATGGCAATAAAGGAGAGAAAGAAAAAAAGGAAGGAAGGAAGGAAGGAACGAAGGAACGAAGGAACGAAGGAATGAAGGAACGAAGGAAGGAAAAGGGAGCAACTTGGAAATTTGAGCACACACACACACACACACACACACACACACTGAACTAAAGGTAAGGAAACAGAAAACTGTAGATATAAAATAAGTCGGAGGTAAAAGGATGTCTTCTGACGTGCTGACTGAGCATGAAGGATATTAATTTTTTTAGGTTAACCATATTTCCAAGCTTGTAAATTTTCTGCCTACATAAAATATATATCCCAAGCCCTCCCATATCATCTTTTTTTCACCCAAATTTCTCTTCTCTTCTCTGAACCAGACAAAGCAAAGTTAAAAGAACTTTTACTAAGTTTTGTTTATATTAAATTCTTTCAAAGTGGGGATTTAAAGACTTAATCCTACCAATTAGCATTCAAATCCAAGATTTTTTATCTTTTTAAAAATTGTTTCTAGTTTTACAGGCATATTGAATACTCATGCCTTGTTCCCTCCATTCCCCCTCCTGTCATCAATCCATCCCACTCCCTCCCACCTGCCTCTCTGCCTGGCTTCCCTCTGTTTTGTCTACTCTTGTGGGGGTTCAGGCCTCTTGTGGCATACAAAATTGCCTCTCTTGGGCCATCCCATTGATAGGAGCATTTCCCTTCACTCACCCAACTTTAGTCCCCAAGATTTCCATGGTATGTTCTTATCTCTCTTGAGTTCCTCTATAGTCTATGGGGGCATATTGGTATGTCAGTCATTATGCAGGTCTGGTAAGGACAAGTCTCACTGTGGTGAGTTCCTAGATGTAGCAGTCCTGCCTTGAATGGAATGTTTTGTCCAATAGTGAACCTTCCCATCTTTAGGTTCCAACACTCTTCCATGAGGTTTCCAACACCTTAAAATGAGGCAAGGTTTTTATCTTGACAAATGATTCAACCCTGAGGTACTTTTGACCCCCTAGGGATTTAAAAACTCCCTCCTCTACCTGTCGCTCCTCCCCTCTGGCTTCCGGACCTTGCTTGAGTCCAGATCCCAGCCAAATCATCATCTCAGCACCCCCACCAGAGTGGAGAGATCTGAATGTTGCAAATCCAGAGCCAGATCATCTTGGGTTCATTTTAAGTCCCTAATTGGCATTTATTGTCATCTTCTGTCCCTGATCTAACATTCTTTTAAATGTTTATTTATGGGCTGGAAAGATGGCTCAGGGGTTAAGACTCTGCCTCACAAGTAGAAGGTCCTGAGTTCAGATCCAGGGTCCACATAAAATGGTGGTGGCCTGCACTTTTGGCCCTAGTAGGCAGAGTCTGTGAAATCCCAGAGAAAAGCAGAAGCAATCCAGGATGATTCCCAAAGTCACCCTTAATTCTCCACAGGGACAACAGTTCTCTGTCTCTGTCTCTGTCTCTGTCTCTGTCTCTGTCTCTGTCTCTCTCTCTCTCACACACACACACGTGCACACACACACACACACATACAATAAATGAATAAATAAAGTTCAAAAATGGGTTTTAAAAACATATATGGGCGCCCTTGCCCCTTGTAATACTCCATGTCTAGAGTCATAAGTTCCTTTTCATCTTTCCCTCACTCGTGGGTTCCATGTCTGGAGTCTGGGAGTTCTTGGTGGCTGTTTTGCCCCTCATGGATTCCTGTCCATGAGTTCTATTCTTTTGTAGAAAAAGAAATTTTCAAGACAGGCAAGATTGTGGTGAGCAATTCTCAGAACCCCGTCACCTCACCCCAACCCAAGGGTTCCAGGAAAAAGGTCTAGTATGTGTGATGAGGCCAGACACCAGAAAAATACCTCCACCCTCAGGAAATGCTCCCCCTTTCAAAGTCTAAGGGGGGGTGTAGTACTTGCAGCTATGCCAGATACTGCCACTTGCAACCAATCAATTTAAGGTTAAGTGTTTTAGCCAATTATTCTGTAACATTACATAGCCTCCCTACAAAAAAGTATAAAAGGTGTATGCTTCTTGAGCTGGGGGTCGTCTCTCTCCCTGGTGTGTGGAGCGACCCCAGCGCGCTGGAATAAAATCCTCTTGCTTTTGCATCGAACTCGTGTCTGTGAGTGCTCTGTGGAGGTCCGCTCCCTGGGGTAAGGCTGGGCTTCGGCCCTTTAAGTCTTACACTTTCCTTCCTCTAATAAACCCTGCCTTAATCCTTAAAAAAAAAAAAACCCTGCTGTTCTTGAACCTGCATGGAGATAGAACAAAAAGATAATATATAAATATTTATTAATTATTTGTTTGTTTCTTTATTTATTTAGTGTGTGTGTGTGTGTGTGTGTGTGTATCAGAGGGCACTGTTCTGCTTGCGAGGCAAAGTCTTAACCCCTGAGCCATCTCTGCTAGCTCGGTAACCTGACGTCCTGATGACCATTACATGTTGTTAGATAAGCTAAACTGGATAGTTAGCAAGCTCAGTGTAGCTCAACTTCCCTTCCCTTCTGAGTACAAAAATTCACCTCTCTTAATCAAAACCTCAGTTGCCTTCTTAATTTTTTCGTCGGTCTTGTCTTTGCTAGATACAACCCTGTCCCCTATTTACTCTGAAAGAGAGGTTACATCCCCCACCCCAGCAGACTGCACTCCTGACACCATTTCACCACTCCAGGAGAGACCTAGGACTTTCAGTTATTGTCAGCATCACCCCGGGGCACCTCACTTCCACAGGCGCAACTCAATTCATTGGCTTCAGTCATCCTCCTAAAAGAGAAGTGCTGCTATTACATCAGCTGCATGAGGAGAAGTGGAAAAGGATCCACAACCTCAGGAACTTGGCAGTTCAAATCCATCCTGCCAAGGACTCACTGAAAGATTCCCAATATGGTTCCCCTTGACAACTTGACTTCTCCCCCTTGTAGGTCCTCTAGTTCCATTTGCCTGTTGTTACTTATTGCGTCTTGCCTTTTCAGATGCCTCCCAGGACAGAATCAGAGAATTCAAACAAATGCTTGACACGAATTATCCATCTATCTCATACCAGAAGTTGATACCCAGAGGGATCCAGCTCAATTACATCATCATCACCCTCACCCTGAGAACTCGGGAACCAGACTCCATCGCTCCAGCATGTAATCTTCTCCACACTGACCCTGTCCAGCAGGAAGCAGTTAAGAATGAATGTTTAGTCCCTTATCATGAAGAGTCTGAAATGATAGGATCCCATCCCCCATGTTCAGAGGGGAGCTTTTGCTTGCTGGCCACTGCCCCCAAACACTTACAGAGCTTGGCCCGGCTTGATCACGTATCTCATGGAGTTAGGTCACCTCCCTCTTTCCTACTCCCCAATCGCATTTCCAGGGATTAAAGTTTCGATCCCCCTTTACACAGGGTCTTCTCCCTTCCGAGAGAAATAGAATTGTAATTAGGTAATCATTAAGCCTTTTCTATTCCTTGTCTGAGGATGGCCAATCCTCCCTTTCTTTTTTTAAAACCTTGCAGAATGGAGATTCTAAAAGCTGAATAAAGAACGGATGTTTTACATGCAGAAAAGAGTCGAAGAAAGCAAAATGCAACAAAAAGTGGACTCATCATTTTCCAAATTACTTTTTGTGAGGTGGGGATGGGGAAAGAATCAAGAGCGACAGTGTAGAAGACTGACTCGGGTCTGCTGAGAAAGAGAAGCTAACACAGGAAGACTAAAGAAATTTGAGTTTTATCAGAGCTCAGGGACTCATTGCCAGGGGAACAATAGTTTCTTAAGGTGGGAGGGCACTGGAACAGAAGAGATAGTTTAAAGTCCAAGTGAATAGAGAAAACCTGCCTTGGAAAGCATGGGTGCTCTCCAGAGTCTTATAGCCATTCACAGGCAAGGTAGAGAAGAGGGAGAGGAAAGTCGGGGGTAATTGAAATTCATTAGGGGGGAGAGGGGTCATGGGCAAAGACAGTGAAAACTGAATGCTTAACTGGGTGGCTCCAGGGGGTCTGCCCCCACCACTGAACCGGCAAAGAGAATGCCCAAGCAAGAGTCAGTAATTAACCAACATTCCCAGCATTTACACCAACCTGACAGAAAGGCCGTTTCCTCATTCCATTATCTTTTCCCCTACCCACAATTCTAAGCTAGTAAAGCTTGGCCCAAACTCCCATCCTTGCTTAACTTGCTTAACTCTCCAGTGTGTGTGCATGGCGGGGTGGGATCCTTCTCAGACTTGAATAAAAGTCTGCTCCATTGTTGAATTTGTTCCCCTGCTTCTTACTTTCCTACCTTAACCCCTAACATTTCCTTTCAGTGAGTCTAGGGAGATAGGGTGGCCCCTGTGGTTGATTCCAGTCAGGGAATCACCGCATGCCAGCCAAGGTGGAGGAGTTTTACAAAATGGCCTGGCTGTGGTTCACACTTTCCCGAGAGTGTTGCAGAGTCGATCTCCTGGCTGTGCTCGCTAAATTGTGGCAGGGATTGCAGGTTCTTGTGTTCGGAGTCGACCATTGAAACCAGAACCTGTGCAGAGGGTTAAGGCAGAGTTTACTAGAGGAGAGAAAGAATGGAACTTAGTGACTCTAGACATGCAGTACAATGAGGGGCAGGCACTCAGGAGAACTCATGGACTCCAGGCATGGAATCCATGAGGAACAAGGAGCTGGAAAATAACTGCTGGATTCCACATGTGGAGTGCCGTGAGGGGCAAGCGCCAAAGATGGCTGCCAAGGTCAGGTATATTCATACACTTCAGCAAGCCTGGTGAGTTGGGACTGTTTCTTTTGAAGGACTCAGTTTATCTACAGTGGAGAATCCATTTGCATATCCTTTCATAAGCACAGGGTGTGGGGGGGGAAGTTAGCAAAAGTTATGTTCCTTCAAGGTAATTCCACAGGAGGGGATGACCTTTAAGACCTTCAGAGACTGTCCCAGCATGGCTGCTCTAAAAGTGCCTCAATAGGATTAAAACAAGGAATTATCAGTCAATTTCCCACCACTGTGATGAATCCTTGAGGAAATGGACTTGAAGGAGGGGAGAATTATTCTGGCTCATGGTTTCAGAAGTCTTCATCCATAGTCAGCTGGGTCTCTTGTGATGGGCTTGTGGTAAGGCAGAACACTGAGGTAGCTGAAGCAAGGATGGGGGAGGCTGCTCATTTTAGGGCAGCCAGGAAGCAGAGTAGAACCACCCAGCAACAAGTGATAACCTTCAAAGGTAAGCCCCACAGTGGCCCACGTTCTCCAGCTAGGTGCCACTTCTTAGTTTCTACCAACTCGAATAGTCAAATTAAATCCGTCTGTGGATAACCTCACTGATTAAGTCAGAATCCTCATGATACAATGACTCTCTGTAAGTCCCACTTCTGATCCTTGCATAAAGGATCTTAATGCATGTACTTTTCCTCTTTTAACATAAGGTTAAGGGAGGATTGGGTAGGGTGGGGGGGATACTTTATATACAAACCACAAGAGAGGGCATTCCTTGTTTTGTTGCTTCCGCTTGCTTGTAATTTCCTGTTTGGGAAAAGCCAGATTCCTTCAAAGTTTACTGCATTCTGGTTTGGTGTGGTCTGTTGGAATCTACTGCAGGAGGCTAGTCCGAAGCAATGATCTTCCAGAAAGCTTACTATTTAATAAAAACTTTCAGGAGAATGTCTGACGTTGTTTGAAATGGGAAGTCTTTCCAGCTAGATTAGGTTGTTGTGTCAAACAGTACTGTTGTTGTAGGTTTTTTGCCTTTCTTGGGGTTCTTGCATTCAGGACTAGAAGACTGAAAGCAGAACACATTGAGCGATACAAACAGGGGTTTTATTGAAACTAAGAGAAGAGGGAAGAAACTCGTAAAGGCTGGGTCCAAGAGAGGTAAGGAGGAAGTCACATAGCCTTAAGGTGGAAGAGCACAGAGTAGAGGAAATAAGGTCAGAGATAACCAAGACCCAGCTGCCGGAGCACAGCACGGGGTTTGGGAGACAGCAGAGACGCCCTGCAGGAAGAAGAGAAGGGTGATGAGGGGACCCACAGTCTTTTATAGGCTAATGAGTGTTCCAGGAGTTACTGGGAAAATGAGGGAAAGACTGGAGGGGTGGTGGGCCTGGTTCCTAGAGGATCAGGACATCCCTAACTGCGCGGCTGTCCAATAGAAATTACATTACTCCCTCACTATGACCATGTGTGGCCACATTTGGTATACAGCCTTGAGTGCATAGAGACTCATGTTGCACTGCATTCTTGTGTATAAATGTGGATACACGTGTGCCGTCGCAGAGCTTGAGGGGGTCAGAGGACAACTTCAGGTGGGGAGTTGGTCTCACCTTCCATCTTCATATGCTATCTCTTCTGTTGCTGCCGCTCTTCTGCATACCTTGCCCAATAGATTCGAGGGAGTCCCCTACCTCCTCCTCCCATTCCCCCGTAGGAGAAATGGAATTACTATATATTCAGATTTTACATGGATTTGGGGGTTTCAAACTCCGGTCTCCACACCTGTGTGGGAAGCACGGTTACCCATTGAGCCTTCTCCCCTCACCCAACATTTCTATACCCCATGTTTCTTGTCAATCCAATAAGGGCAAAATTGTACCAGCCTAAAAATTGTGAGGGGGGTGATAAAAATTAGTATGCACGGAAAGCATTAATTAAGATCCATGCCTAATACTTAGCAGACACTGTGTTTTTCACACAAAACAAAGCAATGAAAGACTGGGAATGCAGCTTAGAGGCAAAGTACTTGTTCAGACAGACCCTAGGTTTAGTCTCTAGAATCTCTGGAAGTGGGGGAAGAGAAGATCAAGAGACTATCTGTTCAGGCCTGGAATTCCAGGAATCCTAACTTTTATGTTCAAAAAGGAAAATTAGTTGCAAAAACCAGTAAGCTTCCAGAGCAAGTAATGCCAAACGACCAATCAACTACCTAATGTATCTAATGTTCTCCTTCTTGAAGACCTGAATGAGGTTAGCACACAGTAAGAAAAGGAACCCGCCCTATTTGGCAAGAGAGTTTTCATTCTCACAGAGAAAACCCCGCCTGAAAGCCATTTCTGCCTGACCAATCAGAACATCTGAATCTGTTCTTTGTACTACACACGGAGAAAGAAAGCCAGCCACCTCTGCAGCCCAGCCTTCCACTTCTAGTACGATTCTCTCCTGGACACAAGACACTTCCTCCTCTGAGCCAAACGCTTAATTGTAAGTACTTTGAAATTAAGAATTTCAAAAACTTGCTATTACTGAAAAGACGGTGCTTCCTTTGAAATTGATTTAATTGTTTCTAACATAGTTGGAGGTTTAGCTGAAAAACCAATGCTTTCTGTTCTAATTGCTTTATGTTGCTAAATTCAGTCCAACTCAGCAATTGAGAGGTAAGAAATTTTACACATGTCATGTTTTCCAAACTAGTGTGCAAGCTCAGGGGGGAAGCTCTTTAGATACTGTTCCCAGCAACAAACACACATTCGGTGTTGTATTTACTAACTTCACCATTCATTTCTGTCTATTTCAATGTTGAGCTACAGTCTTTGTGCATTAAAAAGATTTTTGTCCATGTAAAAATGTTTAGCAAGAGAGATGGGATTTTGCGTGTGTGTGTGTGCATTTTGTGTGAGCTTGTGAATGATAAGAAGCCTTGAATTCTCATTATGAAAGAGAGACACCCAAGTACCAATATATAATTCTGTTATTCAGTAGTATTCAGGAAGAGATGTGATACCTTTCACATCCTGAATTTGCTAGATGATTGATATGAGAGTGTTTCAGTCAAAGGAAAAAATAAAATTTAATACTAAATATACAGTAGAGAGAAGAAAAGCTAAATAACATAATCTGTGTTAATAAGTACCAATAAACTTCATGAATGTAATTATTGCAAGACTTTTTCTAAAGAGTGAGGTGCTCATAGGCAGAGGAAACAGGCAAAAGTTGATTTTGACTAAAACCAATGGATAAAATAAAGAATGTTCAAACTGAGGCAAATCCTACAAGAGTTCCTGGTGCCGAGACCATTCTAGCCAAAGAACTTTCCAGAAAAAGGGCCAGTTGTGTCACTCTTCAAAGTTTGTCCCCTAAGATGCCCCCCAGAAGTTACATTTCCCCGTGCCTCCGTTTTTTCCTTTTTCCTGATTGGCTCCACCAACTTGATCACTTTCTGCTGTTGTGGGTACAAGAAATGGCTTTCAGCCGAGTAAAGCTCTGTTCTAAGGTGCAGTCATGGGCAGGGTGCCTCACATATCTGCTTGTCTGTAACAAATCTTCTATAGTCTTTTACGTTCACTTGGGGCTGAATATATGTTTTTTAAGTAGAATTGGACTTATAGATATCAGTAACAGAAGAAAATCGAAAAGTCAGGAGCCAGAGGCTAGGAAGTGTGTCTTTCAATGTGCGGGTGTGGAATCTCCACCAGCCTCAAGACATCTGCGTCCTGGGCAGCTAAGGGCCAGAGAGTTTCTTCAGCACGTGCTCTTGGGACATATGGAAGGTCTGGCAGAAACTGTGTCTGCCTGGAGGAAGGAGCCTTTTTCTAATTCTTGGCAGTCATTCACATATACCGCTTTTCAAGTTTATGCAACAGTGACCTGTAGCCCTAAAGGTACTTGCTATACTCCGGGAAGGTAGTCCATTTCACTGTACTTACAATTTCTCAGAAAAAATACCTGAGTGTCTTTGACGACAAGTTTTCCAAGTAATTTTTACACAACGTAAGCATTGAGAATCACTGTGGAGATAGGCAGAAACATTGCCCAGCACTTAAAAGAGGACCATTAAGTTTTTCCCCTCCACTTCCTGCTGATCTTTTTCCCATGGATGACTAAAGTTAAAGATATTCTTAAATTCAACTTTTATGGTTGAAATAAAGAGAAAAGCAGCTGTTTGAGATATTTCGTATTTATTTCTGTTTTACATTTTTGCAACTTACTAAATACGTAGCATTTGGAAATAATGGCACAACTGCCTAAGAGTACTTTGGATGAAAATGTTTGCTTCCTCCTCTTAGTTTTTTTTTTTGGGGGGGGGGGAGTGTAAATGAGGAACCGTGCTGAGAATCAAGCCCAGGGCCATGGGAAACCCTCCGGGCTTCACTCCCAGCATTGTCCGTTAGGTTTATAACTACTACAAGGATGTAAGAAATGCCATGTGCGACATTACAAGACCCTTTTCAGAATCAGCTAAAGATGGCCAATGGTAATCCTGAACATGAGTTCTAGAGCGGCTGGGCAGAGCACCCTTCCCCACAGCTGCAGGCAACCTTCTCTGGAGAAGAATTTCTGAAGCCTTCCCTGAGGAGGAATTGTGGAAACACCACGGCTGCAATTTTCCCACATTCAAAAGAGGAAGTCAGAGCACTCACTGTGTGTATCATGCTTGAAATATTTGGTACAATCCCTCTATCAAACAGAAAGGAAGGAAGGAAGAAAGGAAGGAAGGAAGGAAGGAAGGAAGGAAGGAAGGAAGGAAGGAAGGAAGGAAGGAAGGAAGGAGGAAAGAAAAGGAAGGAAGGAGGAAAGAAAAGGAAGGAAGGAAGGAGGAAAGAAAAGGAGGGAGGGAAGGAAGAAAGATGAAAGGAAGGAACAAAAGAGGGAGGGAAGAGAGAGGGAGAAAAAGGGGTGGAGGGAAGAGGAAGTCATATACAAGCTTTTACTTTGTTTTATTTCTAATTTCATTTTGCTTAATGTTGGAAATAAAGGTAACAAATAACAAAAGAAATGGCAATAATTTGTGTATGAGGCATACATTATATATATATGTTTTCAACTTTCTCCTTCAATGAAAATTGAAAAATATGTTATTGGTTTTTGATATGGTTATTACTACAGTCTTGCTTTGTCCTTGTCATCATTTTAGTTTTTGAGGCAGCATCTTGTATAGCCAAAGCTGTCCTAGAACTTCTCCTACCTTCTCCACCGAGAGCTAGGATACAGTTTCACGCCACCACCTAGACTGGCACACACTGCTTAGGCTTCTTCACGCAGGAAAGGTAACTTTCTTATCAACTGTACAGCAATGAACTTGTGAACATTCTTGCTTATAGATCCAGACTACTAGTGGACTTCAGAGACACTCAACCAGTATGAGACAATTAGACAACTGTAGGACAGTTTTTATTCTGAAATGTTCAGATGGCTATATTTACACGTAAACTCACACTGTAGTCTTCTTTAAAAAATGAGTTTGAGAAGTTTGGTTTTCCTCTTTAACATGCTAGTGGCTAACTCATTTAGCTGCTATTCAGGGCTAGCTTGTGTCTGGAGGCCAAGGGGGCTTGTTAAGAGTTTTAGAGTAATTGGCATATCTTTTTAAAAAAATTTTTAGTCACGATTTGCTTTTTGTGTCTGTGAAAAAAAAAAGTTATCTCAAGCTTTTATCATAAAATAAATAAAAGTTAATTTAAATTGTCCTTTGTTGAAATGCTGGGGCTTCAACCCAGAACCTTCCTTGTACATACTACTGGAGCACTCTATCACAGAATTGCACCTTCAGCCTTAAACTTTTTTTCTGAACACTATATAAATTAAAAAGACAAAAGTGATAAGTAATCTATCAGTCACACATCCAGAGTAACCACACAATATTATCAGGTTTTCACATTCCTTCTGACTTATGATTATTCAAAGGTAATGCAAAAGAAATTCAAAGATACATCTGTTCCTGTTTTTTTCTGCAGTGGCTTTCGGGAAGCCATCACCCAGAACATGATTTCTGTACCTTTAGCACTGACGTTAGGGATGGAGGGAAGATCTGGAGTACGTATTTGGGGAGGGCTGAGGGGTCCTGCGAAACTCGACCCCACCGGTGGCTGAGAGATTTAGGGCGCTGAGCACTCACCTTGGCCGCCAGTCACCGTCCGCGCCCGGGCGCTCAGCCGGGCTTGGGGAAGTAGAGATCGCGCCCCGAGGGGCCGTGCGCCTGCGACCAGGTCCAAACCAACCCACAAAAGCCCCTTTCGTGTCAGTGATTGTGAAAGAGGTGAGCAACGAAAATGCCATTGCTGTAATTATTTCCTAGTTTCCGAGACTGATGAAATATGTAGAGGGCAGCAGTTGCATCCTATTAAGACGGGCAAAATGTGGCAAGGTAGCAAGTGGAAATTTCCTTTTAAGTCCGGCACTTGGGAGGTAAAGGTGAAAGGAGTAAAAGACCACCTTCCCCCCGACCGTGAGATCAAGTTGTCTCAGAAAACACTATGCACAACGGGGACAGAACCTAGGGTCAGTCTACTAAACATTCAGATATAGAGGACGGTCGTTTTTCCCTATCGTACTAATGATGCGCTTTTCAAGGTTTGTCTAGTGACGCGGTGACGGGCGTCCGGGGTCCCACGGGACTTGCGGATGTCTTGAATGCGCCGACCGCGCGGTTCTGGTCCCTGCCGCTGCCCAGGTTCTCACATAGTCCTTCCTCCCTGCTCCAGCTCCCAGTCTCGGGGTCCCTTCCCGCGGAGCCTTCACCCACATGTACACACACACAGGCGCGTGCGTGCGCGCGCGCGTTTTCTATATTATATAGCTTGGGAAAGCAAAGACAGAGGCCAGCCGTCCCTCTAATATGCTAAGAGAGAAGCAGCTGCCAGCACCTGCCGTTAGACAGAAACAGTTTCATCCAGCACCCGTATCAGATAAGGCCACTGGCAACCATAGCTACCAAGCCAACAGCACTCATTTGAACACAGGTGAACCTTAAATGTTAAACAGGCTGCAAAAGCACCTTCCTTTTCTAGCTAGTGTGTATTACTGCTGTTGTCCCATTGTTACCCGTGGGAGAAAAGGCTTTCCAGTTGGAAAATGAAGACTTTGGCTTAAAAAAAAAAAAATCAGTTCAGGTCGTAGAGCACTTACCTAGCATTCGTGAAGATCTGGGTTCCATCCTTAGCACTAGCACCACGTAGACCAGGCATGATGGTACATGCCTCCACCAGAGGGGAGGGTGGAGACAAAGATCAGAAGAATTTCAGGGTGGATTTCTTCTTTATCATACCAGAAGAATACAGAAGACTTTCATGACCTTGAAAGATGTAGGGATTTCTCTCCATCAGTGAGCAAGCCATTAGTTAGTTCTGCATTGCATATCAGCTGTGTTCTCTAATTCAACTCCACATGAGGGGCCAGCCCACTAGACTCACGCAGCTCCCAGATACCTCAGTTTCTGACTGACTGGCAGCATATAGAAGTTTCCATCATTTCTTCTGTAGTGTTCACTTAGGAAAATAGTGTTTATCAGTTTGCTAGAAAGGACATTGCAAAAGATAAGCATGAAAAGATGCAAAGTCTGGGAGAAAGGGTGGAGAGCTTCCACTTTCTCTTTAGGGGTGCTCCCCTCCAAGTAGTTCTGTGCGTTCAACCATTTATAGACTTATAGGTATGCAGACTTCACTGCAAGGCCATGTCGTGGCTCCCAGACTAGATAGAGAAAACCAGCCCACCCTGCCAGCTCAGATTCCTCCCCTGACCTTTATCTCCTTTCTCTGTTGGTCCTTTGGTCACAGGACCTTTGCACAGGACCCTAATCTGTTTCTGAGTCCTCTTTTACTTCTAGTACCACATATCTTATCTTCAGCATCTTCTGTTGAGCCTAGAAGTCAGCCATGTTTTCTAATGAAACTTGCCCCTCTTTATTTAAAAAAAAAAATTAGTAACCAAGAATTGATCACATAGGAATGACTGATCCAGGGTTTTGTTGCTTTCAGGCCCTCTCAGTAGGTGCATCTGGGAAATGTTTGTGTATACACCTGTCTATTTCTACCTATGCATTTGTTTGTGTGTGTATAATGGTGTGTATATATATGTAATGGTATATACATACACACACATATATATATATTATATGTTGGCTCTCTTAGTCCTGGCAACTGCCTTGCTTATTTTGAATTTTTTTTCTAGTTTTTAGTTTATTTTTCCCCCCTAAGTGGGGTCTTGCTATACTGCCCAGGCTGACGTTGAACTCCTAGGCCCAAGTGATCTTACTATCATAGCCTCCCAAATACCTGGGACTATAAATATGTGCCATTGGCTTGAACTTTTACCAAGTTATGACCCATCTTTGGGTCAATGACAGCGTGTTCATAAGCCTCCTATTCTTCTACCAGTTTTTGCCTCCTCTGAAATAGCCAAGCATTGTTTGCTTGCAGCTATTTGCTAGGATTCAAAGCACCAGGAGACTGATTGACTTATAATTAGCTGTACTGTCTTGGACATGCTCACAGCATCCTTGAACAACCATATCCAGTCATATGGAGAAATATCTCAATATTGCCCAGCTTTCAAAATGTCTTGGTTTCATGAGCTGCTTTTTTTTTTCTATTCAAGGAAACCACTAAACTAGCAGGTAGTGTGAGCAATGACATAAAAAAAAAAAAAAAGTGTGATTGATGAAATAATAATAAAAAAAAAGCAGTATACTAACTTGAAAAACTGGAAATGATTATCAGGTTCTAAACTGTTCTTTCTGTGCAGGAAATATGAGGAAGCGAGTGATGTACTCATATTAGAGTATCTAGAGATTTTTTTTTATTCAATTGTGTTTGTGCTTGTGTGTGTGTGTGTGTGCGTGTGTGTAGAACCATGGGTGAATTTGGGAACCACCTTCGACCGCCTCCACCTCCTCCTTGTTTACTCTGCCCTGGGATTCATGTGCTCCACCTACCAGGAGCAGAAACGCAAGCCGCCCTCCTGGCTTCCGCCCTGCATCTATACATGGGATCTAGGATCCAAACTCAGGACCTTCCACCTCCAAGGCAGAGGCTTAACCCCTGAGTCACCTCTCCAGCCCCCCTTTTGTGCTTTTTAAAATTTGTCTTGAATTCCTAAGTGGAAGAAGCATCCTAGTGCCCGATGTACAGTGAGGGATCGAGGCATCCTATAAGTACCCACAAGCCATGGGCAGTGTCAAGAAAGACAGACTGTGGACTCATCAGAAAAGACTTTGACTCTCGCAATTTTTTTAAATTCCCTGAGCCCCTATTTACCTATCGACTTGATAAAAATAATAATTTCTACTTTGAAAAGTTGTTTAGCAGAGTAAACAGATAACATAGGTCTAATATAGAGCCTAATAGTGTGGGACCCTAATGAACTTTAGCCGGTTGTTACTGCCAACAAGCAGGTATGGAAACCATCAAAAAGAAATGTCCTTGCAAATCTGTGGCTGTTATGGTCACTTGCCTGGGTTTTTTGTTTGTTTGTTTGTTTTTTTCATTGCTCATTAAACTTGTTCACAAACTTTATCCGAATGAGAGAGTTGGGAAGGTCAGCGGTCTTTTCTGTTCTGCAGATGAATAGGTGGGGATTTCAATGACTAGTTAAATGATTCATCTAAGATCACGCAGTTTCAGAGATAGGGACAAGGACTAAAAACACTCTCACTCTAAATGTAAATGACTCACATTCTCCATGATTGAGAGCAATAACCAAATGACCTACGAGTTTCATAAAGACTTTGCTGGACTGGGTGTGATAGTACAGGCCTGCAAATCCAGCATTTGGTTTGGGAGGCTGAGGTAAGCCTAGATTACAAAGTGAGAAAGTGATACTCTGGAGAGAGATGGGGGGAAAGGGGGTGCGGGTGTCCTTATCAGTGACAGGGAGCTATTAAGTAGATCTGATAAAGGATGAAGGTTCCAGCAACTTTGAAATAATAGAGCTGCTTGGTATAAGAACAGACTGTCAATCAAAGACAAATGCCAAACAAGCTGGGACATCATGCAAGGGCAAGAGGGAAAAGGGCATCCAGTACACCAAAGCTGAGGATGCTACAGTTTTAGAGAAGGCCATTTCCCACTATTTAGTACTTCTGACAACCATCACAAGCCAACCATTTGTTTTCCATCCCTGTGGATATCAGGTACCTGTCTAAAAATAGTATCTGAACAGCCCTGTTTCATTTTCTGTCCTATGAGAAACACCTGTTCACTTTACCGGTTCAGTGCATTCTGTTCCCTCAGAGGTGGAGATAGAAATGATCCTCCAGATCAACAAGCAGTTTCATTGGCTCCTCTTTGCCAGCCAGTGGAACATAGACCTCCAAAGAGCACCTTTCACGAGCAACCGGGAAGTTTCAAATGCTAACACTTTCCTTTTCCCACCACAGTTTTGAGATCCTTCGTTGAAAATGGCTCAGGCAACAACAGTTATCATGACTCAACCTGGATATGCATCTCAAATGCACCAAAATTCCAGCTGGCAGACGGGCATGTGTGACTGCTTCAGCGACCTCGGAGTCTGTAAGTGTGGGACATAATGCCAAGATCCTTCCCCCGGCCCTCTCTTATTGTGTGGTAAAAGTTTCTAGCTTACCATAGGAGCCTGCATGACCAGCAACAGTGTACCCAGGAAAGGGTAGCCTTACCCCTCAATAAGTTCAAGAATTTAGGTAACAGTGAATGAGCTGATCTAAAAATGAATAGACCAAACCTAATAATTATAAACAAATTATATACATAAAGGAAGCATCACAAGTTTAATTTGATTTTAAGAAAGATTGCCTTGGTTAGATGTAATTTTTTTTAAAAAATCATTATTTTATAGGTATGTCCAGTACACAATAGTTTTCATTTGTGACATCAGCATATGCTCAGAGAAATGGTTTAATTTGCACATTTAGTTTTCCCTATGTGTCTGAAAATAAAGAATTCTGACGGCGATTATCTTGCCATCGGGGAAACATCTCTGACTGTGCCAAGGTTCCTGTTTGCTTCATCTCTTGCTAAGCGCATGGGGACTCTAAGTGAACCTGAAGGGAGTTTGCAAGTGAGACAGGGTGGCAAAGGGGACAGAGTGCTTATGCTCAATACCAACCAAGGAGTAGAGACACTTAAAAACATCTGTCTAGAAGTCTGGTCATGTCTCTCAGTCCCCGTGGCACTCTTGCACAAGGAAGCAATGTACATGAGCTTTAACTTGCAATGAAATGGAACTTTGAACAGAATAAAGTTAATAATTATATCAAGAAGCACAGAAAGGAAAAAAAATTATCTAGGAAACAGGAGTAGGATTAGTTTACTGGTTGCTTTTGTCTTGGTAATTGGGGCTGATGACTAGTGTGTGTTGGGACATCAGTTTGGCATCTGCAAACCAAAGTAACAATGAACTGCAGCAGTTCAGTTTTCTAAACATTCGATCCCCTAAGCCATTACCCATTTAAACAATACTCAAGTTCCAATGCAAGCTTCTTTTTGCTTCATGTCAGATTTTCTTAAATGTGGATCTAACTAAATCAATTCTCTCCTTGCAAAATACCTCAGGGATTCTTCCTGGCTTTCAAGATAAAAATCCCTACACTCAACAGTTTTGTCCTCATTTGATCCCCTAATCTACATCACCCCCGATTCCTCCCTATCTTATCTCAGGGCTCTGACCACAGCAAACAGATGAGTCTAGTCTTTGCCAGGTTGGGACAAGTTATTTCAAAGATGCTTTTGTTGCCTTTTGTCCACTCTGAAGATTTCTAACCAATCTTCAATACTCAGCCCAACCAGGGCTTCCTAGCAGTGTGGTGTGCGCGGTGCGTGGGTATCCCGTGTTGAGTATCCCATTCTATCTTTTCCTATTGTGTCCCTACTTTGGCTGAATGACAGGATGAAGGCACTACTGTAAAAAGCATGATATACTTTTCAAGGGCAGTTACTTTTTAAATAGCATAGAGGTGACAAAGCCCCTGGAAACAGTGAGGAGAACTTTGGCAGCAGGGTATGGGCCATGGCCCCAGGCCAAGGAACTGCTGCTGTTTGCGAAAGTGAACTGAAGTCGAAGTGAGCTGCAGTTCAGGCAGAGAGTAGTAAATCATTCTTCCGCCTTCCCACATGCAGGTCTCTGTGGCTCATTTTGCTTTATGTGCCTCGGGTGCCAGGTGGCAAGTGATATGAATGAATGCTGCTTGTGCGGGACGTCCGTGGCCATGAGGACTCTCTACCGAACCCGATATGGCATCCCTGTAAGTCTCTTACCTTCCTTTATCCTTCACATGCTCAGTCAAATTCACAGTAGTTGTAAGCATGGCTGCTGTTTGATGGTAGCCAGTGTCTGAATTCGCCAGGTAAGAATTCTGGGACGTATGCAACCAAATGTGCAGCTGTTGTAGCCACAAATCTCTTGGTCATGTGACCTTGTTCTAGGCACATGCACTTTCTTCCAATCTCACTGCTTCCCTTGCAGTTTTATATGAACACCTAATCTGGGTTAATCCCACACCTGATATTTATATTATGAGGCTCACGTTTGCTTTATTCATCTTCACAGCCAAGTCACGCAATTAATATAATGTGTTCCCTGCTGAACTTCATTTTCTTGGTATTGGTAATAATCTATTTTTTCATGATGGTTTTCAAAATGGTTTTCCGTTTACATATGAGTACTTTAACCCCGAGTTCTTAACCACTGTACTGATTGTCCTGTCAGCACATTCAACACACTTTCCCATCACCATCTGGGTTCACTGAATCCTTAAGTATCTGAATGAACTACTTGCTTTGACCAAGTAGCTTCCTGAGCACAGAGAGGTTGTAGATGACAGTGTTGAGACTCTGTCCCCTGAATCCCTTTACTACTCTTAGACTAGGTAATTTGGGTGGGTATTTTACATTCTCAGAATTATGAACTAGAAAGCATTGTATGTCACAAGAAGAGCAAGAATTATATGGACAAATCAGCTGACATTTTCCCCAACGTACGGATCTACATTGAATCCCATGAATCGGAACCTTTGGTTCTTTTAAAGATGCCTGAAAGCCCAGGACCTTAATCCTATGTAGGTGCATTTCACATTTGCATGTCTTTGTGCTTCCCACAGGGATCTATCTTTGAAGACTACATGATTACCAGCTGCTGCCCTGTTTGCTCTGTTTGCCAAATCAAGAGAGACATCAACAGAAGGAAAGCCATGAATGCTTTCTAAAAAACCTGAGGGTGAGTCAACACGGAATTTAGGAAATGTAATGAGAGGCTGCATAAGCTTTTGTCATTTAGAAAAATAATCCAATAACGGCAAAACCCTCGAAGTACTATCTGAATACAAGACTGATTTTTATTGCTTCTCAAGAAGAAAGTACTTCCATATTTTGAATCATATTTTAGTAAATAAAAGAATGGCAAACTTTCTAAATTTGCCAGAGTTATTCTGGTCTATTAATAAAACCCCACCACTTACAAGAAACCAGAATATAGAAAAAATGAAAAAAAGAAGTCAATAATATGCTTACTGCTAAGCTGAACAAATTAACAAAGAAACTGTTAAGTAATTGTAAGATAAGAATTCTATAATAATGTATATACTGTTAAAAAAAACCAACTGGGGGGGCTGGAGAGGTGGCTCAGGAGTTAAGCCTCTGCCTTGCAGGCGGAAGGTCCTGAGTTGGGATCCTAGACTCCACCTATAGACGCCGGGTGGAAGTGGGGGCAGCCTGCGTTTCTGGTCCTGGCAGGGCGGAGCCTGTGAAGCCCGGGTCAGAGTAAACAGGAGGAGGTGGAGGCGTCCATGGTGGTTCGCGAATTCGTCCATGGTTCTACACACACACACACACACACACACACACACACACACACACACATACACACACACACATACACGCACAATTGAATAATAAATAAAAAATTAAAAAAAAAAACAACTGGGGATATAGCATGTGTGAAACCCTAAATTCAATTCCCAGCACTTGGAAGGAAAAAAAAAAAAAAGCAAGAAGTATGGTGTCTGTAATAGTTGAATTATTTATGGTATAAATATCTAGTAAGATAAGGTTAAATAGATGAAACCTACCAGAAGGATATAGCCAAAGCAAAAGGTCAGACAGAAACCTCTTGTGCCTAGCAGTATACAGATGTCATGCTAGACCGAACCCCGTGAGGCCTCTTCAGTAAAACTAGTTTGTTTAATAAATATTTACATATGTAGATACATAGGAACATATTCTTTGTAGGGCAACAGGATGTACACACGTGATCATTTATAATGTTTGCAGGAACTTACATCTGTAGTTCCATCTGCTCTACTTGTCAAGTACCTTACCATACTCAGTGCAATAAAAACCATGTATCGCTTGATACAAATGTCCACAAGAAACATGAATATAGGCAAATGTGCATTTTAAAAATGAATAATGTACCTCATTGAGCTATGCCAATTTAGAAATAAATGTATAAATAACCTGAAACAAAATGCATTAATAAACAAATATGAATGAAAAGGTATTATTGGAAAAAAGTCCCTCTTTGAAAAAAGATAGATGCAGGACTTAATGCAGGACTTAACCATATTTAGAAATGTTGTAAGAGTTTCTCCATCTAAAACTCTAAGTCATTTTTCAACAGATTCATCTCACACTTAGCTAAAAGAATAAAGTTAAGCAGAAATCAACATTGACTTTGTCACTTATTGCCATACAATGTTTCACACGAGAAGACAACATTCCTTCTTTTTTTACAGTAACCTGCTTTCTATGTAAAGTGAGAGAAGTCTCTGAATAGGTTAGCAAAAACAAACAAATAAAAACCTCTTGAAACATACATAAAACATTGTTCATTTGTTTAGCAAATGATGGATCAAGTGTCTAATATCACAAAAAGTTCTGCTGAGGGACAAAAAGAAACCTGTTCCCCTGTCCTCACATAAGCATTCTAGCTTGATGGGAAGGAGACTGAAAATTAGCAGCTGGCGCAGGAAAGAGTGAAGAAGGGATTTTATTTATTTTAGGGTCCAAGGTTAAAAGAACACCCCCATGGGAGGGTCCCCAAGTGAATCTCACCCCAGCTCACCCATGCTTTTCACCCCCCCTTTCATAATCCATGACATTACAGATTCTATTCTCAAAAGTCAAGATTAGACAAGCTCCTAAATAAAATGCCATTAGGGTGCTATTTTTTAAGTTTGGAAGAAGGAAAGATCTGCATGTATAAGATATGCGTGGGCTTCTTTAAAGAAGTGGTTTTTTAATTCTAAAGATGCAGTTCACAGAAGTACATTGCGATAGGGTCCAGGAAAGACTAGTTACAAAAGGTGTGGATGGAGGGCCTGGCCAGCCACAACTCGGCTGTGACCTCTAGGCTCCGGAAGAAGAGGGACAGTTACTGGGATCCCTGAAAGATGAGCCGTGGGATGGACACCAGAGAGGTCAGAACATCCAGAGGCAACCCTGCAGGATGGGACCAAGGAAGAAGCTTGCTGACCTCACCTGCCGCCTGGGGCTTTTCCTTTTGGCTGAGCCCACCAGCAAGGTAGAGGATAGGGAAGTAGACAGAGGTTCAAGTCCCCGAGGGTCAGCCTCTCAGGGTGAACAGGGGGTGGAGGAAATCACTGCTACGTGTGATTAAAATGAGTGGAACTGGAATGTTTCTTCTGATCAGCAGCAACTGATATTTCCTACAGAGGGAATTTTTTTTTCTCCTTAAAGAGAAAAATAGAGTTTGCGAAGTAGTTCAACGGGTAGGGCAACGCTCACCACAAACCTGGCACTGGAGTTGCACTCTTGAAAGCACACAGGCTGGAAGGAAAGAAGTGACTTCTGAAGTTGTCCTCTGACCTCCACCCATGCGTTTCTTCTCTCTCTCTCTCTCTCTCTCTCATCTTCCTCTTTCATGAAACTAATTATCGGGGGAGGGGCGCACAGTAACAACTTCCGAAGTGCAGGAGACAATCTTTCTGCCTGAGGCAGAGAAGGGACACTTGGAAAGACTAGTGTTGTGGGTAGACTGGCTACTTTTAAACAACGATTGCCCAGAAGAAGAGAGGCTTGTTTTCACAAGCCAAAGATGCGCCAGAAGTATAGAGGATGCTGTATCTGCAGAGTGAAGTGCACTAGTTCACGGCTCCCAGATAGTAACCTTATGAAAAGGACTTCCGGAGCTTTGGGGATGGCATGAAGCCGGCAGAGGAGACTGTGTAATACCTGTGTGCTACTCACTGAAGTGATAGAAGAAGGTGCCTGCAGGATTGGTTAGAGGGCCCTGGAATTGTGTGGTGGATACAAGGGCAGGGTCTAAGTCTAAAGGCAACATTAAAATTAAAGAAGTGAAAATTGTCTGGAAACAGAATAAAAAGCAAGCCGATCAGGAAGCTGCAGAAGGAATTTAAACATCAGATCCTAATCCACAGCACCACCTCACGTGCCTGTCCAGCCAGTAACCGGTGTCACGGCCACCAGCCAGATGATGGTTCCATCCATATAGAGATGGCTGGGGCTCTAACCGACCACCAGTTCCCCCCACACACACATACTTTTTAGATCTTACATATCGGAAAAGACAGAAGACATGTTGTGCCATCATCTAGAAGGGCTACTTTGAGGAAATCCTCATCTACATACACTTCTTCCAGACTTATGAAGCAGTAAGAACCCTTCTGAGCTCAGGGACACGCCCCTCTGTCCACCTCCACCCGGGAGTGGTGACTCAGGTCTGTGTAGAAGGGAACAAAAAGCCATTTAAAGTTTACAAAGACCACAAAGCAACAAACTAACTCACCCTCCTGTTTCATCCAAAAGATATTTTCTAGAAAGTTTCAAATGGGTCATTTCCCCAGTCCCACACACTGAAGCCAGTGTCCAGCTTACTGCAAGAAGAAAAGTGCACATATTAAGATGCTGCATATCTCTCCCCTAGGGAAAGCTGAAGACTGCCGTAAATTGCTCTTCAAGGCTTTTTTTTTTAAATCTCCTTCTAATGAGATCAGTTAGGGAGATCTGGGAACAGAAATGGGACTTATTGTATGATGAACTATATGTAGTTTTAGTCCTGTGTGGAGACGCAGCAGTCGGGGACTTTAAGACAGCTGGGTACACTTGTTCGCTCTCATATGATAATTTGTCATAGCTCCTCAGCAAGACCTGCCCTTGGAGGTGGTTAATGATTGAAACAGTAAGGTCTTGCCGAGGTTCTGATGACTCAGAACTTGGTTCCAGTAACCGTTAAGCAGGGCACACTGAGCTCTCTGGAGCAATTAACTTGAAGGAGGAAGTAGATCATCAACACAGGTCTTTTCCTCAAATTTTCTACCTGTAGGATGTACTATATGTAGCATGCTGTGTGTTATAGAAATGTTTTGTATTTGTTCTGTTGGGTACTTATAATCAAAAGTTTTACTAGGGCACTGTATAAATTTACTCTTGTTAGAAAACAAATAGTAATTAAGTAAAAAAGGGAAAGGTGGTTTAGGGCTACCTCTGTTGGAGCATATGGTATTAACAAATAGGAAGAGAATAAAACAGAAGATTTTAAAAAGTGAATTTTTGCCTTGGCATGCAATGAATACCAAGTTAATAATCACAGATGATTAAGGATAAATTATAGTGTGCTTTGAGTAAATGGAGCTACACTTTAAACAAAATAATCCTATAGTGGTTTATAGCACAGGTGGTCAGGAGCAAAGAAGCTCAACAGTTAGTAGACCTGTAGCTAAATCAGTGAAAACCAAAGAAAAATTTATTCAATATGGTCATTGTTAGAAAAGAGGAAAGGAAAGGAGAAAGAACACAAACCCAAGCTTCATCCACAAAGACTAAAGTTTATTCAGGAATTCTGTCAAAACTCCATCAAGGCAGTAACAATTTCCCTGTGGGATAGAAATCACTACTACTTTTGGGGATAGGGTTAGAGGCTTTCATAGTTGGAGCTGGTGCACAGAAGAGGAAGGGGCTTCTGTTTGACTGATTGATTTAATCTATTAGCTTACTCTTGTCAGTTTCCTCAGGATAACCAGCATCCAGCTGGTTGTCTGTTTTCCATATTAGATTCTGTTACCATTTTATGTGGAGTAATTTATTTTCTCCTGTTTGTGGTCTGGTTCTAACTTGTCACTTTTGATGGTCCCAGACAGTCAGAGTTGAGGGAGAGGTTATTGTCCAGTTACAACACTGCTAAATTAAATAAATACATGAACTACTTGAGTACATTATGTAACTCCACATATAAGGATTATATGTAACATCAAGATTATTTTAAACTCAGAGAAACTAGGTGATTGAATCTTTGAACTGGTTTGATGTAAAATCTTTTCCATGGTGTTCACTCTTGATTAACATAGACCTGCTGTTATTCTTTGACAATAAAAGCTAAATATAGAGTTAAGGATGTAGCTCAGTTGGTAAAGTACTTGTTAGAATGCACAAAGCCCTGAGTCTGATGTTCAGCATTGCCTAGAAATGGATGTGTGATACATGCCTGTGATCCCACCACTCGGAGATAGAGGCAGGAGGATGAAGTGTTCAAGACCATTCTAGCAAGTTTGAGACCCACCTGGACTACATGAGATGCTGTCTCCCAAAACAAAACAAAGAAAAAAAAAAGCAAAAAAGTCTAAAAACTAAAATAACTAAATTTAATATTATCTGAAATAAGAGAATCAAGAGACAAACAACAAAGGACAGTAACATACAAGATTTCACCAGTACCACATACATACTGAGAAAGAAAGAGAGAGAGAGAGAGAGAGGAATATAAAAATTAACTTTAAGACTTCATAATCAGAATCACAAGTTTTGCTAAAATAATGTAGTAGTATAGGGTTAAAGCCCATATTATAAATAAACAAATAAGAGATGGAGAGATCACTGTCAGTAAAGCGCTTGCCCTGTGAGCTTAAAGACCCGAGTTCTATCTCCAGGAGCCTGGGGAAAGAGTGGACTATTCCTCAGGAATGACCCTCAAGCTTAACCTCTACCTGCCCACACTGTTCATATTCATCTCATGGACACGAAAGAGAGGACAGAAGAAAGTTATTAATTAGCTTAAAAATATGTGTGTGACGTACACACACACATACATACACACACGCACACATGCGTACGCGCACAATTGAATAAATAATAAAAAAAATTAAAAAAATATGTGTGTGAGGGCATACCAAGTAAGTGAATAAAAATTCAATTAAAAAATAAGTGTGCTCCAGCAGTGTTCCTATGCTTAAGGGGAACATGAGAAAGGGTTCAGGGAAATGCCACTGGGTCCTTGTACGTCATCAGAGAGGAGGACCAAGAGGAGAGTTAGGCATACACAATAAAGGACTCTCTGGGAATTGGGGGGGAGGCACTGGGAGTTGGGGAGGGAGGGAGGGGGAGCAGGGGGTTCGGAGGGAGGAGGAGGGGGGAGGGAACTGGTCTACCTATTAAGTTTGTATGAGCAGAAATAATAATAAAAAATGCTAAAAATTAAAAAAAATAATAAGTGTGCTCACACACACACACACATACACATGCACACACATACATACATACACTCAATTGAATAAATAATAAATAAAAAAGATTATAAAAAAATAAGTGTGCTAAGGACAGAGAAGATTGGGACTTTTGCAGGCAAAATAATATCAGGAGAGTGTCCCAAGGTGACATTGCAGCAGGTGGTCACCTCCCAAGATTCCATAACTGTAGTCTAACCATGAGGAAAATTCCAGATAAACCTAGACTGTCAAGGTCATCAAAAACAAGGAATATCTGAGACACTGTCAGTATGGAGAGAATCAAGGGGATAGCACTAAATGGATGACTCCTAGGTGGGATCTGCAGCCGGAAAGGGCAGTTAGGGAAACGCTGAAGATCTGAGGAAGCGTGGCTTGACCGATAACCATGTGTCGATACTGGTGCATCTGCTGTGGCGAGCCTGCCATCATGGCAAACTGGGTGGAGGACCTATGGGAACTCTGTACTGTCTTTATAATGCTTCTGTAAATTTAAGAATGATTCTGCAATGGAATGATTACTAGAGATCAAAAATCAGATTGAGGAAATTCAACGCTTCTTTTCGTGAATTCCTTACAGGTCAAGAACTCTTTCAGGAGCAAAGGCAACTGGCAGGCACCTGAGCCTGAATACTTCTCCATTTTTTTTTTTTTTTACAAAAGATTATCAAATGGCGGAGTCAAAAAAAAATCGAGCTTCTGATTTACTTCTGGATGGTGATTGGTGACTTAGTTTGTCCTTGATCTCATCAAATATTCTAAAATAAACGTTTTCTGCTCCCTTTCAAATATAGACTAAATAAAAGATTTTGCTAATGTGATCATTGTGTTGTTCTGTTTGTTGATGGTGCTGGAGAATGAACTTAGGGCATGGTATACCACTGAACTATATCTACAACCTCTACCAAAGTTCTTTGCATATCTCCACTCTCACTAAAATGCCCTTGTAAACAATTAATTTCAAGGGTCATAATTTGTTCTCGTTGTCTTGACGGTAGAGTCTCATTAACAGAATTAAACTCTTGTATGCAAGAATCTTGGTTTGAGGTTGGGTGTGGAAACTGTAGATAACTGTTCTGAGACAGTACTAGTACATGAGACAACACTTTCTCTCCTTTTCCTGTTGGCTGTGTGACTGATGCTAACAAAGCACCATTTCACACAAAGAAGAGATTTGACTGTTGAATTTTTTAAGCTTTTGAATATTGAGGTAGTGATAAAATTTTAATTATCAAATTTAATGCGACTCCATTTTGGTTAAATATTGATAGATAAATGCCTGCATTTAAAAAAGATTCTTAACGTACTTGATTCATCTGTCTTGATGAAAGTGTCACTTCCTAATTTCTCCCTGGCCCTTCCAGTACATTCTGTTTATTGGGTTGGGAGAAGAAGAGGACTAGAACCATCGACCTGACAGATTTATTGCGAAATCTCAGGGAGACACAACATCAAAGCAGCAGCACTTTGAAGACACTCAACGAGTAGCACTCAGCCCCTTTTCTTTCCTGGGACAGAGATGGAGTGGGAGCAGGCCTGTGCCTCCACCTTCGCAGCTCACATTTTCCTTGGATAAAATCATCTACTCTCGAAGCTTTAACCACCGGAAGAGCTTTCACTTCTTCTATGTCATGGAGGACTCCATATTTCCCAGCACCTGGAGACTGGGGGAAGGGGAGGTGAAAGGACGGGGGATGGGGGTTTTGTGGTCCAGCCTGCAGACTAGAGCTGGCCATCCTTTGGGGGTTTTCTGAGCCAATCATTATTGGAAGGTATTTGCTCCCAAAATGCACCACGCATTTAATGGAGTTCTAGACCCACCAGGCCAATTATAGGAAAAAAGGAGAGAAAAAGGCCTGGGTGGGTGGATGAGAGATAGGTGGGTTTTAAAGCATATCGGAAGGTGGACAGAACCTGGGTGAAGTCTTTCCCTCTTGGTGAACCCCAGTTCTCTGCCCAGTCCAGGAAGACTGACTTTGACAGTCCCCCCTTAGTGACACTAAGAGACCACTAGGGGGCAGTGACCACCAAGTAGAACCTCTGCCCGAGTGGGAAGGAATGGGAATTTTACAATTTTACAATTTAACAATTACAATTGAACAAAGACCATTTTATTCATCCTTCATAATCTACACAGTTTCATTTCCCTTTCTGGTATAGCTATCAACTCCAGAACATTAAACAGAAGTACAGAAAGCAGACATCTACGCCTTGTCCAGGTGTGAGTGGTGGTGGTGGTGAGTAATCTCTCCCGTTAAGTAAGGTGTCAGTGTATTATTAGCTCCAGTCCTCCTCCTTTTTCAAGTTGAGCGAGTCCATCTCTCTTCCTGATTTCCTGCGACTTCTTACTGTAAATGAGCACTGGCTTTTGTCAGACGCTTTTCCTGCTTCACGTTCATATTTCTCTTCTTTAACTTGTTGATGGGTCACTCTTTAAATGCCGAATTAACCCTACATACATGGATTATATGCCACTTACTTGCAGTGTTGATTTGATCTTGCTGCTTAATCTAACAATGTTCTCATTCATACCTTTTCCTAAGTTAAAATATGATGAAAAAAAATGGGCTGGAGAGACGACTCAGATGTTAAGACTCTGCCTCGAAAGCAAAAAGACCTGAGCTCAGATCCCGAATCCCACCTAAAAAATATTTGGCAGAAAGGGCAGCAGCCTGTACTTCTGTCCCTGGAATGTGGAGCCTGGGAAACCTCAGAACAAAGCCAAGAAGTAAAACAATCCAGGATGACTCTTGAAATCAACCTTGGGCTCCACTCTCACATGCAGTACACACACACACCACACATACACACACGTGCACATGTGAGCATGCACACGCACGTGCATGCACATACAAATAAATAGATAAATATGATGAAAAAAATTTTTTGAGATTGAATTTTGTATATCCCAGGGGGCCTCCACTCAATACATGGCCCAGTTTTTACTTTACAGGGTGCTGGGAGTTGAATTTAGGGCCTTGTGGATGCCAGGCAAGCACTCTACCAACCAAGTTCCATCTCCAACTCCCTTTTTTTTTCCTTTTTTAAGACAGGCTTTCACCATGAATGCCAAGCTGCCCTCAAACACTCAATCCTCCTGACTCAGTAGCCCTAGGATTTAGGAATCACAGTGCTACACACCTGTCTCAAAATACTCTGCTTCTGCTCTCCTTCCTTCCTTTATTATAAGTGAAGTCTTTAACATATACCATTTTCTCTTGCTCAAAGAGTTTAACATTTCTTGCAAGGCAGGCTTCTTAGCAAAGTATTCTTCGTCTGCATTGAGACCGTCTTGTTATTTATGGTGTTTTCCCTCTGTGCATCACTCAATCTTGAGCTTTGCTGCCAGGCTAGCCTCAGGAGGGCGTTCTGCAGCACTTTGACACATTCCATCTGGGAAGGAGGCTCAGAAAGGGAACAGCTCATTAATGTCCGGAGGTTCTTGGAACTAACAGATGTGGGGGAGTGGTATTCTGTCTAAGGCAAAGTATTCAGTAAATACCTGCTTTAGGGGGGCTTCCAGGCCAGCAGTAGTCTAGAAAGGACCCAGAGCAGCCTAGCCTTAAGTTGTGCAGAGAGCTCCAAGCTGTAGTTCCATGAATCTCACCCACGCTGGGGTGGACTTTCAACCTGCTCATTCAGTAAACCTCACCCTTACTCCTACAAAAAAAAAACAAAAAACTAATACTCATTGATTCACCAAGTTAGACCTTGCTGTAATCTTACTTTGGTCTGTTGTCAAATTCCTATCTAGAAACAAAAATATTTATAGGGCGTCTCCCCTAGAAAAAAACACATGTCTTCATCTCTTTTCATTTTAATTTTGTATTGTTATGGGAATTTCCAGGTAAGAATGACAAGCTAGAACTTGGAGAATGGGAGTAACTGAGTTCATTGCACTGATCGTCCCAGAGAAGCTAATACTGAAGAGTCCGAGCCCTGAACAAAGGATTCAGGACTGGTTTTACACGGTCTGGGTATGGTATGGGTTTCAATACAGTCAAGTTTTCTTTTCTCAGAAAATATCAGTTTTGTAGCTATCTTTGTGCAGTGAGCTGTGTCGTTGGGAATGTTGGGAATAGGATCCAGTGGGGTCCAACAAGCTACATTCAGAAAGTTGAAGGGGGAAAAAAAATCTCTTCACAGACAGTCCTAGGCAAGCTATCACTGGAAAGTCCTGGCCCTGTCTTCTGATAATGTTTCCATCTTTTATAGGGCCCAGCAGATTGACCCTTGATGGGGATTTTTAAAATATACTTTGAAAGCTGTCTTATAGTTGAAACCCACTTATCTTACTGAACAAAGAAATTCTTGTGACTTTTCTCCCTGTCAAGGAAAAAGTAGTTTTCGCTGGGGCAAAACTACAAAGTTTTTTGTTTTGTTATTTTTTTTCATAGAAATTATCTTGCAGAGCAAGCAACGTTTTCAAAAGCAGAGGCTCAGAGATTGAGCACAGAAAACTTTAATCAGGGATTGACCAGGAATTTTTCTGTGTGACAGAAGCAGAAACAGCGATGCTTCCTGATACATCCCAGGCTAAGCAGGTGACAGAAGTAGGCAGATGTGTGTAATGCTGACAGGTGGGGTTTCCCCAGCATATTGTCTTCCTGACAGTCTGGGTCAAAGTTTCTGGATTTTTCCTTAAATTTCTTTCTTCATCGGTCTAAGATTCTATGCTGGTTTTTTTTTCCCCAAGACCTTAAGTATTTCTGCTTAATTCTTGAGTGAGTTCTGAAGAGAAATACAGAGTGATTCATATTCAGACTTTTTCATATAAGGTTTTTAGTTTTGTTTTTAAGATTTCCTCTGCTTAGGATTTCTGCAGTTCAAACATGATATATCTAGGTATAATTTTTTTTTTGAACTTTACCTCCTTTTCTTCAGGTTATTTACTTTTTTGGGTGATAGGAATCGAATCCAGGACTCATGCGTGCTTTCAAAGGCTTTGTCATAGTTAGGTACAGGTGTCAACTTGATCTTTGAGAGTTTGAGCTCTGGGAACATTTGTAGAGAATTAGTGGTTGAGTTAAGCCCAGAGCGAACCTGCAGGAGATAATGAATGATGAAGGCCCAGTCTACGGTGGGACTAGTCTAGAGTTGAGAAAGTAGGCATCCTTGTGTAGATTTGGCCAGACATGCTGGTCTGGCAAGTAAGGATCGTCCCTCTCTCAACTGTTAGATGGATATGGTGTGGCCAGTTCCTCTGCCCTGGTATTGGTGTGAATTCACCCATCCTGGTGGACTAAGAACTGTAACTGGACAGTCCTAAGAAACTAAACCCTTGTTCCCTTAAGCTGTTTGATGGTGATTTGTCAGCAACAATGCAGGTGAATTGCTACAGGCTTCAACACTGAACTATACGCCTAGCTCCTAATGTTTTTGTTATTGTTTTTGAGCATTTTTACTTATGTCTTTTTGTCATAGCCTGTTTTGTTTTATGAAGTAGGGTCTTGCTGCATACCCTGGGCTGGCCTCAGTTTTGAAATCCTCCTGCCTCACCTCCTAAGAACTGGAGTTTGCATATATGTGCCACCGTGCTGCTGCTGCTACTACTCAATGTTTTAAGTATTGGAACTCTGTACTTCTAGTGCTGCCACCACATGAGACACGTTTTCTAGTTTTCCTACCATCTTCTGATGTCCTGCTTCACTTTTCCACTTGACACTTCAGAGCTCACTGATCTGGCCATGTGCAGCCCAGGGACGAGCCAACAACAGCATCCATTTCCTTCTATGATGCTGCCTTTTCTTGTATTTCAATTCTTAATTTCAGCCCTTCTGTTTCTATTGCCAACTTATTTTCTTATTTTTCTAGTTTTACAAGCATAATGAGTGATTATCCTTGCCCCTCCCTTCCCCTCTTTCCCCTTTCCCCATTTTCTCTCCCACCCTCCCCTCTCTCCACCAATCCATCTCTCTTCCTCCTGCCCTCCTGCCTGTCTGCTTATGTGGGCTCCAGGGTTCCCTTCCCGTTATCTGCTCTAGTATGAACTCAGGCCTCTGTGGCAGATTAAGTGGCCCTCCTTTGGGTAGACCCACTGACAGACACTATTTTTCACCTGTCTAGCCCTAGCCCCTAAGGTTTCCATTGCATGTAATTATTTCTCCTGAGTTCTTCACTAGTCTATGGGGGAATGTTGATATGTCATCCACTGTTCGGGACTGGTGAGAGTAAGTCTCATTCCTGGATGCAGCAGCCCTGCCTTGAGTGGACTGTCCTGGGTGGCAGTGGACCTCCCCACCTTCGGGCTCTCACAATCTTATCATCCCTCTTCTGAAAGATTTCCTAAGCCTTAGGATGGGAAGAGATTTGGTTGGCCTGATTCCGGCTGTGTTTTAGAGTTGCCAGTATTCTGCATTTCTGTCTGGTTGCTGTTCTCTATTTCATTGCTCTTCCATTGCACTAGGCTGTCTTGTTTGGGTGTTGAGATCTTTTCTTATCTAAAGATGAAATGAGGGGTGTTTAGATGGAAGTTTGTTCTCAGGTGTTTGTGGTTAGTATTGAGGCATCTGATCGTGTCTGTCAGTTTTCTCCCCATCTATTGTTGTTTAGACTGGTTTACAGTGCTATTGCCAACCTATTCTTATAGGTCACAAACTTGTTTTTTGTATATGTCTGTGTTGTGTGTTCCAGAGGGCACTTGAGTGTGTGTGCTTGTGTGTGGGCTCAAGGATAACATCAGGAATCACTCTACCGCCTTATTGCTTTGCTCAGAGGTTTCCCAGGCTACCTTCCAGGGCTGGAATTGCAAGCCACCACATCTGCCCAGCATTTTTATGTGGGATCTGAGGCTCTGAACTCCAGTCCTTTTACTTGTGAGGCAAAGGCTTTAACAACCCGAGTCATCGCCCCAGGTCACCAGCTTTTTAAACTGTCCTAGTTCTTTAAAATGACTTATCTGATCACTCCGACATCCTACTATTAGTCTTATTCTAATGTTTGCTGTTTCTCTTCAAATTGCCTTGTGTTTTAGTGTGTCTGCCTGGTAATTTTTTGGTTGAAAGGCCAAGATAGATGGTGCACTGGGAAATGAACAAGTCTTTAACCTGAGTGGGAACTAAATTGTGACCACTAGAGCTAGGACTGAAAGAGGCTTCGGCTTCCTTGGCTTTTCTTGTGTTTCCTAAGAACTTCTTCCTAGAATCTTTCTTCAGCCTCAGAAACACACCTCACTGCTGCTAGCGTACCAGAGCCAATGGATATGGTGGTATTTCGGTGGCATTCTATGCCTTTGTGGTCATGTCTCTCTAAGGTAGCCTGAGTCCTGGGATTTTGGCCTCAGAAGTCTTTATAAAGGAGGCTAGTACTGTCTATCCTTTCTCCAGTCAGATATAGTCCTGACAAAGTAGTTTCTTAAAGGGAATGATCTGCTATTTCAAAATAAGCTACTCTGTCCAACTTTCAAAACAGAGGGCATATTTCAAGTTTCTTCCCCATCCCCTGGCTGCTTGAAACACAAGGGCATCCCAAGCTTCACCATGAGATCCTTGTAGGAAATTTTCTGTCTTTCAGGCTAATCCAGTCTCCAGGAATGGTCAGTTACAGCTTTGTTCTAACCAGCTACTTGGCTCCAGCACATCCTTTCAGAAAACCTATCTCAATCCTGATTTTCAGTTCCAGTCTCTCCAGATTTGCCTTGCCTTGCCTGAAACAAGACAATAATTTTTAATCTGCTTAGGTCTCTGTTTCAAATATTGTATATGGGTAAGTGACTTCATGTTGGAGTTAAAGAAAAAGATGCTTCTTCCTCGGGAAAACACCAAATGGCGGATGACGCCGGTGCTGCGGGAGGGCCCGGGGGCCCCGGGGACCAAGGCCTGGGAGGCCTCGGAGGCTTCCGCGGAGGCTTCGGGAGCGGCCTCCAGGGCCGCGGCTCGCGGGGCAAAGCCGAGGACAAGGAGTGGCTGCCCGTTACGAAGCTGGGCCGCCTGGTGAAGGACACGAAGATCAAGTCCCTGGTGGAAATCTACCTCTTCTCCCTGCCCATCAAGGAGTCTGAGATTATTGACTTCTTCCTGGGGGCGTCTCTTAAGGATGAGGTTTTGAAGATTATGCCTGTGCAGAAGCAGACCCGGGCGGGCAGCGTACCAGGTTCAAGGCTTTTGTCGCTATCAGAGACTACAACAGTCATATCGGTCTTGGTGTTAAGTGCTCCAAGGAAGTAGCCACTGCCATCCGGGGGGCCATCATCTTGGCCAAGCTCTCCATTGTCCCGGTGCGCCGAGGCTACTGGGGGAACAAGATCGGCAAGCACCACACTGTCCCGTGTAAGGTGACGGGCCGCTGTGGCTCTGTGCTGGTGCGCCTCATCCCTGCCCCCAGGGGCACTGGCATCGTCTCTGCCCCCCATGCCCAAGAAGCTACTGATGATGGCGGGGATTGATGACTGCTACACGTCCGCCAGGGGCAACTTCCTAAGGCCTACAGCTACTTGACCCCTGACCTCTGGAAAGAGACCGTGTTCACCAAGTCTCCATATCAGGAATTCACTGACCATCTTGTGAAAGCCCATACTAGAGTCTCTGTGCAGAGGACCCAGGCTCCGGCTGTGGCTACCACATAGGGGTTTTTTTGTACAAGAAAAATAAAGTGAATTAAGCCTACTAAAAAAAAAAAAAAAAAGAAGAAGAAGAAAAAGAAAAAGATGCAGGTGACTTCCACTTTAAAGTCTTTTCCCCAAATGCTGTTAAAGTCAGATGAAGACCCCCTAAGGGCCTTCCTCGACTTCTGTGCTAAATGAAGGGCACCTCCCTGTGTGTTCCAGCACTCATACAACTGCAAACAATGAACTTTGACTCTTGGATTTTGCCCATGTGAATATGAGAATATGAGTTAGGATCCCTAGTACCCTTGTAAAAAGAAGTCAGGTGAGGCTGTATATATGCAGAAAATATATTACATTTTCTAAACTTTAGAAAAAAGGAAAAGAACATTTCTCACTAATTAAAAACAAAACACTACTTTTATTTGGCTTATTTCCCCATTTATTAGAATAACCACATTTGGAGAGGCACAAAGCACTTAAGCTTTACATGACTACAAAGTTATCACAAATCCCAAACTTTTTAGTCACAGATATTTCACCTCTGCTTAAAGAAAAAGTTTTCAAAATATCTGAATTAGTTTAATACACAGGCCCTGAATATGTGGGAACTACGTATGTTTAAATGCTTGTACTTCCTGCTCTAATATCTTCTTTATATGGAATCCAGCATAAAAGGGATTGAAATGTATAAGGTCATGATGCAAATGCTTTGGAGGGGCAGTGAAATCAATCCACACAAAAATGGCAAAGATGCAGTATGCACACAGTTCTGCAAGGATTCACTGGGCCATCTGGGCTTCCATGGCTTGTGCTGTCCATTCTGGGGCTGTCTGACTAATTTTCTCCAGAAGGTTATTCACTTGGAAACAAAGTGATTGGATCTGCTTGTCCCATGTTGGTAGGGCTTCTCGTGCTAAAGAGCAAAGAAAATAATGTAAAAATTAAAATTATTCCTTTGTATTCATTCCAAATACAAGTGAAAAAATAAATACACTAGTGTTAATTTTTAAAGTTTACTTAAAAAACATTTAATTAAGCAAGTACTCAAATTACTAACATCAAGAATAAAACAAAATGTAAAGACAGGTACTTATTATTACTGATAGACTTGAAAACAAAACCACCCAATAAACACCTAGAACCGCAAAAACCTGCCACAAGAATTCCACTAATGGGGTAGAGAGATGGCTCAGGGGTTAAGACCTGTCTCGAAAACAGAAGGTCCTGAGTTCAGATCCCAGGTCTCCACCAGAAGGAAACGGCAGTGATGAACTTCCAGCCCTAATGGGCAGAGCCTGGAAAATCCCAGAGTGAAGCAAAAAAGGAGAGAGAAGCAATCCAGGATGATTCCCAGAGTCACCTTTGATCCTCCACAGAGGACACACAGTGCCCTCTGACACACACACAAAATAAATGTTTTCTTTACCAGTGTTTACTGATTTAAGAGACACTGCCATCTACTGGGGAAAGTAAGTAGGTTTATGTATTTAAGGCTGTTTCTGAATCAAAACAATATTCAAAACAAAAAATAAAAACGCAACAAAAAAATGAAGCCTACAAAACACTACTTTAAACCTACTGGGGTTCTGCAAACCAGCAACATTTAGTTGGTAATAAAAAACTGGTAGTGTTATTTAAAGCAACATTTTATTTTTTTTTTTATTTTGTGTCTGTCTGTGTGTGCCTACTGAGGCCCATGGGTGACTTCGGGAATCATCCTGGATTGGTCTACCTCCTTTTTGATACGCTCTGGGATCTTCCTGGCTATTCCTTCCAGAGTCAGAAGTGTAGGCTACAGCCATTTCCACCTAGAGTTTTTAGGTGAAATCTTGGATTTGAACCCAGGTCCTTCTGCTTGTGAGGCAGAATCTTACTTAACCCTTGAGCTATGTCTCCAGCCCTCAAATTTTAAAAGGGCCCAGATCCAGTGAAAAAAAAAAAAAGATAATGATACAAAATAAGAACAAATCACATTTCCAGGTAGAAATAGGTAATATCGTAAACATACATATCTTTTCCCTTCATTTTGAAAGTTTAACATTAATGGTCTCAATTCTTTAATCAAAAAGACAAGTAGAATAGATCAAAAAAGAAAAAAATCCATTTTTTTTCTTCCAAGAAATATAACTCACAAAATATAGATATTACTTCAGGTAAAAAGATGGAAAAAGAAATTTCAAAGAAATGGACTCAGGAAACAAGTAGGTATTACTGTTCTAATATCAGGCACTCTCTTATATGTGGGGTCTATGCTTGAATTTTAATTTGTATGTTTAAGCTGGACTGTCTGTAAAAAGACCCATGAAAAGCAGGAAAATGCTTTAGTAGGGGAGCAGAGAGTAGAACACAAGTGATAGGAAAGTAAAGGGGGAGAATGTTAAGGATTGAAAGTTTAGGTGGGTGAGTAACAAAAACACTGCTGGAGGTATTACCATACCAAACCTTAGTTTATACTACAAATCCATAGTTGTAAAAACAGCCTGGTACTGGCTCCAAAATAGACACACAGATCAATGCATAAGGATTGAAGACCCAGATATAAGCCCACAAAATTACAGCCATTTGGTCTTTGACAAAGGGGCCCAAAGAATCCAGTAGAAAAAGAACAGCATCTTCAACAAGTGGTGCTGGCAAAACTGGATCTCCACATGCAGAAGATTAAAGCTGGACCTGTACTTGTCACCATGTACAAGACTTAATTCCAAATGGATCAAGGACCTTGATATCAGGCCAGAGACTATAAAAACCATAGTTGAAAGGATAGGGAACTCCCTCAAGTTGATTGGGCTAGGCCAACAGTTCCTAAACAGACATCCAATGGCACAGTCACTGCTACCAACTCTCAACAGCTGGGATCTTGTGAAATTAAAGAGCTTCTGTTCAGATAAAGAGATTGTAACACGAGCTCAAAGGCAACCCACAGAATGGGAGAAAATCTTCACTAACCACACATCTGATAGAGCTCTATTGTCCAGAGTGCACAAAGAACTTAGAAAACTAAACACCAAGGAAACCAATGGCCCAATTAAAAAATGGGCCCTGGAACTTAAAAGAAATTTTACCAGGGATGAAATTAGAATGTCTAGGGCCCAAGCAATCATAATTGGACATTGCATGCCCGGCGCAATGTCCAACACACTATTGACCTCACAAAGTCTAGCATCTGCTAAAGGCACCAAGATCCTTGGAGGCAAGGGATTGACAGCCACAGTAGTGTTCCTATGCTTAAGGGGAACACAGGAAAGGGTTCAGGGAAATGCCACTGGATCCTTGTAAGTCATCGGAGAGGAGGCCCAGAGGAGAGTCAGGCATGCACAAGAAAGGACTCTGGGAATTGGGGCGGGAGGCACGGGGGGATGGGGCGGGAGGGGTGAGGGGAGGGAGAGCAGGAGGTTCGGGGGGAGGAGGAGGGAGGGAGGGAACTGGTATACCTATTAAGTTTGTATGAGCTGAAATAATAAAAAATGTATTAAAATTTTAAAAAAAAGAAATTAAAATGTCTAACAAATATCTTAAAAAATGCTCTACTTCTTTAGCCATCAGGGAAATGCAAATCAAAACTTCCCCGAGATATCATCTCACCCTGGTCAGGATGGCAAAAATCCACAATACAAACAACAACAAATGCTGGAGAGGATGTGGAGAGAGGGGAACTCTGCTACATTGCTGGTGGGAGTGCAGGCTCATACAGCCACTCTGGCGAGCCATCTGGAGATTCTTAAAGAAATTAAAGATTGAAATGCCATATGACCCTGCTATTCCACTTTTGGGAATAACCCCCCATGCAGCAGAGGTTCACCTTGATAGCACAAGTGCAACCGTGTTCATAGCAGCACTGTTTACAATAGCAAAGTCAGGAAATCAACCCAAATGTCCAACAGTTGACGAGTGGATAAGGAAACTATGGTACATCTATACAATGGAGTACTACTCAGCCATCAAAAATGATGAATTACTGGAATTTGCCAGGAAATGGATGTCATTAGAAACAATTATATTAAGTGAAGTATCCCAAACCCAGAAAATTAAGTGCCGTATGTACTCCCTAATAGGTGGCTCCTAGTACCAAACTCACCCAGCCCACATTGAGACACTCAAAGGTAAACCTATGTAATACAGTAATTGCAAGGATTGTGAACAGGAGGTATGGGGTTGGAGGGCCACACCAGACACAAGGAGAGAGGGGACCATGTTACAGCAGAGAAAATCGGCCTCCAAGGAATGCAAGTAAGTAATGTGACACCTGGTTAAGTTCACAGACGTTCGCTCCTGATCATATACAACTGAGGGGGTATGATCTCACCAGAAGGGGAGGGCATATAGTCTGGCAGATAAAAAGTAACCATTTTGCAAATGGGTGATTGACCCCTCCCTCACTGAGGTTTCCTACTTTTATTACATCTACCCTTGAATGTGCTCTTATAACAAGACTCCAGTTTAACAGCTTTTTGTCTCTGGCCAGGGGGTGACATACAGTGCCCAGCAGGATGGAGTGAAGGGCATTGCAGGAGCAGCAAAACTGCAGAAGAAAATCAACAAACCACAATCCAGAACTTCAGAGACTCTATATCAACCACCTAGAACTAGGCCAACCTAATCTCTCCCCATCCTGACACTCAGAGACATTTGCGGAAGAGGGGGCGGTAAGATTGTAAGAGCAAAAGGATGGGAGGAGCAATGATTTGCAAGATACTCCACACAAGTTAGGGCCGAAGCAATCATAATTGGACTTTGCATGCCTGGCGCAATGTCCAACACACTATTGACCTCACAAAGTCTAGCATCTGCTAAAGGCACCAAGATCCTTGGAGGCAAGGGATTGGCAGCCACAGTAGTGTTCCTATGCTTAAGGGAAACACGGGAAAGGGTTCAGGGAAATGCCACTGGGTCCTTGTACGTCATCGGAGAGGAAGGCCCAGAGGAGAGTCAGGCATGCACATTAAAGGAGACTCTGGGAATTGGGGCGGGAGGCACTGGGGGATGGGGAGGGAGGCGTGAGGGGAGGGGGAGCAGGGAGTTCGGGGGGAGGAGGAGGGAGGGAGGGAACCGTTGTACCTATTAAGTTTGTATGAGCGGAAATAATAATAAAAAATGTTAAGAAAAAAAAAAGAAAGTTTAAGTGGGGGTTAACGAAAACAAAGGATGTGTGAAAAGCCTTGGGGAAACTCATGACTTTGTAAGTGAATTTAAAAATGCAATTAAAAAATGAATTTGAACATGTGTGAGCACAGCTGCTCCAGAAGTCATGACTTAAGTAAAAATCTCAGTGCCAGTGCGGAGGACCTCCCTAATGTACTGGCCAGGAAGACTCCAGAAGCTTCAAAACAACGCAAGCTACTGCAACCCTCTTGGCTGCCCACCAAAATGGTGAGCATAATAAGACCCTATTGATGAAAAAAAAAATCACACACTTTGTTGGAAGAAAAATCTAGCTGTACTGACAGGGAAACATCCTCTTTGCTGGTTAGCTTTCATAGCACCACAAGGTGCTATGCAGACTGGGGGGAGGAGGGGACGACCCAAAAGACATCAACGATGCTAACCAGCAGTGAACCCTGAAGACTACAACTGTGGAGGTAAGCAACCACTTTCTGATTTGGATTTGAGACCTGCTCCAAAGGAAGAAATTCATACTTGGTACTGAAAACCTGACCAAAAGCCCATAGAAGGGGAGGTCAGGCTGTAGCAGGGGACCTATTAGTGCTGTTTGCTAAATGGATGTGCTGTCAAATTGCTTTCTTAATATTTATGCTTAGGGCCAGTGAGATGGTTTAGTGAGTAAATGTATCTGCTAGGACCTCAATAGCCGCCAAACAAACCAGGGTCAGTGAAAGAGACCACAGCTCAAAAAAGGTGATGATAGAAGACACCCTACATTGACCTCTGGACTCCACATAGAACCAGGCAAGCACTCCCCCACACACATGTGTGTTTGCCACATACACACACAAAATAAGAAAATCATTAAACATTGACAGAAAGAAGACAGTGGAGTAAGAAGAGTTAAAAACATTTTTAAAAATGCTAAATTAAGGTTCTAAAGAACAAGTGAAAGAAATGGACAAGAGATAGAAAGTACCTCCAGAAGGATTTAGATTTAAAATAATGTCACACTTGATGACTTCTTTGAAATTTTATTTGAAATAGGAAACCAGGGTTTTTGTTTATAGAGAAATCAGAGATTTAAGAAAAATCAAAGTTGACACAATCACTGTAAAGCCGGAGAAAAACATGATCTAGAAACATGTCCCATGATCCCAGGTAGTGATAAGGACTTATGACCTTGAGCTTATAATAGAATGTGTCTGGTTCCTGCCTCTTGTCCACATCAAGCAAAGACAGGAAAGACAGAGAAAAACGTTTCACTGAACAGCTGTAATAAAGTCAATAGGGAAGTTACATGCACTAGGGTGACATGGACAGTGACAATGGAAAGAAATAGAAGTCATTCGACTAGTGGCTCCCATGTGGTCAAGAAAGAGCTGTGAAGTAGGAAGATTTAAGGTTCATGTGAGATATTTCAAACTAAAACTTTACAAGTAAGTGGACCACTTGTGGTACAGGATACAACAGAAGTGGAAACAAGGAACTGGAAAGCAATAATGAAATGAGAAGTTAAGGCATCCATTTACCTGCCATCTCCATCAGTCTAATGAGCTGCTGAATAGAAATGCAAGTATCATTTCCACATGTCCAATATGTGGCATGAGTCATCAAATATTTGATGACTGAATGAGTGAACCTGATACAATTCCAGTTTCAATTTTCCCCCTAACTTAGAAAATAGTGTGGCAAGTAATCATGAATATAACCTTAAAATTTTTTTCTTTTGGAAATACGTTTATTCCATGTAGTAAAATTCTGTGTCAAAGGATATTATTCAATATCTTTTCACCATAATTATATAACAATTCATTTTGATATTTCACTATTGACAAAAATGTTACAAAACTTACTTTCAAAATGAACTATCCCATCAATCTGGTCAATAAATCCATTCATACGTCCTTCTGTTATCATTTGAGATGCTATCTTTTCTGCCTATTGAAAAGAAAAGCAAACTCTTAGAAATTTAAAAATTATATTTAATATATAATAAATAATTTAATATAATATTTAATAATTCACATGTAAGAGAGTGAAGGTTTTTGGCTTGCCTATTTATTAAGATTTCTATGTGTTCACTTGTCATTCATCTGGAGAATGCATCTTATAAAGCTGCACTACTTTTATAATTTTTTCTCGCTATAATGCATTAAGTCCACTACAATCTGTTTTACTTGGTTGGGGGTGGTTTGGTAACAAGGTCTTACTAGCCCAGGCTGGCCTCGAACTGATGGTTCTTCTGCTTCAGTCTTTCAAATGCTGAGCACACAGAAATGTGTCATCATGCCAGGCTTATTGTGGGATTTTAGGCAATGTAACATTTTTAATGTTTTCCACTGCTCAAAATCAATCAAAGTAACTACTGTATTTTCTTCTTCATCCTTTTTTTTGTTTTAGGGGGGAAAAAAACAGATACATAGATACATAGAAAGGATCTCAAACCCCCTATGCAGCTGAAGATGATTTGAACCTCTGATTCGCCTTCACTATTCAAATGCTGGATTCAGGCTAATGGTTTACTTCAGGCTAGTGAGATAGATCAGTGACTAAAGGCACCGCACACAAGCCCGGTAACCTGAGTTTGATTCTGGAAGCCCACATGGAAGGAAAGAACAAGCTTCTGAAAGTTGTTCTCTAACTTTCACATATACCCTATGGTTCTAGGAATTTTTAAAATTCTCTAGACCATCAGTAAACTCTTTAAATTAAATGAAACACAGAACAACTGAAAAACTTGAGATATTACCACAGACAGCATCTCAAAGAGATGAAATATTTAACCTTTGATTCAATCTAGGCAAAAAAAAAAAAAAAAAAAAAGATTTGTAGCAAAATTTGAAATTTCAGAAATTTGGAATCATTACAGTAAACAGGCACCAAAGGCATTCTTATGAAATGGGTATAACTTAGAACTCCTCTAAGACTTCCATTCTAAGAAATTTATCATAAACACAACTTAAGAAACCAAAACCACTAAGGCAATTTCATGACACTACCTTAGCTGCAGGGATCTCTAAAAGAGCTCCAAGTTCTTCAAAGGTAATATTATTATATAATTTGCTTGCTGACAACAAATTGTGTTCAATCACAGCTCTGTCCAAGATACTGGAACCTTAAATAATACAGATAAAATAGTTACACATTTGAAACCAGTTTCATACTTTAAAAAGATACATCTTTATTCTTGAAAATTTCCAGGCATGTAATAACCCACAATCATCTTTACTGATCAATTTTACATATATTTATTATTACTATTTTTTGAATATCGTATATGAATGTAGGGGTTATATTTTCACACCTGAATCCCCAATCCGATCCCATCTCCTCTTCACATTAGAACTCTTCTGTCCTGCTAGACTCCCTCTTTTTAACTCTTTTCACATTTATGGCCCACTGGGTTTCATCTGGTTTGTCTTTGAAGATCAATATCTTTAAAGTAACCAAATCTTATTTTATAGTTTAGTTAACATAACTAAATGAAGATAATACAGTATTTAGAAAATAAATCTGATTGTCATCTAAACATTATCATTATACCTATAGATTAGAGAAGTTCTCAACATTCGACTAAGAAGCATCCTTTTGCAATGGAAGGTGTTTATTGCAGAGAATAAGTAACAGTGGAATACTCAGTTCCAAACAGTACATCAAAACCATGCCCTGTGCCAAGACTCAGGAAACCTTGCAAAGAGGAGCAGTAAGAATATAAGAGCCCAAAGGTGGGAAAGTATCCTCTGATCATAGCAGAACTACCACATACAAGACACGAAAAATAGTTGGCTTATCAACATTTCACCACAGATGAGGGAAGATCTCAAGAAACACTACACCCCAGTAAGTACTGAAGCACTTGCCTATAGAGGCATCCCAGATGAACCCAGTGGACCACATGAAAAAAGATGCAAAAGTAAGAATGACTGGAAAGGAGAAAGATAGGAGGGGAGGGATGGGATTAGGTAGCAAAGGATGAAGCACATAAATTCATTGTATTTATATATAGAGGTGTCAAAGGATAAAAAAAGGTTAAAAAAAAGTAGAAGGCAAAAAAAAAAGAAATGTGATGAATAATCTCACTGTCGACATAACTGGATTTAGAATCACCATGGAAACACACCTGAGTATGGCTGTTGTTACTTAATACTATTTACCAATAACTTAAATGCCAATTTAAACTTTTTAAAAAACCAGACACCATAGATATAATCAGTAACTTGTCTTCTCTAATGACTGTTAAAAAATGCATATCACAAAATTCTTTCTAATATTTTGAAAATATACAAGCTATCCTATATTTGACATTCATCTTCAGTCAATGTAATATTCCTCTTTTTAAAATCAGAAGTGTTACATAGAAGTACTAAAGAAATCCAGCATAACTGCTTCAAATCCAGCAGGCTTTCCACTAGTCTACATACTTAGCATCACGTATGTGCAAGACATGATCGGTACCGTCAGCTGTTGTTGCTTTTTGGTGAGGCATCAGCATGGCAGCAAACTCTTGAAGCTGGTTTCCTCGAATGATCCTGTCGAGGTACATCTTCTCCAGGATCCCGTATGCAGCGAGCTGCTGGCACCTTTCATCCTTGAAGAGAGTAGCCAGCATCCTCGAGCGCTGCTGTCCTAAGGGAAATGGAGAAGCTTCAAACATTTTCTCGGCATTTCATCAGTGAAAAATAATTGCATTCTATGGTAGCATTTTTGGCTAAGACAATAAATTATTTTTAATCATAACAGTATGTTCTAGAAAGTCATTAGTATCATGGAGTAAATATTCAACTATTCTTCTATGAGAAACATACTCAAGTTCTTGTAAACCTCTAGTCATACTTCTGTCAGCCAATCAAGCTAAAATGTTGTTTTATGTGTTTTTGTTTAAATAATCCATATTTAATATATACTGTCAGCTCATTAACATTGAAGTCATAGCCAGCACTTGAGTCTTCCTAAATAAACTTTATCTTTAACATGTATGTTATCCACAATGCATGTATCCTTAAGAACACTAGAGGGCATGGAGTTGCCGAGGACTTGGGAAGTTGAAGGATAGCTGCATTTGAAGCCAGCTATAAACTAAGATCTTGTCTCTTCCTAGACTCCACTCTACCCCATCTCTGCCAAAAAAAAAAAAAAGCCAACAATACAGCTCTTCTTAGCATATGTCGGGGAGCTGATAAAGAGCACAAAACTCTGAAAAAATGTGATACTAAGAAGATGACAAAAAGGACACTTGCTTTCAGTTTGAAAACTGAAATTAAAAAGGCAGAACATAGACAGGTCTAGAGATCTGGGAAACTCAAATTTTGCTCCTATGCACAAGTCCGCAAATTTTTAAAATGCTCTGAGTATTGAGTATGGGTTACTTAAAAATAAATTTTAATGAATAAGTAAATGTTCCAACATAGAATCTACATATAATGTGAATAACTGAACCCTCACATATGAAGACCAGTATAGAGATCAAAATGTTACAAGTGATTACAGGCCAAGGTTAATTCTATTTTCTTCTTTTTTTATTTTCTTCTTCTGCTAATTTATATTTATACAATGAACACAAATTATATAGGCAATAATAATAATAAAATTATAGTACCAGTACTTGGAAGGCTGAGGCAGGGGGCTCATCAACTTGAGCCTGGACTATATGAGTTCCAGTCTACCCTGGGTTAAACTAACTCAGCAATATTCAGGTTGAATTTTTAACCGATGACAAAAATACCAAATTAATAGGAAAATACTATTGAAAACCTTTTTATTTTAAGATGTATTTATTGTTCTATAGAATGAGAGATCCTAAGAACCACAAGAACACCTAGTAATAGCTATCTTCTCCCTCTCCCTCTCCAATATATTAATTTTTTAAAAGTAGAGGTTTCAAAGTCTGGGCAAGATGAGCCTAAAGTATCCTTTACAGAATTTTCTGTTTTGTTTTGCTTTAGAGTTCTGGGCACTGAACCTATTCCTTATACAATAAGGTGCCTTTTGTGCTACAATGCAGGGAAAGCTTCAAAGACTAATGGGCCCATACTGAAAAACAGTCATTCTGGGACAAAGCACGTAACACAACCAATCAATAAAAACCAAGTCTTACATACAAGAATTTTTGGTGCAGAGGTAGCACAGTTGATAGAGTGCTGATCTAACATAGCACACAGCCCTCAGCATTATGTAAAGCAGATGTGGTACCACACGCCTGTAATCCCAGCACTCGGGAGGCAGAGATAGGACGACCAGAAGTTCAAGTAATTCTTCCCTACATAGTGAGTCTGAGGACAGCCTGATTTACATGAGACCTCCTCTTAAAAAAAAAAAAAAAAACAAAAAAATAGTACTACTCTTAACAGCCAATAAAATGTTACTCAAAGGCAGTAGGTTAAATTATTGTATATTTATGTAATGGGATGTCTGCAACAATAGAAGTGAAGAAAACATGCTAGACCTGATATGGATAAACTTTATAAAGTTGAACGAGAAAAATAAACAATGAATACATGATATGACTTCATTTTTTTTTTTTTTTTTAGAAATTATTCTAGTTTTCTTATGCTTCAGTCTTTTTTTTTTTTTAATTTTTTTATTATTATTTATTCAACTGTGCGCATGTATGTGTGTGTGGGTGAGTGCACGTGTGTGTGTGTGTGTGTGTGTGTGTGTGTGTGTGTGTGTGTGTGTGTAGAACCACGGACAAACTCGCGAACCACCATGGACGCCTCCACCTCCTTCTGCCCCGGGATTCACAGGCTTCGTCCTACCAGGACCAGAAGCGCAGGCCGCCCCCGCTTCCGCCTGGCGTCTATACGTGGGATCTGGGATCCGAACTCAGGACCTTCCGCCTGCAAGGCGGAGGCTTAACCCCTGAGCCACCTCTCCAGCCCGACTTCATTTATATAAAGATAAAACCCAGGTAAAGTTAGTTTATGTATGTATGTTCATGGAGGGAGAAGAGTTACCACTAGTGACAAGGAAAAAGCATGAAGAGGCTTCAGGGGTGCTGCTAATAGTTTGTTTTTGTTCTGGATGCTAGTTAAAATTCAGTAAGTTGTATACTTCTGATATGTATGCTTTTGTGTTATACACACAGAAATATAAACACACAATGGCCAAGAAAGGCAAATAAATAGTAAAGCTCACGCAGAAGAATACAGTAAGTCAGAAAGGAGCCAGACAAAAATTGTAAATGAGTAGTAAATTAATATATGAAAGGAAACGGAAATAAGATCTTTATACATTATTAAAGTAGTATCCACAGATTAGTAAGTATAATGCAAAGAAAACGATACGCATTTCCAATGGATTCTCTCTCTACTTTAAATCAAGTGACCAAACTTAGAACCCTTTATAGTGGGCTGCAGGCTAAACACACCCAGACAAAACAGAGAATAATTCTTTAGATGAAGCAGCACCATGATTATACACTGGCTTTTCAGTAAGAAAACCATTTGTAGCCGACAAAATTTGAGGATGATTTAGAAAAGTCATAGTTTAGAATACCATTCTTTCATAATGGTCCTTTGTACTTTATAATTTGAGTACTTTATGTGCTACAATTTAATAAAAACATATTTATTTAAGAATAGCATGAATGCCAGTTCTAAAACAGCCTTGAAGGATTTAAAAACAGAAAAAGACCCAAAGCAATATATTAATTGCTATATCATCCATCAGCTATCAAATTTGAATCTGTTTCCTTCTGGCTAATTTTAATTTAATACTTGTATGTACATCTACAGGCATGAGGATGTCATGGCACATTGAGAAGATTAGAAAACAGCTGTGGGAGTCAGTTATTGCCTCCCATACTGTTTGGACAAGGTCTATCATTTCTGCTGCTGGGCAGCATGCTCCAGGCCTCCCGTCTCACTGTGACATGCTCGGATTACAGATGCACACTTCCACTGCCTCTGACTACATGGGTTCTAGGGATTGGGTTTTGTTTCACAAGCACTTTTGCCTACTGAGTCATCTCCTCAGCCCTAATACAATTTTTTAGTGACATTTTAGAATTAAATTTTGTTTGCTGTTCTTAACATGTGGGTAACAGACTGGCACATGCACATTAAGGTTTTTTTTAAGCTAACATTTTACTCCTGTATTTATGTGTTTAAATTAAATTTAGCATAATTACATTAAAACATTTCTTAAATAGTTCTTTGCTAAGTTTCCCACTAGTAATTGCCCTGAAGTTATTCAGCAAAGACAACTCCATTTGAGCATAAATTACATGTTTACCTGCTGATGCTAAGATGGTACAGTGCAAAGCATGTTTTAAGGCCTCTAGTCTTTCACTTTCATGGACTATTGTCTTGTAAGAGAGCTCATTGTACCTCTGGGCAGCTTCAATGAATTTTCTTCTATAATCAAGAACCCGTGCATAGCATACCTATAAAAAGAAAATGCTGCAATTAGGATAAATTTTTTTAAAAGAATTTATAAAATATAGAAACATTCATTAGATGTTTAGAACATCTTGTTATGATACGATCCAATAAAAATTAAATATAAATTAGTTCATTTGTTACCTTATAATGTATTTGTAACTGTTCATTGGTCGATTCGTTCTGAAGTAATGATGCTCGATTTATGTATGCCTCTGCTTGAACAGGATCATCATCCTCCAGATATAGCCTAGCAATCTTCAGGTAAGTCTCCAATTTATAATCTACGTTGTATTGTCTAGGATATATCAAAAAAGCACAGACTGACTCAATTATTTTTTCAAGAGCAATTTTAGAAATAATAAAAAATGTTTTAATTCTTACATAAATGTTCATAAGGCATTAGTTTTTGTATATTCATAATAAAAACAAAGTTTCACTGAATTTTTATTTTTTTATCATCATTAACCACATTTTCTCTTGGCTGTTTCTAATCCTCAATCTCACAAAACAAATATCCTATGAAACTGCCAAGTTTCATAGCATGTGATATATTACAAGTAGAAGTATATTCAGGCACAGCTTTATTGGAGAACAAAAAAATCTCCAATTATCTTTTGAATTCTTTAAATTGTTTATGTCTTTAAATCCGCTATACTTTACTTCCAGATAATAACTTTAAAATGATCAGGACTGTGTCCATGTATGTATGTACAAGGATTTAATTTACAAAGTTACTTATAAATATCCACGATAAAAAAAATATGGAAATTGCCTAAAGTAACTGAGCTATGTATACTGTGCAAGAAATGTCAAGTACTATTATCATAATCTTAATTATATGCTATAGACACCATTTTTTTTATGTGAAAATGCAAGATAAAATAGTATGGAGGGAAGTCCAATTGAGTTGTCCATTTGCTTCTGAGAAGTGTGGTGACCTCCAGCAGAAATCACAAACAACACTGACTGAAGGTAATGGCTCTCCAGCCCTTCCCACTCCTTTTTATAACATAAGTGTATTCTGTACATAATTACAAATAAAACATTTTATTTAAAAAATAGTATGGAAAACACCATTAAAATGTATTTTTCCTATCCACCAAGTAGAATACATTGTTCTCTACATAACAGAATAGTGATTATCAATTAGGATGGTGGTGAGATTACATAAGTGGCTTCTATTTTCTTTATCACTCCAATGGTGATATTTTATGCAATGAATGGAGAACAGAAGTCTTCACGTAATTTAAAACTAATGCCATTCAAGACTAGTCCTCATAGAAAAAATAATCTTTCTATTTACCAGCAAAAGTGATGAAACCATGTGGCAACAACAAAGTAGATAATTGATTACAACTTTTGAAATTGATTCTTGCACATGGAAAGGAGTTACACAAATTTGAATTTTTTGCTTAAATAACTTGCTAAAAACTTTTATTGTTTTTCCACTCAAGATTCAAATTTATGTGCATTGTTCCATGACATTATGCTTCTTTGAAATTTTTAATTAGCTAGCAGGAAAATCTGTTACATTATTACTTTAAAAACCAAAATGATGGGTCAGTGAGATGGCTCATCAGGTAAAGGTAGCCTGTATGTAAACCTGGCGACTTGAATTTGATCCCCAGAGCTCACATGGTGGGGAGAGAACCAGTCCTGAAAGCTGTCCTCATTAGCATCATGGCTAATCACTAGCTCTTTCTGGACATATTATCCTCATTTGGCTTCTCTGGAAGTTAAATACCTGGTGTTCTTACTTCAGTGGACAATGCTTCCTACATTTCTCTCCTGTCATGACCGATTAAGGTTAGAGTGCCCAGCACTAAGTCCTTTTCCTTCCTTCTTATGGAAGAAATCTATCCAATCGAATGACTTTAAATTTAAGAGTCTATGACTTCTTAATGTATTATATATATATATAACCCAGAAGGCCCTAATATCTCCAGACTAATATTTACCTCACTACAAGACATCTCCTCTTGGTAATCACATATCCAAAATGTACTCTATCTTCCTTAAAACTCCCCTCTCAGTACATGGCATCTCCACCTTTCCAATAACGCAAGCCAAAAATCAGTACTTATCTTTACTGTTTTTCATACTCCACATCCAAGTCACCAGGAAATCCTTACTCTACTTCACAAAACATATCCAGAATCAAACAATTCTCAGAACATCCACCACAGCTGTGGTAATAAGTCTCTTAATTAATATCCTTACTGTCTGCCAATAGTTTATTCTTAACCCAACAGCTAGTCTTTAAATTTTTTATTACTATTATTATTATTATTATTTATTCAACTGTGTGCATATGCGTGTGTGTGTGTGTGTCTGTGTATGTGTAGAACCACGGACAAATTCGTGAACCACCATGGACGCCTCCACCTCCTTCTGCCCCGGGATTCACAGGCTCCACCCTACCAGGACCAGAAGCGAAGGCCGCTCCCGCTTCCGCCTGGTGTCTATACCTGGGATCTGCGATCCGAACTCAGGACCTTCCACCTGCAAGGCAGAGGCTTAACCCTTGAGCCACCTCTCCAGCCCAACAGCTAGTCTTTAAAAGAAAACATAAATCATTGTGTCACTTTCCTTTTCCAAAATCCTCCAATGGCATGTTCTTTTTTTTTACGTTGAACCAAAGTACTTACAACAGCTTAGAAGACCTCTTATAATTTGGGTCCCATCACTGATCTCATTTTTCTCTTTTGCCTTCTGTTCACTCTACCCACATTGACCTCCTTGTTCTTTAGAAAACACTAAAGCTTGTTGCCACCTTAGAAACTTTGTATTAACCACAGTTTCCAAGAGCTACCTGGTCATATTTGCCTTCCCATAACACGGCCACTCCTTCAAGTCCTCCAAGTCTTTAAGAAACCGAGATTAAGGCTAGAAAGATGGCTCAGAGATTAAGACTCTGTCTCACAAACAGGACCTGAGTTTGGATCCCAGGTCCCATATAAACACCAGGTGGAAAGGGTGGTGGCCTGTACTTCTAGCCCTGGTGGGCAGAGCCTGGGAAATCCCAGGGGGAAGCAAGAAAGAGGTAGAAGCAATCCAGGATGACTCCGAAAGTCATTCCTGGTATTCCACAGGGGCACAGTGCCCTCTGATACACACACACACACACACACACACACACACACACACGCGCGCGCGCTAAATGAATAAAAAATTTTTAAAAGTGAGATTAAACAAACTTATCACCATAATCACCTATTTAATGAGATACATGACCCATTCCCACTTTGCTCTTTTATTTTCTTTTCTCTAAACCACTTATCACCTTCTAGCATACTATCACATTTATTTATTAAATTTCTATTTTCTGTATTAGGATGTAAGAAAAAGTATGATTGAGCACAGGTACGTATACATATATAAACACATATATTTATCCAACATTCACTATTTACTATACTTTTGTCCTGTTTCCAAAGGAATTCCCACCAACACTTGGGCTGCGTTTCTCCAATCTTCTTCTTTCTCATATATAGATGCAAGATGTTGTCTTATAGAAGCAACCTAGAAAAGTAGGTGAATACATGTTAAATTATTTTAACTGGCATTATTAACTAAAATAAAGGTAGACTGACAATACTTTCATTGAACATATTAAACTGACAAGTAAATAGTGAAATATGTAAAACGCCTAATTTTTTGGCATAGTTTTGCAAGAAAATGAAATTAAATAATGATCTCTTAATATTTAATAACATTGATTTATAAAAATAATTGTTGCTCTTTTAAGATCGAAATCTGCTGTCTAGATTTTTACCTGTTCCTCGAATGAAATGACTCTAGGCTGGATCTTTTCCAAAGTGAAATGATAGATTTCTTTGGCTGTGCTATCAGGCAGGTTAGGGAGGTGTGTACAGAAATCCGTCAGTAACTGTCGTGAGATTACAAGACTAACATTCTCATTTACCACTTATTTTCAAAAAAGAGAGAAGGAGAGAAAAGACAACATGAGCAACTCACAAATTTTCATAAGGCAATTAAATCCTATTTAAAATTAATACTAAAGACAGTTTCTATATAAGGGAAGCTCTCAACATGTAATTCAGTGTTTCCATATCTTTATCATCCTACATGATCAGCTTTTTAAGCTGAATTTTACTTCATCATATAATAATGACAGCAAAGCAGCAAAAATACTGTACTTTTTCTAAAAAACAGAAATGATTAGAAAAAAGTTTAATAGTTGAAAGTTCTTTTTTACTTTTCTATTACAATTTGTCTATAAATTGAAGGCACAGACAATGTACTCAAATCTGGAACAGTTCACAATGGAGTTAAAGAAGAAAAGAGCAGAATATTTTTATGAAATTTAAGTAAAGCAAGTACTGCCAGGCAGTTATGGACTTGTATTTTCCCAATTAAAAAAAGTTCAGTCAGCACTGGGTGTATCAATACTGTTTACAAACATGTATGAGTCATTATACAATCATATTCAAAGCTTTAAATCAGAATTGATTGCTTCTGGTTCCTCAGTTTTCAGATTTGGACACCACTACTTTATAATTATTGACTAGAATTCATTATTGGATAATGCTGGCTGTGACTAAGTGTTTCACTACAAATCACAAGGCTTCTAACAAATTATTACACAAACTAGTATTATTTGGCAGAAATATAGGTAAATAAAGACAGTAAATCACTGACAAGGTAATTGCTCTGAACTAACTGGGGGAGAGTCCGTTTCCTGAGACTGATTCGATCATATAACATGGATACCTATAACTGCACGTCTAGTCAGAGAACAATTAAAGCATCCTGCATGATGGCCAGTGTGTTCGAGGGCACAAGGCATCATCAAACATCATCAATGTCACTAATTTCATATGAAATTTTCAGAAATTTTCAAGGTAAGTGAATATGTTTGGAAACATGAATAGGGAAAAGTATACTGAAGAATGGAAAATTTTAATTCCTAATTCAAAAGAACATTCTTAGTATTAACAGTGAACACATAACACTCTAGGCACTATTCTGAGCACTTTATTAAGTTTATTAACTCTTAATCTCCTAACAACTTTACTGGGTAAGTATCATACCCTCATTAACAGAAGGACAAAGAACTTCAACAACTTACCCAAAATCATAAAACAGAACACCAGGACTTTAGTTCCCTTTACCTTATGCTACATCAACGCTTTATCAGATAGATACTGTATCAGAAACTATACGAAACCCCAACTGGGATTCCAATCTGAAGGTAAATGAAAAACCAGCTGTAAATAATTTCAATTCTGGAATAAATCAATCTCAGCGCATATCCTACACCAGTGCTTATTCTAAAAGGAATGCTGAGAAAGCTTCAGAGTCCTCGCTCAGTAACACGAGGCAAACATGGACTCTCTTCCACTCACTTGCTTCCACAAAGGCTTTCAGGGCTTCCAGCTGTTCTGCCCCTGATAATTGAATGGCTTTTTCCAGGATCTGACGATACCTAGAGCAACATCAAATAAACATAATGTTCAAAGGGCACTATAGTTTCTAATTATAATTTTGAGGTTTAATTATTCATTTTGTTTACTTTTTTTACAGTCATACAATATAGTCCAAACTAGCCTTGAATAATTTCCTAAGTAGTCCATTTGCCTTGGAACTCAATTCTGCTGCTTCTACTCCTGAGTGCTTGGACGACAGGTTTCATACTCTGGCTACTTACTCATTTCTACTAGCAACTTTGAGTGAATTTAATTTATCCTTTCTATTTACCTTAATTTCTTTCAGGATGCTCTAGTTTGGGGTTTTCTTTATAGCACGCTATGACAAGAAACATTAAACCTATAATTGTAAAGTGCTACCAGTAGTTTTCAGTATTGGATACAATGATTTTTTAAAGTGTTCAAGTCCATCAGAAAAAAGAGTAAGTCTATAACTCTATGTTACTGAATTTAAGGTGACATTGTTTCTTGAAAACTTTCATTTTGAATTTGAATTGAAAAGCCAACACAATACGAGAGATAAAAATAATGTAATTTCAAGTGTCTTAAAAAATAAGTTATAATTTCCTCCAATTGTATATTACAGACACACAGGAACATATCTAAGATAATTTAGAACTTTTCCCTCTTACACATTTCATGCATCTGGGCTTCTTAACAATAAGAGCAATGCCAAAAAATGACAAAATCAAACATTAGGTAGTAAGTACTTCAGTACATAAGAACCTCACCAAGTCAAACACACAGATAAAACACTAAGCTGTCACTCAGTCCTAACACTATTCTAAAATCCATGACCACACACAATCCAAATCAGCACTCTAAAAACAATGAGGAAAATGCTAAAAACAAAACTAAACAAAACAACAAAAACAAAAACCAGTGGCGATTATCAAGGAATGGAAATTCTTTCCTGAAACACAAACTCCAGGACAACTGCGATTTTTCTGTTCAGTTCAATGAAACAAATACAATGTCTCAAACAGTCCTTGGCACATAAACACTACAGGGTTCAATAGTGTTAGTTATTGGTAATACTTTATTTCTTAAATTAAGTCAGTCTATGGAGATCAAACTATTTTATTATCTTCTCTGTCTTAAATGTATTTTAAAGTTAGTTTAAATTATTATTTATTATTATTACTTAAATAGATTCTGTTTCAAATTTTTTTCTTTTTTTAGTATTTTGAAGACAGGTTTCCTCATTATGAAGCCCAGGATGAATTCAAGATTACCCTCCTTCCTCAGTTTCCCAAACACAGCTGCCATATCTGGCTACTTAAATGCATTTCGCAAATCTAACAATATTACAATCATCAGAAGATCATCCAGAATGTAGCTGAGAAAAAAAATTGCATGAATAGAGCCTGAACTCATTCAGATTGATGACTTCTATTTTGAAGAGTCTGGCTTCAAAGTTATCATTCAGCACTTGTTCTCAATTGATCCCAAATTTTCAGTATGGTGATTCAAAACACCACCACCACCACCACCACCAATAAAAGAGCAAGTTTCAAATGGCTGTAAGAAAGCTTTCAGAGATGAAAGTATTACTTTTTTTAAACTAATTTGAGTCTTTAAGGAATAAAACTGGAGTTTCTTTTAATCTTGTTTTTTATTATTATTTTTAAGAGGTAAAGATTTTATTAGAAAATTCATTCCTATGGAATACCTCATTCTCTCGGTCTCTATGTATGTACACACAAAAACATTACATGTAGGCTGGAGAGATGGTTCAGGAGTAAGCCTTTGCATTACAAGCAAAAGGACCTGAGCTCAGACCCCAGATCCCACATAAAAATGTACAGCAGAAAGGGTGATGGCCTACAATTCTGTCCCCAGAAGGCAAAGTCTAGAAAACCCCAGAACAAAGCAATAAGGAAGAGCAGGAGATAATTCTAGTGTCAACTTTGGGCTTCCACAGGCACACACAATGCCCTCTTCTACACACACCCACACATATCCCCCCACACACACACACATTACATGGGTATACAAGTTAAATTTTTTCATCCACTTGTATTTATCTATTTATTGCTCTGGGAACTCTTTCAGAAAAGTGGTTATGCTCAATGATTTATCATCTTTTTTGGTTAGTTTATTTTTCATATTCAATTAAATCAAGTTTATGATTAATCCTTCTCATATAAATTTGCTGGCGAGCCTGATGGTAAGTTTAGAAGATGCTGCCCAGAGGAAAAAGTGGTTCTGGAAAAGGGGGGAAAGGGAGTTCTGCCTCTGTGAATGACAATGCTGACAAGAAGGCTCAGGGTCCCAAAGGCGATGGCAACGCAATGAAGTCAGACACATTGTATGTGAAAAACATGACAAAATCATGGAAGCCATGGAAAAGCTAAGGTCTGGAATAAGAGTCACTGAAGTGGCCACAGTACAGTGAAGACAAAGCCAGGCAAGGGGATGACTTGGGTTGGATGATCAGAGGGTTCATGGTGGGATCATTTCTGGGATCATTTGCCTTGCCTGTGAGCATGATGGATACGACTGTGTTTGCAGACCCTGCCACTGAGACAAAGTTTGGATATCCTATTACTATCTATGGTTGAAGATAGAAAATAAAGTCATATGGAAGATGTCATGGTTTAAAATGTGTCCCCCACACTCTCATGTGTTTGGCAAGGTCATGGCACCTTGAGAAGTGGAGCCTTGCTGGAGAAGGCAGTCACAGGGGTGGGCCTTGACGTGGATTAGTCCCACCGCCTCCAGAAGTCTGCCTTTGCAGTAAGCAGTCTGCAGCTCTCAGCCTCCAAGATGTCTGCAGTAACACAGCCTCCTCCAGCTTTGGCCAGCCAGCCATGCCGCCTCCGCCATGAGAAACCATCTCCCCTCTGGAACCATAAGCTGAATAAATCTCCCTTTCTCCCTTAAGTTGCATGACTTTCAGTGCTCTCTCACAGCAACAGTTAAGAGTAACCATTACAGGAGATTAAAAAAAAATTGTTGATTAGATTAATTTCAACACACTGATTGATAACTTATCAATCATTCTCTCTATGTTGAAAACAGGAAAAACTTCTAAACAGAGTTAAGTTTAGTTACCCAATTATAATTAGAAATGGCTTATTCACACTCATAATCTCAGAACTTGGAGGCAGAAGCAAGAGGATCATAAATTTCAGGCCACCTGGAATAAATATAGAGAGGTCTTGTCTCAAAAAACTCAAAGATGCCATTAGGCTGCATATAGTACCAAAATAATTCATAAATAAGAATTCATAAATAAGACAAGAAAATTTTTTTTAATTTTATTATTATTATTATTATTTATTCAACTGTGTGCATATGCGCGCGCGTGTGTGTGTCTGTGTGTGTGTGTGTCTGTGTATGTGTAGAACCATGGACGAATTCGCGAACCACCATGGACGCCTCCACCTCCTTCTGCCCCGGGATTCACAGGCTCCGCCCTACCAGGACCAGAAGCGCAGACCGCCCCCGCTTCCGCCTGGCGTCTATACGTGGGATCTGGGATCCGAACTCAGGACCTTCCGCCTGCAAGGCGGAGGCTTAACCCCTGAGCCACCTCTCCAGCCTCAAGAAAAATATTTTTAAAAATCCTGTGTAACCCATGTGGTCTGTGAAAGTTTTACAGTGGAAAGTGAGAAGGTTAAAAAGTTAAGCAGGGTGTGGCAGCTCATATCTGCACTTGGTACCTTCACAATACTTGGAAGGTTGGGGTAGAAAGGCTGAGAGAGTTCAGGGTCAGCCTAGGCTACACAAACTGAGGCATACAACAAAGAATCAAAAATTAAATAAGATTCAAGCACTACATTTGGAGGCAAAAAGGAAAAGTTAAAAAATATATCAAGTACTAAATTACAATTAATACATAAATAGAAGTTATAATAAAACTTAAAAATTTAAAAATAACAAGTGAGGGGCTGAAGAGATGGTTCAGGGGTTAAGACTCTGCCTCCCAAGCAGAAGGTCCTGAGGTCAAATCCCAGGATAAAAAAACCCAGCCAGAAATAGTGGCCTACACTCCAGGCCCTAGTGGAAGGAACCTGGGAAATCCCAGAGAGAAGCAAAAAGGAGGTAGAAGCAATACAGTGCCCTCTGACAGATACACACACACGCACACGCGCACACGCACGCACACTAAATGAAGCTTTAAAAATTATAACAACAACAAATGAGAAAATATATTTAATCAGAAGCAGCAAAATCAAAATAAAATGTAAAAGGCTTCATGGATAATACAATAGTGGTTTTGTTGTATTTTATTTGGTAGCTTACTTTGGTTTTGTGGTTTAGTGTGGCGTTTGGTTTGAGACAGGGTCTCTACTGGTTGATCTAGAACTATGTAAATATGCCAGATAGATGCAGGTGTTAACTTGACATTTGAGGGCTGAGCCTTTGGGCATATCTGTGAAAAATCAGCAGTTAAAGCAAGCCCTGAGCAGGAGGAGGCAAGTTATCTATTTGATGTGGGAAGACCCGGTCCCCGCTGGATGAAATCATTTCCTCAGCAAGTAAATAAGATAAAGAGAGCTATTTTAGTATTTTGGCATATTTTGGCACATAGGCATGCTGACAAGTGAGAAAGTATGTCCCTCAACTTCTGATACCGGTATGAACTCTCTTACAATGCTGTTGTGTAACTGGGAATCATAGCAGGGGGAAAAAAAAAAACCCAAACCCTTTTCCCTGAAGTTGTTTAGGTTACATATTTCTGTCAGCAACAGAAGAGAAACTAACAGCCTTGAACTGCACTGGTCCTCCTGCTGCAGCCTAGCACAGGGATGATAGGTCTGACCCATCATGTCCAGTTTGATTAATTTTCACTCAATATGCACTCAGTGGGAACAATGGGGAAATGACTGGTGTGGCAAGTATGACAAATACAGGATTTTCTTCCTTGAAAAATATTTATGGAAAAAGTGTTTTTGGAGGAAAATAAATTTCTTTAAAATACTTTACTTCCGGGCTGGAGAGGTGGCTCGGGGGTTAAGCCTCTGCCTTGCAGGCAGAAGGTCCTGAGTTTGGATCTCAGATCCCTCGTATAGACGCCAGGCGGAAGCGGGGGCGGCCTGTGTTTCCGGTCCTGGTAGGGCGGAGCCTGTGAATCCCGGGGCAGTGGAGGCATCCATGGTGGTTCGCGAATTTGTCCATGGTTCTACACACACAGACACACAGACACACAGACACACACACACACACACACACACGCGTGCGCACACACATACATACGCACACACACACAATTGAATAAATAAAAAATAATAAAAAAATAAAATAAAATACTTTACACTTCCATCTTCTAATCATTTTGCATCAATGTTTATAAACATTATTATATGTATGAACCAAAGCTGAGTATATTGATGACTGACTTCTTACTTGAAAGGAATGTGGAGGTAAATAAACATGAAAATTTATCATAGTCACTATTAGTATCAAAATAAATGCTTCAGGCATAACTAAAAGATCTGTCACCCACTGTCACAGTGAATGTATGACTGGACCAACCCTCCTTAAAAAGAAAACGACCTGGCTAAAAAGTAACTTATGACCCCAAAGCAATGCTACTACTGGTGGTCCTCCAGAAAGAGATGATGCTGTTGCTGAAGATACCACATGCTCTGGTTCAGGACACTGAGAAATCAAGCTGGAACTGGACTGGAAGTTTCTTCCTGCTAGTTAGCCCAGGGAACCAAAAGGTTTGTGCAGATGGATTTGGAACTGTTATCACAGACTTCCTCAGTGGAATCTGAGTACACCACTACTGACTGACTGGTCACCCAATGTGTGCCTGGTGGTCAACCGTGACAAGTCTGTTAAGCAGTAGCCAAGTGCTTTCTGATTGAATTTGAGGTCTGCTCCAGTGGGAATTCATGTCTATTATAAACCAGTAAAAAGCCCAGAACTGGAAGGCCATGGGTCCTAGTGAAGAAGCTACTAGTGTTGTTTGGCTATGTGAACATGAAATTGCTTTCTAAATAATTATGTTTATACTCATAGAACAGCACTGGTGTTAGCTCTGGTTAGAGAATCCAAACTAGATTCTTGCCTCCTCCTGCCATGGACAGAGATAACTGCAGAGGCTCATAACTGGCCAAGTAATGAGAATAAGTGACTGTTGAATGCTCATTCCTAAATGGGACATCTACATCACATCTCTCCAAGGTTCAGAGAACATCACGCACGCACGCACGCACACACGCACGCATGCATGAGATGAGGCCTGTCAACATCCTGACACAGATTGGAGAGGGACTCATCCCCCCCCCTTCTCTTCCTGGAGATTTACAGGCAGCTAATGGGTTAGAGAGGGGCATTTTCTTTATTGCCGTGGCCCCTAGTAAAGTGCCCATGCTCTTATATGCAACCCTAATGAAACTCACTGGACAATCAAAACAAACAGACCATAAAAGTAGAAGAGGAACTAGTTGAGAAAAGGAAAAGAATCAGTGGGAGTGGGAGAGAGGGACGAGAGAGGAAAATGGTTACTGCATTCAACAAAAATGCATTATATATATATTTGTGTGTGTGTAACACAACTTACTGAAATCCATTGTTATGTATAGTTAATGATAGTATAAATATTAAATTAAAAAAACAAAAATACAAGATGCTAAAAAAGTTTTTAAAAGTTAAATGGCATAAAATCTCATTAAGAATTGGGAAACCGGGTTAAGGAAAAGGCTAAGCAGTTAAAGCACAAGCCACACAAGAAAAGGACCAGTGTTCGGATCCCCAGGTCTCACATGCCAGGTGAGTGTGGTGGGCTGCCTGCAATTCCAGCTTTGCAGGGTGCAAACAAGGAATCCCCAGAACAAGCTGGCTAGCCAGACTGCCTCAAAACAATATGTAGAAGAACAAATAAGGATGACTCCTGATATTGATCTCAGATCCCCACATACAGTCATACCATGCATCCCACACACATACACATGAAAATGGAAACAAAAGAAAATACGGAGATAGAAAACAAAGAGAACAAGAATAAGAAGGTGGAGCCCGCAAGCTGGCTTGAAGCTAAAAGCACATGTGCAACCCTGACAACCCAGGTTCAATTCCCAGAACCCACATGAAGGTGGAAGAAGCAACTCCACAAAAGCTGTCTTCAGACCTCCACATACACATGGTGACAAAGGTGCATCTCCACACAACACATCACACACACATGCATGTACACACACAAACACACATATACATACCCCACAGTAATAAATGAAACAAATTTCTTTAAATATATAAAAGTGTGTCTGGTAGTTGGTTCTGCTGGTAAAGGCGCTTGCCATGCATCCTGATCCCTGGAAATCTGTAAAAAGCTATATATGGTGGCTCTCATCTACAATCCCAGCACTCCAATGGGGAAGAGGAGGATGGATAATGGAGAACTGGCTGTACACTGAGACTGTGCCTCAAAAACAAGAAAAAAACCGACTCCTGAAGTTATCCTCTGACCTCCATCACGCGCAAATGCACACATACACAAGCATGCACATGTGCACACATACACACACAGAGTAAATAGATCTTTTAAGAAAGAGAGACTGTGTAGGTAGGTGTACCACAGCTTCTGCCTGAAGACATCTGCAAGCCATCAACAGCAGTTGAGAGTAAAAGGTAAATGGCACTTCTGGTGGAGAAGAGAGGGCTTTTTTAGCTGAGTCTGCCAGAAATCTTGAAGCAGGCTGACATTCTCACATTCTAACAGAGCTGGATCAATGTAAATCGACATTCTTTGCCCACCAAACCAGGAATCACAAGCAATTTGAAATTAAGCTTATAAAGTTTACATAAAGAATCATATAGAAAAAAAATTCTGAAGCCTCTCACCTAGGTGCCTGGCAGAAGGAAATGAAAATTATCTCTGAAACACTGCATCCTAGGTCTTGAATTATTTCTTTAAAAAAAAATAGCACTTGAAAAAAAAAAACAATTTGCAAAAAGATAAGATTAAAAAGGCACAAGACAAAGTTAGCTAAAATTAACAAAAGCAACAGGCAACTACAACAACCAGGAACTGATATTGATTATCAGAAAGATTATTATTTGGAAGTTAAAAACAATCAGAAACTGCAGAACTGAAAAATATTTCCAACTTAAAAGCTCAACAGTGGATTAATTGGAAGAACAGATAAACTAGAAGGCAAGTCTAAGAACTTGTCTAGAATAAAGCATATAAATGAAAAAATAAGAATAAGAGACATGGAAGTTACAGTAAATGGTCCTAAATAGAGGTTTCACTGCAGCCTAGAGGTGGCACAGAGGTAACAAAGAGATACAGCTGATTCAGGCAAGGTGACTGGTGGTAACTCATGCCTTTAACCTTAGCGCTAGAGAGGTGGAGATGAAAGTGCTGTGAGTTCAAAGACAGCCTAGGCTTCAGAGTGAGATCTGGAAGGTGGGAGGACGGGTCCTATGGGGAGAAAAGCGGTTAGAGGGGAGGGGACAGGGGAAGAAAGAGAAGGAGACACAGAGAAGGGAAAGACGGAGAGAATTAAAACGTCCAGGAGGAAGAGAAAGAAGGAAGGAAGAGAAGGGAAGGGGCAGGAAGGGAAAAGAAGAGCAAAGGGGAGAGAGGGAGAGGAAGAGGAACAGGGAGAGGAAGAAGGAGAGGGGGAAGGGGAAGAGGGAGAGAGAGAGACAGAGAGAGAGAGTCAAGGCTCCAGTGGGTACAGCTAGCTCTTCAAAGAATCAAACCCATTTGACTTCCCAGTAAAGTCTAGCCAGGGAACTTGGCAGTTCTTTCTTGTCCTGTATCCATGCCCTTTTGCAATGCAGCGTTGCAGCCCTCCACATAAAAAGACACCTATCTCCCCACCCTTTACTCTAAACTTGCCTAACCAACAGAATGTAGTACAAAGTGCCAGTTCTGAACCTAGACCTTAAGGGGACTAAATGTATTTTCCTGGAACCTAATTTTCTCACATACTAGCCAGTCAACACACTGAAGCAGAACAGCCCACTAGCCTGCAATGGACTAGAGATACATGTACCAAGTGTCAACAAGACTGTTTGGGACATAGAACCATTCAGCTCAGCTCAAGCCAAACTGCTGGCCTATACAACTATGAACTAAATGAATGTTTACTGTTTGAAGCCACTAGATTGAGTGCCTTACTTCATTCACAGTAAGTCTACCATACAGATAACTAGCAACAAGCTGCAAATACACATCATAAGGAAGTTGTCAAAAAATTACAAAAAAGTAAGTGCTAATACAATTTTCAATAGAAATAACTACTAATAATATCTTAATCTTTAAGCAGTTTATTTCAATTTAGTGATCGTGAGAAATATTGGGGAAAAATATTCCAGGTGTTTTAAGTAGAAAAGAAAAATCACTGTTAGAAGACTTAGGCAGAAGGATTGCCATGAACTTGAGGTGACCCTGGGCCACATAATGAGTTCCAGATCAACTTAGCTAATCTCCAAGTATACTTTATTCTTATACTTGTGTGTGTGTGTATGTGTGTATATTATCTACTTATCTATCAAACATTTTCTCTAGATATGAAAATCACTAAAACTGCTGTGTAGAGGAACAATAAAGAATCTCAGAAGGAGATCTATGGGGGCATCCAGTTTTTTTTTTTAATTTATTTATTTTGCATATGTGTGTGTGTATCAGAGGGCACTGTGTGTCACTGTGGAGGACCGAGGGTGACTTCAAGAATCATCCTGGATTGTTTCTACCTCTTTTTTGCTTCACTCTGGGGTTTCCCAGGCTCTACCCACCAGAACTAGAAGTATAGGCCACTGCAGTTTCTGCTTGGTGTTTTTTTAAGTGGGAAGTGGAATCTGAACTCAGGACTTTCTTCTTGTAAGGCAGAATCTTAACTCTGAGCCATCTTTCCAATCTGAGATCATCGGTTTTAACCCACTATTACAGGTGTGTGTGTTCTTCATTAGAAATTCTAATCTGAAGTCTACCTCTGTGGAACAGAACACATCTTTTTTTTCCCCATCCTGTAAAGAAGTCTTTCTAATAGGTAAAGGCAACTAAGAGGTTTCCTACCGCTACACTTAGATGAAATGCTAGCAGTTCCTATTGGTGCCTACAAGAAATCCCAGTTCTTGGAAGTCTGAGACAGAGAGATCAGGAGTTCAAGGCCATCCATCAGGAGATCAAGGAGATCAAGGGAGCTCAATACCAGCCTGGGCAACATAAATCCTCATCTAAAAAAAAAAAAAAGGAAAAAGAGCTGCAAAGGTTTCCAAGCCTCCTCTGGTACCCTTCTTATTCCAAAAATGGGAGGAAGATTTTTTTTTCCAGAACCATATTTCCATCTAGGACTTCAACCTGTCCTCAAAGAAATATTATTTAAAAAAAAAAAAAAAAAAAAGGAAGAGGAAGAGAAGAAAGGCGAATCACATTCTGATCAGAGACAAATAGAAAAAATGATTTAATCTACGCAAAGATAAATATAGGATGGCACAGGGTACAGGCAGAACAACTAACCAGGCATCATTACTGTGGGGACAGGTATGATGACCATGCAAGAAGGCACCAGGAACATGGGAATCAAGTTTGGAAGAACCAAATCATTTCAGCCGAGTAAGACAGACTGACATAAAACTACCCTCATATGTTCTCTGAATCTTCTCTTCCTATAGTTTTGTACAGATATGAATACATTATCTATGACATGAAAGGAGCCTATAAAATTGGCAAAAAAGATTGTTTTATATATGGCCGTTTTTGTATACTAACTTTGGATAATTGTTAATTCAGCTACCAGAAAGCATTTCTAATTGAGTTTATAACAAGAAAAGCGGTGGGTTCAAAGTCCAGCATCTGCTAAAGGCACCAAGATGTTTGGAGGCAAGGGATTGGCAGATACAGCAGTGTTCCTATGCTTAAGGGGAACACGGGAAAGGGTTCAGGGAAAGGCCACTGGGTCCTTGTACGTCATCGGAGAGGAGGGCCCAGAGGAAAATCAGGCATGCACAAGAAAGGACTCTCTGGGAATTGGGGCGGGAGGCACTGGGGGATGGGAAGGGAGGGGTGTGGGGAGGAGGAGCAGGGGGTGGGGGGGAGGAGGGAACTGGTGTACCCATTAAGTTTGTATGAGCTGAAATAATAATAAAAAATATAAAAAAAAAAAGAAAAGAAAAGCGGTAGGTTAAAACTGAGCTTTTGTGACAAACCTGGTCTCAAATACAACTGTATGCCCTTCTGGCTGTTACTAGATTCAGCTAGCACTTCCCTGAACAACACACACTATCAATATTCAGAAATCCTGCACTCACTACTCTGTAAACATAATCCTTTGATACTCAGTTTCTAAAAACCCAAAACTTCCATTTATTTACAGTATATTTCCCTCATAATATATGTAGCTGGCAGGAACACTTTCTTAGGAGGATAAATATTCCAACACATTCTTAACCAGAAAGGATCAGGGAAATTCCTACAGGACAAGGCAAAGCCTTTTCTCAGAAGGCAGCTCCAAGGAAGTTGCCAGCTAGCAGGCATCCAAAATAATAACAATGACAATAATCTCGTTTGCTCTTCACAGTAAATCTATGTGCTAGATTGTTACAGCAATAGGTTCCAATGAATCATACACCCTCCCTCCATAGTCCTTTGCCCGGTTACTTTGCTACTAATGAGGTAGAGATATACTCCAGCTCCCCTTATCTTCATTTGGACTGGGGTTCTTACCCCAGACTAGCCTTCACTCTAACCTTGTTAGAACACTCTTAGTTCTAGCCCTAGTGAAACCACCAAATGAGAGATCGTTCATGAGAAAAAGAAAAGACCCAGCTAACAGTCAGATTTACACATGAGCCCAGCCCTGACTGCTGCCAGCTCAATTAATCTGCATGACTTTCCAGGCATGATCAGAAAAGCAGTCCAGGAGACCCATAGAAACTTGAGACATAGTAGCTGTTTTATGCCAGTTTTTGACTTATCACAGAACAGATGAGAACACCTCTTAGAAGAAGTCCTATTGTTTATCTCCAATCAGAGCTAAAGAAATAGGCAAGCAATAGGTTCAGAATTCTTTCTAGGCTGAAACGCTGTATCTCTTTTGGTAACTGATAAACTTACGTTTTCTTAAATAGAATAAAAAACAAAGGAAATATATAAACTACTTTTACTTTCATCCAAATTCATAAAAATTACATGTACAGAGGACTATGCCATGCATACACATTTAAACTTATTTCCAACCCATGGAATAAGTCAGTACGTATTTACTGTATGCCTAACAATAGCAACAGCAACAATCTTCTTTATGGCTTTCCCCCCCATTTTCCAGGTACTATATACTAAGTTCTTGAAATGTGGTAAGTATACACGAACATAAATTCTCATTTTCATACCGGGTAGGTCCCACTATCATGCTACCATTTTTCTGAGCAGAAAAACAAAACAAAACTGCTGTATAAAGTAGTTAAGCCTAAGATAGAGAACTAAATTTCCCATTAATAAAGTAGATTTCTCACTAATAAAGTAGATGACTAATAAAGTAGATACCACCAGAAAAAAAAAAAAGCAACATAGCCCACATACAATATATACACCAATCTTCAATGTTCATGATAGAGCAAGTGTATTCCATTAATTGGATCAATGTGACCTCAGCAGTTAGGATGTAAATATTAAGATCTGTTGAGACATGATTTAAATAGACTGCAGATCACTGCAAAAACAGCAATGCTGTGAAATCTCCAAAAAGAAAGCAAAATCGTTGAGCGACTGCTTACAGGCCAGACTCATGTCGCTGAATTTTCGCCCGGGGTGGACCTGAGCGTTCTCTGGATGTCGACGAGATTCCGAGGAGACCCCGGGATCGTCGCTGCTGTAGACGTCCTGACCACGACACGAGGACCTGCCTGTGCTCCTTCTGCAGAGAGGGGGGCCAAACACAGGCGCCCCCCACCCACCCACACACACGCGCGCGCGGTGGGCTGAGTAGTTCTGGACACCACAGCGGCCACCCCTCCCCGACCCCGGTCACCCCCGAGAAGACGTCGCCCCAGAAAACTCTGCGCCAAGGTCCCAGAATATAAATGTTCCCCAATCGCGGCGAGAAGAGAGCGAGCGCCGGGCCGGCCGCGAGAAGACACGAAGCGCGGCGGCCCGGGCCGGGCCCCTCGACCACGCTTCCAGGAGGAAACCTCAAGACGCCCCAGTGACCTCAGAGTCGGCAGCCGCCCCGCCTCGCGCCCCCCGGACCTCGGCGCGCCGTCTCCCGCAGCTAATCCCAGCATTTACCTGCCCACCGACTCCAGGCCCGCCCCCCGGGGTCCTGGGCCCACGACGAGCCTCGCCCCCCAGAGCCCCCCGACCCCTCGAGGAGGATAAGCCCGTGGCTCCCTTTCCACTTCTGCCTCCTGGAAAATACTCACTTGCCCGCCAGATCTTTGTGAGAGCCGCTGGAATTCATGAGCTGGGCCAAGTCCTGGCGCACGGCTGCCGCCATCTTTCTTCCAGCTCAGCCCCGGCTGCGGAGCCTCTCGCAACCAAAAAGAAAACGAGTGGGGTCCTCCAGCGTGCAAGCCGAGCGAACCCGAGATACCACCGAGTGGCGTCTTCGTGGGCCAGAGCGCCCTGGGGGCGGGGGGAGCCGGAATTAGCTCCGCCCTCCGGGTTTGAGTGACAAGAACTCCTCCTCGCGTCCCAGGCCCGCCTCTCACGCTGTGACTTGGGATTGGCTGGAGAACTTCAAGGCAGTGTGTCGCTGGTGCAACTTGGATTAAGAGCCGGGTACCTTAAACTACGGCGTTTCCATTAAGTTCCGTGTGTCACCTCTAAGGCTTAAAGTTCTTCGTTCTCTAAGAGATCGCTTAAACTACCTGTGGAAAAGAACGACATTTCATTTACAATCCTGCACAGAAGTCGTCTGTCTCCCAGGGTGAGGCTCTGCGGTTGCACTTCAGATGGGGAAACTCTACTGCGCAATTTATGGTAATGTTAAAATGATTTCCTGCTTTCCCCTAATAAATAAATAAATAGTAAATAAATAACTGCACGCTTGGAATCCTGCACTCGGGTAGTGGAAGCAGAAGGATCAGTAGTTTGAGGCCAGCTTGGGCAGCATGAGATCATGTCTCGGAAGAGCCAATTAATCAATCAATAAAAATACCTATGAGTTTACATGTGTTTTCTCGTTCTCCTTTTCGTCTTGTATCATTTTTTTAAAATATTTTTATTCTTTGACAGTTTCTTAACCCCCATCATATCCAACTCCCCTCCCTCCACACACACCGCTGTATCTTTTTCAAATGATGAACATTCATCACTTTGTTCATGAACAGTGCTGTCTTTCAGCTGCTGTTCTGAGGAAATTATTAATATCACTACCTTTTGCCTATAAATTTCCATTTGAATGATAAATTATATGATCATTTTACTTTTTGCATGTGATTGCATTCATTATTCCTGAGATTTTGTGAAAGTTTTCTTTGCAAATGTAGATGTTTTTCTTTCTCTCCTTCACCAAAAGTAACACACTTGACTGCTCTCTTGAAGTTTGCACTTTTGCTCAAGATCTTAATATAGAAGTCCACTTTTTAGAGCATGAAAGTTTTAAACAGTGGGGGTCCTATATCATAATTTATTCCTTAAAGGACACATTAATTTAAGTCATATGATTTTCTTACCAATTTAGGTAGTGTGAAAGATAATCAAGACTTTTTAAAGGTCCACCATCTCATATTTCAATCTAATGATCCCTGTCCCTTTTCTAACATTCACTATTAAATATGTGTTCTCTAATAATCAGTTTTCTGTCCTTTCCTTCTAGACACTTTCTTTTCTGTCATATGTTTATTACAACTCCATAAATGAAAAATCTTGGAATAGTTTTACATTCACTTCCAGGTAAAACCTTAACATACTGACTATGCCTGTTCTAACCCCATTCCTTACCTAATTCCTAAATTTCTCTGAAGTGAATTGATATTTTGTTTCATTTCTACATGGTTTTTCTTTCCCTTGTGCCTCTTCATTTAGAAATCTGTTATATAACATGTGTTGTGATTGTCCTTACATATATTCAAAGTACATAACTTACATATATTCAAAGTAAATGACTCACCACAAACTCCCCTTCTTTGTACTTCCTCTATGTTGATGAGATCTATGTCCTGATTTTTTTTTCATTATTTTATTGTTTGGTAGCCTCTTTACAAGTATTCTCTCTCTCTCCTACCGCCTCCCATCATTTCCTTCTTCTTCCCTGTCTTTTCCAACTTCCTCTATCACTACTTCTGTGGATATATACATATACATATAGAGTCTGTGTGCATGTGTGTGTGGACTACAACTCCGTGTCCAGTGTCTTCCTTTATCGCTCTCCACCTTGTTTTATGAGACAGGATCCCTCGCTGAACTTGGAGCTCACCAGTTGGCTAGGCTGGCCAGTCAGTGAGCCCACAGAATCCTCATCTCCCCTATTTACACAGGGATTCCAGAACTCACCAGCACACACAGTTTTTTACAAGGGTGTTGGGGATCCCTTGGGTTCTCATGCACTTCACTCACTGAGCCATCTCCCCAGCACTTCACCTGAACAAAGTATTTTAAGATCTCCTTTTTATAGAATCTTACTTAGGATATGCTCAGGTTGTTTCTTTCCTCACTGATCCTACGTGAAATATGTACAGACGCAAGTCTCTATTTAAGTGGGGGATATTTTCTATGAGTATTTGCTTAATTGTCACCTTTTGGATGTCTGTTCTTCTGCAATTCCAGATAGCCATATATTAGACTGTAATGATTAGTGTTGCTTGTCAACCTGAATCTCGGAGGCAGGCTCCTGAGAAACACCTGAAAGCGAACACCTGAAGCCTCTGGGCAACTTGTGAGGGACTGCCTAGATTGCATTAATTGATGCAGGAAGACCCAGCCAAAAAAATAAGTAATGCCATTCCTACACAGATGGTCCAGAACTGTATGGAAGTGGAGTGAGCTGGCAAGTATGAGCGCAGTGTTTTCTTGGTATCTCTCTGTTCTTACTGCTTCAAGCTCCCGCCTCTGTAATTTCTCTACAATGATAGGCTGGACCCTGGAGTTTGTGCCAATTAAACCATTTCTCCCATAAGTTGCTTAGATAGGTATGTTTAGGCAACAATTTACAAAACTAAAACTCTTAGATTTATCTTTTTTTAATCTTCTAAATGTTTATTGCCTCCATCATAATTTCCATCTCTATATATGTTTGCCTTGTGTTTTAAGATAGCTTTCCCATCCTCAGCTCACTAAGGAGAGTTCGACAATGCTCCTTCAATGTATCGATGAAGTTTTTGTCATAGAAATCATGTTTTCTTAAATTCATTCATATTAAGAGATTTTAGCTGCTTTATTTGTAATAGTCACAAATAGAAACAACTCAATTGTCCATTATCAAGAAAGTGAATGTGCTAGTTAGGTAATGACTGAGTTCTAGGAACATCTGTGAAGAATTAATAGTTGGGGTAAGCCCTGAGCAAGTCTGCAGAAAATTACCTGATGTGGGAAGACTCATCGCATAGTGGATGGAACCATTCACTAGGTAGTTGGATAAGATGGATGAAGCTGATTCAGTGGCTTTGGCATTCTTCAGCAGACTGTAGCAGTCTTATTGTCCGGCAAGTGAGATTTGCCCCTTCCTCCCTCAGTATTTCTGTAGATATGGTATGATCAATAATTCCCTTAGCTCCTAGTATTGATAACTGTACTAACAAGTGTGACTGAGAATCAGAAGAATAAACCACCTGTTTCTCCTAAGCGTTTTGGTCAGGAATTTATTGGCAATATGTAGGCAAACAGGAATAATAAATAAACAAAGTCTAATATAGTGATTCAATAGAATACTCAGAATTGTAAAGGAAACTATAGACATATATAGTAATATGTATCAATCTCAAGAACATTATACTGAGAAGACAGACATTAAAATATGAACTTGACAAGGGTCTATTTGAAGTTGTAAATCAGACAAAACTAATTTAAGATGATATCAAATCAGCTGCTTGGGGAGGATGCAATAAGGAATAGTGGGAATTTACTGGGAAGTGATAAAAATGTTCTATACTATGATTGAGGTGTGGGTTACGAGAATGTATTCAACAAATTGTATGCTAAAGATCTGTACATTTCATTTTATGTAAAACCTCAAATTGAAAAAGAAACAAAGGGTTGGGGGTATAGTTCAGTGGCAGAGTGCAGTTCAGCAGTGTGAGGCCCTAGATGCTATTTTCAGTACCATAAAGGAAACAGAATCCTTTTTTTATTCCATAGTCGTGTGTGTGTGTGTGTGTGTGTGTGTGTGTGTGTATTGAATTTTGCTTCTCTTGCTTTGCAGCTGAGGTTGCCTTGTGTTTGCTGTGGAAGCTTTTTAATTAGAGTCACTTCTACTGTTTTTCCTGTTCCTGTTCATTTGTTTTCTGTGTTCTCAAATGTCTGTCTGTTTATTGTCAGAGCTCATATGTGACTGCAGGGTTACGTTTACAGACAATGTGGTGGAGGCAGCCACGGCAGCCTCTGCTCAGTGGAAGAGGTCCTCTGTTGAGGTACCTGAACATAGTTTCTCTGCTTCTTGATTTTGAAAGTGGTAATCTTCAGCCACAACGGAAGAGAAGTATCAGCACAACTGTTCTTCCTCAAAGCTGCTGTGCTGTCAGGAGACCAACGGACCCTGTGAGAATAGGTACCAGAGCAGTGCCATTCATTGCTAGTCCTACTTACAGATCCATGGATCCCACAGCCTACTTTTACTCCATGATCTGGTGTGTTCCTAGTTTCTTCCCTTTCATTCTCTCTCTAGGCTCACTATCCTGAGGTGTCCTACTGTGTGTCTGACACTTCCTGTGACTTTTTATTTCCAGTGTGGTTACATATTTGAACTGCAAGCAGGTGGGTGAGGAGGATAAAAGCAATGTAAACATGATGCCCTGCCCATGGTATATTAAAAGGAACTCATACCATTTATCCCTTCCTAAAGTTCTCTTAAGTCTACCATGTCTTGGGGCTGGGAGATAAAAAAGTGGAAAAAGCAAGAATCACACAGACACAAGAAATAGAGAATTAAAGTTGGGCTGAAGAAGGCGGGGAAGATTGACAGTCCTCCCTGCAGGAGAACAGTAAAAAAATCCATGGGTGTGAGGGGGTGAAGGTAGGGGGGCATCAGACCATCCTTTATTTATATTGAAATGAAAAGCAGTGGCTGGGAATCAGTATGCAAATTTGGATGAGATCTCTGGCTTATTAGGAGAGATAAGGATATGAGATCAGCCTGAGACACCCGGAGAATCAACATCCCTGAGGTTTTTACGTTCATGGACCTGAGAGACAGTGTATCACATGAAGTATCTTCATTTCCGAAGGATCCCTTCAACCTCCAGGCTTTGGTTTAGAACATAAGGGTCTGTGAGTTAGACTACCGTTTTTATATTTTCACATCCATGAAGAATTCAGGATTTTAACTCTTCTGTCTTCCAAGTTTTTCTCAGGTAAGACTTCCCTTTCTAACAGACAAGTGTCCTACACACCACTTTCCACTAGGTGGCACTCTACAGTGTACGTCTGTAATCCCTGCACGCAGGGATGAGGCAGGAGGATTACAAATTTGAGGCCAGTGTGAATTACATAAGTGTAAAACCAACCTGAACAACATAGTGAGACTCTATGAAAGAAAGAAAGGGAAGGGGAACAAAATAAAAGAGAATGGTGATTTGTTTTTATAAGTGACCTAGCTATCAGAACAGTGCTTAGTATTTAGTTAATCATTCAAAAACCATCTGTTAAAGTAAACAAAGACTACGGTTGAGTAAATAAGAACCTAGGAAATCCCAGGGCCACTCTGTTTAATGATGTCTATATCTAAAGCTCCCTTATCTGGGTTTTGCAATAAAATCAAGGTATATACAGACTCAGAGGTTGAATGGGCATTGATGGTAGAAAAGGCCTTCCAAACCTACCATCAACCATCACGATGGGAACGACCAGAAGATAATGCAACCAGACTGTAATTAGAGCTCGAAGAGGCAGGAGGACCGGAAGGAAGTGGGGAGGAAAGAGTAAGGAGACAGATGGTCCTGGGTGAAAACTAATGAGTATCGTGTATTTCACCCAGGAATAGAGGTTTTTTTTTTTTTTTCTCTCTCTCTCTGTCTCTCTGTCTCTCTATCTCTCTCACTTTGCTAATGACATACTGCTGAGGCAATCCTGAGCACAAAGCTAGATAGAGCATTGCTCCCACCATGACAAATAGATCATTGAATCCTTTCTGGAATCAAAGACGCCCCCAGAGGTCTTTTCCTTGCTGATCAGTAGTTCGAGTGGTCTGCTGCAACTAGGAATATCAGGAAACAGAGAGCTCCTGCCAAAAGCAGTCAGTTATAACCCTCATGGCTGGCTGACCAGTGATCCGCTTCCCCCAACTAGGTTCCACAACTCCTAAAAAAAGCATCCCCAGCTGGGGAAGAGGTGTTCAAATACACTCAAAACACAGCACTCCCCACTGACTCCCACAAACTCCTAGCCATCCCACAATGCAAAATGCATGTGGTTTAACTTCAAAAGTCCCCAAAGTCTTAACTGTTCAGAAGTCCAAAGTTCCTTCTGAGACTCAAGGCTGTCTTAAGTGTGTGCCCAAAAGTTGCATACTTTCCAGTATACAACGGCATAGAGTAAACCTTCCCGTTTCGAAAATGCACTGAGAACAGGAGGGTAGCAAGGAAAGATCGGACCAAATCAAGACGGAAAAATCAACAGGAACAGATCAGTGATGCAGAGCTTGTGGTGGTTTCTCATGGGCACTAACAGGCTTGGGCAGTCCCTCCCATGCTGCCCTGTGGCCTGTAGCATACATGCATGGCCTTTCCTCAGAGATGTGCCATGTTCTTGGTACGTCTTGGGCTCCCCCTTCATGGTTTCACACATTGGCCTCTCAGGGTCTCTCGGCAGAACCTTCCCTGCAGAGCATTATTTGGCCCCACAGGGTTTTTTTTTTCTGGAAACTTGGCATAAGCCCATATGTGTATGTGTGCAAAGGTAACCCAGCACAGAAGATGACAAGTCTGCCAGATCTTAGGATGTATCTGGGTGCCCCTGAAACATGCCTGCTGCAGATTCCCAGTGCTTGTGTGAGAACCTAAACTGAGAAATCAGTTCCCTATACTGTCCTGTTCAAGCTGGGAACCTTGCAAGTCCTATCTTAGGGATTCTCCCTCTAGGAATTTTGCTTTAGAGTCTTTGGTGAGTGAAGTCTTAACCTTGAGTAACCTTTCTTATTGTCTCAGGATGACACTCTCCACTTTTTTTTTTTTTTTTTAAGAAAAGATCACTCACTGAATCTGGAACTGACCAATTTGGCTGGACCATTTGGCCACTGAACTCTAGGGATTTGCCTGTCTCCTGAGTATAGGAGCTATAAATATGTCTGCATAGCCCCCTTTTATGTAGGTGCTAGTCATCTTTACTCACTAAGTTGTCTCTCCAGAACCAAGCTCCATAGTTTTTTGTTTGTTCATTTGTTTGTTTCTCTCAAAGGTAGAAATCAGAGAACTTCTGGGAGTCAGTTTTCTCCTTCCATCATGTATGTTTCCAAGGATTGAACTAAGGTCACTTGATTTCTGACCAGGAACCTTATTCATGGAGCTATCCCATCAGTCCAAGAAAATATGATTAACTGTGAATGCTTTGTGCTAGCATCGGATCTGCCACATAATATATACCCGGTGATGCATTTTATTTCATTTTCTCATCCAACTCTTGCTTAGGCATTCCTGGTTTTTTAATTGCTATTTTCCTCAGAACCACCCCTTATTGAGCTAGAGCTATAGCAGTAGCACCCTTGCTTTGTATTCATGAAGCTGTGAGTTTAATTTGCAACACACACACACATACACACACACAGAAACCCAAGAACTGAGAATGAGGACACTGACACACAAAAACAAAAGTAACTTGACCAAATTCTCACAACTACTAAATCTCAGGACTGAGATTTGGGCCTGGTTGGTGTGCATCCAGAAGCTAATCCATTAATCTCATTAGTATGATGATTTTCTTAGTAAAGACTAAGAAAGACTAGTAAAGACTAGTCTTTTGTCTGCAATATTTACACTTATTCATTTATTATTTAATTGTATTTAGTTTGGTCACTGGAAAAAATATTAAAGAATAACTGTTAAATCTGTGCGCTTTTCAGCACTGTTTACAATAGCAAAGTTATGGAATCAACCCAAATGTCCAACAGTTGACGAGTGGATAAGGAAACTGTGGTACATCTATACAATGGAGTACTACTCAGCCATCAAAAATGATGAATTACTGGAATTTGCTGGGAAATGGATGTCATTAGAAAGAATTATATTAAGTGAAGTATCCCAAACCCAGAAAATTAAGTGCCGTATGCACTCCTTAATAGGTGGCTCCTAGTACCAAACCCACCCGGCCCACCTTGAGACACTCATAGGTAAATCTATGTATTATCTACAGTAATTGCAAGGATTATGAACAGGAGGGATGGGGTTGGAGGGCCACACCTGGAACAAGGGGAGAAGTGACCATGTTACAGTAGAGAAAATAGGCCTCCATCAAGGACTGCAAGTAAGTAATGTGACACCTGGTTAAGTTCACAGACTGATACAACTGAGGGGGTAATGATCTCAACAGAAGGGGAGGGAATATAGACTAGCAGATAAAAAGTAACCATTTTGCAAATGGGTGATTGACCCCTCCCTCACTGAGGTTTCCTACTTTTATTACATCTACCCTTGAATGTGCTCTTATAACAAGACTCCAGTTTAACAGCTTTTTGTCTCTGGCCAGGGGGTGACATACAGTGCCCAGCAGGATGGAGTGAAGGGCATTGCAGGAGCAGCAAAACTGCAAAAGAAAATCAACAAACCACAATCCAGAACTTCAGAGACTGTATATCAACCACCTAGAACTAGGCCAGCCTAATCTCTCCCCATCCTGATACTCAGGGACATTTGCGGAAGAGGGAGCGGTAAGATTGTAAGAGCAAAAGGATGGGAGGAGCAATGATTTGAAGATTCTCCACACTAGTTAGGGCCGAAGCAATCATAATAGGACTTTGCATGCCCTGCACAATGTTCAACACACTATTGACCTCACAAAGTCTAGCATCTGCCAAAGGCACCAAGATCCTTGGAGGCAAGGGATTGGCAGCCACAGTAGTGTTCCTATGCTTAAGGGGAACACAGGAAAGGGTTCAGGGAAATGCCACTGGGTCCTTGTAAGTCATCGGAGAGGAGGGCCCAGAGGAGAGTCAGGCATACACAAGAAAGGACTCTCTGGGAATTGGGGCGGGAAGCACTGGGGGATGGGGAAGGAGGAGTGAGGGGAGAGGGAGCAGGGGGCTTGGGGGGAGGAGGAGGGAGGGAGGGAACTGGTGTACCTATTAAGTTTGTATGAGCTGAAATAATAATAAAAAATGTATTAAATTAAAAAAAAAATCTGTCCGCTTTTATCAGGATCTTGATGTGGGGATGCACTGCCCTTTCTCGGTACAGCATGCCATTGCTGCTGAGCGTCCTGATACAAGGGAAGCCTTTTTTGTCCTTTGCTTGTTTTGCAAGGTGTCTCCTGCCTCAGTTTCCAGAGTGCTCAGCCCAGAAACATTCTTTTATTTCTGATATTCTAAGAATCTTCAAAACTCACCATAGTTGTTGAATGTTATAGAATGCATTGCTGGACAATTTTGTCTTTTTTTAATCTATAGAATTTATCTTATTTTAGGGCTTTACACACATATTTGTCATTTTCACCCCTTATTACTCAATCCCAGTTCCCTCCTTTTTCCCACTACAAACTTTTTTCTTCTCCACTTGTCTCCTTCCTGCTCTCACGTCTTCTGTGTGTGGCCTGCTAAGTCTTATGTGGGTTACTGTTAATGACATGTATTTGGGTATTTGCTGAAGCAAGGACAACAGACCAGTGAACATATCACTGGGGGAGTTCTCCCTTTCTCCCCCATCCAGCCTTAATCTGCACTGTCTCTAAGGGAGTTGTGGTGCCTGTTGGGGTGTTGTGCAGGTCTCCTGGAAGTAGACATAGTGGCAATGAGTTCATGGATCTGCAATCCTGTCCTGTTCAGAGATACCATCTGGCCACACTCTTCCCCACCTCAGCTTCTTAGATTCTCACTGCCCTCTCTTCTGTGATGTCCCCTGAGCCCTAGATTGCAAAGTGATTTAGATGTCCTGTTTAGGGCCGAGCAATCCACAGTCACTTTCTTCCATTGCAAAGAGAAGTTTAATGATAAAAGCTTAAGAGTTAAACCTTAGTGGATTATTTGCCCCAAAGGACTTCTCTTCTACAAATTTTTGATCCAGTTTACAATACCAGAAATGTTTGCGCTTCTGAAGACTGGGTCTTAGATATAATCAGAGAGCAGTTGATTACTTCTTATCTTTCACACCACTATTGCACAGATGGTCACCTCTTGTTAAAGTGGTTGCTACTGTAGCTTGCAACTTTCCTAGCTGGGTGAGGACGTCGGTTGCTCTTCTCCTCCAGCAGTGTGCCTAGCACTTTCTAGTATTATGCAAACTAGTCAGAAAAGAAAGAAGCTTCTAGATCAATGTCCTGCTTTTTTCCTTAATAAATATGTTTCCTAGTATTAAAACTACCATTCTTGGAGTAGACTACTTAGTCAACCCATTTCTCTTTTTCTGTAACAAAATCACAGTAAGAACCAAGTGTTTCCCTTTTTCTCTGGGTACTGTCTGGATATTGGAATCATGTTAGTCTGGTAGAATAAACTGAGAAATTTTCTCTCCTTGGAAAAAATTATCTCCTTAAATTAGGTACTCTGTTGGCAACATGCAGTCAGTCACAGACCTGAGAGGACATCATATTATCTCCTGTTGCTCTGCACACAGAGTCTCAGAACAAGAGCTCTCACATAGTTATTTCCATGATGACCTCTTACCAGGAGCAAGGTATGCTTTCATGCCAAGAATATGTTTTCCCAAGCCCTATTATTTTCAAAATTTTTTTTTATTATTATTTTTTATTCAACTGTGCGCATGTGCATGTGTATGTGCGCGCGTGTGTGTCTGTGTGTGTAGAACCACGGACGAATCGGGAACCACCATGGACGCCTCCACCTCCTTCCGCCCTGGGATTCACAGGCTCCGCCCTACCAGGACCAGAAGTGCAGGCCGCCCCCGCTTCCGCCTGGCGTCTATACGTGGGATCTGGGATCCGAACTCAGGACCTTCCGCCTGCAAGGCGGAGGCTTAACCCCTGAGCCACTCTCCAGCCCCCCCAAGCCCTATTATTTTCAAGAATTTGTTTTTACGTATAAGTTACCTATCAGAAAAATACAGGGGGCTGGAGAGGTGGCTCAGGGGTTAAGCCTATGCCTTGCAGGCAGAAGGTCCTGAGTTCAGATTCTAGACTCCACATTTAGACACTGGTTTCTGATCCTGGTAGGGCGGAGCCTGTGAATCCTGGGGCAGGGTAAACAAGGAGGAGGTGGAGGTGGTCCAAGGTGGTTCCCAAACTCGCCCATGGTCCTACACACACACACACACACACACACACACACACACACACACACACACACATGCACACAAGCACAATTGAATAAATAATAAAAGAAAAATACAATGATATTAACAGAAGTCTGCAGGCATTTACCCTTTAAGTCTAAGCACACTGTTAGTGTCTATTTCTTTGTACACCATCTAATAAATACTGAGGTTGACAGGGTGAATCAGAGTCATCTCAGCACTGTGGCTTTTCTCTCTAGTCTCCCCCTTTTCCAGATTCAAGCTAGACTTGGAGCCTTTTGTCCATGAATATGGCACTGCTCTAAGAAGAGTTATTCCAAGCAGCAGTCCAGTTTCTCTGCTTGTTTGCTGCAGGTGCTGCCATGTGACCTTTAGAAGGATTTATCTCCTGTTTTCAAGGTTTTTCATAAACCCAGCTCACCCTACTGATGCCCAGTTAAAGTTGTGGGTGCACATGCCACAGCTTTCCCACTTACCAGCCCAGACTAATTCCAGGCTGCTTATCTTGTTAAATCCTAGCTTTCTGGAAGGGGAAAGGTCTGGAGTGGCTCCAATGGTACCCCCACTGATACATGACTCCTGCTCCAGCAAATGCTCACTTGCACACCATCAAAGTCACCCCAGATGAAACACAGAGGGGCACCCATGCAAAAAGACATGAAAATAGAAGGGACATTGGTAAGGAAGGATTGTAACGGGAAGGGGAAAGGGGATGGCATTGGGGATTAAGGTGTGAAAATATCACAAATTCACTGTACTCTAAAAGAATAAAAAATAAAAATGCTAAATAAAGTCTAGCTGTTGAATTTGGCTGGAAGGTGTGGTATGGTCCAATACAACTAACATTTGAGTCTATACCTTGTCATTGCTTGGCGTCTCACATGTTATTTAACCATTTGGATCCTAAAAGGGTTTTGTTTTTTTTTTTTTGGACAGGAAAAGAATCTTAATTTTCATGGTAATAAGTAGAGCTGCCAGGATTTACACCAAGAATGATGACTGCTTCACACACTTCTTACCTGCTCCTTTGCGTTTCTTCCCAGGTTAGCGGCAGCCTCCCAAAATTTCACATTGACACTCTTGTATTTTTTTGATGTTTCAACTAGTTAACTCAATCCTCTCATCGCCTCAGAAGTCTTATAAATAGCGGGGGAAATGAGAAAAGGATTAAATTAAAATAGTTTTTATTGTACTAGTGGAAGATATACTGTTGCAAGAAAAAAAAAAGCGAAAAGTCCCTTTCAAAGTAAGTTCAACTCTAGCGGGGTCTCCCAGAAGCTTCTCGGAGGCCCTTGCTGAACTCGTACATGAAAAGGAAGAGTTGGCAATTCTGAGTATGTTACCTCCCGACCCAGGCACATCTGCTAGTGGGGTGCGCTGGAAATCGTACCTGCAGCACACGGATAAGCAGGAAAGCAAGACGGACCGAGCCCTCCGGGTCCGGTCCCCCCGGCGCTCCCCAGTCTCGGGGCGGTGGTACATTCCAAGCGCAAGCTTTGACAGAGCACCCGCTCCGAGTCACGTGGAGCAGGCGCATCCTCGCCCGGCCCTGCGCAATGACGCGGCTCGCGTTGCCAGGGGCGGGGCGGAGCACGCGGAAGGGGCGGGGCGAGGGCGCTGGCGGGGGCGGGGTGGCGCCGCGCAGGGCGGGCGCAGGGGAGCGCGGGCGGGGCGGCCCGGCGTATTATGGGATGCGGCGGTGGAATGGCGCTGGGCGCGTGATTTTGAACAAACCCGGGTCTGTGTCTCGGAGGCGCCGCCGCCGCCGCGGCTGCTGGGAGCCCGGGGAGCGCGGCGCGAGAAGGGGGCGGCGGCGCCGCCGGCTTGGGTGAGTGTCAGCTCTCGTGATGAGATGGAGGCTGAACGGCGGGAAAGTGGCGCCGGCCCCCGCAGGGTGGCCGCGCGGGCGGAGCGCGCCGGACCGCTCCCTCCGGCAGCCCGGGCCGGTGGGCCGTGGCGGAGAGCGGGAAGCTGCCGGCCGGGCCGCAGGGGGCGGAGGATCGCCGGGGCGCGGCCCCTTGGCACCGGCGCCCGGGCAGGGCGGCTGTCACTCGGCACGGCGCAGCCGGCCGCCTCCCGGCCCGCGGTCTGGAGGAAGGACTCCGCGGCTGTCGACGCGCGTACGGCGCGGCCGGGGAGCAGCCCGCCGGCCCCGGGCTGCTGGGAACCGGTTCTGCTGCTGTGTCATTTCGCCCAGCGCCTCCTCTCCGTGCTGCCCGCCGCCGCGTTCTCCCTGCGCCCTTTGTATGGCCTCTGCTTGGGGTGCGTCCGTTTCCCTCGTGAAGCCCACCAGCCAAATGTCATAATGTTCCCGCGGTGCACGGGGGAAGGGAGCGGGCTGGGTCCTACCTTGGCCAAGCAACGGTAAACAACCCTCGCAGTGCGGGTGGACGGGGCTGTCGCGGGGGGGAATAAAGTTTCCAGCTGAAGACACTGGGAGCTCCTAACGCTCCCGGCGTCTAGCAGGCTGCATATAAAAAGGCGACTCGGAGCGGATGGTGAGCAGCACTTGTTTGAGCCTGGCCTGCCCACTTTCATGTGGAGTTGTCACTCAGACAAGGTAGGGAAAGGAAATGGCTTCTGCTTCTGCCTATTCTTAGACCAACTTTTTTAAAAAGACAGTAGAGCAGCCCAGGCACAGCCTTGACATACAACCTGCCCGTTTCAAACTGGTCTTTTAGAGCTCGTTGTGTATTTGGATGGTATAGAATAAAGCTTTCGAATAGGCGATGATTAAATCTTTCTGAAACAGATAAATAGCTCATTTTAAATAGTGGTATTAGAAGCCTTGCAGCTTATGTGTTCTTGTCTTTAGATGATTTTTAATACATGTATTCTCTTCTGGCTAGCTATTAAACTGAAAGATGAGGGGAACTGGTAGAGATGGATAGGTAATTCTCGGGTCTCATTCCAAGGCAAGCTGTTTATTTTTACTTTATCGAATAAGTGTATGTTTTTGGATTTGGTGACTTAGATCCTGAAGCCATCTGGCAAGAGAGTTTTGGCTTACACCTTGTATTTTCTGTATGTTGGAAGTTGATCACGAATGCTTCCACCCTCGAATCAGTACATTTTAAATTGAGTGGCTCTTCGACATCTAAACCAGTGACCACTTGGAAGGCACGATGTGCGTGGACAGAAATGACCGGATACAGTTAAGCGGTGAAGAAAATAGCTCAGAACCTTATTCTTAAAACTCAAAAAAAAAAAAAAAAAAAGTTCAGCCCCCGCTTGAGGGTGTAACTGAAGGACGTCTCGGAGCTGGCATAGGTGCACCTGGGAACGGCTCAGTGTCAGCGCAGTTGCGCGGGGGGAGTAGAATGTCAGGTCGCTGAGTGACATTAAAGGTGTCCGCGGCATGGGTGACTCGGCTTACGAGCGCCGTCCCTCCTCCCCAAGCGCTGTTTTCTAGAAATGAAAGGGTCTGGGCTCTGCATTGTTGCAGCCGCCTTCCTCCAGGCTCCTCTGAACAAAAAGACAGCGGGCTCGGGACCCCGCAGGTATCCGGACTCGGCCGGCCTCACCGCGGGGGGCGAGCGGGGGGCCCTGGTGGAAGGTCTGCGCACCGCCGAGCGGGCGGCGAGCGCTGGGACCTGGGGTGCGCGTTTGAAGGTTGGCGGGGCGGGCGGAGGCTTCCCCGGATCTGCGGGAGGGCGGGCCGGGGCGGGCGCTGGAGGAAGGGGGAGGTGACTGGCGGCGGCGGCGGCGGCGGCGGCGGCCGGCTCGGCTGTCGGGAAGCTGCTGAGCTGTGATGGTGATGACGAGGTGAAAATGGCGGATCTTTCGAAATACAATCCCGGCCCCTGACATACCAGAGCGGCGGCGGCGGCGGCGGCGCCGGCCCGGGCTGCCCGCTCGGTGCCCGGGCACCCCGCGACGCTCCGGGGACGCTGGGCAAGGAAGCGGCTGGACGGAGCTCCCGGGCACGGGCAAAACAAGCGCTGGCAGCCTCCGGATTGCCCCGGACCTCCTGGAGCCCCCTGCTCGGAGCGCAGGGAGGAGGCTGCTGGAGGTAGATGGAGGAGGAGCGGGGGACCGGGGCTCGGGGGACGGGGGCCCGGCGTCTGGGAAGCTCTTTATTTGGGGAGTGGCGGGTGGGGCGGGGGAGGAAGTGCGTTGTGTGTGGATCTGGGAATGACTTGTCCGGAGCTCGGAGAATCAGTGGCTTCATAATGACATCAACGTTATTCTTCGAGTTTGCTCCTATTCCCAAGGCTGCTGCCGAGGCCTAGAGGAGCCGCTGGCGCTTACACGATTCCTCATAGACTGTTTAAACTACCCACTCCGGTGGGGTGCTCGATGGGGTTCTGCAGTTTGGGGGGGTGTACATTTTTGGAGGGGCAGAACATTGGCATTTTCTTCCACATGTAATCTTAGATCGTAGTCTATAACTTGTTGGACTGTGGATCTTCACATTTTTTTGAGCATATGAACCAATTTTATAGCAACCAGTTTTTTTTTTTTAATGGCTGCCACTGTAGAGTGGCACCTTTGCCCCTGACACTTGGCTCATAACAATCGAGATACTGTCAGTCATTTTTTCCACCCATAATTTTCAGAGAAGTTTTCCCCTGCCCCCTTATAATTTCATGAATTCAGAGTGAAGTTGTAGAAAATTTTTACAGTGAGCTGCAAACTGCAAGCGAAATTCAGTACTGGAAGCTCAGTTCTGCTCATGAGGTTACCTTCATTGTTCTGAGGGAGATATAATGGTTAGATGCAGCTTTGATTGTGAGCAGAGTACAATTGGTGAAGATAAATTTGAAACCTCTGCTATATTCCATATGCTGGGCCTTTTGGCTCTTTGTTTAGATACCTGGAGCACTGGAATGACTGACCTTATAATGGCCTTGACTACTTTTGTTAGGCTATTTAATAATCCATCTGTGTTTTAGATTGCCTCAGGAAACCTAGGCAGTCTTTTTCTTTGCATATAACAATAATGTTAGTGAAAGATTACATGTTAATCACAACTTTATACATTAAGGGCCCTCCTTTTCCTTCATCTTTTAATGATAGAAGCTTGGATCAGTGACTCTGAATTATGAGAGTAAATAGGCTATATTTAAGACATTTCTATTGCTGACATGTGTATATAGTAGTAAATTGCCTTATTCAGGTTGTCCACAAAGTGGGGTCATAGTATATCATACAATATCATGCATCATATTGTGTGTATACAAGGCAAATATTTTTTCATGAATGTGTTTGTGTAGTTTGGACGTCTGGCTTTCACTCACTATAAGAATGAGATACCAAAAAAAAAAAAAAAAAAAAAAAGAATGAAATACCAAAAACTTTTTACAGTAAATACTTAAGAGGTACTGAGATGATTTAATTATTGTTCATTGAAAATGTAATTTAATCTTTCATTATCCAGTAAAAGCTTGTTTTTTTAAATTATAACTTTCATGTTGTCATTTTTTGTTCCTTATTGACCAACTTATTTAGTAGTAAGAATTTTTAAAAATTGGGAGATTAAAATGCTTTTTCATTGGTTTTTCTCATTTATTTGTGGCTCAGGTTAGTGTCCAACTCACCAACCTCCTGTTTTCTCCCCTGAAGTACTAGCAGTAAGCACTTCTGCTACTATGTTAAGACTTTTGTCTTTTTGTGGTGATTCTTGGTGATTATTTGCTCCTCCCTTTTTTGAGTCAGTTTTTCTCTTAATTCTAGTCCAGGGTGGCCTGAAACTCACTGTGACCCACATCAGCCTCCAACTGACACCACTTCTCCTGTCTCAGCCTCCCAAGTGCTGGGTTCACAGGCATGTCATCACACCTGGTTTATGATTACCTTTAAAGCCCAATTTTCAGATTATTGTGGTAAGGCCAATTATCTATTAATAATTACAATTGCATTAGAAAGGAATGAAGGAAGAGTTTGCTTCTGGAGAGAGTCCATTGTCCATTTTATTTGAAAAAGAGCATTATAGATTTGTTTATTGTTTGTTTTGTTTTGTTTTTGTTTTTTTGCCCAGACTGACCTGGAACTTACTCTGTAGCTAGGGCTGGTCTAAACATGGCTTTGTGTTTTGTCTCACTGAGAGCTCAAGCTGGTCTGGGATTGGAGGTCCTCCTGCCTCAAATTCCCAAGTGCTAGGATTGCAAGTATATGCTACCACACTTTAGATTTTCATTATTTTTCACGTACTTACATGTTAAATATCTACATTAATCAGCGTTCTCTAGAGGAACAGAATGAACATATAAAAAGCGAATTTATTGGATTGGCTTATGAAATAGATCTATGTAGTCCAATAATGGCTGTCAGTAGTTGATCAGCCAGAAGCTGAATGTTCCAGCAGTACTAGTCTGACTGAAGACTGGAAGATTCTCAGAGAATTTCTGGACTTCTGTTGAGTTGAGGGTTGAAGTTGAACAGCAGGAGAAAAGATGAGTGTGCCAGAGTCCCAGAGTCCCAGAGCTCTTCTCTGTCTTGTGGTTCCTTTCACCTGATCTGCTACTGGGTTCCATCCAGATTTAGGGTTGATCTTTGTGTTGCAGATATATTGATCCAGATAATCTCTTCAGGTGGTGTGGCAGCTAAGCCGTTAGTTAATACCAAATGTAGTCAAATCGACAACCAGGATGAACTATCACTACATCTCTAGTCTGAAAGTCTGAAATTTGAAGTGTTTCACTTTAGTTTCAGTTTGGGGCTAGTGAGATATTCGGCAGATAAACAATTGCCGTGGAAGCCTCCTGAACTGAATTTGTTCCCTGGATTGAAGGTGGGAAAACCAACCCCACAAAGTTGTCCTCTTCCACAGCATTGCCCCCATCATCTCACAAACACAAAAATGAATGAATGAGTAAATAAATAAACTTAAAATTTCAGTTTGGAGTATTCTGAATTTTCTGGTTTAGGATATGCTCAAAATATAGCCTACACACGTTCCCAAACCTGAAAAACCTGGCATTCTGAAGCACTTCTGGGTCTAGACATTTAGATATGGGTGGTTAGCTTGTATTAGAGTTCTGTGAGTCATGTAGTAGGCTAAGGATACACTAAGGATAAAATAACTTCATGTACTGCCTCTAAACTTTCAATTTAAGAATCATTGGAAGTGGGTGGCGAGATGGCTCAGCAGGTAAAGGTACCTGTGTATGACGCTGAAGCTCACATCCTAGAAGGAGAATGTTGATTTCTAAAACAAAGTCGTCTTCTAACCTCCACACATACCCTGTGACACGTGCAGCTGTCCTCCTCCTCTTCACAGATGTTTTAAAAAGAGATCACTGGAAATACAGTTGGAGCAACAGGTCTCTAACAAGGGTCATATTTAGAAGATTTTAGAAAGTTCCAGTCTATCCCTTAATGAATTTCATAATCTCAGAAACTAAGGGGGTGGGGCCTCGTTAGTGCTTGATTGAGAGAATTACAGGAATTTTTTTAGTAGAATGATAGTTTCAGAAGTGTACTTAGGGAACTTCAGACGTGTACTTAGGGAAGTAAATCCAGTAATGTTTATATAGGATGTATAGTAGTCAGAGACATAGTTTGTAAAATACCATAGTGTCATACAAACTGCAGATTTGGGCGCTGTTGGTTGAAGTCATTGAGAAGGTGTAATTTGCATGTTATGACAATTTAAAATTTCTGTGGAGATATTAGAAATGAAAAAATCTTAAATATGTTGTTTGATGGAATAGTGAATGCCAAATAAAAATAGAATTATAAAAAGCTATTTTAGACAGGAGAAGAATTTTGACTTACAGTACATCTGTGAGTGAACAAGTTCAGATACTGCCTGGGACTGTGTGATAACAGCTAAAAGACCCAAGTCTTGAAATGTATTTGCTTATTTCAATCTCCACATGTTTTCTACTATGTGGAATCGTTGGTTGGTTGGTTGGTTGGTTTGTTGGCTGGCTGGCTGGCTAGCTGGTTGGTTGGTTGGTTGGTTGGTTGGTTGGTTGGTTGGTTGGTTGGCTGGCTGGCTGCTTAGATGGTTGGCTGGTTGGGTAGGTGACAGTTTCCCTACATTGCCCAGGCAGGCCATGAACTTGTGATCCTCTTACCTTGGCCTTGGTATGTTAAATCTTTCACATGAATAACATACGGTTTCCTTTTAAAGGAAAAAGCAAGTGTGAATCCCCACTATTGACCTAAATTACCAAAGTATATACTTTTGAGATATATAAATGTAAAACAAAAGTAAATTTATGGAAAAATATCAACAAAACTGTAAACCCTAATTAAATTCTATTTAGATAATGTTTTATTGGAATTAAATCTTTTCATAGTAAGTGTACTAGTGTCTGTCTTGACAAGTGTGAGTTTTAATGTACTGTTTATCCTATGATGACTCAGTTCCTACACCACATGCCTGTGTTTGAGCACTGCAGAACCATTCTTCTTAAATTGCAGATTCAGTGGTTTCCTTTTCCCTAGGCATCAGTGTCATTGGCCTTTGCAAGACGCTTCTGCCCTTTTTTCTTCAACCTCTCCTAGTTCTCATTGATACATGATGGTTATCACGATACAGACTATTTTGAATTTTTATTATGGGAATAAAAGCAAATCTTTCAATTCCTTATTTGAACTCATGATTTATAGTTTACTGTTCCCAGTTTAGTTTGAGAAAAGTAGTTCTGAAACTGATTTTTGGATTATTGATGTGATTTTAGAAATCTTATAGTTAATTAGTGCTGATAGTAAGCCCTGGATAGAAAAGTAGACCTTAAACACTCAGATCGTGTTTGTCTAAACAGCTCAGGGGTTACCTACTTGCTCAACTACAATACAATTGAGAGTATCACTTCATGCTGTGCACAGATGTGAAAGCAATGGTCCACTTAGATTCTGCAACTAAGAACACTGTTTCTATACACTGTGTTAGTTTTAAATGTTACTTATGATTAGTTTTAAATGTTACTTATGATTCTTTTTCATCATCTCCATGCTAAGTCAGCTCTGTCTATCTGCCATGGCTTTTTTATTGTAATGGCCCTTTACCTGGTCTGTTTCCTTCAGGTCCAATATAGTAGTGAGATAAGACTGCATCTCCCAGGGTACAACTCTGATCATTCCACCTGTCTTGACTTCTTAACTTTTCAGGGCTTGATTTTCCAGTCTTTCACAGAGTTGGGAAGTCAAATAAATTATTTATTAATTAAATGACTGATAATATTTTAAGGTAGTTAAAAATTAAAGAGAGCCTTGTAGATTTTTTAAATAAGAAGTACTTGAAAAAGATATTGTTGAATATTGCTGTTGCTGTGTTTTATGGTGATGTAGGTTTCTTATTTAAAGTGCTATAAAGTTCCTAAACATCATGGAAGTCTGCTTTACTCTCATGGATAGTTTTCAGAACTCAGAGTAAAATGATGGTGGCGTTTCTAATGGCACCTCTCCCCATAGTTAATTTTCTCATTTCTTCAGGTTTCTAGTGAGAGCTTATTGTAAGTTGGCTCTGTTTCAGGCACCAGGCCTAGGGATATGGCAAACAAGGAAAGCAAACAAGTCTCTTCTATAAGTTGCATTATATAAAAATGGAGTGGGTTAATCATATATAAATAAAGAACTTCTGGCAGCAATACATGCTATGATGGAACTCAGGACAGTTGGATAGAGTGCCTAATAGAAACGAGAGTTCTAGTTTACATAGGATTTTTTATATTGAGACAAATTTAGAAATCAGATTGTTTTGATTGGGTGACACTCTGTGAGGAAGTAAAATATTCATTTACTTCAGGATTGATTGTACATTTGTCTTTAGGTGTTTAGAACTTTCATGTCATGAACTAAAGCAGGGATGAAGGATGCAGTGTGTGTGTGTGTGTGTGTGTGTGTGTGTGTGTGTGTGTGTATTCTGGTTTCTTTCCCTATATTGCTTTGATGGGCCTTGTATAGGTGAAATGAGCTGAAGCTCCTTAACTCTCATGAACTGTGAAGATTTCTTTTCTTGAAGTAGAACTCAATGATAGAACTTGATGGTGAGGATCAGGTGCTAGTACATAGCTTTCATTCCTGAAGGGTAAAATTAGGGTTGTGATTCATGTAGCCTGATGGCCAAGCCCCTTTTCTGCTATGCTCACAGACTCCTTTCGAGAGTGTTTCAGATAGACCAACTTGCCATTCTTGGGACGCCAAATGAAATATACCGAATAAAGCAATCATTAATAGTTTGCTAAATGACTAATGAGGTGTCCTAGTGCTGGAACTCTGCACAGTCCCATATTACATACAGAGTGGCCAAACCATTCAGATTATTCCTTATTAAAAGTTTTAACTCCCAGTTCAAGGAGATTTCTGTATTTGTACATCCTCCTTCTTTGAACCTGGGTCTTTCTGTGTAAGTCAGAATGTCTTGAAAATAAAAATCTTCGTGACTTAACCTCCCAAATTGGGGTTCCAGGCATGCACCATGAGGCTATTGTTGGTTTCTTTAAGGACATATATGAGCATGTGCTTTCTAATAGCAAAGTTTTAAAATTAATGAAGTTAAGATGCATAGAAGAGGCACAGAAGGCAAGACCGCCATCATATTTGGAAATTTCAGTACCCTTTCTTGGTAGTTTAAATAGTAGAACAATTTTTTAAAAAATGCAGTAAGTTGGGCTGAAGAGATGTCTCAGGGGTTAAGACTCTGCCTTACAAGCAAAAGGATCTGAAATTCAAATCCTGGTTCCCAATGTAAAAACACCAGGCAGAAATGACAGTGGTTTATACTTCCAGTTCTAGAAGGTAGAGCCAGGGAAATCCCAGAGTGAAGCAAAAAAGGAGGTAGAAGCAATTCAAGATGAAGGCCAGTGTTACCCTTGGTCCTCTATCAGAGACATCAGTACTTTCTAACACACGCATAACACACAGAATAAATGAAAAATCAAAAATATCAGTAAGTTGCTTTTTTGCCCTCATTATGTAGCAGGTCTAAAACTCACCAGTCTCCTGAGTTCTGGGGTTATAGGAATGTACCCCTATTCCTGACTGAAGGTCATGAAGGTATGAATAATGCTTTCAACCAACCTGACATAGTATTTATAGACCACTACCTTCAGCAACTACAAAACGTGTTCTTCCAAGTGCACATGGCAGAACATTCACAAGACTGGTAATTTACTATTGACTTATGAACTAAAGCTCTATAAATTATGGCATGGTAGGAATTAGACCTTGATTTAATAAGATCTAGAAATATCTCCAAATGTTTGAGAATTAAATACCATCAATTTATTATTAATGTATCAAAGATATGAAGGAACAATAGAAAATATCTGATGTGAGTGATACTGAAGTGACATACTGAATTAATAGAACATGTGGAAAACTGCTTTAGAGAGACTTTTTTCACTTTAATGGCTATGGCAGATTAGAAGGGTTAAAGATAAACCAGTGATCTTAGCCTGGGCTTGAGAAACTTTGTTTGTTTGTTTGTTTGTTTGTTTGTTTGTTTGTTTGTTTGTTTCTGGGGAGACCACAGAGCAAGTATTTTAAGTTTTGACAAGTTATTAAATTGGTCATAAAATTATATATGTTATCTTCCCTAAACCTTTTAAAAGTGTAAATTAAAAAATCCTTGTTAGGAAGAGAGTTCTGTAACAATATGCTACGGGTTTGGTGGCCCACAGTCTGGAGTTGCTGAAATCTTGATCATTGTTTCTGTTTGAAGATTTGAGATTAAAAAACAAATAACAAATTATTCCCAAAATAAACAGAAGGGATATGTAGTGGTCAGTTGGATTAAAAAAAAATAGATAGTTGAAGACATCAGTGAAACCCAAACCAGTTCTTTGAAAAGATCAATAAAACTAATAAATTTCCAGCCACATTAATAAAAAAGAAGATAAAACAAATTTCCAATAGGAAGAATGAAAATATGACATTTTTCAAGATCCTCAACCACGAGTAAGCTTGCAGAGGATTGTCTGATTGATGGAGAGGCCCAGGTCATGGAGCTGGTTAGGGAAGTTGGCATCTTTGGTACACTTGGCCAGATATGCTGACCTGGCAGGTAAGGATTGTCTCTCTCTCAGAAGTCCTGTGAATATATGGATATGATGTGGCTAGTTTCCCTTGGTGTTGGTGTGAACTCTATTGCCAAGCTGGACAATGAACTGTAACCAAGAAAACCCTTTGTTGCTATAATCCATTTGGTCGTGAATTTATTGACAACATACAGAATAACTGCAGCATCAGATCCCATGCATGCTAGTACTCTAGCAATGCCCTGTATTTATAGTCTACATTTTTTTTCCCCAAATAAGGTCTTGCTATGTAGCCCAGGTTAGCCTTGAGCTCAAAATTTTTCTCTGCCTCTATCTTAAATTCTGGGATTATTGGTATGCACCACCATACTTGACTTCATTTAAGATTTTTTCTTAATCACCCAAGTTAACATTCTAAAGCTAGTAAAGGAAACTTGTGAGAAATCCAGAGCTGTCTTGTGTGTGTGAAAACCAAGGAAATTGGGGAAATAGGTAAGAATGTGAGATCTGTTTACTTTCAGTCAACATTTTGCTCCAAATTATAGCAAATATAGTGAAGCAAAAGAAATAAAAACCATGTAGATTGAAAAGAAAAAAAAATACAAGGTATACATACATCCCCATGCTCCTTGCTGTCCAAATAAAAAATCTTTTGTCTCTGGCCCACAACTATTATGTTCACCTGTATCAGTGAAACAGAAACTGGCTGTTTCTTTGTCTTGAGAAGGGCATAACACCTCAGACCTTCCACACATTTGTCCATAGGGTAGAGGTCTAACAAAGCCTGGCTTCTGGAAAGGGAAGGATGTAGTCCTTGTGGGCGAGGTTAAGGGATCTGAAAAGACATCTAGTAGTGAATGATCTCATCCAGAAAGTGGGCAGAAATGGCTCAGGCAAAGGGAATGAAAATTCTTCAGTTTTATCCATGAAATAATAGAGGTTAGCCAAGAGGTCCAAATAAAACAAGCCACCTTGAATGGTGTTTTGGTTATCTTATATACTAGATGCTGTGCCCTGTGTTAAAAGACCGTTGACTGAGTTCAGGAGCCCCCAAGAAAAGATCAAACATGATAGTGAATATATGGAGCTTTGTTGTGAATTGAACTTAAGAATTTGTTTGGTTGAGTTCAAGCGTGGTTCTTGGAACAGACAGCAACACAAGATTTGCTTATTAGAATGGAGTCACCAGCTCCCTCCTTGTTTCTGAGAAAAAGATGAAGAGGATGTGCTGAGGTGTTCTTGTCTTTAAGAAAGTTCAAAGGTGCTGGGAGAGCGCTAGTGAACAATCAGACTTTTGTAGCTCTGTTGGATACACGCATTCAAGATACCGTCCACCTCTTTCAATGCAGGTAAATGCATTCAAATGCAACTGATGGGTCTTTGGCAAAATCTATAGTCAAAAAAGAAAAGAGAATGTGACCTTGTGGATTATGACAAATGCTGGGTGTCACTCTGCAGGCTGCAGCAGAAATTTCTCATTTTTGAAGCCACCTTGGACAATTTAGTGAGAACTTGTCTCAATAAAATGAAACAAGATTAACAGTACCAATTCTTGATGAGGATGTGGAACAGCTGGCACTTCCATACACTGTCAGTGGGCATATAAAAATTGTACAATTAAGTTTCAAGCATTAAAATTAAAAATAACTTATACTACTGGCTGGGAAAATAGCTCTGTCATTGGCGCACTTTTCTAGACTGTGTGAAGCCTTGGGTTCAACTCCCAGTACCACATAAAAGTAGGTGGGAAGCATACTAGCCCTTGGGAGGTAGAGGCAAGAAGATCAGAAGTTCAAGGTCATCCTTGACTACATAGGTGAAGGCTATCTAGCCTTGGCTAAGTGAGAGCCTATTTCAAAAATTAGAAAGGGGGAAGGAGAAGTAGCTGTTAGTGAAATGTTTGCCTAGCATGTGTGAAGCCCTTGACCAGCTTTTCTGCACCACAGAAATCAGGTGTATGATGGTGCATGCTCGTAATCTTAGATTTTGGGAGGTAGAAGCAGGATGGTCAGAAATTCAAGGTCATCCTCAGCTGCATAGTCTGGGCTACATGAGACTTTGTATTAAAAAGAAAAGGCCATCTCTCATCAATTTTACCTCTAGGTATTTATTTTAAAAATGGAAAAATAGAGCTTGAAAAAATCTTTAACTTAAATGTTTATATAAACCAGGGCTAACATGATGGCTTAGCAGGTAAAGGTGTTTGTCCCTAAACAGGACAACTTGAGTCCCATCCCCAGAGCCCATATGGTCAAAGGAGAGAACCGATCCTCACAAGCTGTCCCCTGACCTCCACAAGATTAAAAATTGTAATAAAAGTTGAAAAAAATGACTCGGGTTAAGACTCTGCTTTGAAAGCAGATGGACTTGAGTTTAGATCCCAGATCTTAACGTACAAACGTAGAGCAGAAATAACAGGGGCCTGTACTTCTCATCCTGGAAGGAGACTCTGGGAAATCCTTGAACAAGGCAAAAAGCAGGTGGAGCAATCCAGTATGATTCCCAAAATTACCCTTGAGCCTCCACAGGCAGGCATACATAAACACACACACACACACACACACACACACACACACACACACACAGCATTATCTATAATAATTACTGCTTTAAAAAGTGCAAATGCCATTATCAGGTGGGTCAATATATAAATTGTGAGATTTGTGCAGTATAAAGTTATTTAGCAACAAAAAGAAACAAGTAATAAGTGTAACACTCAAGACAAAACTCAAAAAACAATGAGGACCCAAAGATTGCTCAGCGAGTAAAGGTACTTGCCCAAAGATATGGCTCAATCCCTTAGGACCCACATGGTAAAAGGAGAGAACTATTTCCTTCAAGTTATCCTCAAACTTCCAATGAGCTTCATGGCACACATGTGCCCGCGTACATACACACACACACAAAGCAAGCACAAGAAAAGCATGCTGAAGAAAGGGTATACTTATGAGTCCTTTATGTCACAAGTACATAACATACAGTCTGACTTTCAATAGTTCAACTTTGGTTTTTGACTTTGTAATGTGCAAAGGAGATATGCACTCAGTACAAAATATACTTTGTGTTTTTAGTTATTGTTTGAGAGCCAGGCTCATACAACATACAACAAGCTGGCCTGGAAGTCACTTTTGTAACTTGGTTAACCTCCACTCATGGTGATCCTCTTGCCTCAGCCTCTCCCCATTGCTCTGCAACTCTCAGCCCCGTGTTCAAAAGGGAACCTAAACTGTCTTCTCTTTTTGGTAGGGTAGATATATTATGTATTTTCACTTACATATTTTAACTTAGGACAGATTTACTAGAACAGCATCATATGTGGAGTTTCTTTATATGTTTCTGTTCATGTGAAATTCTAGTGTGAGCAAAAAGTGGCAAAGCTGTAGTGCTAGGTCAGCAGCGTGGGGTGGGAATTCAGGATGGGGTGTTGACTGTGAAGGAATAGGCTTATTTTTTTCTCTGCGATAAAAAAATTTAAGAAAATATTGCAGCTGAAGCGACTAACCTTGAAATTATACAAACCTGAGTGTGAGAGTCCTGGTTCTCTCATTTACTGGGTGGTACTTTGGGTAAATTATTTAACCTTTCTACATGTCTTATCTCTTGAAATAATACATCTAGCAGACATGTTGGTAGGAAAATTAAGAAGATACCACTGCTACATAATAAACTAATTCTCAATATTATTGGTATTTTGACATTAGTAATATTTGCTAAAGTATTAAATATAATTTGCTATTCATACATGCTACTTTTTTTTTTAATGTAGCAAGGCTGGCCTTGAACTTGCTGTAGTGTATTTGCCTTCTGAGTGCTGAGATTATAGGCATAAGACACCATGGCTTGCTGTGCATTCTAACTGATAATCTTGCAATGTGTGTTGCATTTATATATCTTTAAATAATTTTTAAAAAAAATTTTATTATTATTCAATTGTGCGTGTGTGTGTGTGTGTGTGTGTGTGTGTGTGTGTGTGTGTGTGTGTGTTTGTGTGTGTGTGTAGAACCAAGGACGAATTCGGGAACCACCTTAGATGCCTCCACCTCCTCCTTGTTTACTCTGCCCCGGGATTCACAGGCTCCGCCCTACCAGGACCAGAAACGCAGGCCGCCCCTGCTTCCACCTGGCGTCTATATATGGGCCTAGGATCCGAACTCGGGACCTTCCGCCTTCAAGGCAATGGCTTAACCCCTGAGCCACCTCTCCAGCCCGCATTTATATATCTTTAGTTTAATTTTTATTTATTATGGTGTGTGTGCTCATGACACATGGGTGCTTATATGGGTCATGGCACATGTGTTACATGTGTAGATTTCAGAAGACAACTTTGTCAAGTTGGTTCTTTCCTTCCATCTTCAACGTGAGTTCTAAGGATCAAACTCAGGTCATCAGGCTTCCATGGCAAGCACCTTTACTCACTAAGCCATCTCACTGGCCCTGTATTTTTATATTTTACAGAAAATGAGGTGGGTGTGATGCACGCCTGTGACCCTGGCATCCAGGAGGCTGAGGAATTCGAGGCTACATAGTGAGATGAGACCCCGTTTCCAAAAGAGAAGAAAAGAAAGAGTTGCTGATTAGGTTCTTATGGATTTTTGATGTTCTTTGAGCAAATAGTTTACTGCTATTCAGCCTTTCTAGGCATGTCATACTTTCTAGTATATATTGATAATAGAATTCTTTCCTTTACTGGAGATTTTAAATGACTTTTGCTAAAAGCAACACTGCTGATTGTCCATAATATGCACCCTTCCCCCTTTATGGCAACCAGCTATACACTTTGTAAATAGCTCCTCTTTTGACACTTTAAATGGCAGAGGATATGAAAATCTTTGCAAATAAAAATTTCCTTGGTAAGAAGCTAACTGATCAGGCTTGGACTACACATTCATTCGATCTCTAGTTCCTGAGATGGGTTAATTTAAATACTCTTAAGATTTTATGGATTTTTATAAACAATTAATGCCATCTGTAGACTAGCTCATTGAAAATTGAAAGATTTCCTTCTATGTTAATATTTGAATTCTTATTTCCTTGTATGAGTCAGTAGTTTTCAAGTCTGCTGCTGAGAGAAAAAAGTGACTGGGAAGAAGCAGATAATCATGAACATCAAAAATTAGAAAAGCATCTCCTGAGAGAGCACTGCAGTGTTTGGTGTGGGGTTTGTCTGAATATGGGATTCCTCCTGAATTGACATCCAGTAAATAGGAATAGTTGCTTCTGGGTTTGCATCTCATATGACTTATATTTCAGAGTCTTAAGCTGAGGATTTGTGAAAATGGTTTAATCCAAATAAGTGTCAGGACTTCCTTTATTTAAGTATACATCACATTTAAAACTCGTTATCTTATTTGCATTTTTTGAAATGTATTTTTCTTCTTTTAAGTGTTTCACAGCCTAGTAATGTTCGTTTTTCAACTTTTGTTTCAGCACCTGGTCATCTTTCTAGCAGCAGAGCGATCATGGAGGTGGTGCCAGCCGAGGTGAATAGTTTGCTTCCAGAGGAGATAATGGACACTGGTATAACTTTAGTGGATGAGGATAGTATTGAGGCTGTTATTGTTTCATCCCCAATTCCCATGGAGACAGAACTGGAAGAAATTGTCAACATAAATTCTACTGGTGACTCTACAGCCACGCCCATTTCCACGGAACCAATCACAGTGTACAGTAACCACACTAACCAAGTTGCAGTGAATACCACAATTACTAAAGCAGATTCTAATACCACAGTGAAACCAGCTTTTCCAAGTGGCCTTCAGAAACTTGGTGCTCAGACTCCTGTGACTATATCAGCCAATCAGATTATTTTAAACAAAGTATCACAGACATCTGATCTTAAACTTGGCAATCAGACCCTTAAACCAGATGGACAGAAGTTAATTTTAACAACTTTGGGCAAGTCTGGTTCACCAATTGTTTTAGCACTACCCCATAGCCAACTACCCCAGGCTCAGAAAGTTACAGCACAGGCCCAGTCAGGCGATGCTAAGTTACCGCCGCAGCAAATTAAAGTAGTTACCATTGGAGGGAGGCCAGAGGTGAAACCTGTCATTGGTGTCTCAGCATTGACCCCAGGAAGTCAACTGATTAATACTACAACTCAGCCCTCTGTGTTACAGACCCAACAATTAAAAACAGTACAGGTAAAAAAAAGGGGGCTTATTAATTAAAATGCATGTTACAAATTGAATTGATTCATAGTTGTGTTTATAGGGTTATTATTTGCATAGCTGTTACTGAATTCTTCTCAATGTTGCTTTAAGTGACTGTAGATTTTTTAAATTCTTTTGTTTTTGATATGTCTATTGCTTCTGAAAATTTTTACCAGAGAACTTAACAGCAAACTAAACTTTGGTTCAATTCCAAATTAATATATTTATATTTTATGCATTTTGTACTTTGTGGTAATTTGGCTACAAGAATGTTTTGCTGATATAAAGATGCCAGAACTGCTTATGGCTATCAAAATAATCATTCAGATTTTTGTCATTGTTATTGTTATTGTTGTTTGTGTATTAACTGCTGGCCAAAAGCTGGAGAAACTTCCTGCTCTGAGAAACCCTTGGAGCAACAGTAGTGTGAGCTCACTGGTTTTTGTCTCTTATGTGAACCTACTATCCAGAGCCATCATCACGTTTTCATGTGAGAAAAACAGTGATATATGATGGGAGAAAACTTAGATTTTTTTGAGTTGGGCCGGCTAGGTTTGAGTTTGTGGAGGTCTAAGGACAGCTTTCAGAAGTCAGGTCTCTCCTTCCACCATGTAGGCTTTGCGTGATCAAACTCAGGTCACCAGGTTTGCATGCACTCATCTTTACCCACTGAGTTATTTGCTGTTTTACCAGCCCATGGTCGTATTTTAAAATATACATTGTACTGTATAGTTCTTAAAATACTGAGGATCCTTCATAATACGACTTATTAGCATGAACAGGACCCCAAGATAGAAGATTATCAGAACATATGTTAGTGCTTTCCAATTTATCATGTCCAAAAAGGGCTTTAAACCACCACAACTCTCAGAAGAACAATGATCCAGCTAAGATCAGAAAACAAAATTGTATTTCTTGTTTGAAAGAACTGCCTTTTAGGAAAAAAAAAACAAGGCAGGAGACAAAGCAGTAAAGGAAGTATGTCTGGAAGCAGGAAAATTAAAGGAGAGCTGTTTCCTCTCAGCTGATACTTAGAAGCAACATTTCGATTACTGTTGGGGAATAAGAACCTGACTTTTCATGGGCTCTGCATAAAAGACACTCTGGGCCCTTGGAGCCTGCTCATGTTCCAGCTGCTGCTCTTAGCCATGTCAAGTTCTTTCTTTTGATCGCTCTGACCTCTTTGTTATTTTTTTGCTATAGAACACTTGAATGAGATATCCTATCACTATAAAGCATTCTGCCCGTAGTTTTGAAACTTGTTTTTATTGTTTCACCACAGTTTTCTGGCTTTGGCAGTGATTGTGCACATGTTCACAAATCACTGTCATATTTTCCACTTATGACAGCAGTGCATAAATATTTCAATAATTGGTATATTGTATCTACTAGTTTCCTACTTTAATTCCCTAAGCACTGACAATAAAAAAAACTGTTACAATCTTTATTGTTAACTTTTATTAAATTCTATTCCATTTATTTAAAGAGCTCATTAGAAATATAGCAGAAAGCCAAGAAACTTACTTAGGATACTGTTCTACTCATCAGATATCTTTAGGCTACCCAGATCTTTCAGATTTAGAGGCAACTTATAAACCTCAAACACTGAAAAAGAGTAAGAAACTGCACATTTTTAGTATTATATGTTAGACTCCAGAATATTTTGTTTACTTAATGGTACATATGTTAATCTTTTTCCCCCCAGATAGTCCTCAGTATTAAGTTTAAGCAGACTGTTGAGGCTGTTTAGGGTATGGACAGCAGGTAAGACTGGAAGGAGACCCATCTTCAAAAGTGATGTCAGTTGAGGCCACAAGCAGTAATAGAGGTATAGTTATACTTAATTTAAATATCTAGCTACTCTCCCATATTTTGTGTACATAATATAAAAGAGTAATTAGCAATCTGAACAAATAGCTCCTTAGTAGGTACTGAATATATCCAATACAATGCTCAAAATTATTTGTATGAATTATTTGACAACTTGTCAACCGGATTTTTTAGAAGTTAATATTTTTATTTTTTAAATGTTTATGTGTGAAAGAGGTGGGGAGGAAAACATGCTTGTATGACACAGGGTATGGGGTAGATGTCAGAGGACAACTTTGAAAAGTCAGTCAGTTCTCTTTCACCATATGGATTCCAGCTATGTAACTTAGATCAATGGGTTTGCCATCTTGCCTGCTTGTCTACCTGATCTTCAAGTTTTCTTTCCCTTTTTAGTTGTCTTAATAAGCTGATTAGATACATTTGTCAAAAATTGTTCTTTATGCTTTATTTGGGAACATTTATTATGTTCTAGGGTACTTTAGAATTCATAGTACAAAAAATTATGATTTCCATGGGCCAGTGAGATTAAGGCACCTGCTTACAAACATGGACCTGGGTTCAATCCCTGGAAGCTCACATGGTAGAAGAGGAGACTGACTTCCTCTGACCTTCACCCTTGCACCGTGGCATATATATATAAACATATTCTCTCTCTCTCTCTCTCTCTCTCTCTATATATATATATATATATATATATATATGTATGTATATATATCTTTCTCTCAAATAAGTAATACCTGTTTTAAAAAATTACGATTTCTAGGGTGAGGGTGTAGCTCACTATTCACAAAGCCCTGGGTTCTATCCCCAGCACTGCATAAAACCAGGAATGGTGCTTCATGCCTAATCCTAGGACTTAGGAGGTGGAGACAGGAGAATCAGCAGTTCAAGCCAGCTTCAACTACCTATCAAGTTTGAACCTAATCTAGACTACATGAGTTCTTGTTTTAAAAAAGTTATTGTTTTAATAAAGCAGTATTTTTACTAAAGGACAAGCTTGTAAGGACAAAATGAGATTGCTTATTTGAATCATGAATGTGTTCTTGGTCTATATTTTTTCCTCTTTGGTAAGCATAAAGTCATATGGTTGTAGTTAGGAAATAATCCCTTTCTGTAGCTAAAGTTATTTATTGCCTAGTATATATTTTTAAGATCTTTTGTGATTATTAACACTGTATGTAGGTGAAATTATTTCTTGCTACAGTTTGAGTTCTGTAAACATACTTGGAAAATAATTTCCTTTATTTCTCCCTGGATTGTGTCAACTTTCAAAAGTACAACTATGAGTTTATTTAGATGTGTTGTATCATAAGCTGAGAATACTGTTATATGCTAATGGCTTTCTTTTTAAAAAAATGATTTGTCTTTCATATATTTTGTTATGTCAATTTTCTGAATATAAGAAAGATATTTTGTGTGTATGATAGCATATTTGATTTATAAGTTGAGCATATATAACTGATATTTAGCTATGATCTACAAAACTTCTAGTATGTTTGTTATTTACATTTGCCATGTTTATTCATCTGAGTCATTTCCAATAATAAATAGTGCTTCTAGAGTCTCTGTTCATATCTACCAAAAGATGGAATTAAAATTTAATGTCCTTCATACACTGGTTTTTATAACTGGTAAATTTCTGTTCCTGTCTTTCAGAAGAAGCTATGTCTTTGTACATTGTCACAATGTCAGTATAAAACCACTGGGCTGGGTGTAGTACCTCATGCCTGACAATTCCAGCATTCAAGGAGCAGAGACCAGTAGATCTCTGAGTTTGAGGCCAGGTGTACATAAGGAGTCCAAGCCAGCTAGAGCTACATAGTGAGATCCTTTCTCAAGAAAACAAAAAGAAAAATCTACAACATCTACCTCTACCTTTCTTGACTTTGTTGAATTTCAATTTAGGTCAACAGTGTGCCAATATTTAACTTCAGATTAGAGATAAACAAAGTGTATATGAAGTATAGTGAGCAGTATTTTGATAACCTAATATTTCAGAACTTTTGCTTTTATAGCTCTTTATTCTACCAAACTTGTTGCTTTATACCTGAGAACTTTTAACTAAATTCAGTTCTTCCTTTACTCCTGATGTATATATAAACCTAAGGCTGAAAATCCATGCTGGGTATGGTGACTTCTGATTTTAATCCCAGCACCTGGGAGACAGAGACAAATAGGCTGCCATGAGTTCAAAGCCAATCTAAGTTCTACACAGTGAGTTCTAGGTTTGAGCTACAGAATAAGACACTGTCTCAAAAAAAAAAAGAAAAAGAAAGAAAGAAAAAAGAAGGAAGGAAGAAAGGAAGGAAGGAGAGGAAAATAAAATAATAGAGGGAAAAGAAAGCAAATGTACTCATAAATTTGTTTTTAATAGGTGTTTACATAATTTTGAATCAGAGGCCATTGATTATGTGTACATGTGTAATGACAGCTTAATCATTTGTACTATACTTTAGCTCCATCTCATTGTTACTGAATAGATTACTTTGAAAGCTAACATTGCTGTGCCTACAATTTTATTACTGAATATTAAGCATTATTACTAAACTTAATATGTTTTTTGTCATGGCATGTTTCCAAGATACTGAAAATTGGTAATGAAATGGAGATGTATTAAGATATATGGACTTACAGATGTGATCATAGTACTACTCCAATAAATGGCTGAATTGTAAATGTTTTTTACATTAATACATAGATATAATTTGTTAAACTAGTTTCATACATACTTCTTTGTATGGATCTTATTTAATTTTGATTGAATAGATGTTTTATACAAACATGATCTTCATAGTTATTTATATGTTTCAGATTGCTAAGAAGCCTCGAACACCAACCTCTGGCCCAGTAATCACGAAGCTGATCTTTGCAAAACCAATTAATAGTAAAGCAGTTACAGGACAGACAACTCAAGTATCACCACCAGTCATTACAGGTTATATTTCTTTGTAGTTTATTTATCTTGCTTTTAGGTTTAGAAAAGGGCTATTTTGCTTCCTGAAAATGTTTTAGTGCAGAAATTATAGTTTAATATCAAGCAAAGTAGTTAATAAAGTTGTACTTATTAAATGAATGCTTCAAGCAAAGTGCTTTATTGAAAAATCAATCTATTATTTATTACCGTAGTATCCTTAGTTTTGAGTAGAAATTTTCCATAAAGCAGCAGAGCTTGGAGTAATACTGGCTAGCGTTTATTTAGTGTTTAATATGTGCTATTCTTAATTTTTTAATGTAATAACTTCTGTAGTTTCCTGACAATCCTGTGAAACAGATACTAAAACAATCCACTTTTGACAAATGTAGAAATGGAAATATCTGGCCGGTAAATGACTGAACTGGGATCTGAACCCAAGCAATTTGTCGCTAGAGTACAAGTATTACATCTAATGGATTTGAATTGATACTCATGGGAGTATATTTCATTTTGCCTGTCTGAATTTTGATTTCAGTATTTTTTAATATAGTTGATATGTAATTCTCTATAAACAAAATTATCATAATGATAGTAATTATTTAAATTCCCTTTTTTGGTATATTTTAAAATTTGTCACTACCAATAGCTATATCACCTTAGAAATCTAGATTTCAAATGATCCATATTCTTTTTTCTTCACCTTAATGTGCCCCCATACGCCTAGCTTTTTTAAAAGCTGATCTTCTACTTTCTCTTTAATAACCATTTCTTGCCCTCAAATTCTTCCTTATTCAACATGGAATCTATACGACCATCATTATTGCTTTGTTAACACCATTGATTACCTTTTATCTGTCTTGCTGTAATGGCCTGGTTTAATCAACTCCGTGTGTTTGACTTACAGCTGTACAAGCAGGTCAATTCTTCTAGAGAAAACCTTATAGCCATAGTGTCTAGTCTTGAATAAATCACTTTACTGTAAGTACAGGACATTTTTCACAAGTTATAAGATGATTTATAACATTCATTGTCCGAAAGGCTTATGTGAAAGCATCTTTGGATAGTAGTCTTTCAACTAGAGACTTTCAAATTCTCACCCATGTTTATGTATATTCTTGATGTAGACATGCATGTGTGAGCTAGTCATCCATAGCATGTATATTTAAAACATTGTGAGGATTGAGAAATCGAAAGGTGGAAAGGTCTTCCAAGCCCCTCAAAGAACTTATTACAGTCTTTAATGAGGGTGTAGATGTAGCAGAAGGCAGTTCTGAAGTCAGCAGAAGTGACATCATTTTCCTGAGGTTCCACTCCCAAGGAAGTATTGGGAGTATTGATGTCTCCTGAGAGATCTGGGATAAGGTGATAGAATTAACCAAAGAGATATCTCAATAAAATCATGTTCTTTACTCTTTGAAGTTTGAGAGATTCTCTTAAGATTTGTAGTTATTGTGTCTGTATATTATATGCCAAACAGTTGTGTTTGTAGAACTGACTGGATTTTGCTTATATTAAGTTCACCTTTGGGGCTAAGTTCAGTTAGTAGAAAAATCGCTAGTTCTGAGGTCTGGGACTTAGTCTCTAGCAATGAAAAAAAAGTTCACTTTGATGAGTGTGGATTATCCTTGTACGTATCATTATTCAGTCTTTGAGTAATTCATAATATGTTGTAAAGTAATCAAGAGATTCACCTTATAATTGTAAATAGACTCAATAGCCCTGCCAGAGTATATAGATAGGTATCTATTAAGTGTTGCCGGAATTATTGACGTTGAGTTTAGTTTGCAGTAATAATTCTTCTTGTTTGTTTGGTTTTTAGTTGAGGATCTTGCTTTATAACCATGGTTTGTCTGCTACTCATTATGTGGCCCAGACTAGCCCTTGAACTCATAGCAGTCTTTCTGCCTCAGCTTCCATAATCCTGGGACTACAAGTGTATGCTACCATGCTCAGCTTTCAACTAATTCTACTTGGCATTGTAAAATTCATATAAATAAAATTTAAGCCATTAAAGTAGTTGTCCTATGTTGAAAATAGTTGAATTGCAGTCAGTGGGTTTTCAGAATACATTGAAAAATTTTTTTTGCAGTCTAGGTCTTTTATTTAGTTAATTTTGACATCTGTTAAGCCATGAACTCATGGTGAATGGGTCCAGCAACTCAGGCTCCTTTCAATTGGATCTCACAGTGTGCTTCTCTGGGTGGAGAGGGCTGGCATGTCAGCTGAACCCAGGTTTCTTTCTCTTTGGCTTCCTTCTTCTGATCATTCTCCTTCACCCGTTGCAGGAAACTGTCTCAACTCTTAGAGCATTCAATACTTGTTTCCCACAATGCCAACAATATGCTGTGTAACGATGTAGGTGATTTTGCCACAGTAGTATTTATAGGACATTCCTTTTTGAACAGTACTCATTCCCTTAATGTCCACAATGTCACTCTATATATATGTTGCCAAAAGAAAACCATGTTTCCTGAAAGGTCTAGAGAACATGTATCTAGTGCCTCTCTTCTTTCCCTTTGTGTTTGTCATTTGGGCAAATTACTGGAAGATAGCAGTCAAGCCAAAAGACTATTAATTATTTTTAACTGGGGAAGGACATTTCTCATTAAGGATAGAAATCTTCCATCCTTTAGTCAAACTTACCTGTATCTAAGTACAAATTTGATCTTGTCACACCCTTGTTTTAAATACCCTTAGCCTTATTTACTCCTTGGCTTTGATCTGTCAGGATTAAGTTCAGATGCCAGTGTTTTCTTAGTTTTACAGTCTGTCATGTACCTTTTTTTTTTTTTTTTTTTTTTTTTTGCCTCCTATCAGCTTCAAATCTATTTATCCTGCTTATTTTATAAACAGACTCCTTACACACTGAGCTGTCTCACTGGCCCCTCTCCAGCTTATTTTAAAAGAGCATCCAGGTGGTCATACTCTCTCTAAAAGTCTTGGCACTATTTCTTTTATCTGGAATGGCTTTCTTTGGGGTTTTTATGGTTGATTTATCCATTTTATCTTTTGTGTTACTCATCTTGGAAATTTATCCTGAGTAATGAGATATTCTTCATCAAATTATTTCTTATATATTCCCATAAGATTTGTTTATGCCTATCATATACTTTGAGTAGAAAAATAGAGCCACTTTAATACTCAAGATACATTTTTTCCAAAAGCCAATTGAGTTGCCTTTTTTTTTTTTATTTGTTTCGTTTTGTTTTTCGTTGCTTTTTATTTTGTGGTGTTTCCAGCTGCTGTCTCAAGGGAGTAGAAGGAAGCCTCTATCCCTGCTGAAGAGACTGGAAGAACTTCAGTCAAGCACTATCAAGCCACACTCCTGTGCCTTGGAATATATTTATCTTTAATTGAACTTTATGCACCCTACTGGCTTTAAGTAGTCCATTAGTCACATTTCTTTTATGTGTGTGTCTATCAGTCTGTCAGTATCAGAGGGCACAGTGTGTGCCTGTGAAGATCCAAGGGTGATTTTGGGAATCACCTTGGATTGTCTTATCCCCTCTTTGCTTTGCTCTGAAGTTTCCCAGGCTCTGCCTTCCAGGGCCGGAAGTACAAGCCTCTGTCATTTCTACCTGATGCTTTTTCATGTATCTGAAACTCAGAACTCAGGATCTGAACTCAGGACCACTTGCTTGTGAGGCAGAAGCTTAACCCCTGAGCCATCCTCCAGCCCAGTCACACAGTTTTATAGTACTTGGTTTCCTGAAGATTTCTCTTAATGATAATGGTTGACTGGCTGGCTCGCTAGTTGGCTGTTTTTGCCATTTAATTCTTAGTTTAAGAATTAATTTTTGAGCTGAGGCAATGGCTCAGAGGTTAAAACACAGTGCAACCAAGCAAAAGGACTGCAGTTTAGATGTCAGGTAAAAATGCTTAGTAGATATGCAGCCTACCTGTAATTCTAGCCTTGGGAGGTGGAACCCGGGAATCAGAGTAAGCCGGCTAATGAAACTCGCCTTATGGGCAAGCTCTGCACTTGATTAGAGACCCTGTCTCAAAAAAGAGTAAGATGGAAAAGTGATCGAGAATGATGACTGCTATCCACCTCCACATATCCCCGACTACACAAACATGTACAGCTCTGCTCCACACATGCGCATACATGAAAACAGAAGAAAGGAACGTTTTTAAAAATTCTCATTTAGACATCCAGTTCAGTGACATTAAGTATATTCACATTGTCGTGCACTGTGCTGTCACCCTTCCTCAGTCTGCAGAGCCTTTTTCGTCTTGGAAAAACTCAATCACTAAGCTTATTAAGCAGTCATTCCATGGTTCTCTTCTGTCTCCATCCCTGACAGTCACCATTCTGCTTCATGTGGCTTTAATTACTCATGCATCTTTTAAGTGGAGTCATGTCTTATTTATCTCCACAATATCTTCAAGGTCTGTCTGTGTCACAGCATGTTATCAGACTTCTCTTCTCCTTTTGGGCAGAATATTATAATGTAATATTCTCAGATTTGGTTCAACCTCATTATGTAGCCATGGGTGACTTTGAACTCTTGGTTTTCCTGTCTCCACTTCCCAAGTGCTAGATCTATTTGTTCATTTTATTTCTGTAAAATTAAATACCCACCATCTGATAAGATTCTTGAGACAGTTAAATGAGATATAGAGATATCAACCTCTAAGGTCAAGATTGCTTTATGGTAGCAAACTTTTTCACTATGTGAAAATATTCACATATTGATGATAGAATTTGGCCTTTTCTGGTCATGCTTAAGTGGGCTGGTAGCTCATGCTGGAGGCCAGTGCAGGAGGATTACTGTGAGTTCAAGGCAGTTGAATACTGTGAGTATTTCAGGGCAGTTCTTGGACTAAAGCGTGAGAAACCCATGCCAGCTAAGCAAAACAAAAGATTGGTCCTTGTTTAGCTGTGCTCTCCCTGTCCCAGTCTGTCTCATCATACACTTTTTTTTTTAATTTTTTTTTTTATTTATTCAATTGTGTGTGTGTGCATATGTATGTGTGCGCGCTCGCTTGTCTGTGTGTGTGTAGAACCACGGACGAATTCGGGAACCACCATGGACGCCTCCACTTCTGCCCCGGGATTCACAGGCTCCGCCCTACCAGGACCAGAAACGCAGGCCACCCCCGCTTCCGCCTGGCGTCTATACGTGGGGTCTAGGATCCGAACTCAGGACCTTCCGCCTGCAAGGCAAAGACTTAACCCCTGAGCCACCTCTCCAGCCCTCATCACACACTTTTTGAAGTGTCTGTTTCTTAAAGATCACCTACCTGGAGCAGGGGTTAAGCCTTTGCCTTGCAGGCGGAAAGTCCTGAGTTCAGATCCTAGACCCCACGTATAGACGTCAGGCGGAAGCGGGGGCGGCCTGCGTTTCCGGTCCTGGTAGGGCGGAGCCTGTGAATCCTGGGGCAGAGTAAACGAGGAGGTGGAGGCGTCCATGGTGGTTCCCGAATTCGTCCGTGGTTCTACACACGCACACACACATACACACGCGCACACATTCATACACGCACAACTGAATAAATAATAAATTTTAAAAAAATTTTAAAAAGATCAACTGCCTGACAGTAGAATAGCTTATAATTTAGTAGAATAGCTTATAATTTAGTTTTAGAACTGGAGAGATGGCTCAGGGGTTAAGACTGTGCCTCGAAAGCAGAAAGTCCTAAGTTTGGTCGCAGGTCCCACTTAAAAATGCCAGGTGGAAATGCCAGCAACCTGAATATCCAGCCTGGGTGGGTTGGTGGGTGGGGCCTGGGAAATCCCAGAGTGAGTACAGTGCTGTCAAGTGCCCCAAGTAGGAGAGAAGCAAAATCCTTGGCATATGGTAAAAATGACTATTCCATAGTCTTTCAAAAATTTAAAGATCAAGAGCTGGGACTGTAATCTCACTATTAGGAAAATGGAGGCAGGAGGATTAGAAAGTTTAAGTCCATTCTTTCCTCCTTTTCTCTTTCAGTGTTCTTTCCTTTCCTCTTTTCCACCCATTATCCCTTTCTCTTTCCTTCCTTCTTTACTTCATTCTCTCCTGTTCTTTTTCTATGGTCTTTCACTTCTTCCTTCCATTTTTAATTTTTAAACAAAAATTTTAAAAATTCAAGATTATTTCTGACTACATAATAAGGCAGCATGGGACCTTTACTTTAAAAAAAAAAAGATAAGGATCTAGCATGTCTTTATATTGTTTTCTTGCCTTGGATAAAAAATTCCTGATATTTCACCAACTACAAAATATCTCCAAATCTGTAAACCATCTAGGCATACTATATTTTTCTCATTTTTGTTCCTCAAGAGTCCTGTACAGAACACAGTATGAAATCTGGCCAGGGTAGCAACAAGAGATTTTCCTTTGCTTTCCCTTCAACAGTCTAAAATCAGACAACATTCAGGTCTATCAATGCAATGTTTTACATATGCGTGTTGAGATAGGGTCTCATGTATCCTAGGCTGCTTCTATTTTGTTGTGAGGCCAAAGATAACCTTAAATATTTCTGATCTGCCGTCACCTCCACTGCTAGAAATAAACCCAGGGTTTCCTGAATGTTAGACAAGCATTCTGGAGCTTGCATCCCCAGCAGAACTCTGGATTTAAATTTGCCTGTGTGATCTAAGTTGAAATTAGAAGACAGCCATAGTTTGTTTAGTACAGTACCAGAGATTGAAATTTTAAGATTTGTGTTCAGGTCCTGACTTTTAGGAGTGGTGCTACACAAGTTGCTTAGTTGTTCATAGCTTGCTTTCTGAGAGACAACGCTTAAGAATATTGAATGACATAGTCCTATATAAAAAGTTGATGTTAACTATTAACTAAGCTTTGTTTCATTTCTTCCTAATTTCTCTATAATTGATTAGAGCCTCACATAATGATACATAGGAAATACTGAAGTCCATGTATGTAGATTGTCATCACATAATTCTCATTTTAAAAAGTCAAACTGATGTGCTACCTCTCATTCGCAGGTAGGGTTCTTTCACAGTCAACACCTGGAACTCCATCAAAGACCATAACAATATCTGAAAGTGGTGTTATTGGATCAACTTTAAATTCTACGACACAGACACCGAATAAAATAGCTATCTCACCTTTGAAATCACCAAATAAGGTAAACCACCCAAAAAAATTCATACAAAATGCTAGATAATGTGGTTGATGCCTTTATTTTCTAATAGCCACCTCAGATAACATTAATTTTTATATTTCCCAAACAAGTAATAGGCACTCAGTGAGTATAGGAATGATTCAGTAATTAAGTTGTTTTTGATGTTTGTTTGCTTGTACATTTCTGATTGTTGGTTTGTTTCAAGCTGGGTCTCATTGAGTAGCCCAGGTGGTCTGGAATTCATTATTTGCCTGCCTCAGCCTCCCAAGTGCTAGGATTACAGCAATGCGCCACCACTTTTGCTGACCAAGGAATTGCTTGCTCTGTGTGTGTGTGTGTGTGTGTGTGTGTGTGTGTGTGTGTGTGTGTGTGTGTGTGTGTTACTGCTGATTGAACCCAGGACCTCACGCATGCCAGCTCTATCTTGAGCTATGTCCTAAACCTTGATTAAGGATTTTTGACTAAAAACAAAATAAAAAAAATGAAAACCCTTACTTTGGAAACTTAGTAACAGAGTAATCACTTTAATGTTAGGATTCTCATGGTTCATATGAATATGAGTACAAGTCTTTTGAGTGAAGTATACTAAGAATATGTAGTTCTACTTTACAATTAGCATTTAGCAACATTATTCTTTGAGTGAAACATACATATAGTAAATCCATACCTGTAAAATGCTCCAATGACTTTATTTCTTTCATGACAATTTGAACTTTACTGGACAATAGAACTTAATACTAAAAATTGGTATTAGATGTCAGTAAGCATATTATGAGCATTTTTGAAGCTTAAGCACATTTAAAAAATACTTTCCTTGATAGAAAGAATGTACATGCCTGCCATGGTGGAAGGTCAGAGGGCGGTTTTCAGGTATTGGTTCTCTCCCTTCCACCATGTGGGCTTCCAGAGCTTGAACTCAAGTTGACAGGTTTGCAGGCAGGTGCCTTACCTGCTGAGCTATCTCACCAGCCCCACATTTTATTCAGAGTATTCAAAAGCTTCTCATAATTCTTTTTCATTTAAAATGGCAAGTATCTATTGTTTGACTCTCAGGTTAAGTTAGTCTCACTCACTTTCTTAAAACAGATTTCATTATACCAGTATATGAAAAGATACAAAAAGGTATCTTTTAAAAGTCATATTCAGGTGGAAAGCAGAATATTGTTATTTCGTTAGGTGCAACCCAGTGACTCTGAAAGTATGTTGTCCTTTGTTTCTGCCTTCTTCCTTGATTTGTAACTATTCATAAATAGAACAGGCATTGAACCTTTGCCCTATAGCATGTGTGTGTGTGTGTGTGTGTGTGTGTGTGTGTGTGTGTGAAACAGAGAGAGAGATGTGAAAATTTGAGCAAAGGTGGCTTTGTTTTATCCTCAGAGTCTTGCTTTGTAATCTAAGCTGACCTCAAACTGTCTAATATTACCAGTTTCATTGTAGAAAAGCAAGCATATCCAGTGCTTTTCCAATATACTTGAAATTATAGCTGTCTTTTGATTTTAAGACAGATTTCCTTCATTGTATTTCTAAGTAATTGTGAATTTTTAAAGAATTTATTGGACATGCAAATAGGCATTGATATAATGAAAAAATGTAATTCTAGTTGATTTGCCTTTTTTTGTTAGTTTCACAATTTTCTTTTCTTTCCTGGCCTTTAATATGTCTTCTGAAATCATACCCTTTTCCTTTAGTACTATTTATTATATCAGTTTTTCGCTGTTTCAACATGCAAAAATGTGTCTGTTTAATTCATAACATTAATTTAAAAAAAAAAACAGAATAGGGCTAGAGAGATGACTCAGAAGTTAAAGCACTTACTTCATAGCATGAGGATCAGAGTTTGGATTTGCAGAATCTGCATAAGTAATGGATAGGTTTGCAATTCCAGCCTCAGAAGGTAGAGGGGAATCCTCAGAGCAAGCTGGCTAGTGAAAATAGTGAACTCAAAGTCTGATTGACAGACTTCTGTCCCCAAAAATAAGGTTTAAGAGCAATCAAGGATGATTCCTAACATTGATCTTCTGGTCTCTATATACACGTGCACATGTGTACATGTGCTTCCATGACATATGCATCCTTATACATGCAAGCATACACATGAAAATGGGAAAAAAAAGAAGAAACACAATAATGAATATGAAACAATAATGAATATGGGACGAAGGAGATGGCTCAGTTGTTAAAACCTTTGCCTTGCAAGCAAAAGCACATGAGTTTGAATCCCTAGATCCCACATTAAAAAAATGCCAGAAAGGCAGAGCCTGGAAAACCCCAGAGCAAAACAATAAAATGGAAGAACAATCCAGAGTAATTCCCAAAGTTATCCTTGGGCCTTTTCTAGCACATGTTCAAGTGCCCTCTTGTATATATGTCTACACACATACATGTACACACACATGCAAAGAAAAAAATGTGAAAATTGTCTTAGTACACACATTATTATGTGTATTAAATTTTTTTAAATTATACCTAAACTTTCAGAATAAATTAGAAAAATAAAATAGAATAAATAATTAGAATAAATAAGTTAAGGATAATTCCTGTAAGAGGAAAAGACACTGTTAGAATAAATAAGGGGCAGAGAGTAGAGAAAAGTTAGACCAGAGGGTTAGAGTCATCTTTGTCTATGTAGTGAGCTTATAGCCAGCTTGGGATACATAAGACCCTGTCAAAAGAAAAAGATTCAAAAATTGTCATGTATTCATGTGGTTTCTAACAATTTTCTTGTTACTTAGTTCTAGTTATTTGTCATTGAAAAAGACACTCGGTACCATTTCAGGTTTTTAAAATTTGTTGAGACTTTTTTTGTGGTCTATCATATAATATATTTTGGAAACTGTTTTATATGGCTAATGAGAAAAAAATGTACCTTTTGCAGTTATTGGTTGGAATGTTCTATGGGTGTCTGTTTGGTCGAGGGTGTAATTCGACTGGTGTTTCTTTGCTGATTTTCTGTCTGGATGATCTGTCTATTGCTGATAGTCAGGTCAGCTTACCATTGTGTTGGAGTCTGACTGCCTTTCGCCTACTGACACAGTATGCATGTGTATTTACTATTGTTTTCTTTTTGTTGAATTATCATGTTAGCATTTTTGACCACTTTCTCATTCTACAATTATCTTCTTTATATCCTTTTATTCTTTTTGAGTTAAAAATCTGTTTTATCTGTTATAAATATGGCTAATCCTACCCTCTTGGATTCTCGTTCTATCCCTATGTGAACTAAGTTTATTATAAGTATCATATAGTTGGGTCTTGTTTGTTCATTCAGCTAGTCATTCTGTCTTTTACTAGAGAATTTCATCTCTTTATATGCATAATGTTGTTATAGATAGGTTTTTTGAGTTTTATTTTAATTCATTTCTTCAATTTTACATTTTTCCTTTTGAAGTGAAGTCATTTATCTAGTAATGTGTTTTTATTCCTTGCTTAGTTTTTGGTGTTACTGTTAAGGAAATTTTGCTTTGGGGTTGCTATGAGGCCTACAGAAAACTTGATTGTAACAAGCTGTTTCGAACTGATAGCAACTTGAGTTGATCAAAAGGTATTGAGAAGACAACTAAGAATGTTAGCCATTCCAGTTAGTAGAATGATTGCCTGTCATGCACAAAGCACTGGCTTGATCTCCAATATCACATAAACTGGGCATGATAGTGTGTGCCTGTAATCTCAGCATGGGAAGTAGAGGCAAGAGATCAGGAGTTCAAAACTAGCTGCAGTTACATATTGAGTTCAAGGTCAGTTTAGGTACATAAGATACAGTCTCATAAAAGAAATAGAGATGGCTGAAAAAAGTTAAGATGTGTTAAGACTGCATCACAAACAGAAGGACTTGATTTTGAATCTTAAATCCCATGTAAAAATGCCAGGCAGAGCTGACAGTGATCTGCACTTCTGGCTCTGGAAGGTGGAGTCTGGGAAATCCTACAGTAAAGCAGAAAGGAGTAGAAACAATCCAGGATTATTCCCAAAGTCACCCTTGGTCCTCCACAGGGGCACACGGTACGCTCTAACACACACACACACACACACACACACACACACACACACACACGTATACGCCCACAAAAATAAATAAAAAAATTTAAAAAGAGAAAGAAACAGAGAAAATACACTATTAAAATTTTTTTCGCATGGCTGGAGAGATAGCTCATTGAGTAAGAGTATTTGCTATGCAAACATGAGGACTCATAACAGCATAAAAAGCCAGGAGAGAAGTGACTACATGTGTGCTTCTAACCTTGGTGCTGAGGAAGACAGAAACTGGAGGATCACTGGAGCTTGTTGGCTCCTATCCCAGCTCCAGTTTCAGTAAGAGCTTTTGTTTCAAAGGAATTAGGCAGAAAAAGAGCAGGACACCTGGTGTCCTCTGGTCTCTTCACACATACATGCACATGTGTACCCACCCACGTGTGTATATATGATGTATACACGCTTATACCCAACACCTGGGAGGTTGAGGCAGGAAGATTTTCACAAGGTCTAGACCAGCCTGGACTATGTAGTGAGTACCAGGACAGCTACAGTGTGAGACCGTGTCAGAAGGAAAATGAGGAAAAGGAAAGACTTTCAAACATAAAAATGTAATATTACATTACAATAATTGTTAGACGGTATAGAATTCAAATACAGAATTACAGGAAATTTTGGTTAGACATTAGTTTATTTGGGTTTCAAAGAGTACAGTAGATAATCCCCAGAGAAGACAAACTGGCTCTCAAGATTATCCATATTGGCAAACATTGAGTTTGTTCAAGAGACCCTGTCTTAAAGAGTAAGAGAGGGAAAAAATGAAGGATAGTTCCTGATAGCAGCCTTGGGCCTCAACGAGCACACAGACAAGCATGTGCATACACACTTGCATAAACATGCATTTACATCACACACATGAAAAAGAAGGAAGTACAGGGGCTGGAGAGGTGGCTCAGGGGTTAAGCCTCTGCCTTGCAGGTGGAAGGTCCTGAGTTCGGATCCCAGATCCCACGTATAGACGCCGGGCGGAAGCGGGGGCGGCCTGCGCTTCTGGTCCTGGTAGGGTGGAGCCTGTGAATCCCGGGGCAGAAGGAGGTGGAGGCGTCCATGGTGGTTCCCGAATTCGTCCGTGGTTCTACACACACACAGACACACACGCGTGCATATACATACGCACACACGCACAATTGTATAAATAAATAAAAAAATTCTTAAAAAAAAAAAAAAAAAAAAAGGATAGTTTTAAAAAATTAAAAAAAAAAAAGGAAGTACAGAGAAGAGATACTTAATAAGTCAATGGCATTTCTAGTTTTATATTGTCTAGTTTCTACTAATATATTCTTATTGATTTGTTTTTGCCACTTTTTCAAATGTATGTATATATGTGTGAATGTGTGTACATGTGGTTTTGTGTACATGTGTGTGCATATGAACATGAGTATGAGTGAATGTGGAGGTCTGAAGGTGGTATCAGGAATCATCGTTGAACACTCTTGCACATTATTCTTTTGAGATTGGGTCTCTAATTAAGCCAGCTTGCTCTGGGAATTTCCATGTCCCACCTCCCGGGCTGGAATTTTAGGACAGCTGCCATGCCCACCAGGCATATATCTGGAATCTGAGGTTCTGAACTCCGGTTCCTTGATTTGCTCAGCAAACACTTTAGCCACTAAGTTATCCCCCAGCCCTGTTTTTTTCCTTTTAATAGCTACCATTTTCTTGAAGAAGAAGAAAGAAAGAAAAGGAAGAAGATAAGAAAAACAAAAAGCAGAATCAAATAAATTCTGATATTCCTTCATTCATTAGAAAGCCTACTGCATGCTGGAGCCAGTGCTTTTTTAAGAGGAAACTGTAGACAGCAAAGTGGATGTGTGAAGCATATAGTCAGTATAGGGTAGGGAAGGGGTCATTACAAACATAAATTGCAAAATCAAGAAGAGTCATGTAATAGTATAAGATCATTTGTGAGAGGATTAGTCTAGTTGGGATTGTGGAAAAACTGCCTGAGCTGAGGTTTTCTTGATGTGCTTTCAAAATGGATGCCAGCCGCAAGAGTGATGGACTGGAGGGGAAGGCAGTATGATGACCACACAGGACTCCTGTGATTAGAGTTAGTCGGTCTTTAGAAGGAATGGAGAGAAGGTAAACATGAATCAGATTACAGATCTGCAAAACAAAAGTAAGTTTAGGCTTTATTCAGTTACTAACTGGAATTTGGGATGCTTCTCAGAAAATGAGATATATAAAAGTATGAAAGTGATGTTTGTAAAATTTTAGTTAAGTCTAGCAGGTAGACTCATGATGAGTAAAGACAGAAATCATTTAAAAAAAAATTGGAGCAGTTTGCAAATATCCATACAAGAAGTGATCTGAGCAAAAGTGAACATTAACACCAGTTCTGGGATGTTGACCAAGTCTCAGAAGATGATTGCTTTTGCTATGAAGTCTTTACATGCATGAAATTTTTTGATAATGGATACAGTTTGAAGTGAAGGGGATTGTTTTCCTGATAATACAAGACTAGCAAGAGTTAGAGTTGAAGTAACAGGTGGTAGGTTCCATTGAAGTTGTCTGGATTTTTATTTTGTTTATAACTGCCCATCCAGTACCTATAGCAAGGATAAGGAACAGAAGTAATGAATGAAAAATTAACCTTTTTTCATTATGTAAAGAAATTGTTGGTCTTGTTTAATACTTTTATATATTATACTGATTGAATATCTTTGGTGTGCTGATACAGTATGTTCTTAGAGTGTGTATGGTATATGTGCATACAAGTTTGTGTGGTTATAGATGTGCTGATGTACTTGTAGAGGCCAGAGGTGGATGTCAGGTGTCTGCCGCAGTTATTCTCTATTGCCTGAAAGCTCACTCACTGGTTTAGCTATCCTAGCCGGCTGGCCATCGGCCTCCAAGAATCTGCCTGTCTTTGCCTTTCCAGTTCTGGGTTTATAAAGGCATGCCGTGCTCTTGGCCTTATAGGGCTGCAGAGTCAAACTCAGGTTCTCATGTGCTTAGTGAGCACTTTACTGACTGAGTCATCTCCATAGCCCATTATTGCAATATTTTTAAAAATATTTTTTGGTCATCAAGGTGGTTCAGTGGTTGCAAGCACTTGCTGCCAAGCCTGAAGACCTGAATTGATCCCAGGAACCTGTGCAGTAGAGGTAAAGAACCAACTCCCATAGTTGTCCTTTGACCTCCAAATACAAGTGCTATGGTACATGTGCTACACACCTACACATAAAATACCAATAAATAAATATAAAAGACATAAACTAAAATATTTTGCTCTAAAAACCTTAAATATATTAAAAATTAAAATTATATCATTATTGGCCTTATGAACATTAATTACATTGAGCTTTAGAGTTACCATTTGTATATGTGTATATGCACACGTGTGTTTAAACCTTAGATACTTGTTTTTTTTTTTATTTATTTCTACTTGTACAAACTTAATAGGTACCCCAGTCCCCTCCCTCCCTCCATCCCATCCTGGACCCCCTTGCTCCCTCTCCCCTTCTTCTCTTCTTTCCCCCTCCTTCCTACCTCCTAGTGCCTCCTCCCCCCAATCCCTGGAGCATCCTTTAATGTGTATGTCAAACTTTCCTCTGGGTCCTCCTTTCTGATGAGGTGTAAGGACTCAGTGGCATTCCTAGAACTTTCGTGTTCCCCTTAAGTATAGGAACACTATTGTGGTTGTTAATCCCTAGCTTCTAAGGATCCTAGTGTCTTTAGTCCATGCTAGACTTTGAGGAGTCAATAATGTGTTGGTTATTGCGCAGGTCATGCAAAGTCCTATTATGATTGTTTCGGCCCTAACTTATGTGTAGTATCTTGCATATCGTTGCTCCTCCCCATCTTTGGGCTCTTACAATCTTACCACCCCCTCTTGCGCAAATTTCCCTGAGCTTCAGGATGGGGAGCGATTAGGCTGGCCTAGTTCCAGGTGGAAACCTTAGATATTTATTTGTATATAAAGCATAAGGTCACTTTTAAAAGAAAGGAGCTTAACACATCCTTCAATGTTATCAACTAGGTAGTGTTTTCATTTTTCAGATTGTCTCATTTATTCTTAGAGTTTGAGTTGGAATCCTGTTTAGTGAGTTAGCAAATGATTGGTATTTCTTTTATTTTTTTTTTCTTGCCTTTAAAAACTGTTTTTTTTTCCTTAAAGTTTCTAAGAGTATGAACTTAAGTTGGTTGTACTCTAAATCACTGCTTAATGTGCAGAATTCCAGAAACCCAGATAGCACCTGGGAAAGACTTTATCATATTTTTAGCAAATACTGTCTCTCAGCCTATGGCTTATTCTTTCTTTCTCTGAAGAATGAATTACTTTGATTTATAATAGGGTCTCTTATAGTCCAGGCTTGCCTCAAACTCACTGTGTAGCTGAGAATGACCTTGAAGTACCCTGAAGGTAGTAGCTCATATCTAGTAGTCAAAAGATAAACATGGGCGAGTGTGTTGAGAAAAGGGGCTCTTTTTTAAAAAATTAGTCTGTGCGCACATGTGCGCGCATGCATGTGTGTTTCAGAGAGTACTGTATTTTCTTGTTGAAAACCAAGAGTGACTTTGGGAATCATCCTGGATTGTTTCTTCCACCTTTTTGCTTTAGTCTGGGATTTCCCAGGCTCTGCCCATAAGGGCCGAAGGTGCAGGTATTTTTACATAGGACCTGGAATCTGAACTCAGGGCCTTCTTCTTGCAAGGCAGTCTTAACCCCTGAGCCATCTCTCCAACCTGAGAAAAGGGGCTCTTTTATACCACTGGCAAGAATATAAGTTGTTACATCCATAATGGAGACTATAGATATTTCTTTGGAAAAAAAAACCTGGGGGCTGGAGAGGTGGCTCAGGGGTTAAGCCTCTGCCTTGCAGGCAGAAGGTCCTGAGTTTGGATCCTAGACCCCACGTATAGATGCAGGCAGAAGCGGGGGCAGCCTGTGCCCCCGTGTATCTGGTCCTGGTAGGGCAGAGCCTGTGAATCCTGGGGCAGAGTAAACAAGGAGGAGGTGGAGGCGTCCGTGGTGGTTCCCGAATTCCTCCGTGGTTCTACACATAGACACACACAACACACACACACACACACACACACACACACACACACACACATACATATACACACGTGTGCACACATGCATACACGCACAATTGAATAAATAATAAATAAGAAAAATTTAAAACCTGGATTTTTTTTTTTGGTATAGATATTTTTAAAGAAATTAAAAATAAGCTAGTGTATTAGTGCATGCTAGTGATCCCAGCAGGAGGATCACTTGTGCCCAGGAGTTCAAGACCAGCCTGGGAAACATAGCAAGAGTCCTCCTTAAGGGGAAAAAAAAATTAGGTGGAACTACCACATGACCCAGCAATTCAGATTGTGGATGTATATCAAAAGGAAACGAAGCCAGTGTCTTACAAAGATACATGTATTTATTTGCATATCTTTGTTCATTGCACCCATCACTGCAGTCATCACACAATCAATGTGTGGAAACAACCTCACTGTTTTGATGGATGATAGAAAAATGGAGATTCTTACACACACATGTTGCTTGTGAGTGAACTGTAGAAAGATCTTGTATCTGCTGTGACATGGATGAAATGAGAGAATATTATGTTAAGTGATCTCATTTTGTGGAATGAAAAAAAGTTATACCAAAATAGAAAATGAAATTGTGAATAGTGCAAAAGGGGCATTTGAAACAAAAGCTACAGTGAGAAGTGGGGAGACATAGTCCAGACAATATAAATATTAACTTTGTGGGATGTATATTTCATCCTATGATTTGATACTTGGCATGAGGACAAAGGCAACAGAATTGTATTGCCTTTGGGATTCCTGCTATGTGAATAGATTTTAGCTGTTCTAGGCACACACACACACACACACACACACACACACACATACACACACACACACACACACCACACACACAGTGAGATAAACTAATTTGGTGATTTGCTTCATTATTGTAACCATTTTGATATATGTCTCTATATATATCTCATAATGCTTAATGTTGCAGACTTTGAATATACATAGTATTTTTTAAAGATTTCAACTTTGTGTGTGTGTGTGTGTGTGTGTGTGTGTGTATTAGAGGGCACTATGTTCCCTTGTGGAGGACCAAGGATAACTTCGGGAATCGTTCTGAATTGCTTCTATCTCTTTTTGCTTTGGTTTGGGATTTCCCAGGCTCTACCCACCAGGGTTAGAAATGTAGGCCACTGCAATTTCTGCCTGACATTTTTATATGGGATTGAGATCCGAACTCAAGACCTTCTGCTTGCAAGGCAGTCTTTACTCCTGAGCCGTCTCTCCAGCCTTATAGTATTTTTTTTTAATTTTTTTTATTATTATTATTTATTCAACTGTGTGCATATGTGTGTGTATGTGTGCGCGTGTGTCTGTGTGTGTGTAGAACCACGGACGAACTCGCGAACCACCATGGACGCCTCCACCTCCTTCTGCCCCGGGATTCACAGGCTCCGCCCTACCAGGACCAGAAGCGCAGGCCGCCCCGCTTCCGCCTGGCATCTATACGTGGGATCTGGGATCCGAACTCAGGAGCTTCCGCCTGCAAGGCGGAAGCTTAACCCCTGAGCCACCTCTCCAGCCCCCTATAGTATTTTTTTATATTCAGTATTTTTTGAGGTAGAAAAAGTACACTACATAAACTCTACAAAACTAGCCCTAGTCCTCGTGACATGCTAACCTGTCTCATGAATGTGGTTGTTGAATTTGAATCTGTTAATGTGTATAGAGATTTTAGTGCCATCCTCCAAGCATAGCAAATACTCAATATCTGTAACTGCGAGGATTCCTTAGTGGGGATGATTACTTCCTCACTGAGTTGATGCATAGCAAGAACTGTCTCTTGCACCAGTGTATTTACTTGTCCCATGGCTGTTTGACATTTTACATTTTGCTCTTTAGCTTTTTGGTTTTGTTTTAATTCACTGACTGCTGTGGACATTTCTACATAATGATAATATGTGGATTATTTTATGCTGAAGTAATCTCCTTTGACTATAGAGTTTCCAAATAAGATGACATTTTTTAATTCTGGGTCTTTATGTAAATGTTAGATATTTCAACATCCTTTATCATAAATTGTTATCCTCATAGAGAATAAATGAATATAGATTTCCTGTCTTTCAGTGTGAGGGATTTCTGTAAACTAGGTGGCAATATATGCAGTTTTTTATAATATAACACTTGACAATAAATTATAGTACTTCAGCTTTTTTACTTTCTGAAATGGGACCTCACTGTGTAATCAAGGCTGGCCTCAGTCTCCCCAGGCCAAATTATAGCTGTGCCCCATTTCAAACCTTTGCTTTTTCTCCCCAGTGGATTCTTTTTTTAGTCATACATAAATCAAGGACATCTCATCAGGCCAGGTTGTTCTGCCTCGCCTCTGATTTTTCATCTTGCTTCTGTTTGGTTGGAAGAAATGATTAAAATTAATTAAAAGATCAAATGTTTTCATATCTGGTTCAGTTTAAACTGGTTCTCTATGCACCCAAAATTGAGCATTTGTGATTCTGAGTTTAGCATCTTGTCTAAAGACTAGTATAGCTCGGGAGTGGTTATTATAAGCTTTTTAGAACTGACCAAACTTAATAAGTATATGAAATGAACCCCTTTCCTTACCTTGAGAACATGCTAAGTATAAAATGTATAATTTATTGGAAGAATACCTATGTTGTCTTTTGTCTGTTTTGAATATGGTGCTTAATTCAGGGAGTTTTAAAAATCTATTTCTCATAAACTTTACTTGATAGTAACAAAACTATGTAAGTTCTTTCATTTTTTATGTCTCTGAACAGATCCTTCTTTCCAACAGTGTCAGTAGATTTGATTGCACACTGTAATCTTGAGCGATGGTCAGAAGTTACATGTTAACAATAGCCATGTTTCTTTGTATTGTTTAACAGGCAGTAAAGTCAGCTGTGCAGACCATCACTGTTGGCGGAATGAGCACATCACAGTTTAAGACCATTATTCCTTTGGCAACTGCTCCCAATGTCCAGCAGATTCAAGTGCCTGGAAGCAAGTTTCATTATGTCCGACTTGTTACTGCTACCACAGCCAGCAGCTCAACCCAGCCAGCCAGCCAGAATCCCAGTGTAAACACTCAGCCTCTTCAGCAAGGTTAGTAACTATTTTTTCCAAACAATAACAAATACTTTAAATATTACTAAAGAATCATGTTCCTTTGTTTAAAATTCTGGCATTTCAACTGACATTGTGAATCATTAGCTATTCCAAAAGTCAATGAAATAGAATCATAGTTGTATTTCCCTCTACTAGAAGTCGGTAGCTACAGGTCTGCTAAGTGTTTGTTTCTTTGTGGTTAGCTACTTGCTGCTAGCTTAAAACCCTACTGTCAATGGGTTAGACATAGAAGGAACCAAATGATTGATTTTTTTTTTAGAATATTTCACTTATTTGTTTGTTTGTTGTTTGTTTGTTTGTTTATTTGAGAGAGGTACAAATATGTATGCACAAGCATGCATGTCATGGTGCAGAGGACAACTTTCAGAAAAAGTCACTTTTCTCTTTCTACCATGTGGACTTCTGGGGATCAAACTGTATCACCAGGTTTGCAAATACACAAGCCTTAACTGCTTGCTACCTATCTTACCAGCCCAATTGATTTAATTTCTGAATAATGTGGCTCCTTCATAATGCTTAGACCAGTTGAAATGACAAATAGTTAATATATAAATATAAGTTGATGGACTGGTGAGATAGTTCAACAGGTAATGTGCCTGCTCACAAACCTGGCAACCTGAGTTTGATCTATGGAAGTCCACATAGTGCACGTGTACACCACTCTCTGTTTGTCTATCTCTAATATTAAAAAATTTAAAGTTAACATTGTTTCCATCTTATTTTGGATAATACTTAAAACTGTAATTGGTACACCTCAAGAGGTGACTCAGTTGATAGAGTATTACCTAACATGCTCAAAACCCTGGGTTCAATCCCTAACCCAGCATTAAACAGGTATGGTGATGTACACTTGTAATCCAAACATTTGGGAGGTAGGTGCAGGAGGATAAGGAAGTCAAGGCCAGCTTGAGCTTATTGGAAATGGATTCTAAGCATACTGTTAAAGAATAAAAATTAGAAGATTATACCAGTTTTGCACTAGTGAGATGACCTTTATATATGTGTTGTGGCACATGTGTACCTGTTCTTGCATGCTCCCCTCTCCCTGATAAGTAAATATCTAATAGAAAAGATTGTATTCACTTACATGAAAATTATAGAGTAATTACTAAAAAACACCAAGGCGAAGAGGAGAAATTCAGCTGTTGACTTAATTACATGCCATCCCCTTCCCTTGCTTAAAGTTTACCTTAACTAACTTAATTATTCATTAGTGCAGTTTTCCATTGTCAAGATGCCCTTTTATGATGTCTGTTTTCTGAGCATTTCACTTTATATCATTATCATTTCTGGGCTTCAGTTAAATCTCTTTGTGGTCCAGAAGTGATGGTAGAATCTAGGCTGACCTTGAACTTGCTATCCTGCTACTCTGCCTTCCATAACTATTAATTACACAGTAAGACCTTGTCTCCAACAAACAAAGGGCTAGAACTGTAGCTCGTGATAAATATTTGTCTGTTTTCTTAGTTTCATAATACATGACCCAAATAATTTAGGGGAAAAAGGGATTTTTATTCATGTTCACAATTACAGATTACACTTGGTCACAATGGTATAAAAATGATATTAACATGAGAAGCCAAGGCAACTGGCTTCATTATATCCACAGGAATGGCCGACAAAAGGGTCAGAGACCAAAGCCAAACCCAACCAAATTTTCTTGTGGAATGGTTTCATTCACAATGGTTTGGGTCTTCAAACATCAATTAGATAATTCTTACCAGCTTATTCAGAGGCTTACCTTAACTAAATAATTATTCATAGGTGTGCCTTAAAGGCTCAGTTCTTCATTGTCAAGTCAACACTAATTGCCATACAGAGTATATATAAAACCTTGGGTTTAAATCCTGTCACTAAAAACAACAAACAAACCCAACTTAGATACCAAACCTGGGTTACTTAAGTTTTCTAAGGGTATATGTACACAAGTAAGGGGAGGGCAGAAGAAGGCACAGTCCCCTATTGGATGTAACATCTTAACCTTTCAATTTTATTTTACTAAGCACTAGAAAATTCTCCCATTCTGTGCTACTCTGCATGCTCACAGAATGGTGACTTCTCTCTGTCCTGGTAGGAAACAGGTGGTGAGGAGTGTCTCTTCTGTGTCCCAAGTATACATGCAAGTTCACCTTTTAGTGCTTTCTGGTGTCACTGGGATCAATCTGTAGTGGTTATTATAATTTTACTCATCCTTTGGTTATAACTGAGGTGACTCTAAAGTTAAACAGAAACAACTGTAAGTCCTGTGCTGTTGCTAGAGTATCATTTGTGTATAATTCTACTTACTTATTTACCTAGAAGGGAGGGAGAGAAAATATACATATGCAAGGCATGCCATTGCACAGGTATGGAAGTCGGAGGACAACTTTCATAGTTCATTTTTCTCTTTCTATCAAGGGACTTCCAGAGATACAACTCAGGTCACCAGTTTTTGCAAGTCCATGCCTTTTCCACTATTCTGTCTCTTTAGCACCTGTGTACCTCTTTTTATGTAGCTTTATTGAGATGGAATTTTTATATACACTATAAAAGTCAACCCTTTAAAGCATATGATTTACTGGTTTTTACTATATTCACAGTTGAGTTAGTAGTGTTCCTAATTATTTCTTTCTTTCTTATGGTTTCCTCACTTTCCCTCTTCTCCCTAAGTAACTTCTTACCTTATCTCTGCAGCCTGTTCTCATGTGAATGAAGGTGTCCTCCGTAGAGCTCTTATCCAGGATCATCAGCCTTTTGTCTTTGCCCCCAGCCTCCCAGTTACCACTGAAAGTGAAGAACACTCTTGCTAAATAACCTTTCTGTCCAAAGAATCCTCACTTACTGTTCAGAGCAATTTGTCTTTCTTAATCTCAGTCTTTCTTTCAGAACAGGCTCCTAGCTTTGCTTTTGCATAAGTGATACCCATAAAGCTTCCTTTCTCCCTTCTTCAGTCCCTCCTTTTAGGCTGTGGAAGTGGCAGCAATCAGTTTTCAGAAATGCATTTCATTGGTCTGCAGCACAGCCTGTTTCCTTAATTTCACAGGTGATTCTTCAGTTTGCAGAGCTTTAGTTATTTCTTGGTCCTTGGCAAGCTCTGCAGTAACTTTGTCTTCCCCTGTCCCTGCAGTTCCTACATTGGACCTAAGTCATTGTCTTTTGGCCTTTGCGGCCCTTCCCTTTAATGCCCGTGCTGGTGCCCCAGTTTCACTGTCTCCTGTCTTGTCTTTTTTCTTCAACTTGAGCTTTCAGACACACTGCCAATAAGTAAGATTTCCCTTGTACTATTTCAATAATATTTTTGTACTTCAAAATTCTTAGAAACTTCTTAATCCCTGTAGAATTTTTAAAAAGAAAATAAATATACAGACTTCCTCCTTAACATTCAGGATCCTTAGTGTATGGCGGTCTGCTTCAGCAGAGGGCCGTCTGACTGGTCTGTTGACGGACATGCCGTGGAAGTGATCCGTCTGGGCGTACACCCTGCTGCAGGCTGTGTCATCTCCACCTGCTAATGAGCAAGGCTTGTCTGAAAACTGCCCTCTGCACCTTTCTATGTTCCCATCCTTGCCAATAACACCTATGTTCTTGTTCCTTAGAAGTCTTCCCGCAATTTATCTTCTTTTGTGGTATTTGTTTTTAGTATTTGCCTAATGTGTTCTAGAATGCTAGAATGTAATCTTGAGAACAGTTGCCTATATTTTAGCTTTCCTGGTGTAGTCAGGGTTCTATAGAGGAACAGAACTGATGGACTGGAGATACATGTAGAATTTACTAAATTGACTTAAAAGATAAAACCTGAATAGCTGCCTATAGATGCTCAGTTCTTGAGCTGAATATCTGCGTTCCAGTTTCAGATCTACATGGTAAAAAGGAGAGAAATAATTCCCACAACTTGTCTTTTGATTTCTATACCCATATCTGATACACTCACACACACACACACACACACACACACACACACACACACACACACACACCCCGTTAACTAAATCAATGTAAATTAAAAAAAAAAAAAGTGGCAGAACTGGGGTTTGAACACTGAATCTTTTGATTTTAGTATTCATATTCTTACTTTTATGCCATGCTGCCTTCTAGTGTTTTTTTTCTGTGAATCCTGAGTTGTATGAGCGTGGTGTTTTCTCTGGCTTCAATATAAACACAGAAATTAGAAATAATAGATCAGAGTAGTGTCATTCATTAACTTATAAGTACAGTTCTTTAACTTATGCAGCATTACATTTGACTGGATTTAATACTGAAGGAGTAATAAATTTCAGCAGGGTGCCTTGAACCTACAGATGTCCCATCATAAAGTAGGTAGGTAGACTGTAGTCACTTTGGATATAGGTTTGCTGGTAGATAGGATAAGCAGTTTTGAAGGTAACTATTCTGATTGATGACTGCTCAAAATGGGGAACAAATGGAATACCTGGAGTTGTTTCTGACTGATAACTTGAGGGATAAGTATTCGTGAGGTTGGGGTATTGTTTGTAAGTAAACTGTTGATGTTTTTTTCTCTAATAAAGCAAAGCCAGTGGTTGTTAACACAACCCCCGTACGGATGTCAGTTCCATTTGTTCCAGCTCAGGCTGTCAAACAAGTGAGTATCACCTAAATTCAGTTTTCCTCAAATGACAGTTTACTTTTTAAGTTCAAAGTTAAGATTTATAGGTACAAAGATTTATACTGAATAAAGCAACTATAAAATTGATTTATATATATATATATACATATATATATTACAAAATTCCTTTTCTTTAGGTTGTTCCAAAACCAATCAATTCAGCTTCACAAATAGTGACTACTAGCCAGCCACAACATCAACAGCGGTTGATCATGCCTGCCACACCACTGCCACAGATCCAGCCCAACCTCACCAACCTGCCTCCAGGTACTGTGCTGGCACCAGCTCCAGGAACCGGCAATGTGGGCTACGCAGTGCTTCCGGCTCAGTATGTTACTCAGGTACGTGGGGAAAGCGAGCCAGTGTACTGCAGAAATGACCACTGGCTCTGAGATGTCTGGCTCCACCACATTCTGAAGCTACGCAGAAGCATCTAACTTAGCTTTTGAAACTCTTAAAATGCTAAACTGAAACTTTTGAGTTTATTCCCATGTATTTTCAGTATTTAAAAATATACAGCACAAAAAATAAAGTATACAACACAAAATGTTAAAAAAAAAACAAGTTAAAGAATTTGGAGGGGCTGGAGAAGTGGCTCAGGGGTTAAGCCTCTGCTTTACAGGCGGAAGGTCCTGAATTCGGATCCTAGACTCCACGTATAGACACTGGGCAGAAGTGGGGGCAGCCTGCGTTTCTGGTCCTGGTAGGGCAGAGCAGGTGGTCCATGGTGGTTCCCGAATTCACCCATGGTTCTACACACACACACACACACACACACACACACACACACACACACACATGAAAAATTGAATAAATAATAAAAAAAATTAAAAAAAAAAAGAATTTGGAGCATCTTGGTAATAGGATAAGACTGTAGAGACAGAAGGGGGGGAAAGTTGGAGTTAAAATTAGAGTCCTAGCCAAGCTCTATAGCTCACATGTAATTATCTGAGGCAGGAGGATTAGGAAGTAAAGAACAGTTTAAGCTACATGAGACTCTAACTTAACTAAAATTAACAAACAATAACAACAACAACAATAATGAGTCCTAATGAATTTAGAAAAGTCTGCAATAGGTCTTGCTTATGTTGTCAACCAACTTGTGCTTGAAAAGCAAGCTAATGTGCATTTCCAGGTGATTGATTAAGACAAGATCTCATGCTGAAAAGCTTTGCTTGGAACTCACTATGTCTCAGCCTCCCAAGTACTGGGGATTATGGGCATGAACCAAAACACCCAACTAAGATGGCATATCTTCAGGTCTGATCCTTTATCTGGCCATTTTTAAAATGGGATTCATGCATTATTCTGCTAGTGGGGTTGGGATTACTATTTCCATGAAGCCAATGGACGTTTCTTTGTCAAGCAAGTAAGCATTGAAATGATGAATTCTGATAGTAAGAAATAGAACCCCACACATGTTCTTTAATGTAGGGTATATTGTGTGCCTTCTGATTTTTAAAAAGTTCAGTTCATTTTTATCATTAACATTTGTTATGTTTAGAAATGTAGAAAACTGTTCATGGGACATCTCATTCTATATGATTTGTAATGTAAGTAGTATAGTATTTGCCATATTCACAATTGAGCACATGGCATTTTTCTAGACCATAGAAAATTAACTAAAATTAAAAAACACCAACAACAACAATGAGTCCTAAGCATCTAATTTAGCTATTGAAAGTCTTGCAAGATGCCACCTTGCAACCACACAACCCCAGTACAGATGTCACTGGAGTTGAGTGGTTGCAAGATGCCACCCAGTATTTCCTATAATTTTAACATACTTCTCTGTGAAATAATCTCTTCCTAATATTCATTACTGGAAATATTCTTATCGTTTTAATCTCCAGTGTAGGCTTAGATCTTTAAAAGGCCCCATAGGTTTATGTCAGATATTCTCTCTCTCTCTCTCTCTCTCTCTCTCTCTCTCTCTCTCTCTTTCTCTCTCTTTCTTCTGTTTTGATAGCTGTCTTGCTTCATGGTTGTATTTGACAGTATTGCTCATTTTTGCAAAAATGATCTAAACTTATCTTTCTTTATTCATAGTTACAGCAGTCTTCATATGTATCTATAGCAAGCAACTCAAACTTTACTGGAACATCTGGTATCCAGACCCAGGCAAGGCTTCCATTCAATGGGTGAGTATTTTGAAAGCATATAACTTAAATTATTGGATCGGCTTAAATGAAGCATTAAACAGACTTATTTCAGATATATTCCATTTGATTTTTTTACCCTTAAAGCTATATACTGGTCTAAAGTACTCTTTAGTTTGAAATACTAGAAACAGACAAATTATGAAAATATTTAAACAATTCCTTAGTTCCTTTTACCAATATTGTTGTATTTATTTTATTATTCTCTCTCGATTTTTTTTTAAGATGATGTTAACTCTTTTTTTCAGATTGTGTTAGGCTTTTTTTTCATTGTTTATCTATTAGTTGCTGTCTCACACTGTCAGTTTGAGTCTTGCTTAGAGGGAGCCTCCCCGTCCTTCTTCATGCACCTGTTTCTTGCTACCTTTCATAATTAAACTAGGGTTTTGAACTATTTTTAATCTAACCTTTGTTCTCTCAAATGGAAGAACATTTGTGAAATATTCTTTAGCAGCCATTGATAACTTAAAAATATAAATAGAACAATCTAGTAGTTTTATTGGAAATAGCATTTGTTGAAGTTTTAAGGAAGAAGTTAAAGACTAAAGCCTTTAGTTTTCAGTATTTATTTTGATTGACATGTGCATCTCTTTGTTCTGCGCAGCATAATCCCATCAGAGTCTGCTAGTCGGCCCAGGAAGCCCTGTAATTGTACAAAATCACTGTGTTTGAAATTGTGAGTAATTTTACTATTGTTTGTGTGCTTGATATAACTAGACATGTTCTTAAAAATAAATGAAGCTCAAGACCAGTAAGATGGCTCAGCAGGTAAAAGCACTTGCCATACAAGCTTGACAACATGAATTTGATTCCCGAAACCCACGTAAAGGCAGATGGAGAAAAATGACTTCTGACTTCCACACGAGAGCTGTGGCATATGCCTGCACAAGTAAGTTAAATTAGCTGGACATGGTGGCTCATGCCTACAGTCCCAACATTTGAAGGTGGAGTCAAGAAGATCAGGAGCTCAAGGTCATCCTCTGCTACATAGTGAATTCATGTTCATTAAGTCTTAAGTAATTTAAATAAATATACAAGTAACTAGTTTAACACATATAGCAGCATAAAAACAATATATTTATTCAGAGAAAGGTAATCTAGGCCTGGTACCCACATTTGTAATCCCACCATTGAAGAGACATACAGATCCGTGAGTTCCAGACCATCCTGGATGATGATATACGGCCCTGCTAAAAAACAAAACAAAACAAAACCTCACAACCAACAAGTAACAAGAAAATGATTTTATAGTCTGCAATACAGAGATCATTGGAGTAGGGCTGAGGAGTCAGCAGCATGAGATGTAATTATGTTCACAGTATTAATAAGTTTGAGCGTATTTATTTATGATCTCTGCATCTGCTTCTCTAAGTCGGTAATACTTTGAGTAAATAGGGTTTGGCTGAGATTGGACATAAAGCAGTACAGTGAAAACACTGGTGGTTTAGAATCCAGAGAAACTCTTGGTGCTCACATGAGTACGAGTGGGAATCAAGATGGTATTTTTTTTCATGATTTTGAAATAATTTATTTGGGGTCACAGAAAAATCACGTAAATCTTTCATTGGCAGCTGTTAATAGTTGGGCTAAGTTTTTAATCTGAAATTTTAGAGATTGGTAGCCAAAATTTTGAGTTTTAGTATGTGGTTGACAATTTCTTAGTTAATTTCTATCATGTACCACCTATGTATGTATATATAAGGTACATATATAACCAAACAATGGCTAGTTTTATTTAATAATGACTTACATTGATTTTCATCTTTCAGATATTGTGATTGCTTTGCAAATGGTGAATTTTGCAACAACTGCAATTGTACCAATTGTTATAACAATTTGGAACATGAAAATGAAAGGCAAAAAGCAATAAAGGTAATTTTTTGTTTCATTTAACTGACAATCTCGTTTACCTATTTTTAAGGAACTCGGTCTCATACTGACAAATATTCATTATCTTTACAGTGGTAAAATCTAACGTGTGATTTAACTTAGTTGATGTTTGATTTGTTTTGAAAGGCATGCCTTGACAGAAATCCAGAAGCCTTTAAGCCGAAGATAGGGAAAGGAAAGGAGGGTGAGTCGGATCGCCGGCACAGCAAAGGGTGTAACTGCAAGCGATCAGGATGTCTTAAAAACTACTGCGAGTGCTACGAGGTAAGGTGCTGCTGGGGAAAGTAATCTAGACATGTTTAGAAAACAGTTTCAAAACGTCGTACTACAGAAATTGACTGGAAAATTGGAAAATCACTTTATAGCAATTTGCAAGCGTGCGCACTTAGCCCAGGGCCCTAGTCTGAGGAAAACCTTGCGGCCTTCCAGGCAGGGCTTCAAAAGAAACATCCCTGGGCTCATTGCAGTTCAGCGGCTCATGATCATTGTACCTGAGCATATATAGATTTGAACACCAGTGAATTGATTTTCAATAAAAATAATAGCATCCCCACATGATAGCTCCAGCAGTGGTTTTCAGCCAAGAGGCAGCACTGCCCAATGATCTCAGAATAGTCTGCATCTAAGGCACAGTCCTGACCCAAGGTTGTCTTGACTACACTGCCAGTGATGTCCCCTCAAAATATATTGATCTATGAAAAACCAAATATATTAAGAAGTTTCTTTGTGCACACAGCCACAGGACAAAAGGAATAAGGAATATTGCTGAATGCAATTACTGGTCTCTACGAATAACTACATCCACTTTCAGCTGGCTGGTTTTCGTCATACATCAGCTCTCTTTTATGGAAAATGTACTTCTTACTTACTTTTGACATAAAACCACCCTCTTCTTGTTTTGTACAGTTTTTATTGCTTTCTTTTCAAAGCTTCTATATAGCAATTGGCCATGCCCAACATTTACCCTTTTAGGTTGAGTTGTTCCCATAGCTAGCTTTTCTGTATTTTCTTTTTTTTCAAATGTCATTTTGAGATGGGATCTCTTCTCCCCTCCCACCCCCAGTTTTGGTAGAAGGATGTCTCCTGCATTTTGTATAATAAATTCTTGCTGAATTACTTCTCTCTAATTGTAGAAATTAATATCTTGTTAGTTCCACATGCATGAAAACTTAATAAATTCAAGCTTACTTTAAGTCTCTTAAGTAGCATCTTAAAGTCCTGAGCCAGTTTCTCCTCCAGTTTTAGAATATTTTCACTTCTGTTGGAATACCTGTTAGCTTGTGCTTATAAGCCCTGTTATAGAAAACTTGTCATTATAAAAAAAAGTTGATAATTTTTATTCTGAAGCCATCAAATCAAATCTCCAAAATACCTTTATGGAATTTCCATAAAGATAGGTCAGAAGGGCATAGCCTTTCATGTTTGTAACATTGAAGTCAATAGAGGTTGACTATGAACCTTCAGACATAATGTGAACTGTCATTTACTTGAACTGGTTAACAACTCTGTGCCTTTATAGAAATACAAAAGGTAATGGGATAGTTGAAAGTGTTAAAAGAAAAACACCTAAAAAACTTGGAATATACCAAACTCCAAATAGTGATTAATTGGCCAGCTGAATTAATAGTGTGATGATATTGTCAACAATTTCTGCTGAATATTAATTGGTGACTTTATCTTTAGTTGCATTGACTGTTGGGTCTTGTTAGTTTGTCTCAAGTTCTTCTCACATTCCTTTACATCTTAGATTAAGTGGCTGTCCACATTATTTCAGTGCTTGTACCTTTTCTTGTAACTGTCCATGTCCTCTTTGGTTTCTTTGGGGTTCGACTGGCAAAGTTAAGTAGATGGCTTGCATTGTAATTTCTCTCTCTTGAATTCCAATTAGTATTTTTTCATGGCTTTTTTTTTTTTTTTTTTAGCAATTCAGATTTCCATCATTGATACTTCTCTCCTACTCTAAAGTTAGGGATTCTCTTTCTTCATTATTGTATGCTTAAAAAGTGTTGCGTTAGGGAACTGGGGGGCTAACACCTGTAACCCCAACACTTGGGAGGTGGAGACAAGAGAATCATTAAGAATTCAAGGGTAGCTTGTTTCCTAGTAAGAGTCTGAGGCCAATCTGAGCTATATGAGACCCTGACAGTCCCCTGCACCGCCACCACTACCACCCAAAAAGAACGAAAGAAAAGAGTCAGGAATGGTGACATGTTCTTGTAATTCTAGTAGGAGACTGAACCAGGTTGGATTATAACCTCCCAAAACAGAAAAAGAACTAGCTAGTAAGCCTATGTAGTGGCTCACATCTGGAACCCAGCATTGAGGAAACTGAAGCAGGAAGATTGTTGAAGGCAAGTTTGAGGCTATCCTGGACTACACAGTGAGTTCCAGGCCAACCTGGGCTGTAGAATAACTGCTCTTGATGTCCGTTTTATCCTTCTGGACTACACAGAAAGGACAATAGTTTTATCTATTTAAGTCGACACACGTTCACTGACAGAGGCACAGCTCAGAAAATATTCTTCATTCTTGAAAGGTTAGGGAAATGTGAAGAACAAAGTGATCCTAATTTCTGCCTCTCTGGTCAGGTTGGAAAATACTACATAACAGAAGTTACAGCATACACTGTTGGTAAAAAGACAGGGAAGCTCTTATTCATATATTGCTGTAATGAGATACAAAATGTTAAGAGCTTTGAAAAACAATCTGACCACATCTGCTAAAATTAAAATACATATGATAGGGCTGTAGAGATAACTCAAGGATTGAGACTGTGCCTCAAAAGCAGAATGTCCTGAGTTTGGATCCCAGGTCCCACTTAAAAGCACTAGGTGGAAACAGTGGCAGCCTACATGTTTGGTTCTGGTGGGTAGAGCCGGGGAATCCCAGAGCAAAGCCAAAGAGGTAGAAGCAATTTGAGATGATGCCCAAAATCACCCTTAGTTTTCCACAGGGACATACAGTGCCATGCATGCATGCACGCAAAATAAATAAAATGAAGTTTAAAAATAATACATGTGATCTTTAGTTTGCACGTTTCATTTTAGAAATCAAGCTCAGAGAAATAAAAGCATAATTTACTCCTTTCTCTAAAAAATCTTTGTGTGCATTGTTTGTGTCCCCCTAAACTCGACACAAAATAAACACCTATCATTAAGGAAGTGAACACCCAATAAAATATAGCATATTGTGCCAGGGAGTAATAATCAGCTGTTAAATAAAACGAATTTCAATTAGGACAACTTACTGGAAAGAAGGGTTCTGTGAGTTGTAGAAATGTGAAGTAGGTAGATAATTTTGTAAAACAAACTGAGAAGAAAGAATTCTCCATTTGTTAGTTGTGTACGTGTGTGTACTTTTTTTTTAAAAAGGCTCTCATATAACCCAGGCTGACTTTGAAGTGCTCTGATCATCCTACCTTCACCTACCCAGTGCTGGGATCATAAATGTGGACCACTATACAGCTTTATGTTTTTATACAAATTAAAGAACACCTGGTTTATGGCCATAGGCTACTGAATGAATGGAGAATTCAAAAAGTTCAGTGAGAAACATATGTGTAATAAAACATGAAATGTCTTTTCCCTCCTTTTAGTTTTTAAAGATAGGATCTCATACTTGCAATTCAGGCTGTCTAGAAATTCGTGTAACCTAGGCTGGCCTCATGGCAACCTTCCTGCCTCTTTTCCTAAGTGCTAAGATTACAGGATTGCTAGAATGACTAAGATTAATCACACCAGCTACAAACTCCCTTTGACATGGATTTATGGGTATGTTTGCATAAATGTGATATCATGTTAGTGGTGGTTTATTGAAATGATTGGATTATCAGTATAGCTTTTAATATTTTAATGAATCATTCATATTCCTAATAAGGAATGTGTTAATTATATAAGGGTCAAAAATCTGTAGTCATAGTGGAAGAAGGTTGATCTGAAAGGATTTTTTTTCAATTATGCGTGCGCGCGTGCATGTCTGTGTGCATCTGTGTGTGTGCGTGTGTGCGTGTGTGTGTGTGTGTGTGTGTGTGTGTGTGTCTGTGTAGAACCATGGGCAAATTCAGGAACCATTATGGACGCCTCTACCTCCTCCTTGTTTACTCTGCCTGGGAATTCACAGGCTCCGCCCTACCAGGACCAGAAACACAGGCCGCCCTTGCTTCTACCCCATGTCTATACGTGGGGTCTAGGATCCGAACTCAGGGCCTTCCGCCTGCAAGGCAGAGGCTTAACCCCTGACCCACCTCTCCAGCCCCTGATCTGAAAGGATTTGAGGTAAACATTTTTCTCAGATTTAAGAATTCTTGACTCACGTTGGAGAGAGGGCTCACAGTTAAGACTCTGTCTCACAATCAGAAAGTCCTGAGTTTGGATCCTGGGTTCTATGTAAAACTGTAAAACCACCAAGGAGAAATGGCATGCGTCCTGCACTTCCAGCCCTGGTGGGCAGAACCTGGGAAATTCCAGAGCGAAGCAAGAAGGAGGTAGAAGCAATCCAGGATGATTTCTGAAGTAACCCTTGGTTTTCCACAGGGACACACAGTGCTCTCTGATACACACACACACACACACACACACACACACACACACACACACAATAAATAAAATTTTAAAATCTTACGCCATTGACAGGATGATGCTGTTATTTGTTGATTGAAGAATTTACTTGCAGTAGCATTTTCTGGTTTTGATTTGGAAACTTTTGTATATCTTTTAGGCAAAAATAATGTGTTCCTCAATATGCAAATGCATTGGCTGTAAGAATTTTGAAGAAAGCCCAGAAAGAAAAACTCTAATGCACTTAGCAGATGCAGCTGAAGTCAGGGTCCAGCAGCAAACAGCAGCCAAGACCAAGTTATCCTCTCAAATTTCGGATTTGCTTACAAGGCCAACCCCGGCTCTGAATAGTGGAGGAGGAAAGTAAGTTGTTATTTTTTTTTAATCTTTTTATGTTTCTCAAATATTCATTTTAAGGAAACTTTCTTTTTAAGGAGACAAAATTGAATTTGTGCTCTTGATCATTGCCAACCTGGATTTTCCTTTTTCTTCCCATCTTTCTTTAAAAGGAATTGAAGAGTAACAGAAAACATATATATTGTACTAAGCTAAAATGCATACAGTGCTTTAGTTTGTTATTCTTAATTTAATTGAATTTCTCTCTACTAAACTGATTTGAGAAATCCTTAAGACAGGTTGTTTTTTTTTAATACGTCTTTCAAAAAAGTTATTCCTCATACTTCTATATTTTCTCACCTTCTTGCTTTTTTTGTTCTTGGAGCATTTTTCCTGTTATTTTTCTGCCAACACGGTACAATATTACAGTCTTTTACTACTGAGATCTAGAAAGGGGGAATGACCTTAAGTCAAGCAGCCACTGTTAATCCCGGCTGCTCAGGGCTGAGGCAGGACTCACTTGGAATTCCAAGCCAGCCTGAGCAACACAGAAAAGCCCTATCTCAAAACAAAACAGAATCCCAAATAAAGGGAAGTGTTATATATAAAATACATAATGAAATGCAATTAATTTAGATATACACCAAAGTATTTTTTAAAGTAAGATAAACCTGAGTTTATTATGTGTTCTGTTTAGTGGTTTGTGAATTAGACAAGCCCCTCATCTCCTCTAGCCACTGTTTTCTTGATTGTCCTTTTCAGGTGGCTAAGAATACTGAAGCATGGTCATTGCCAGTGTCTGTTAAGGGTAGCACAGTTGCTCAGCATGTGTGAGGAGACCCTGTGTTCAAGTTTAGAACCACAAAGAAATAAAAGTTACGCATTGTAGTTAAAGTTATGTTTTTGGAAAACTGTAGGGCTGGGAAGGTAACTCAGTGAAAAGAGGATCTGATCTCCAGAGCCCTCGTTAAGAAAAACAGTTGTGTGGGACTGGAGAGATGGCTTAGGGGTTAAGTCTCTGCCTTCCAAGCAGAAGGTCCTGAGTTTGAATATCAGATCCCAAGTAAAAACATCAGGCGGGGCCTGAGAAACTCTGGACTAAAGCAAAGAGGGGGTAACCAATCCAGGATGATCCCCAAAGTCATACTTGGGCCTCCACAGGCATACACAATGCCCTCTGATATACACACACACACACACACATATGTCAAAAAAACAGTGTGTGGTGGTATGCAGTTGTAATCTCAGCACTAGGGAGGTGGATATAGGAGATCCCTAAGTCTCTGACCAGCCTGTCTCTCTTTCTTTGCAAATTTCAACCAAGTAGACCACAAGCCTGAGGAACAACACCTAAGGGTGTCGTTTGGCCTCCACATGTATACACACACGCACATACACCCCCCAGCCACTCCCCTCAAAATTGTATAGAGTAGTTATACCAATGTGTTAACAAACCCTGGTTTTGTTTTACCTGAAATCCTTTCTGATCCTCGTTTTAATTCTTTGACAATTTCATATATGTATACGATGAATTTAAGTTGTTTTTACCCCATATTGCCCGATCCAATGAAATTTGTCTGTCTCTATGTGGATATTAAAAATACTGCTATAGAAAAATACTTTGTGTTTCCTCTTAAGAAAATGTTTATAATACAAGTATAAACAAAAAATTATTTTTATATGTGTGGTGTACAAGTAGGTGTGCATGAATGTTCATATATATATACAGGTGTATACATGATGGCCTGAAGTTGATGTCTGATGTCTTGTTTGATTGTTCTGCATTTTATCCATTGAAGAAGGGTCTCTCAGTTGATTACAGTGCTCACTGATCAGCTTATCTCAGGATCTCCTCTTAGTGCCTTTTAAAGAACTGTAAGATGGTCGCCTGTCAGCCTATCTTTTTGTTTGGGTTCTATACACCTAAATTTCACTGAGCTATATATCCTCATCCACTAATAGGTCTAACTGTGCATCCTTGTAGTTTCTCAGTGCTCTATTAGTGATAAGTACTTAGAGATTGTTGAGTTAGCAGTTAGATAAAGTTGCCTGATTTAGTCTTTCTTAGACTTTGAGACTCAACTTGGCTATCCTTTAGCATGTGTTGGGATAGATTATAGTATGTGCACAGTAGATTAGATTTTTATGAATGAAACTGTATAGAGAAGAGCATTTACTTTTCCCTTTGTTGTATTTATTGTGATGAAACAATGGGGAATTTTGGCGTACTTTTTTTTTTCTCCAAACAATATAAGGGATTGTGGTGAATACTTTATTTTCAGTGACCTGAGAGAGTGTTTTCAATCCCTGAAATATTCATGAAATGGCTCTAAATGTCAGGAAACAATAGTAAGTCAAATCAAGACGGCACCAGTGAACACTTGTGTATTAGAAGGATTTAGTTAGTATACATGTACAGTTGTATCTTTTAAATAGCCAGATAACTTTGTCTAGATAGCAAATCATGCTAAATGTTACTTATGTTTTGAAAAGGCATTTTAAAATATGCTCACTGATAAAATCAAATCTAAGTTTTTAAAGCTCTTTAGGATATGTGTATTGTACAAACTGTAATAATACTGCCTGTGCCAGAGAATCATGAAGTTGTCTGTAGATTTCCAGATGAAGATTGTTGCCTACTTTCTCAATGCCACAATCATCTCTTTCTCTCAAATATCATTTTAGGTTGCCGTTCACCTTCGTGACTAAGGAAGTAGCTGAAGCTACGTGTAACTGCCTTCTTGCCCAGGCCGAACAGGCAGATAAGAAGGGGAAATCAAAGGCAGCTGCAGAGCGAATGATACTTGAGGAATTTGGACGATGTTTGATGAGCGTTATCAACTCTGCAGGAAAAGCAAAAAGTGACCCTTGTGCCATGAATTGCTAACTCTTGCACAGAAGACTGACAAATGGAACTGTACAGAAAACGTAAGGTGTCAGGATGCTTGATTTTCTGAAGATAGTTGAACAATTACTGTATTTTAATTCAGTCCTTGTTTTAAGAGACCTGAAATTATTATATTGAAAGAGAAGAAATTTTAAATGAAGAAATTAGTACATTTTAAATCTCAGTTAATTCTTCTTATGTCCCTTCTAAATTGGTTTTTTCCTTTTAAAATTTTTCCTTTATTGTATTATATAGATTTTAATTTGCTTGGGTTTCTCAAGAATTAGATGTTCTGTCCTTTCTGATTCTATTGACAAAGAACATTTATAAATTACTGTAATCTAATTTATAATGCACGGTGTTGTATGACTTTGTTCAGTAGAAAAAGCCAAAGCAGCGTGGGTAATACCCATTCTTTGGTTCCAGATCTAGAGGATACGCAGCTAGAATATCTACATAAACAGATTCTTTTGAAACATATTCAGGTGACATTTTATTTAGGAAAGTACCAACTTTTTAAGGAAAAACAGCTTTTTAGTGTGGACTCGAGAATAATGTCTCTTTGGGAATATCAGAAGGGGAAGCAATCCCCATGCACACTTTTAAAATTTAAAAAAATCACTTTTTTAAAAAGAAGAAAAATAAAATAAAGGACAGTGAGTGATTTTGACAGAACTGGTGGTGTGTCTAATGAAGAATGGCTAACCTTGCTTTAGAATATCTTTATTTTCTTTAAAATAAATGGTTTGTGCTTGCAGTAATTATTGAAATGATTATGAAGTACTAAGTAAGATTGTGTGAGCTGAAGTAAGCATTTTTATATTGTGATATATAGAACTCATAATTATCAAGTACAAAATTTGGTTTGGATGGAAAAACAATACTGAAGCTATAAGAGTTGAATTTGGGGAAGCTACATAGTTCTCTATAGATTTTTGAACTCAAAAGTTTTAAACCAGTACGACTCTTACCCGATTTACTGAAATGGGCTTCCTAACAATGCTTTCAAAATTGTAGTGAGAAATCTTTTTATAAAGGATGTTTAATACTGCATTATTTTTAGCCTGTAGATTGGTAAGCTGAGATATGCGTGTTTTCATATAATTGCTAAAATAAGCTAAATCATTTTCAGTAACTAAAAAGCTGTATGAATTTAAGAGTCTATTGTAATAGAACTTACAATTTTATGATAAGAAAAAAACCATGTTGGAATTCAGGCATTTTGTTATTATTAATCATCAGTTGTTATCACATGATCATTATCTTTCCTACAAGGACTCTGTAGTTGTATGTATTAAGTATGTATATATGTTTATATAAAGATGCAAAATCTAGACAATAGAAATTAGTCCGGAAGAGGATTCCGTTATTCATTGAAGTATCCTCCTTTTGAAATCTGGATTTATAAATTATAGTGCAGTAACTTTAACTGTAGATAGTGCAAACATTCTTAGCACCTCAATCCAGTATGTCTAATTAAACTTTGTATAAATGTAAATTAGATTAAGAGGATAAAATAATATCTAATCAAGTTATTTTTCAAAAGATTGCAATAAGTTTTTGGTCTAAACCTAAACTTTGTTCATTTTGTATATATTCTGTGTTAATTCTAATGGCACCATTGTGATGTGTATTTATATACAGTGTGCAGAAAATGTTTGTGAAAATTTGATTATAATTGTAGATTATGTATGATGGCATTGCTTAAGAATGTTTTGCTTGTAAAAATTTAAAGGTGCAATCAAATGCTACTAATTTGATTTTTTTTCAAAAAGCTATCTAAAATTAGGCCTTTTCTTCCTGTCACGCTCACTCAACAGCTGTTTTGTATTTAGGCATTTGCATCAAATTACTGAACAAGGTTAATAGCCTCATTAACTTACCAATTTTTAAAACTTTGGGGAGGGTTGGGAATATAATTTTTTTAGCTCTATTTCCACCCCAAAGTAGAAAGGTTAAATTTATATTTATTAGAGCTATTCAAAAACTACACTTTTCTATATTGTAAAAACAGGGCAGAAGAGTAAATCATACAAAAAAATAAACATTTATACTATTCTGTAAAAAATAAGGTTTTGCATTTTTTTTTAGTTTTAATAACATCAGCATTAACCATTTAACATGCAAGAAACCTTTTCAATATCTGAATTCAAGTACATTTAGCATTACTTTTGGGGGAAAAAAAAGTAAAAATATCTTTGCAATTCATTAACATGAATTGCTCTGAAAGGATGCCTTCACTTTTGTCCACCTCCAAAGGCAGAAAGTCCATCTTGCCTTTTGACATAGGTGTTCTTATGCATACCTTGCTTTGTTTTCTTGTCTCTGGAGAAATAAAAGCAACCAGTAGGTCTTATCTTTGGAAAGAGAACTTAATACGTACTAAGACAAGGAGAGCAGTGACGGGGGGGGGGGTTGTACTGGTTTAGCTTCTCCAAATTTTGACATTGGTAACTGAAGTTTTTGAAGTCTTATGTAAAATGTGAATAAAAATGCCTTTAGAAAATTTTTTCTATTTTTATTCTGTAATACCAATAAGAAAAAGAATACTTACTGCAAAATTGGCGCTTACCAAGATCTTCAACTCTGGTCGATTGAATCCCTAAACATTTTGTTTTGTGTTTGCAGTTTAGAGGAATGAATTCGAGGCCTTGTGTATGCCAGGTAAGCACATCTACAGGATGCAGCCCTGTAGGAAACAGCATGTTATGTAGCAATATCTGGAGCACCACTCAAAGTCAAGAAGTTAGTTGAAGTTTTTGCTATAGAAGTTACTTTCTATTGTGTAAATTACTAAGATCTTTTCTCAAACCCTTCTTAGGTTTTCTTTAATACTTTAGATCAAACATAAAGTATTTGTTTTCAGATTTTTTTTTTAGATAATTTCTTCTTATATGGCTTAGACTGGTCTTAAAGTTGTGACAATCCTCCTGCCTCAGCCTTCTAGAGTGCCTGTGTTATAGGTGTGAGCCATCACATCCAGCTGTGTTTGCTTTGAGAGACTTACCTAGACTAGACTACCCTTCAACTAGAGGTGGAGCCAAGGATGACCTTGAACTCCTGATCCTCTGCTTCTTACTCTCTAATCACTGGTATTACAGGTACAAGATACCCACATACGGTTTTGCTTTTTGATTAAAATGATTTTCAGCCCCCGGGCCCTGCAGTATACTTCCTGAAGCACACTCCAAGCTTTACCCAAGTGAGTTCATAAGGTAAAAGTTATAAAAGTTTAAAAAAAAAAAAAAACTACCTATTTCCATCTCAGTGATGAATTTTTGAGGTCGCATATAAGACATTTTTTTACTTCTGTTCAATAGCATTAGTTATCAATATATTCAAGATTCTGTTTATTATAACAGGGACTATAGTATATAGTATAACTCCATGCCATGATAAACAGTGAAAGCTGGCAGTGTATGAAAAGAGTATGTCATAACAAAGTATAGTTTATCCCAGGAATATAAAGTTGATCCAAATTTAAAAAAAAAGTGTGGTGTGTTAATTATATAATATATATATATATATAATATAAATTTTGATCATTATGCAGTTCATTGGGTTAATATATTTAAGTGAGCATAGCATCTTAAAAGTTGTAGAAAACAATTGTAAATACTGAAGAACTCAGAATTACATGCTTTAAAAATTCAGTGTTATGTAATGGGAATGTGGCATTTCTTGATAAAATGTTGGTCAGAGAGGTCTTAAAGGCCCCCACACTTACAGGCTTTTGCCATTGCTCTTGGTTGCTCTCCAAAAACTGTCAGTAAGACCCTATTTCAGAAGATAAGATGCAACACAAATGGATCACAGAAAGAACATAGACAAGATATATCAACTGGACTGGTTTGAGGACTTCCTCCTTGCTGGATAGCTTACACAGTACCAAGGAATACTGTAGAAGCTGCTGGGGGAGAGAAATAATCACAAATCACATCATCAACATGAGATCTGTAAGTTGCAATATAAATCACCATGGTAACAGGTGACCACCAGTGTAATAGTGGCATGAGTATCAAGGAGACAACCAACAGCTTTCTGATTGGATTCAAGACCCAATTGTCAGAATGGTACACATCCCTGTTACTGTAAACTAGAACAAGAACCTAAACAAAGGAAAGGAGGTAGCCAATAAGCCTATATGTAGGAAGACAGTACATTAAACTACTCTGTAAGTAACTGTTATTATACCCATAGAATAGGAACTTACAGTGGAAATCTTTGGGTCTAAAGCTGGATGAGTGAAGGAAAATGGACATATCAGTGGGGTGGCCTGAAGAGAGGTAACTTGATATACCATGGAGGCCTGAGCTCCCACAGGAGTAGACAAGCCAGAGTGAACCCTGGGGTCCATACAAGCACACAGGCAGAAGAGTGGGAGTAAGTGGAGGGATTGGTAAAGGGAAGAGAGGATGGGAGGGAAGATGAAGGAAAACTGGGATGAATACTCAATATGCTTCTAAAAATAGAAAAATAAATTAAAAAAATAAACTTAAAAAAATTTCAGCGTTATGGCATGTGAATTATATATTTCAGGAACTCTCCCCCAAAAGGTGCAGGCAAAAGAAAATTCAGTACTCATTTATGATCAAAATAACTCTTTAGCATTCTAAGTATAAACCAGATAGGGAATATTTTACAAGGTACCAGCAAGATGGCTCAGTGGGCAAAAGTGTAAACCTGACAGTTCAATCTCCAGATCTTCATAAAGGTGGAAAGAAAGAAACAGTTCCACAAAGCTGTCCTCTGACCTACACACATATACACACACACACTGTGACCTATGCACATGCCCATGTACACACACACACACACACACACCACACAAACAGTATTTAAAAAAAATATATATACATATAGTTTCTATAATCCCAGCATCCCTGTAGGGAGATGAGAGGTGGATACTTGATGAATCCTGAAAGCTAGCAGGTTGGCCAGCCAGGCATGGGAAATGGAAAATAACAAGCAATCGTAAGTCAGATAAGGAAAGTTGCCACACACACAGAATACTTAAATAAAACCTAACAATCCCAGGTGCTGTGGGGAATCTCATAGCTTGCTGTTCAGAATGAAAGCTATGTATAGTCAACTTCACAGGTTTTGACAGTTATAAGCATACTGGTCACATGGATGTAGCATGTTTTCCTTTGTGTACTCAGCAGGCAACGCTTAGTTTTGTTTTCCCAGTCTTTGGTTGTTGATTACACTTTTATGAAGTGTGAATAAATTTTTGTGTTCCTGCTTTCATTTCTCAGTTCTGTGCCTAGATCTGCTAAGCTAGAAGTAGCTGGTTAGGTTTGGATACACGGCCAATACAATATCGTCTCTTTTTTCCACTGTATCCAGCACTGGGTGGAACGCTCAGTGTCTTCACATCTTGGAGTATGTATATGGGGAGTGTGTGTATTGGCTTCCATGGGCACATGGTCAGTGCAGAGATCTTTTATTATTCTCCACATTATTGTTTTTAAACTTCATTTTTAGTGTGTATGTGTGTGTGTACCAGAATGCATTGTGTGTCCCTATGGAGGACCAAAGGTGACTCCAGGAATCCTCCTGGATTGCTTCTACTTCCTATTGGCTTTGCTTTGGGATTTTTCTACGTTCTGCCCACTAGGACAGGAAGTTCAGGCCATTGCCATTTTGGCCTGGCATTTTTATATTTTTATATGGGACCTAGGATCTAAACTCAGGGCCTTTTGCTTGCAAGGCAGAGTTTTTAACACCTGAGCCATCTGGCCAGCCCATTATTGTTTTATATACAGGGTCTGTCATTGAACCTGGCACTCACCAGTTGGCTAGACTGGGCAGCCAGCGAACTAGAGGTACTCATGCTTCCTCAACAAGCACCAATGTGCTTCCTCGGTCTGTCCACATTCTTTCTCAGCCTTGCTGTGGAGTACTGACCAGTCAGTACTTGCCTAAATAGCTCAGTTTGGCCTCAGACTCACAGCAGTCCTCTCCGCATTCTTGACAGCACTTACTACATCTTGCTTATTATGGAACGCTAAAGTGAACGGATGTCTTACTGTGGTTTAACTTGCATTTCTTGTATGGCTAACAATTCATATTTATCCCAGTTTCATGGCAATGCAAAAGGACCTGAGTTCCGATCCCTATAGTCCATGTAAAAAATGCCAGGTGGAAATGGTGGGTGTCTGTACTTCCAACCTTAGAAGGCAGAGCCTGGGAAATCCTAAAGCAAAATAGGTAGAACAATCCAGTGTAATTCCTGATGTCACCTTTGAACCTCCACAGGCATACACACACACTCAAGTGCCTGCTACTACACACATCCACATATGTACATACACATGCCAAACCAAAAAACAAAAGACCCTCTGTGCTTTTTGTTATTTTTCTTTTAATATTTTAGAACAAAATCCTTCATGAGATAAATGATTTCCAAAATTTTCACTTGATTCAATGTGTTGTCTTTCGCTTTCTTGAGTTAAAGCACAAGATTATCATTTGACTTGGTTTTTGTTGTTTGGCTGTTTTTAGTTTTTTTGGTATAAAGTCTTATGTAGCCATTCTGCCACTAGAGGCACTGCAAATGTGGAAGCTGTGTAACATGTATGTCAGACTGTGACAGACATGAGACTTTGTCTACACTCATGTTCTTGTTACAGAATTTCTGTACGGGTTCTTGTGTTCCTAAGTCAAAAAGTGAAACCACAACATATGTAGAGAATTAAGACATAATTTATTAGGGGGAAAAAAGAAAAGAACTCCCACACAAGGAGTTCACAAGGGGCAAGAGAGCTGTTTAATGGCTAGCAGAGTCAGGGGTATTTGTAAGGTTAGACAGGATCAGGAAAGTTGACTTTTTAAATATTTTATTTATTTATTTATTTATTTATTTATTTATTTATTTATGTGTATTTAGTGTGTGTGTGTGTGTGTGTGTGTGTGTGTCTGTCAGAGGGCATTATGTGTCCCTGTGGAGGACCAAGAGTAACTTAGGGAATCATTCTGGATTACTTCTACTTCTTGCTTTGCCCTAGGATTTCCCAGGCTCCACCCACCAGGGCCAGAAATGTGGGCTGCAGTTTTCCTCTGGTATAGGACCTGGGATCTGAACTCAGGGACCTTCTGCTTTTGAGACAGAGTTTTAACCCTTGAGCCATCTTGCCAGCCCAACTTTTCCTTATTGGTTAGTTTTAGTTTCTTTTTTTTTTTTTTTAATTTTGTTTTTCCTAGTTTTACAAGCATGTTGAGTAATTATCCCTACCCACTTCTTTCCTCCTTCCTTCCCTCCTTTGATCTCCTCCCATCATTAATCCATCCTATTCCCTCTTACCTTCCTGTCTGCCTGATTTTTCGGTCCTAGGGTTCCGTCTGGATAGTCTGTCCTAGTGAGCATTTAGAACTCTGTGGCAAGTTTTAGTTTCTTTAAACCTGCTTGGAGCTTTTGGTCTCATATATCCGATTGGTCTGTTTATATTAGAGTTCAACGGGATTAAGCTGTTTCTTCTGAGGAAATGAACTCATCTGCATTTTAACTTTCATTAAAAAAGGGGGGGGTAGGGGAAGTTGGTGACCTTATCACTGGGGATTGGAGCCAGTTCTTACAGACTGCTGGTGTGTTCCTGGAGGATAATCCCAGCAGAGGAGGATAACCTTCAAGGATCTTCCCAGCCTGGCTACTGTTTTAAACTGCCTAGGGAAAAAAACTGTTCTAGTTAAAATTCCTATTCTAAACTGTTTAATAGAAACTATTCTTTTTCATTCTGACCTATGAACATTTGAATGATGAGTAGTCTGATATGACACAGTGTCTGCCAACTCCTCCCCCCACATAATTCCCCATATCTATGGACTCACAGCATTTGAAGCCTCCCATGGACTAGGCTCCATGTGGTCACAACACAGACAATCTCTCTTGCCAGAGCTCTATGAGCTCAAATTGTGGACATGGACCAGGCTCTATGTGCTTACACAAAGATAGTAAACTTAACATGAATAGTCTCCCGTAGGCCAGGCAGACTCCATGCAGTCACAGCATGCATGGTCTCCAATGGGCCAGGCTCTGTGCACTCACAACATGAATGATACAGGACTCCATGTCCTTACAATGTAGACAGCTTCCCTGAGCCAGGGCTGTGTGTGCCCACAACCTGGAGAACCTGCCTGGACTGAGATCCTGCGTGTTTACCATGTGGATGGCCTCCCTGGATCAGGGTCCCATGTACACACAACATGAATTTAATCTCTTAAGTTCTTTACTTTCCCATGGGGTCATAACCATGTGGAGCTAGAAATTCAGTAACACTAACTGCATCCTACATATATTTTTCTTATTGCTCATATAGGCTAGTTTTTGTTTGTTTGTTTGTTTTTAAAGGGAAGACTTAAGGGAGGTGGACCTGCTAGAGAAATGTCCAGGCAAAATGGAGGAAGGGGTAGTTATCAAAATTCATTGTATGATCATATGAGATTATCAAAGAATAAAAATATTAAAAAATAACAAATTGCCCTTCTTGGATGAATTTCTACAACTTGCTCACAAATATCTATGATATAACACAGTTTCTGAAGGAAGTGCAGGTCATCATTCTTTTTGTCGTATGTATGCAAAAGCGTGTATGCAATGTGTAATGTGTGTGAATGTGATTGTACACTTGCAACAACATATATGTTGGAGGTCAGAAGGCAACCATGGATGTTAGGGCTCATGTCTGCCTTGTTTAATATCAGGGTTTCTCTTTGGTGCATATGTCAGGTTACTTGGCCTATGAGCTTCTTGTCAACTTGTTGCAGACAAAATGCTTCCCCAACCATCAGGGTGCAGAAAATGCTTTCCCGAAGTTCAACAGATCTCAAAATATAGGTATTTATACTACAGTAGTAAGCAACTTATTTCTCATTGGCAAAAATATATTGACTGGACCAGCGTGATGACTCAGCAGGTAAAAGCAGCTTTATACAAATCTGGTTCCCTGAGTTGGATCCTTGGACTCCATATGATGGAAAAAAGAACTGACTTCCAAAAAGTCTACAACATATGCTTGCCGGAACTCACTCTCTCCCTCTCTCATTGGTAAATAAAAAACTTAAAATAAGCTTTCATAGATGGTAGTCAGCAAGATTATTCAGTGATAAAGGCACTTACCATCAAATCCAAGGATGAGTTCAATCTCTGGATCCCATATGGTAGGAGGAGAGCACTACATCCTGCAGGTTTCCCTCTGACCGCTACACATGTGCAGTGGGATCCATGCACCCACACACACAAACACAATAAAAAAATATAAAAATAAAATTCTCTAAATCACACAACATAGAATGAATGGGCATGTAAACTTTTAACTTCATGGAATGTTCAGCTGTTTCCAATTATGCAAATCTCATTTAAAATCTGTTAATACATAATGAAAAATGCTAATAAGCATTGCACTACAGATCAGAGCATTTGTATATAATATGGCTAAGTATCAAATGCAAGTATAGATACATTATAACTGAGCTTGTTTGGAGGCCCTTTGACCAACTCACCCTGATCATTCGGCTCACTTGGAAGAGACAAAAATGTTGGTTAGAATTGTTTTCTACACTGGTAGGTAGTAGCTTGGCTACAGAAGACTAGGAAGAAATGAAATAACGAGATCAAGTGTAGTGTCTGAAGAGGACAATTTTTGTTTGGTTTCCTTGGTTACTGTTTATCTGAGAGTGAAAATTATGAAAACCATTCCTAGGGATATTTAGACTGAAGAGACCATTCTGCTTGCCAGTAAAAGAAAATCTCTTCTGGGAGAAATGCAGAATATTCTATTTGGAAAGAACTCTTTTCTAGAAACAGAAAATGCTTTTCTTTCTCCAGAATATAAACCCAAGATCCTTCATAGTTTTTATGCAAGAATGGCAGTTCTTATTTTGCATTTCTTCCTAATCACATAGCAGACTTAGTAGTATTAACATGTTCATTCTATAGGTTTCAGGAGAAAGTACAATTTCCAGCTCAAAGAGATTTTGGAGATTATCTAGTTGAATTCTGCTGCAACAAGACTTTGATAATAAATCACACAGTAGCCAGATAGATACATTAGTGGGTAAGACACCTGTTTACAAATCTAGTGATCTAAGTTCAATCTTCAGAAGCCCACATGGTGGGGGAACAGAACTCATCTCTGAAAAGTAGTTGTCTACTGACTGCCCACCCATGTACAATGGCATGCACATGTATATCTTTCTTCATACATAATAAAATGTTCAAAAAATAATTTGAAGAGACATGGTTCAGACACTATAAAAAAATATTGGAACATGTATAAAGCATATATCCTCATCTCTAGATTGTGAGAGAATGCAGTATTTTTATGATTTACATGCTTATTTACTCTTATCATAAACATAAACTTTGGGGATTATTGTGGGGTGTATAGGTGTTCATGTGTATACAGGTATACATGCATGCATGAGTCCCTAAGCATGTCCCTTCCTTCTTTGCTCTCCTCTCTTGTTATTAAGGGAGGGTTTCTTAACTGAACCCAGCAGTCACCAGCTCGTCCGTTAGCTACCTTGCTCTGGGGATCCCCTGGTTTTGCCTCCCAAGTGCTGACTGCAAGTGGCTGCTACACCTGCCAGGCTGGTGCATGGCTTCCGGGGATCCAAACTCCACCCCTCATGCAGGGCCTGCGCCTAATGCACAGAGACATTTCTGCAGCCCTAAACCTGAAGTTTTAGAATTGGAAAATTGCGAAAAAGAAAAGGATTTGACACTTTTCATTATTCTTGATTATGCTACAAGATTTCATTTTGCCACTGGAATCATGTTCCCATAAACAATGTCGAATAGGCATTTAATGATATTTCAGAAAAATGATCCATTTTGTAAATGGTACAGTTTCTTAGGGAGAACGCCTGAAGACTCTTACAGCAATCTCTGTTTCTTCAGAAAGTAATTTTTCCTGATATAAGGGTATCAATAATTTGCAGGCTTTCTCTTTTTAATCATTCTCTAATTTTTTGCAGGAATGTTTTTCTTTTTTGGCACTTTTCACATTTATTGTAGCAGTTCACCTGCATAGTTGCTGATAAATGACCATCAAACAGCTTAAGGGAACAAGGGTTTATTCTCTTACGATTCCTGGTTACAGTTCTTAGTCCTGCTTGACGGGAGAGCACGCACCAACACCAGGGCTGAGGGAACTGGCCACACCATCACTGCATAACGGCTGAGAGATGGACAGTCCTTACTTGCCAGACCAGCATGTCTGGCCAAGTATACAGAAGGATGCCAACTCTCTCAACCAGCTCTCTGTGATTTATCCAGGGCCTAATCCCACCCACCATGGGCTGGGTCTTCCCCAGCAGCTAGACAATCTCCTTCAGGTTTGCTCTGGGCTTAACTCAACCATCAACTCTCCACAACTGTGTCCAGAGCCCAATCCCTCAAGAGTCAAGTTGACACCTGTGCTTAACTATGACACTCCACCCCTTGTCAACTTGACACAAAAACAATAGCACTTTTAAACTGTAACCTTTCCTTGTCCCCACAGATATTAAAATAAATACATTCATTCCATGGACAAATTTAAAATGTTCTTTCTCATTAAAACTTCATTTCCAACATTTTAAAAGTTCAAAGTTTAACTTTAAAAGGGTAATAAATAAGAATAAGTTAAGTACTTTAAAACAAATAAAACATTAAAACAGAAGCATCTTGATACAGTAAGAAAACATTTAAATTAAGATCAAAGTCCAGAAAAAAAACACATCCTTTATTTCAATGTCCATCTTCTGTTGCTCATTATGTAGTCAAGGCGGCTCAAAGATTCTAGGCATTCCCAGTCCCTGTTTGCAGCTCAAAGTTGTATAAGCAGAGTACCTCTGAACCAGGCTGAATCTCCACTTGCAGTCGTCCTCAGCAGCAGTCCCACAGGTCTAGCATCTCAAACACAACTCTGGGTTCTCCTCTGCAGCATTAAGCTTCACCATCTCCTGCAGGAACTCTGTGACTGCCACTTGGTGCCAAGCTTTTGCTGCTCTCCACGAACCCCTCAGTAGTACACCCAAACCAGTATCACCTGAGGGATGCTGCCTGATTCCGAAGCAAGGTTGAAATGTAGCTTAGTTCACTGGAGCTACAGCTGTACCAACTTTAACAAGCTGACGCTGGAAAAGCCTCTTTTCTAGGCAGCAAAACATCCAAAGGGCAAGAAATGGCTTTAACTTGGGCTTTCAGTGCCTGAAGGAATCTGGGCTTTCAAACCACGAACTCGCCATACGGTGGTTTTCATGTTTTCCACCGTCCCAGTGCAAGTCACTAGGTTTTCCTTCACTGATACTCATTTCAGCAACAGCAGCAGATATCCTGCTACCTGCCCTTTGCACATCCAAACCTTCAAGGCTGCCAACACAGCTCTCCTTTGTCAAGCAAACCTTTAAATTCAGCTTAACAAAGTCCTTGTTCCCCTCATCACAAATTGGGCCCAAATAATTTCTCTCAGCAATTGGCCCACTAAACTCTGAAGAATGTTATTTGTAAATCCACAAAGTGAAAATTCTCCAGCATTTCCAACTTTGTCCAGCAGAACCGTTCAAAAGCCACAAAATCCACATAGTCAGATTTATCAGCAACACCCCATTTCCTGGGTACCAAATTCTGTAGCAGTTTGCCTGCATAGTTGCTGGTAAATGACCATCAAACAGCTTAAGGGGACAAGGGGTTTATTCTCTTACGATTCCTGGTTACAATTCTTAGTCCTGCTTGACAAGAGAGCATGCACCAACACCAGGGCTGAGGGAACTGGCCACACCATCACTGCATAACAGCTGAGAGATGGACAGTCCTTACTTGCCAGACCAGCATGTCTGGCCAAGTATACAGAAGGATGCCAACTCTCTCAACCAGCTCTCTGTGATTTATCCAGGGCCTAATCCCACCCACCATGGGCTAGGTCTTCCCCAGCAGCTAGACAATCTCCTTCAGGTTTGCTCTGGGCTTAACTCAACCATCAACTCTCCACAACTGTGCCCAGAGCCCAATCCCTCAAGAGTCAAGTTGACACCTGTGCTTAACTATGACATTTATATATGTCAGTTTATCTGCATCTAACATCAAAGTTATCATGTGGTGGGGGGTGAGAGCTTGTGTGAGTGTGGAGGTCAGCGTTCAATGTCAGCTGTCTTCCTCAATCATCCACTTTGTTGGTTGGGACAGTATCTCTTATTGACCCAGGAGCTCACCAATTCAGCTACAAACTCTGACCTACAAACTTTAGCAATGTTTTTGTCTTCCCAACATTGGGGTTACAGACACAGTCTGCTGGGTGCTGGGATCTGAACCCAGGTCCTCATACTTGCACAGCAAACACTTTTTCAGCTAAGTCATTTCCCCAGACCCTGTCGAGGACATTTTTCTTACACTTTTTTTTGTGTGTGCATGTATGCCATGGTGGGAGGTGGTCTCTCCCTCCACCATATCTGTTCCAGGAATCGCATTCAGTCCACATGCTTGTTCACCTGACCACTCAGCCATCTCCCCAGCTCCTGTCAAAGATACCTTTATGCTTTCTCTATGGCCTTCAGCAACCTGTTAAGAATTATCTACAAATGACTGTTTCAGTGTTTTCAGTCATGCTTTACCTTTAAGATTCACACCTTCAGGAACATGACAGAAATACAAAACCAAGGTTATTTTAGAAGTCAGCACACAGATTATTTTCTGTAAAAATACTGTTGGATACAAAGCATGTACCTAGTTGCTGTGGGGTGTCAGATTCAAAAAACAGGGTCTGCTCAGTACTTTTTCAAATGTGAAATGTATGAGAAAATGTAGACAGGCTTTAAGAAATAATGTATATTCTTGTTTTGCATCTATACTGGAATATGAATGTGATGTTGGAAGTCTGAAATAATGTAAAAAATTACATATGGATGGCAGTAATTTGGGAAGATTTCCTAAGAGTGAGTTTTGAACAGATCTTTGAAGAAACATATTGAGATGTCTCTAAGTTATTCATATCGCATAGAACAGTGTTTCTCAGGCTGTGCTTTGCTCTGCATGATTTCATTTTACCAGCAACATGTAACTCCAGCACAAATGCAGAGCTAGTATGACTCCGCCCTTCACTGTGCATATACATACCACTTCTAAGACTTCACCCTGTAGATTTATAAAAGACGGCTAAGACTTTCAAAATGTATTCACACCATGTCAGGTACTGGAGAGATGGCTCGGTGATAATGTGCTTAATTCACAAGTGTGATGACTGGAATTCAGATCACCATGTAAAAGTTGGGTTTGGATCCCAATTCCCACATAAAAATGCCAGGCAGAAATGGCAGCAGCCTGTAAATCCAGCTCTGGTAGGTGGAGCCTGGAAAATCCCAGAGTGAAGCAAAAAGGAGGTTCTTTAAGTTACTCTTAACTATTGCTGTGAGAGAATACTCAAAGGCGATCAACTTAAAGGAGAAAGGGAGGTTTATTCAGCTTACGGTTCCAGAGGGAAGGTACAGTCTCTCAAAGCAGAGGCGGCATGGCTGGCTGGCCAAAGCTGGAGGAGGCTAAGTCACCGCAGACATCTTGGAAGCTGAGAGCTGCAGACTGCTTGCTGCAAAGGCCAGAGTTCTCCCGCAGGTAAGGTGGGACTAATCCACCTCAAGGCCCACCCCTTGTGACTGCCTTCCTCCAGCAAGGCTCCACCTCTCAAGGTGCCATGACCTTGCCAAATACATGAGACCGTGGGGGACACATTTCAAACCATGACAGAGGTAGAAGCAATCCAGGATGATTCCAAAGTCACCCTTGGTCCTCCATGGGGACATACTGTGCCCTTTGACACACACACACACACACACACACACACACACACACACGCACGCGCAAAATACATTTTTTAAAAATTTATTATTATTATTTATTTAATTGTGCATATGTGCATGTGTGTGTATGAATGTGTGTGTGTGTGTGTGCATGTGTGTGCGTGTGCGTGTGTGTGTGTGTGTGTGTGTGTGTGTGTGTAGAACCACGGGCAAACTCGGGAACCACCATGGACCGCCTCCACCTCGTTCACTCTGCCAGGGGATTCACAGGCTCTGCCCTACCAGGACCAGAAACGCAGGTCCTGCTTCCGCCCGGCGTCTATACGTGGGGTCTAGGATCCGAACTCAGGACCTTCTGCCTGCAAAGCAGAGGCTTAACCCCTGAGCCACCTCTCCAGCCCCCAAAATAAATTTTTTAAAAAATAAAAAAATCATAGTTATAAGTTGCTTGTCAAACATGACTAAACCTGTTTCCTGCTATTTATTATTGGGCCCCAGTCCATACTGTAGTGTAAAGATAAAGGTCAATACATGTGGGCTAGCCACAATCTTACTCTGTTTGCAGAAGATAATCTGTCACTTCAAACTACCTGAACTCTGTAACCATGAAAATATACTTGTGTAAGATGTATTTTTAAGGGTTTTGTTGTTGTTGTGCTTCTGCTTTACTGCATTTTGTCCTATAAAAAGCTGTGTGAAATTTCATTTTGGGTTCTTAGGCTTCCTGGCATTAGCGTACCTATGAGTCCAGCCACATGAAAACTTGTTCCTAGATGTTCAGTATGGTGTCTTGTCTGTTTTTGCTTAGGTCAACTACAAATCTGCCTTGATAATGAAACAAAGAATATACCCAACATCAACTTTTAACCTCCACATGCAGTGCACATACATGCACCCACAATGCATGTAAACACACACATGTATGCAAAATGCATCTACCCACAAACATGTATCAGGAAAACAAGTACAAAACTTAGGAAAAGGAAACACACTAGTCCAAAGAAGCCTGCAACATCCTCACCTGGACCCCATGAAGAGAGGACAACGTGATATCGCAAGAGTGAGGCCCCCCACCAACCCGTCATCTGATAATCTGGTGTGTGCTTCAAAGGGGCCAACGGGCAGACAACTCTAGGTTGTCCTGGGACTTCAGATCAGCTTGGTCCTCACTGCTGATGTGACCTACTCGAATTGTTGAGGGTGTATTCACTCATCTGTCTGTACCAGACCTGCATGTCACCTCTACAGTGTTGCCCTTCACCTTAACTTAACCTGAGTTTCTTCTCGGGCATATGACCAGAAGCGTAGCTCTGTGGCTCCAATGGATATGCACCTAGATTTATTATCTAATCATTGCAGGAATTCTCTTTGCATCTATATCTGCCTCTGCCTCTTTGACTTCTTGAACTCTACTCTAACCCTCCAAAGCCATTTTGTAAGACAGACAGATATGCAGAGCGCCATACTAGTGGAAAGCGGTAGAAAGCACTGAAAGGCTAAGAAGAAATTGTAATCATGGACTTTCATTAAAAAATGGAAGTACAGAAACCCACTGCTGCTTTCTGGAGCCCCTACTGGACAAGACCACTGTCTGAGACCACAGGGATTTCTGGTTGGATCTGGGATGTCTCATGTATTAAACTGTCTCTCGCTGGTCCATGCTGATATCTGGAAGGATTCGATTCTGGCTCCTAGACTGGGCAATCCAAGAACACAGTAGAAGTTAGAAAAGTTTTCCCATAATCCTACCTCTTCTTGGTACCTATCAGAAATCCCATGCCTAGATTTGCATACAGATTCCTACTCCCCTGATTATGAATAAAGCTGGCAGGATTGGGTGATGTCTTCTTACTGATCTCCCTCTGGGAGGCAGAGGGATTCCTCCCTGTTCCAACCAACTGTTTTCTATATTTCTTTTTTCCATCTTTCATATTTCCTGCTCTCAGGGCAGCTTTGTGAGTCTTTGCACTGGACATAGCACATTTAATGGAATTTTAGTAAGAGTAGTGGCCAGCTGTGAGTTTCAGCTAGCCCAGTAAAATGTAGGCAGGGATGGATAGATTATATATATATAGAGAGAGATATAGATATAGATAGATAGATAGATTGCATAAAGATTGATGGTAGATGCTAGATATTTGATAAATGGATGATAGATATATAGATGCACAGTATAAAGATGATAGATGATTGGTAGATGGCAGGTAGATGGTAGATCAGATACATGATAGCTATAGATATAGGAGAGATGGATAGATGATAGGTGATAGATGATTGATATATGATAAATGATAGATAACAGATATACATAATTAGATGATTGACTGATTATAGGTAAGTAGATATATAAAGATGATAGATGATTGCCAGATTAAAGACAAGTAATAATAAATAGATGACAACTAGATAATAGATCATAGTTTATTAATAGGTAAGTAAATGGATAAATAGATGATAGATGATAAATAGAATTATTGTGTAATGCATAATGCATGATCTGAGAGTTAATTTTAAGAACCAAGATTGGAATAAAGAGAAAACCTGTCTATACCAATGGCTAGCTATCAAGGGAATCAAAAGTATTTGGCAAATTACGGCTAATTAAACCAATATAGCTTGTAATTATTGTTAACCAATAAACTTGGACATTATGAAAAGACATAAATGTGTCTGTTTCTAGTATAGTACTGTCATGACAAAGCAATGACATGATTTAATGAAGAAAACAAATTATTTGTATAAAATGAAAGGTATGGTGGAAAGCATATGGGCTTGCTTAGGAATTATGACTAGAATTATGACTGTAGCTGTAACTCAGTGACAAAGTGCTTCCCAACACATTCATGGGCTGAATTTGAGGTGGGGGTGAGAGAAACACAGAAAGAGAGGAAGAGAGTGAGTGATCTTTGTGTCTTTATATGTAAATGTAAGTAATACAAGAGCTCGGTTACCCAGTTAGAATCTAGTTTGAAATTCATAGCTTGGAGGTCAATGAGGATGGACCCATCCTTCAGTCAGTCAAAGAACATCTGGCCCAGATGGAGACAGAGCATTTCAAACTGCTCAGACCTTCATAAGATCAATATCTACCCAGAGGCTTCCAGGTGAGCAAACACATATCATTTTCTCCTCTCCTGAGTTATTCCAAATGGACTTGTCAATTACCTGAATAGAAAGAAAAAAAGAAAAGAAAAACTGTGTGTTCTAGAGATGTTGGGAAGATTAGAAAGCTGACTTAATAGGTTGACACATGGTCCCTTTGGCCACTGTCCACTCTTACCCCTTAAAGTGCTTCATTTTACTCTGCGACACATCCCATTTGCCTGCCACACTCTGCTCTGTGTCTCATCTGAATTCTTTGAGATCACAAAGATCCCAGATCACTGAGCAGCCACAGGGAGTTTGGAGCAAGATCTGGGTGACACAGGGTTTTTGGGGGGCTGCAATAAAATAATTGCTGTAACTCTCCTAGTATAATATGTGCATTATCTTAGGTCTTGATAAGTTGTGGATGTTACAGGAAGACATGAAAGCAGCTTCTTTGTTACATATAAAGGAAAGGCACAAACTTGGTTTGAGAAGAAAATTCAGGACAATTAGAGAGCCACAGACCATTTAAAAGGAAGGCTCACATGCAACATATCAACACAAATTATTCGCTTTTCAACAGGAACAACATGAAAGTATACTGAAAGGAGACTTCACTGAGGTAGAGGAATATAAGGTTAGAGAGTATAGAAAGTGAAAGCTACATGTGAGAACTGAGGTTAAGGGATAAAAAGATAAAAGACACAGGGCAAAGCCAATATGAATGACTCCCTCTTCCTAGAAAGTCTTCTTAAATTTTTATTTACTTTTGAGAGAGAGACAGAGAGAGATGGACAGAGGCACCACATGGGCTTCTGGAGATTGAAATCAGGGCACCAGGTTTTCAAATAAGTGCCTTAACCACTGAACTATCTCACTGGCCCATAGCAGTCTTACATTTTTGCATAGAAGGCATGCTTTTTTCAAGAATGATAATATTACTGGAAGGAGTCAACAAAAGTAAACCATTGTATATTATGAAAGTTGACTTGAACTTAGCAAAAGTCAAATTCTAATGCTATTTATATAGACTAGCTTGAGAACAGAATGCTAACATTAAATACAGGTTTAAAACTCTCTAATTTTTGCTTTTTGAACCTTTTTCCCAGCTCACTAGCTCCCATTTCAGGCAGGCTTTCTCTTTCTCAATAAACAGTCTCTTTTTATACATATTAAAATGCCCCTACATTTTGAAGGCATTTAAAATCTATTATTGGATTTAAGACTTGGGATTTCCCGAGCTGGGGATGAGGTTTACTCGGTAGAACACTTGCCTTAACAAGCATAAAATCCCTGGGTTCAATCCCTAGTACCTCACAAAACTGTAATACCAGCACTCAAGAGCTAGAGGCAGAGGTTTGGAAAAGAAATAATATTGGCAAGTCAAAAAATTAATAAGGATTTTAGAAATTGTTAAAAGGAGATGTTAAAGTCAATTAGAAGTTAGTGAGAAATGCCAAGAGATTGTGTCAGAACTAAAGATAAAACCTGAGGCATCTAACTTTCCTCATTTCCTACTCTTGTCCTTCTGGGACTTAGGAGCGTGGTTGGTCTTCTCTAGGACAGGACGTAGGTAAAGAGGTGCCATGCTACCTCAGAAAATATCTGCTCGTAAAGGCAAGTTCTCTAACAGTTGAGCAGGGAAAGATACTAGCCTATCCACTAACAAGCTTGAACTTTGATCTTTGCTTTCATTGATCCTTTCTTACATCTCAGAGATAGAGGTATGAACTTTCTACTTGTTTATAAGTAATAAGTACGCTGATTTTTATTTACTTTGTGTGTGTGTGTATCAGAGGGCACTGTGTGTGCCTGTAGAGGCCTAAGGTTGACTTCAGGAATCATCTTGGTTGCTTCTACCTCTTTTTTGTTTTGCTCTGGGATTTCTCAGGGTCTGCCTACCAAGTTGGAAGTGCAGACCACCACCATTTCCAATGCCACCTGGTGTGTTTTTAGGTGGGAACCAGGATCCAAACTCAGGTTCTTCTGTTTTCAAGGCAGAGGCCTAACTCCTAAGGCATCTCTCCAGCCCCAGTACTCTGATTTAATCATTTAATATATGCTTATGCTAATTACTTTCACATGGTTTTTTTATGTGTAATTTTGACTCTAAAACAACATGAAGCCAAAACAATTATTCTCTAAAATTCCTGAAAATACATGAATAACAAAATCTGTGGCCACTTCATTTTAAATTTTGTGGGAAAAAAATTGGTATTCTTGGCTTACCTAATGTAAGCTGAGTATATAAATTTTATAGTGATTTTTGAACTTGCAATGATGGCATTACTATGTAAGATTTATTGTTGTGTTTGTCGTGTTTGCTCTCATATTAATGGCATTTTTCAAGATGTTTATCTTGGCCAAGTCTAGATAAAACTTGGGACTAAAGAAAAAATTAGTCATTTAAAATCAAGCTGTGGGCTGAGAGGTGGCTCAGGGGTTAAGCCTCTGCCTTGCAGGCGGAAGGTCCTGAGTTCGGATTCTAGACCCCACGTATAGATGCCGGGGCGGCCTGCGGTTCTGGTCCTGGTAAGGTGGAGCCTGTGAATCCTGGGGCAGAGTAAACAAGGAGGAGGTGGAGGTGGTCCATGGTGGTTTCTGAATTCGCCCTTGGTTCTACATACACACACACACATACAATTGAATAAATAAAAAAAATCAAGCTGCTAATATCAGCTTAGTTTGCTTAGAATTACAGAAAGTGTCCAGTGAATGGATGACTTAATGTTGTCTTATCACATCACAATCCAGATAATTAGATTCTGTTTTCTTTTACAATGCATGTGAAGCATAACTCTCTTTGTACCTTCAGCTTTGGAGAAGGATACAATAAAATAATTTTTTTATTAAAAATTTAATTATACATTTTAAAATTTTTTACCAGTTCCCTCCCTCCCCCCTCCTCCCTCTCCCCTTCCCCCAGTGCCTCCCCCCCAATTCCCAGAGAGTCCTTTATTGTGCACGCCTAACTCTCCTCTGGGTCACAATAAAATAATTTTGATAAATACTCATTAAATGATAAAACATCTTTATCTCAAAGCAAACAAATGACCCAAAAGTAAAGGAGGAAAAAAAAGTGGAAACTTTCATCATTCTTTGAGTTACCTTGTAGGCTCAAATGAAAAGATCCTTTTATCAAAGGTAGTTTCTAAGTATCTGACATAAGATGCAAATCTTTAACACATAGCTAATTTAAATTTGTGGAGAAAACACAGACATGTCTTTACGTTCTGCCTATATTTATTCCTGTTTGATATTTAAGATACAATATCCCCCAAGGACTTGCTTGAAAATAGTTTGACTTTTTAATGAAGTAACACTTTCAGGGGGACAGCTAATCTAAATTATTAGTTTCTAAATAGTCTGTTTGGGGCTGGAGAGATGGTTCAGCAGAAGGTCTTGAGTTTGAATCCCAGGTCCCACGTAAAAATGCCAGGTGGAAACAGTGGAGGTCTGCATCTGACTCTGGGGTGGGGGGACGACGAGAAATCCTAGAGCAAAGCAAGAAGGAGGTAGAAGCAATCCAGGATGATTCTTCTTAATTTTTTTTTTTATCATTTATTCAATTGTGTGTGTGTGTAGAACCACGGGCAAATTCGGGAACCACCATGGACCGCCCTCACCTCCTCCTTGTTTACTCTGCCCCGGGATCCACAGGCTCCGCCCTACCAGGACCAGACACGCAGGCCGCCCCCGCTTCTGCCCGGCGTCTATACGTGGGGTCTAGAATCCGAACTCAGGACCTTCTGCCTGCAAGGCAGAGGCTTAACCTCTGAGCCACCTCTCCAGACCCCAGGATGATTTTTGAAGTCACCCTTGGTCCTCTACAGGGACCCATATGCCCTCTGACACACACACACACACACACACACACACGCACACACACTAAACAAATGAATAAATAAAGTTTAAGTAGTCAATTTCCCACACCAACAGGGATAGCCTATGAACAAAATATTTGTCAGAATGTATTCTCAGAAAAAAAAAAAAATGTTGGCTTTGTAAGTCAGTACTGAATTTCCATGAATTGGATTATTTATTAAGTAAGGCAATAAGTCTTCTACTGACTTAATTCATCGATCATGTGGTTTTGGAGAATAAATTTTCTAACAGGATGCTTTTCTTTTTAAAGGCATTTCCATTCCATTTTGTTATTAAATAAAATGATTTTTTTCTTTAAAAAAAGATATAATGCTACATTTCTAGTGTTTCGGACACGGCTTTCTGGTTTTCACCAGGAAATTAATAAGGTTTTCTAATTTTTGTTTGACAAAAGATAAAAGGGGACCATTAAGAGAGACATATAAAAGATATAAATACAAAATACATTGTTGGCATACAATGTTGAAGAAAAGAAAAATGCTTTACTTTTGAAAGAGAGACAGAGAATGGGGAGAAAAGGGGAGGGGAGAGAAAATATGCCATAGCATTCCTGTGGTGATCAAAGGACAATTTTCAGGTCAGTCCTTTTGCCCTGTGGACTGCTGGAATCACACTCAAGTCACTAGGTTAGCCTTTAATGACTTAGCCAGCCCACTGGCCCATGATAGGATTTTATATTGTAAATTAGCTTTTACCTAAGGTTCCAAAATAGATATATACATATGAGGACCAAACCTGAAGGTTAAAGTATGTTGTGAAAAGGTTGTAAAAGTTAAACCTTAAAGAAAGATGATATAGATATGACTATGTTGACTATGATTCATAGTCATTAAAAATTCCTAAGGTCAAAACTCAAAACACTGATGTAAACCTGGTACCTGATTCTTCATTTACAACAATATGGCTTTCTTAAAATATTGATCCGCTCTTAATACATTCACAGAAAAATAGATAACTTAGATGTTTATGTTTTAGCTTCTTACTGAAATGAGCTATTAAAAAACCAAGTGATTAGATTTCAATCCAAATGCTAAGTTTGCATGTTTTCTCATTGGTTTTAATGCCTTCACTCGCCTTATTAACAGAAGAAAAAATTCTATTAAGATGAATTATTTCTATTTGTGGTATTCCTGCTAAGTTAACCTACTTTTAAAATCTGGCCTATTATACTAAGTTTTCATTTGATTGATCTTGAACCTTCTAGACTATTGGTTAAATGAACAAGCAGCATTAGTTGTTAAAATTGACTAAAACTTGATTTTGGAAAAAAACATAGCCGGTATCTCTTCTAAACAAAAGATTACCCTCTCTGGAAAAGTTCCACTATTTCCTAATAAAATAAGTACTGGTCATTCCATGAAAACGGACTGTATAGGAGCCATCTCTACTAAAGGTAGGCATCACACATCTATATGACGCTGTGTACTCAGGACAGCAAGTGTGCGCTAAAGCTGGAAGAGCTGAGTTTGGAGCCAGATTGGGTAGGATATCCACTCTCAGGCCAGCCTGGGCTACATGGAAATACTGTCTCAAAAACACACCATTATTTCATTAGTATCTTAACAGGTTACTGAAGGGGAAAGGGTGGAACAAAAAACTGAAATGAGGCCAGAACTAATCTCTGCAGACTAGATTTCCTTTATAGAAGTCGATGTGTCTACCGTCCTAATATAATAGGCTTACAGAGTTTGCTGAGAGCGCACTAGTGAGCTGTTTTAGGCCAGTTTAAGTATACTGCCCTATAAGGAAGTTGGAGATTATGGGGGAAGAGGGTTATCATTTTGTGGAGACGCTGGGACATTCCAAGACATAACTTTCCAAGAACAAAGGGGATTGTGGCTCCACTCTGGGTGGTCTCTATAGAGACCTGTTTTGCCCTCGTTCTCCTTGATGGTTGCCGGTGGCTTCAACACTGACTTGAATGACTTGTATCATCCCCAAAGATAAAATGTTGAGCTCCATGGCTGGCCTCGAACTCGGGATTCTCCTACCACGCCTCCCAAGTGCACTCCACCCGGCGCCCACCTTAAGTAATGAGAGACCCAAGCAGATATTAAGCAGCCTAACTCCAGTTTCTATGCCTTTGCAGAAACAGCCCAGCTGACCTTAACCCCCACCTTAACCTTGCAAATTGTACATAACAGAAAAAGGTGTCCCGACTGCTTCAGCATACCCACCAACAGTCTTGTGAAATTGTACATAACAGGAAGGGGTAACCCAACTGGCCCTAGAATGTCCACTGTTAGTCTTGTGAAATTGAGCAGTGGGCAGAAGACAGGTGACCATCCTGGCCTTGTGACCGTGGACTGTTAAAAACGGGACAGAGTTCTGAACAACTTATGCTTCTGCACGGCCGCACCTTTGAAGCAAACGAAGAAATGTCCCACCCCCAATTATTTCAAAGATTGAGTCCCGGGTCCAATCGGAGCAGACCACAAGCAAATTCCTTTTGGAACCCCTCGTTTGTGGTTTTCCCCTTTAAAAACCCCTTGTGTTAACTGTCCACTGGCGCGCTCTCCCGAGGCTCTGCGGTGTCAGGCTCGAACGCGACGCCCAGGTGCCTGCAATAAACCTCTCGCCTTTGCATCGGACCTGACTCCTGGCTGTTCACCGGGGGGAGAAATCTCGGGCCCAACAGTAACAATTAAAAAAGCCGGGCTTTGCGGGAGGAGCCGCCCCTCTCCACGCCCAGGCGCAAGGTGCGAACGCTGCGCGGCAGGAATCTGTCGGCGAACGCTCCACAGAGGAAGAAAGATCCGATTCCCTGGGTTTCCAGACCGGCTCTTCGCTCCACGCCACAGCGCGACGCGACGCGTTGCCGGCCCCGCCCTCGCGGTCCCGCGGGGGCGCGAGGTCTCCGTGGCTCGCCGACTCGGGCGGCGTGCGGGCGCCGGAGACCATTCTAGGGACACTTCCGGTCACTAGCTCAGCGGCGCTCCCCCTCGGGGCTTCCGCGGAAACTGGAGTCTCGCGCACTCAGTTCCGCCCGCAGACTCGGCGAGGGGACGGGCCCGGGGAGGGCGGGCTTTCAGCCACGCCGGACGCCCGTGCTGCTCGCCGTTGGCGGCGCGCCCGACGCTGCGGCGGGGGCGGGCCGCGCGCGGCAGCGGCCAATCGCAAGGAGCGTCCTCGACGCTCCCACGTCCGCACGTCCCCCTCGAGTGCGGAAATGAGGGGTGTCTTAGCTTCTTTGCGGCGGCCTCCTGGGGTCCCTGGCGTCGCCGCACGCCGGGGCTGCATCGGGCTCCATCGGGCTTCTGGTGAGGTCCAGGCCGAGGCCGCGAGGCCGCGGGGCAGCGCCCGGCGGGGCCGGCCCGGGGCGCGGGGAGGGTGCCGCGCGCACCGTGGAAGCTGGTGGGCGCGGGGACGAGGCGCAGGCGGCGCTCCGATGAGGTTGCGGCCGGGCGCGTGGGCGCGGGCCGCTGCCCGCCGGGCCGGTGGTCATTGCTTGTTGCATCTTGCAGCTCCCGGCGCGGAGCCGGGCTCGCGCTCCTGGTGTGGTCACGGTGGAGTTAAGACCAGAGGTAATGAATGAGGTCCTGGGACCCTCGGAAGCCCACGAGGTCGCGGAAACTGCCCTGGTGCTCAAATAGACCAGAGGAATATGGCAAATGATGGAAAACAGGAGTGTTTACGCATTCATTTCTTTATGTAACTCACATTCCATATTTCTAGATCTAGCAAGGATGCCATTTCCTTTTGTTAGGATCCAGTCAAAAAGTCATAGGGTATTAATTATAAATACTTTCTATTTTGATATGTTTATATCTTATGTGAAAGAAATCAATAGAGCGTTTGCTTAAAAGCCACATGGTTACAGCTGGCCCATGAAATGTGGTTGCTAAGTGAACTTGGCTGTTAACCTCTATAGTGGAGAATAGTTTTTGGGTTATACTGTCTGTTGGTTAAACTAGTAGCTCTTGCCTTTTGAACATTTAAAAGCTTAAAGGGAAAAAATGACTTGCCTTATACTTCTGCAGTAATTTTACACTGAAAATAGTTTCTATACCATACAATTAACAGATTCAAGATTCTAGTTCAGCGTTTTAGTTTTTAAGTATCTGGCTCACCGCCATTAATTTTGTCATTTTGTAGTGCCACACACCCAGCTCAGGGTCTAACACACCTTACTTTCTATCACTCTGACGCCAACCCTGACCCATTTTTTTCTCCTCCAAACTTTGTGTGTGTATCTGAGGAGACTGTGTGTCCCTGTAGAGGCCTGAGGGTGATTTCAGGAATCTTTGATTGCTCTGGGATTTCCCGGACTCTGCCCTTCAGGGTCGGAGTACAGACTGCCTCTGTTTCAGATTGGCTTTTTTACGTGGGACCTGTGAGTCAAACTCAGGACCTGATGCTTTCAAGGCAGGGTCTTAACCCCTGAGCCATCTCTCAAGTCCCACACCCATTTTTATAGCATGTTGTACTGTGTTACCTGGATCCTGTTCTGGAACTGGAGTTCAAGTGACTTTTGAGGAGCTGGAGGTACAGGGCCCGGTCACTCTTAGAACATTTTCATCACTGCATGAAGAAACTCGATCCTTTTTTTTTTTTTTTTTTTTTTAAATTGAAGTAGGATCTCATGTAGCTAAGGATTGCATCAAACTTCTTATGTATAACTTAGGTGACCTTGAAGTTCTGATCCTTCTGCCTCCACCTCCCCAATAGTGCCCGCCCACTCTCACTTTTTAGGAGTGGTGGTTAGGATTGAACCCAGGGCTTCATGCATGCCAGGCAGTCAACCAACTGAGTTACATACACTTCAGACCCCCAAACCCCAATTTTAACTATCCCTCTGGTTCTTAGAAGCAACTTTCTGTATGGATTTGACCACTGTGTATATTTTATATAGATAGAACCATAAATTGATATATATGAGACTGCCTTTTTTATACATAAGATTGTTTTCAGAGTTCACACATGTTGTAAGATGTTTCTTTTTATTGCTAATGTGTAGTTCTATGTGTATATACATTTTTATTTACTCGTCAGTTGGTATACTTTTAGGTTACTAGCAAATTTTTTGCTATTAATGATGTGAATATTAGTAGACAAGTTTTCGTGTAGATAGATGTAAGTTTCTATTTATCTGGATTTTATATATATAGGTAGAATTGCTAGGCATTATAATAACTGTATTTTAAGAGGAATGGTCAAGCTATTCTTTGTTCTTATACCTTTTCCCCTTTTAGAGTGGGTCAAGTTTTGCTACATTTTCATAGAGAAGTATCTCATTTTGTAGTTGCCTTTAAAGAAATCTTTTAGAGGCTACAACTTAAATGTACAGGCAGGAAGATGAATCTGGTTCCTGGCACAGGAGCTTCTGCTATGGTGCCATATGTGTTCTGGAAAACAAAATAAAAAAACTGTTGTGTAGCTCAGTGGTAAAGCATTTGGCTAGCATGCACATGGCTTTGAGTTCAGTTTATAGCACTACCAACCAAACAAAAACTTTCACAATCAGAAAAATTATGCATTTGTACAAGAATTATTGGAGAAAAATTCCAAGTTCAGAAACTATTTAGTATATTCTAGGCTACTTTGAGCTACGAAATAAGACCTGTTTTCTAAAAGGAAATATGCAGATTATAATTTAACAATTTCAAAAGGTTAGTACTCCCCATGGAGAGTATTACAAAAACACGAGGTTGGTTCTGTGCCACAAAAGTGGAACTCTGGGTTGATGGACTGGTGTTTCAGAGGTAGAAGAATCTATTAAGTGCCTAGTGAAGGAGAGTGCAGCTGAGGGAAGAACCATGAAGTGGGAGCTATTTTCTTTCCTGCTTCATTAGGCTGTTCATTGTGGATCCCAGGAAAGGTGAGGGTAGGTGTTGCTGATACTCTGACAATAGTCTTCTAATTATTAACTGAGTTGAGTTTATTAGAGCTGCTTTACTTTTAAATGTTATAGCCCACTTTACAGAAGCACAAAGGGATCACTATTCTAGATACATTTATAGTATGTCAAGATAGAGAAACATGCAGTACAACTTTTGTGCTTTTCAATGCTGGCTTTGGTTCCTCTGGTAAGTTCATATCCGATGATTAAACCTTTTTACTGCTGTTCACATAATGAACTGCTGTGATTATTGAATACTTAATGAGGATATGTAATCTTTATTAAAGATAGTATTACTTCAAAATCATTGGCCATTGTATAAAATGATTGAAAAGAATATCTCTTTTTCAGGTATTACCTTCTTAAGATGTCGAGAAAAGATACAAATTGAAAGGTAATTATGAAATAATATAGGAAAGATGGTGCACTTTGGGCCTACTAAGTATTTGGGGACTTACATTAATTCCTTCACCTTGTAGAATGTTAATTGGCACTTTATAAGAATATATACACCAGGATGTGGGGAGAGTATGTAAACCAAGATGTGGGAAGATCCTTATGTTGGAGGTTGAATTACCAGCTAACTTAAAAAAAAAGTTTTGGGGCTAGAGAGATGGCTCAGGGGTTAAGACTGTACAAGCATAAAGCCCTGAGTTCAGACCCCAGATCCCACAAGGTCCCACCTAAAAATACCAGGTAGAAATGACCGTGACCTGCACTTCTGGCCCTGGGGGAGAGCCTGGGAAAAAGCAAAATGGAGGTAGAAGCAATCCAGGATGATTCCTGAAGTGACCATCGGTCCTCCACAGGGGTACACAGTGCCCTCTGATACACATATACACATAAAAACACACTAAATAAATAAAGTTTAAAAAAAATTTTTTTAAGTTTCAGTTTATTGTATCAAAGGATATAGTAATTCATTTCAGTAAATTAAAACAGTATCTATATGTCTTTAAACATAAATTACTAAAATGGTACTGTGTTCTTTTTGGAGAGATTTTAGAGTATAAGAAAGTAATTTTGCATTCAGTGTCTGCCTCTTGGAACCTTTCTTCCTTACAAACAAAAATTTGTTTTTATGCAAAACAAATAAGTTTGGAGTACAAGTGCAGATACTGAATACTACTGAAGTGCTTTGACAGTTCCTCTAAAGCTTACTTCATGTCTGGCACAGTGACCATGTTTTTTCCTGCTGCTGCTTCTCCCTCTGGGTTTCAGCTCCCCTTCATGAGCAAGATAGTGTCAGGATGTCCATATTTGAGAGAATGTCAGCTACTGTCTGGTAGTGGTCATCTTTTAAGTCTTCTTTTCATCATTGTTTCTACTTTCTCTCAAAACAAAAAAGGCTCATTTTCCTTGTAGGTGTGTCCACCTTGACATTGGGACACCACATTGTCACCTACAAAATTCATGCTTAAAAGCTGTGCATTCAAATTATCAAAAAAGATTACAAAAATTAATCTTAACTGTTTTAAGTTTGTTTTTCTGTGGGCCTCATTCATAGGTATCTGCACATGTGGCCCATCTGTGGTTTGGGCATTATCTACCAGGAAAGACTTAGTTCTGATGGTTATCTGATAGCAGCAGCATTATAGATAAAGCAAAAGTAAGCAGTTTTTTTTTAAATTTATTTATTATTTATTCAATTGTGCTTGTATGTATGTGTGTGTGTATTATTTATTCAATTGTGCTTGTATGCATGTGTGTGTGTGCGTCTATATGTGGGGTCTAGGATTCGAACTCAGGACCTTCTGCCTGCAAGGCAGAGGCTTAACCCCTGAGCCATCTCTCCAACCTCCAAAAGTAAGCAGTTTTATAACATACTAAGCTTCCCATTTCAGGCTCGGAGCTGAGAAGACACTTACAGGATAACATGAAATAGTATATGCAAAGTAGATAGGATATTATACTTAAAATGATCTTGTTTTTCCCCTTATAAAATGCTGGGTCTTTCTATATTAGGAAGTTGAGACTTATTTATAAAACTATGTACTTATATTTTAGATTCAAGCAACAAAAAACAGAAATTGTGAGTAGAGCTTCCAACTATAGATGTCCAATGATTAGAATTTTCCACTGCTGTTCACATCATGATTTGTTGTGATTAACAAATGTGGATGAGGACATTGGAGAAAAAAAATCATGAGACTTAGAGAAATCATGAAGTGATTTCTATGTTGATTTCTTCTCTGATGTTTTTCCATGTAGGAATAAAAGCAGAGGGTGAATTTCATAAGAGAGCATCATCCTTTGTCAATCTTATTTGATCAAGAATTTGGAGATTTATAAGGTAAGGCCTTTATAAATTTACAAAGTTATGTTTTTTATTTAGAGTCAGGATCTGGTAGTAAAGGAGATGAACCAAAATAATCTGAAACCAAACAGATAATCCATTTTACCTCAGGCCCCAAATACTCCCATCCTAGTGCACTCAGGTTACTTAAAAACTCACAGGCCTGGGCACGAACCAGTCAGAAGCCAACAACTAATTGTTGGTAAGAAAATGTTATAGGTAATGTAGTTAATTGCTTAAACTGCTTATGGTGAGGATTGACCAATCCCTCTGTGCCAAGACTACTCTTGCTAAATGTCAGCCTATCATGTAACTGCTAAGTTGGAAACCCCCTACCCTCATTAAAACCTCAGTAAAAAACCCTGCCAACAAAGGCCCAGGGCACTCTGCACCAGCCTGCTGCGTCGGCGAGGCCGAGGGTCTGAGCTCGATCTTGAGTAAAGGCTCTTTGCTTTTGCATGAGCTTTCAGACTCCTGGTGGTCTTTGAGGAGACAGATCTGGGCATAACATCTGGGGGTTCATCCAGAATTTCCCAGACCCACCCAGGGCCCCCCCCAAACTGTGGAACCTACAACTGGCCAGTAAAGTCTTTTGTCTCTTGTTTCTTACAGTATCTGCATTGGAGTCTGTCTCTGTTGGGCTGGCCCACCTCGGTAATAGCCTGTAGGTGGTGTAGGAAGACACACTGGAAGACCCCCCCAGACGTGGCCCTTGGGAGACGTCCCAGACCCACCTGATAGTGATTGGATCCCTCTGGTAAATTTGGAGAGGTTAGGCCTGTCGCTCCTGCAGCACAGCCAGAAGCCGTCATCTCACTTTCATTTTCCCTCCGGACACCAGGAGTATTTGTCCTGATTATCTGTGTCCTAATTGTCTTCATTGTTCTTTGCTTGACTTACATGACTAGTATCATGGGACAGACTCAGGTTACTCCTCTCAGTCTCATCCTCAACCATTTTAAAGACTTTAGGGACAGAGCCAGAGGACTTGGACTAGAAGTGAAGAAAGGAAAAGTTTTTGTCTTTTGCAGGAATGAATGGCCAACCTTTGACACTGGCTGGCCAGAGGAGGGGACCTTCAGTCTCCTCACGATTTACAGGACCAAGAGATCATTTATGAAAGACCCAATCACCTGAATCAGATATCATACATTATGACCTGGCAAGCCTTAGTAGAGAACCCTCCCAAATGGGTCAAGTCTTTCTTGCCATTGCAAAAAAGCAGCGAAACGGTTCTTGCCCTTCATGAGAGAGAACAAAATAAGGAATTGCCTTAGCCTTCAGCCCCTCTTTTCCCTGTTTTACAGGGGGTCACAGAAGATCTCTTACTATCTCCCACTCCAATGCCAGAGCAAGCAAGCACATCAGGGATACCTGAGAGGGCAGAAGGGAGCTCCCCCCATACCAGGGGGAGTACCATTAGAGAAGAACCTCAAGCTCCTATTGCTGACTGCACCATTCTGCCTCTGCGGGCCATTAGGCCCCCAGATAAGGATGGGAACCAGCTGTTGCAATACTGGCCTTCCTCCACCACTGACTTATACACTTGGAAATTGATGAATCCCAAATTCTCAGAGAAACCAGGGGACCTCATACAATTCCTTGATTCCGTTGTCTTTACCCACCAGCTCACCTGGGATGATTGTCAACAACTTTTACAGATTTTTTTTACCACAGAAGAAAGGGAACGAATCATATCAAAGGCCCATAAGTTGGTACCAGGAGTCGATGGGAATCCCACCACCGACCAGACCCTGATTGACAGCTCCTTTCCACTGAAAAGACCAGATTGGGATTTCTACACGACTGAAGGTAAGGAGAGACTCCAGGTCTACCGCCAGACTCTAATGGCGGGTCTTCGTGCAGCTGTTCCCTGGCACACCAATTCGGCCAAGGTTAGCTGTATACAACAGGGAAAGACCGAATCACCGGGGGCCTTTCTGGCCAGGATCATGGAGGCCATATATCTGGAGGCTCCCGAAAGGAAGTCCGCTATAATTACGGCTTTTATCAATCAGGCAGCTCCTGATATCAGGCAAGAACTTCAGAAAATACATAATCCAGCACTGAAGTCCCTTTCAGAATTGATAGTGGTTGCTGAAAGAGTCTATAATAAGAGACTAGAAAATAAGCTGATGAGAGCAAACAAGATGCACACCCACACTACGGCCGAAATTCTTCGGGCCCTGACTGCGGATTCTCCAGAAGAAAAAATTCGTCTGCTGAGACACCTGGCAGAAGACAAAAGTAAGAGAACCTCGAGCGACGCCCAAGGTTACAACGGAACCAGTGTGCTTACTGTAAAGAAATGGGACACTGGGTTAAGGACTGCCCCAGAAAGCTTCCTAACAAAGGACAACACCCAGAACGGGCACACGTGCTGGAGTTGGGAGAATTCAGTGACTAGAGGGGACAGGGTTCGGATCCCTTCCCCAAATGTGGCGATGCTCCCAATACTCCTTTTTTGTCTTACTCTGCTTGCAGAGTGCCAGGAGACTTGGGTTACTCCTGCACACCCCACAATAGCTTGGATAAAAGAAGGCCCCCCAAAAAGCAGTTCTAAACAAAAAGCTAAGTATCTGTTATTTTACCTTTCAAGAGAATATGGTTTTAGACTGATGAAGTCACTCATGGATTGAGTATTTGCCTTGCAATCAAAAGGATCTTAGTTCAGGTCCCAGGTCTCACAAAAAAAAATTCAGGACAGAAATAGCAGTAGCCTGCACTTTTGACTTTGGAAGGCAGGGCCTGGAAAATCTAGAGGGAAAAAGCTATAAGGAGGTAGAGCAATATCTCTGGTTATTCCTGGAGTCATGCCTGGACTTCCCCAGGCACACTCTTCTATACTCAATTGCACATATATGCCTACCCACACAAAAAATAAATTGAATACCTGGATACTTTAAAAAATATTTCAAAGATAAATTTCTAAATTAAAAATGTAGTACACAGAACACGTGGAGAAGGAACGGGGAATAGTCATCACTACTTAAAAACAATAGCATATGCCTATAGCTGCTGGAATTTTTGGAAGCCATGTTCCAGAGTTTAAATTTACTTACTCTGAATGATTTGTAGTGTGTCAGTATAATGGAAGAAGAATAATCTGACACCTGGGATCCAAGTCACCAATTTTATTATTGCTTTGGCTTTTCAGATTTGAGAAAAACATTCCATATATAAAGGAAAGAGTCTAAAGTTAATTGCCCATTTGTTCAATTTATGTAAGCCTAAATGTTGGCTTAGTTTTAATACACAGATTTATAAAATAGGGCCCAGGAGGCCTGCTCAGTGTGTAGGGTCCCTCCCTGCTCAAATACCGGATGATACAAGTTAGATCCTGAGAAGCCCACATGGTAGGAGAAAAAGCTAACTTTCAAAAGTTATCCTCTGACCTCCACACATGGCATGAATGTGCTTTCCTCTCTGATAACCACCTAGTTGAGTAAATTAATTTAAGCCATACATTTTCAGTTTAGAAATGTAGCTTGTAAGAAAAACCCAGTCCCATTCTGGTACTGCTTGTTCAGCCACAAACACAGACCCAACCTGTTACGAAGATAAGCTTTTCTCATGAGTTAACCCTTTAAGCCATGTTACTGACCCTAGTTTATGTTACCATGGAAATGTACTTCTGCCAAAATGTAATTTTTAAAATTTGCAATGCTTCTGTTAAAAAACAAACATGTAAAAGCTCCATTAAGAGCCTCAGGAATTTTAGGGTGAGAGCCTGACCAGAATAAAGGCTTGCTTTTGGACTCTTGGGATATGGTTTTTGAATGTTTTCTCTTGGGGTGGTTGTAATACAACACGCTCTCAAATAAGGTGAATAAAATTTTTTTCAAAAATATTTATAAAATTAAGCGGGACATAAAATACATGCCTGTAATCTCAGCACTAGAAGAGAGGCTGGAGCAGTAGGATTCAAGTTCAAGGCTATGCTATATGGCACATTTCAAATTGTGTTTTTGCTGCTCATAAGACCCTATCTCTAAAAACCAAAATGAAATAAGGTATGTCTGAAAATTCTTTTAAAAATATTGTGTTGGTGTATATCAGAAGGTACCACTGTGTGCCTGTGAAGACCTAAGGGCAACTTTCAGGATTCATCCTGTACTGCTTCTATTTATTTTTTGCTTTGCTCTGGTATTTCTCAGGCTCCACCTTCCAGGACAAGTGCAGGCTTGCTTCCTTTTCTACCTTGCATCTTTCCACCTGGCATATGATCTGTAATATGAACTCAAAACTTTCTGTTTGAGAGGCAGAGTCCTAACCCCTAAGCCATCTCTCCAGCCCAACTCAAGTCTTAGAATGGATGCTATTTTACTGAATGGAAACACGGAACACCTTGGGTATCATACCATCTCATGCTTTGTGATAGAATTTTGTCAAAAATTGTGTCTTGAGACTTAAAGAGTATTGCAATGAGAGAAGTCACAATTCTCAAAAGAACCAAACTATTTGTTCATCACTAATAGAAGTATTCTACTTTTATGGGGTTGGGGGGAAGGGGAGGAGGGGCAGTGCAAGTCTTGAGGTGGGCTGTCTTGGAATATGACTGGTGCAGCCATTTAAAATTAACTACAACTTCTTACCACAGCTGATGCATTGTAAGCCCAGGCCCAGTCTGGGTCAGACAGGCTTTTTTTCTATTTTTTTAATATACATTTTTTATTATTATTTCAGCTCATACAAACTTAATAGGTACACCAGTTCCCTCCCTCCCTCCTCCCCCCAAACCCCCTACTCCCCCTCCCCTCACCCCTCCCTCCCCCGTGCCTCTCGCCCCAATTCCCAGAGTCCTTTCTTGTGCATGCCTGACTCTCCTCTGGGCCCTCCTCTCCGATGACGTACAAGGACCCAGTGGCATTTCCCTGAACCGTTTCCTGTGTTCCCCTTAAGCATAGGAACACTACTGTGGCTGCCAATCCTTTGCCTCCAAGGATCTTGGTGCCTTTAGCAGATGCTAGACTTTGTGAGGTCAATATTGTGTTGGACATTGTGCCAGGTATGTAATATCCAATTATGATTGCTTCGGCCCTAACTTGTGTGGAGTATCTTGCAAATCATTGCTCCTCCCATCCTTTTGCTCTTAGACTCTTACCGCCCCCTCTTCCGCAAATGTCCCTGAGCTTCAGGATGGGGAGAGATTAGTCTGGCCTAGTTCTAGGTTGTTGATATAGAGTCTCTGAAGTTCTGGATAGTGGTTTGTTGATTTTCTTTTGCAGTTTTGTTGCTCCTGCAATGCCCTTTACTCCGTCCTGCTGGGCACTGTATGTCACCCCCTAGGTCGCTGGATGAGGCCCGGCTGGACCGCACAGCGTGTCCCGGTCGGCGGAGACGGGGTGGGGAAGGCCAGACAGGCTTTAAGTTGAGGGAACCAAACACAGAAAGCAGCTTCCTATTAAAAACAGCTGTGGCAGGAGAGATGGACGGTTCATGGGTTAAGACTGTCTCAAAAGCAAAAGAACCAGAGTTCAGATCCTCTTCCCCTTCTTCCATCTTCCACACTCAGCCTGGCAGCTACAATCCTGTCTCTGCTTTTCTGCTCTCTGCCACCTCTGGCCATAACCACTATGAAGCTGCTGATCCTCATGGGATCCTCAGCATTCATGTTCCATTCTCTTATTCTGACCTCTCCCAGATGGAAAAGCATCTGGGGGTTATGCTAATGATCCTGCCCACTGTATAAAATAATTTAAATATTTTCATGTTTTTATTAAAATGGGGACTTGCCGGGGGCTGGAGAGGTGGCTCAGGGGTTAAGCCTCCGCCTTGCAGGCGGAAGGTCCTGAATTCGGATCCCAGATCCCACGTATAGACGCCAGGTGGAAGCGCCAGGTGGAAGCAGGGGCGGCCTGCGCTTCTGGTCCTGATAGGGCGGAGCCTGTGAATCCCGGGGCAGAAGGAGGTGGAGGCGTCTATGGTGGTTCGCGAATTCGTCCGTGGTTCTACACACACACAGACATACACACGCGCGCACACAGACTCATGCGCACACACATACACACGCATATGCACACAGTTGAATAAATAATAATAATAAAAAAAATTTAAAATGGGGACTTGCCATTCCAAATGCAGACCCTACTGGGTATATCAACTTATTTTTAATTATTTTTCTAGTTTTACAAGCATGCTGAGTACTAGTCTTCCCTGCTTCCCTCCATCCCCTTTCCTCCCATCTTCCCTTCAATGCAGCCCTCCCACTACCTATCACATTCCTGTATGTCTCCTTCAAGTTTAATGATGAGTGTGTCTCTGGAGTGGACTTCTTTAGACCACCTACTAGTCTTTATCCCAGTCGGCCTCCAGAAGACATCCCAAAAGGCTATAAACTCTTAAGAAGTTTCACAGGTTACCAAAAACTCAATGAAAACCCTGCGGAGTTTCTCATCTGTTACTCTCCTGATTTCAACTCTTCACCTCACTTTTATTGAAAACCCAGACTTCATTGAGTCATGTTTCCCTCTCAACCCAGTCACCCTTATGCCAAATCCAAGTAATTTCACTTGAGCACAGATACCCTGGAAGCACTTAGCTACCAACAAGCTCTCTATCCCCTCTTCCTCACAGTTGACACTTCTGACTCTGGGCAGGCAAGGTGTGCAGTTGTCTCCTCTCACCAGGCCATTGAGTTTCTCATTTCTCCCTAGGCATTACCTCCCCAAAAGCAGAACTCATTGCTGTCTCTCACATGCTCAACCTAGTTCAGAACAAGACTTAATATTCACGCTGACTGTGAATATGCTTTTCATATCATACACTACCATACTGCCATTTGTCAGCAATGAGGTTTCCTCACTTGTAGGGGTTCCCCTGAAAGGACCCTCTTATTCTTTAAGCTTTTTAAAACCTCTTTTCTTTCATAGGGAGTGCAGTCATAGTGCATCAAACCCCTAACAATCTTATAGCCATAGGAAAAGCTTTAGTAAACAAGTTAGCAAAGGAAGCTGGTTTCATAGTGCCTAGCCATACCACTTTTCTACTCACTCCCCCACCTCTTACTCCTGATTAACATTCCCTCCTTACCCAGGTGGCTGCCTCCAGTTCTGGGCTGGCTTCTATTGCATGACAAGTTGTCTCCCTACCTCCCAAGCCTCCGTCTTCCTGTCTTATATAAGTCCTTCATGTAGGATGCTACCCTGTCCTTCAACTCTTCCATCTAATCAATCTTTACACACCCCCAACTCTGGCATTCTACAGCCTTTTGTTTGCTCAGCCAACCTCCCCACAAGGGGTTCTCCAACCTCCCACTTTTCCTCTGCATCAATTTCATGATCCTCTGCCTTGTACAGTGAATAGACTACACACATGCATGCAACTGGTTGAAAAGCATCACTTTCTACTATCCATGGTAGACACTTTCACTGCATGGGTCAAGGCCTTCCCCACCTCCTGTGAAAATGATGACACAGTACGTACACACCTCCTCCAACTTGTTATTCACCATTTTGGCCTCTCTTAAACCAATCAGATAACTGCCCAGCATTTATTTCAAGGATTACTCAGCTGGTGTCAGTAGCGTTGGGAGTTGTCTGGTGTTACTATGATCCCGATAGTTCCCAGTCCTCAGCAAAGGTGGAGAGAGCAAACAGGAAATTAAAAGTTCATATTTCCAAGCTCTTTTCTGAACTATATCTCACCTGGATCTAACTCCATGTGAACCTACCTTCCTCAGTCCCTTCAGCTAATGTGTGGGCAAACTCTTTCGGTTTGATAACTTTCTACAGCAAATGATCCTAACTCACTAGCAGGTTACTATTCGCCCTCTCTTTCCCTCCTAAGGAGTTTACCCAGGGAACACTGGGACTGAATACTCCCATAGCCTCACCAGACCCAGTCGTACAGGTCGTCTCACCAGGTGGTGCCACTGCTATAGACACTTGATACTCCTACTCGAGGACATTGATGGTCGGGTCCACACATGGTGATACAACTTCAATTGCAGCCAAGTTCCAGGCAATCTCCTGGATCCACTTCTCCCAACAGAAGAGGGCTCTAGAACACACCACAGCACCTTGCATTGCAGTCATCTGACAGTAAGTTCTTATGCCTTGAAATCTCCAGGCTGGGCTGGAAAGATGGCTCGGGTTAAGACACTGCCTCCCAAGCAGAAGTTCCTGAGCTCAGATCCCAGGTCCCACATAAAAACACCAGGTGGAACAATGGCACCCTGCACTTCTGGTCCTGATGGACTGAGCCTGAGATATCCCAGAGCTTGCAAAGAGGAGATAGAAGCGATCCAGGATGATTCCCAAAGGCACTCTTGGTCTTTCACAGTAACAGACACACAGTACCCTCTGATACACTTAAATAAATAAAAATTTTCCCATGTCACCAACCTGGGTCAGATCCCTTAATAAGCTGTCCACCTGATTACTCTTATAGTCTTACTTGCTTCTGACTACCTTTACCTGCTCTTCCTCTTCCACAAATAGCTTGGAAATTCAAGATTATTGGAATAGATTGTAATAATAAGGTCTTAAACTTCACCTGTTTTACCACTTATGATTGCTCAAAACCCATTGACCTCATTGTTTTTTCTTGACAGGAATGCCTTTAATTGGATTTTAGGATTATCTATCTACTTATTTATTTTCTGAGGACCAAGGGTGACTAGGGAAAACATCTTGGATTGCTTCTACCTTCTTTTTTTGCTTCACTCTGGTATTTCTCAGAGCTCCACCCACCACAGCCAGAAGTGAAGGCTTCCACTATTTCCACCTGGCATTTTTACATGGGACTTGGGATCTGAACTCAGCACCTTCTACTTTTGAGGCAGAATCTTAACCCCTGAGCCCCATTGAGATCATTCTTAATGTTGGTGATACATGCTTTAAAGGTACATCCCAGTTTTGTAAGTGACTTTAGTCAAGTCAATGACTAGATAAACCCCAAATATGTACACTTGATGTCTAAGAGCTTATGTTCCTTTGAAGGAACTGGCCAGGTGGACACTGGAATGAGGGAGAAGCCTGTCTTCACCCCTTCCCTGTGCACACACTATGTGAACACCTTAGGCATGTAAAAATCCAAGATGGGGTCATGTCAATCTAAGTCCTGGATTTGCATGGTTCTTCAGGTTATGCTTGACAACTTTAAGTTAGTTAATAATGTAAACTACAGGATCAAGATGAAACCTTCCCTACTCTAGACGTTTACTGGAATGGGTGGCTGTGATTTGATGTAGCTTGGTTATCAGAAGGCACCCAGGACCTGCCAAAATTATCAGAGTGTGAAATATCTGTTCGAGAGATCCAGGACATCCAGATTAATTTCCTTATCAGTTCCTGCTGTGCACTGGCATCAAATCCTCTTGGATGGTTGTGTTACCAGATTCCCAGGCATGACTTCCTGAATGTCATCCATGTTGCCCACAGCATACCATTAGAGATACTGATCTTGAAGTCTTGTGCCCAGACTCACTAGACAGAGACTCAGACCTTTCATATTGCTACTCTACATCTCAGCTGCCATGTGCTGGTTCTCCAGCACTTCCACCAGTGTTTCAGCCAGCACTCCCCCACTAACCCAGGAGAAACATTAAGAAGACTACCCTCGCACATTCACTGAGCCCAGGTGACACAGGGAGGTGAAGACTCCACAAGCTGAGACACAACAGAAAAATGAGGACTGTCTTACTTAAAAGGAACCTGCAACCATGATATGCCCCTCTTATCAGATGCCAGGCCCACTGAACCTCTAACAGGATGGAACATACATACACCCTTGGATCCACAGCTCTGATATATCAGCCCTTCACAACTGTTGCAGTTAGCCTGAATGGTTGCTGACAAAATCACCATCAAATGACTTAAGGAAACAAGGGGTTTATTCCCTTAATGATAGTCTGGATACAGTTCTTGGTCCAACTTCACAGGAGAGCTCACACCACCAAGGCAGAGGAAACTGGCTGCACCATCTTCACATAACAGCTGAGACAGGGACGATTCTGACAATGTCTCAGACCAGCATGTCTGGCCAAGAGTACATAAGGATGCCAACTTTCTCAATCAGCTCTCTGTATTTTATTCACCTGTCCAGGGTCTAGTCCCACTCACCATGGCCTTTCCCATAACCTAGGCAATGACCTGCAGGTTAGCTCTGGGTTTAATTCAATTACTCACAATGTGTCCAGAGTTCACCTCTCAGCCATCAAGTTGACACCTGTATTTATGACATGACACCAACAATCCACCTTCTTAATTGGCACCAGCACATTCTGTCATACTCAGAGAAACCTCAGGCCATGACAGATTTTTTAACCTTCATTTCAGACATGCACCAGCATACCTTTGATAATTGTTGATAGCTCATGATCACCGTCTTTGATTTGGATGAACATTTGCAGATTTAGGAATGCCTTGAGCCTGACTGATAACCCAAGCCCCCACTGATTCTCTAAATTCTGACATGTTCTCAAACATCTTTCCAGATGCTCTTACAGCTTGGGACCCTAATATACCAGAGCAGCCCAATCCCTCATGCTCATGAGACAAGTCTTTTTAGAGGGAGCTTCAATGGGTGCCAAGAGCACCCCTAATGGTTACTCATAACTATTGCTGCAAGAGAGCACCCAAAGTCAAGCAATTTAAGGGAGAAAGGGAGATTTATTCAGCTTACAGTTCCAGAGCGGAAATACAGTCTCTCATAGCAGAGGTGGTATGGCTGGATGGCCAAAGCTGGAGGAGGCTACATCCCTGCAGACATCTTGGAAGCTAAGAGCTGCATACTGCTTGCTGCAAAGGCAGACTTCTCTTGGAGGTAGGGTGGAACTAATCCACCTCAAGGCCCACCCCTTGTGACTGTGTTCCTCCAGCAAGGCTTCACCTCTCAAGGTACCATGACCTTGCCAAACACATGAGACTGTGGGGACACATTTCAAACCATGACACTCCACCCCTGGCCCCCACAGGCTCATTACCATCTCATTATGTAAACCATACTCAGTCTAACTTTAAAAGTCTTTATAGACAACACAGTCCAAATGTCCAAAATCCAGAGCCTACAATAAAATTGAAACACAAGTTACATACTTCCAACATACAATGACACAGAATAAACATTCCCATTCCATAAGGAAGGAATAGGGGCACATCCAGGAAAGATCGATCCATAACAAGACTGAAAACCAGCAGGACAAACTCCAAATCCTGCAACTCCAAGTCCAACAGGTGAGCCTCTCATTGAAATCATCTCGGTTCCAAAGGACTTAGGTTCCATCCCTCCAATGCAGCTCCCCATGAAAAACATCATTCTCTTGGGATGACTCCTCCCAGGGTATACAACTCTCCTTGGCAGGTGTTTCACATTGTCTCTGGCATCTCTAACATCTTTACTTCGCAGTGGCAAACCAGGCTTTAATTCCACTGCCCTTCTTGGGCCTTTAAACTGCAGACTTTCTGCCACATGCTGCCTGGCTTCCATCATTTTTTGAAATCTTAGAGGAGAGCTCCATGATCTCCTCCTTTGTACATCCTTGATGCCTGTAAAACCAGAACTACATGGACGACTTTGCCAAGACTGACCCCCTTGAATCACAGATGATTCCGCTTTTCTATGCTAACCATCTCTTTCACTCTTAGGCAGTTGCTTTGTAGAAGAAACAGACTCTTGCTTTGGAACTCCACCTTTTAGCTCATGTCTTCTGAAAGGATTTACTTTCTTATGGGTGGGAGCCTTCCTGAGACTCTTGCCCTCAAGCTAGGCCTCTCCTATTATCCAAATTGAGAGCAAGCTTTGTTTTACTAATGGAGCTAATCTGTTTAACAGCTATTTTGTTCTTTGCTTCTTCCTGGTTCAACTCTTTAAGTTTGCCATTGCATTTTTCATCATTAGATCTTAATAGTTTTTGCTTCTTCCTGCTTGATTCTTTGCTCTTTTTCATAACTCTGAAGACAACTAAAAAGTAGCCATATCACATTATCAAGACTACATTGCCCTGAAATTCCCTTTGCCAAGCACTCCAGTTTAACTTCAGACAAGCTTTCAGGATGAGGGCAAAACTTCACTAAACTCTCCGCCAACACGTGGCTTCATGTGTCACTTGTCCAGTTGCAAACACAGTCTCTGTTCCCCTCTGGACCATCACAAGCTGGGCTTCCACTGCCTGCATCTTTCTCAGTATTACTCTCTTCAGAGCTCTGATGAGAAAGGCCCATTTGGCCCCATAACCAAGATCCAAAGACTTTCCCAGCACAAAATCCCAAAGTTCTCCATATTTCTCCCAACAAATAGTTCCAAAGACACACTAGCCACATCACAACATTAGCCATACTGCTGCGTACCAACTTCTCTCAGCTTCACAAACAGCCTCACGTTGTAGTACCAAATGTTCTTAATCTTACAGCAATACCCCACTCCTGGTACCAATTTCTGTAATGGTTACTCTTAACTATTGCTGTGAGAAAACAGCCAAAGTCAAGCAACTTAAGGGAGAAGGGGAGATTTATTCAGCTTACAGTTCTAGAGGGGAGATACAGTCTCTCATAGCAGAGGTGGTATGGCTGGTTGATCAAAGCTGGAGGAGGCTAGGTCAGTGCAGTCATCTTGGAGAGCTGAGAACTGACAGACTGCTCGCTATAAAGGAAGACTTCTCTTGGAGGTAGGGAGGGACTAATCCACCTCAAGGCCTACTCTTTGTGACTGCATTCCTCCAGCAAGTCTCCACCTCTCAAGGTGCCGTGACCTTGCAAAACACATGAGATTGTGGGGGACACATTTCAAACCATGACAATTCCCAACCTCAGTTTAGTCAATGAGATCCTTCAGGATGACCATGTCAACAAGTCAGTACTATGAGAGACTGTGCTCCTACTCAAATACACCCCATTTAATTTGGAAGCCTCTGATACTCCTTGGTCAACATGCCTTGTGTGACTTAAGCAGCATACAACGTGCATTGGAAACTGCAGTGGCTAGAGAGATTTGCAGAGAAAAACATAAACAAATTGATAGATATCACCTCCAAGTTAATTATAAATCAAGAAACAGCTATCGAAAGAGAGATGAATGAAAAATCATGCAAGCAGAGCAGCTTGAGTGCAAGGGAGATAAAAGACACCTATCTTTAGGAAAAGACCAATGCACCATTGCAACAATTGAGGACATTGAAAGAATGAATGCCCAGAGAGTGAAGAGAATATGGATATGAGTTCTGGTCATATAACCTTTGCCAGCACGTACCAGGAAGAGCAAAGTGCCATCAGTCACCAGGACTGGGAGGGTTGGGAAAGCTACGTGCAAATTCCTCAGTCCCTGCTTGGAAAACTCTATAAAAATCCTATATCCGGTCCCATCTGGGTCTCAGTCTCTCACTATGCTAAGGCCTGTGTGACCCAAACCTAGGTTTGTTTTAATAAAAAGACCTTCTTGTGTTTTGCACTGGTGGACCACTTCAGGGGGTTCTTTGGACTCTGAGCTCCAGGCATAACAAAGACAACCCACCTAAGAGGGGAACAAAGATGGAAACTTGAAAACTAAAACCAAAAGCAACACAGATAATGATGGCTTTCAAGACTAAAACTAAAATCTTCACTGGGTCGTCTCACAATATAGAAGGTGGAGGGGAAACAGAAATGGACTAATGGTGACCAGGCTTAGTAGAGAGAGACCCCGTAGGAACCTGAATCAGTCCTGGAGGCTAAAACCTGGACTTCATCCTGGATATGAGTGCATCTGTATCAGTTGTTACCACACCAGTAAAGAAACACACTAAAGACACTGTTTCTGTTGACAGCACCACCCCAGAGCTTCCAAAAGGTATTGTTACTGTGATCCTTGTAACTGCACCATGGAAGGAGTATCACAAACTTTGTCACCAGTTTCTATGTGTGCCAGAAGCCCCAGGAGCCCTGTTGACCAAGGTCCACCTCTTGAAATTGAGGACCACCATATCCATGAAACTGAACCTGAACAGAACTCCAGGGCTCCCAATCTTCATGTTAGAAGTTGGTTCAGAAGAATGGAGACTACACGAATTAGGCAGTAGCACTAAAGGAGATATCTCTTCATACCCCAGGGAGTGGTATGGGACAGTCAGTTCATGCTTGAGCCACATTCCCATGCTAATAACCTTGAAGCAGAGATCCTTCCCTATTGGACAGAGATAATACCCCATTTCAAGAGAGGCCGAGATGGGCATAGTCCCCCACATGAAGACACTCAAGGACCTGGATATCCTCCAAAATGTTCAGTCATCTTGAAATACTCTCTTGTTCCCTGTGAAGAAGCCAGGGACTATTGGCCAGTACAAGATTTACAGAGATTCAGTGATGCTACAAAAACCCTTCCTACCATGGTACTGAATCCCTACATTCTCTTAAGCATAATTCCATCCACAGCTGCCTTCTTCTCTTTCTTGTATCTCAAAGGCATGGTGTTCTGCCTCAGACTTGGAAGTGAACAAACCATTATTTGCTTTTGAATAGGAAGACCTGGAAAGTGGAACTTTCGCTTGGTATAATTTCTTCTGGCTGCTTCCATTTACCATTAAATTTCATTAATTTATTTTCTTGTTCAGTAGTATTTTCTTGTTAAATAATTTGCAGTTGAATAGTATTATTCCATTGTTTATATGTGCTACATCTTCATTACCCATTAATCCTCATCTCAGCTGCTTCCATTTCTTCGCTGATGTGAATAGAGCTGCTATGAACATGAATGTGATTGTGTCACAGAAGGTAGTGTTCTTTGGGAATATTCCCAGGAATGCTATGGCTGCATCATGTGGTATTTCCATTTTTAACCTTTTTAGGAACCTCCGTATTGCTCTCCAAAGGGGTTATATCAAGTTTGAATTCTTCTTTTTCCTGCATCCTCACCAGCATTTGTTGTTTGTGTTTTGGATTTTAGTCATTCAGACAGGTAAGATGGTATCTCAGGGCTTTAATTTGCATTTTCCTAATGGCTAAGGAGGTGAAACATTTTTTAAGATATTTGTTAGACATTGGAATTTAATCATGTGAAAAGTTTCTTTTTAGTTCTAATGCCAATTTTTTTGAATGGATTGTTTACTTCTTTGATATTTAATTTCTTGAGTTCTTTGTTTATTTTGGATATTAATCCTTTGTCAGATGTGTGGTTAACGAAGATTTTTCTCTCATTCCAAGGTTTGCCTTTTTGCTGAATTGACAATGTCTGTTGCCAAACAGAAGATTTTTAATTTTGTGAGGTCCCACTTGGAGAGTAATGGTCTTATTTTCTGTGCATTTGGGGTCCTATTCAGAAAGTGCTGACCTAGATCAATCAGCTCAAGTGTCCCTCTTATTCTTTCTTCAAGGAATTTTATAGTCTTCAGTCTAACATTAAGGTCTTTGATACATTTCGAGTTAATTTTCATTCAGGTTGATAGGTAGGGCTCTATTTTCATTCTTTTGCATGTTGATATCCAATTTTGCTAGCAATATCTGTTGGAAATGCTGTACTTTTCCCATTTTTTAAAACTGGGCCACCTATGTCAGTTGACTGTAGGTGTGTAAACTTATATCCAGGTCTTCCATCCTAATCTATTGTGTCTATTTTGGAGCCAGTATCATAGATATAATCAAACAAACTTTTATAATACCCACAAACTACAAAAGAACATAAGTCAAAGCCGTGGAGGAAGATCCCAGGAGAGTGGAGAGAAAAGAAAACAGGCAAATAAATGAACAATACATATATGGAAGAATATTTTAAAGAGGGAGGAAAGAATAGGAAAAGAATATAGTTAGACTGGGGGACCCTTCAGGTAACCAATTCCCTGCTATCAGGTTTTCAACTTCACCTTCCTTAATGCCAGGGACACATACCTGATAATGTAAGCCGTTCAAATAACAAGAAAGGAGAAAATGGACACTAGTCATTAACACATATCTTAGTATTAACTATAAATACTTGATAGTAGGCCACCATCTTTTAACTGTAAGAGAAATAAACTTCTGCCTTGTTTAAGTTAAAGCAGATTTCCCAGCTGAAAGTTCTATTCTCAGCCTTAGGCATGGATCACTTTCAAGTCCACCCAAACACTTGCAGGTCTCAGGCCAAAGGATAGGTGGAAGCTCCTACCCTGGCCTGCCTCTTGCCACATCTAGCTCTAGTAAGCCTGTTCATATTCAAGCACACACTTTTTAGCTTGAGTCTGCATGATGCTTACCGTAGCCTGCTAGGACTGGGGTGAAAGGAGTCCTAGAAGAAATGGAAATGTGGTCACAGGTACTGGCAGGGGTACTTATGATACCATGCATAGGGTTCAGAAAGTTCCAGGTGACCCTGTGATGTGCTTACCCTCTGAGGAGAAGGAGACTGATTCAAGGTACAAGATCTAGCTTTCGGAGTCCAAATGCAATACCACTTATTTCTCTCTTTCACCTTCTACTGCCTGCCTTTTCATCAACCACGACTAAATAGTTACACACATTGTGAAGTAATCTAGTTAGCTACTTGCTGTAAAAGCTGTCATAGTTAGGCACAGGTGTCAACTTGACAGTTGAGGGTTTGTACTCTGGGCATATTTGTAGAGAATAAGTTGTTAAGTCCAGAGAAAACCTGCAGGAGATTGCCTAGCTGATGGGGAAGGCCCAGCTCATGGTGGGTGGGATTATGCCTTGGAATAAAATACAGAGAGCTGCTTGAGAGAGTTGGCATCCTTGAGTATACTTGGCTAGATATGCTGGTCTGGCAAGTAAGGACTGTCCCTCTCTCAGCCATTATGTAGAGATGGTGTGGCCAGTTCCCTCGGCCTTGATATTGGCTCATGCTTTCCCATCAAGCTGGGCTACAGACTGTAGCTGTACTATCATAAGAAAATAAACCCCTTGTTCTTTTAAGTTCTTTGATGATGATTTGTCAGCCACCATGTAGGTGAACTGCAACAGATGGCAATGACCCTGTTAGCATCAGGTGATAACTAATCTCCTGATTACACACTTCTGAAGATATACTGACTTGACATAATGATACATGGTATACTGGTACATAGACTCCCATTGTCACTACAAACTGCCCTGGGCCTGGATGAATGGACCACCTCATTCAGTTGATGTGCAGAAAGGTCTGGCTTCTGGTCTGTTCTGCACAAAGCTGGGAGCACATGTCTTCAGGGAACTACTCCTGTTCACTGATAGGAATCTATAGCTATAGACTACAAACAGTGAGAGATAACTGTTGAGGGAGGAAAGAATCACACTTAGGAGCTTGGTCATGTGTAGAATTTGCAAGTCCAGGAGATTGGAGTGGAGCTTCTACGGTTGGACAAAAGGTAAAAAGAATAACCTTCTAGACAGAACAAGTGAAATGGTCCCATTTAACAGAGTCAGAATACAATATCCAACTGATGCTCCTCACTCCTGCTACCTGAGGAATCCAAGAATAGGGCTAGGCCTGTATAGCTTCCCATTTGCACACTATATCACTCTATAGCCATCTGTAGAAAAGATAAACATACCAACAGATAAGTTAACCTTGTAGCGAATGGCCACTTGGTCTTCCAACAGAGGCCTGAATTCCCACTAGAGCAGATGACCCAGAAGGAACCCTGTGGCCCATAGAAACAGACATATCGAAAGATGGGAAGGAGTGGGCTGGATTGATGAATGTGTTCCCAGGGGAACTGGTATTAATCACATCCTTTAGGAACCAGACAGAAAAGAAACTTTTTTCTTCTACTAACTATTCCTATTGGGAATGACCCTAACTGGACTGCTGCTACAGTGTATTTATAGCCATATGTCTCCCATGAGTATAGCACAGTCAACTTTTTAAAAATTTTTTTATTATTATTATTTATTCAACTGTGCGCACGTGTGTGTGTGCATGTGCGCGCACGTGTGTGTGTGTCTGTGTGTGTGTGTAGAAACACGGACGAATTCGCGAACCACCATGGACGCCTCCACCTCCTTCTGCCCCTGGATTCACAGGCTCCGCCCTACCAGGACCAGAAGCGCAGGCTGCCCCCGCTTCCGCCTGGCGTCTATACGTGGGATCTGGGATCCGAACTCAGGACCTTCCGCCTGCAAGGCGGAGGCTTAACCCCTGAGCCACCTCTCCAGCCCCCACAGTCAACTTTTTGCTGAGCTCCAGGAAGAATTATCCAGCAGAGTATAGTCACCCTCTCAAATCAGATAGACTCCTTGGTAGCCATAATTCTCCAGAACTGCCAAGAATTGGACTTAATTACTGCAGAAAGTGGAGGGATATGTGCATTCCTGGGAGAAGAATGCTGAATTTATACCAACGAATATGGAGTGGTGAGAGAAAATGCCAGATAGCTGTTAGAAAGAATAAAGGCAAGAAGGCAAGAAAACCAGAAGGGAAATCCCAATGGAGAGACTGACTTGCTTGGGGACCATGGCTTACTGGCAGGGCCATTGACAGTGTCCCAATGGTATTACATTTTTGGACCTTGCAAGATTAACTTCCTAGTCTGGTTCATCAAAAATTGAATCGAGACAATAAAGTTACAAATACTGAGGCAGGAATACCAGTTTCAGTATTGCTCAGCAAAAGAATAGGGGATTATGAAAAAAACGAGGAGGGGATATTGTAGAAAAATTAAAAGGACCTAACACAGGAAGAGCAGTCTGTCCCTCTGTTGGGTGAGATATTGCATATCTGCCAGGGAGAGTAGTCTGCCTCTCTCCCAAACTAACTATAACACAGGTGTACTAAAAAAAAAAAACCAACAAAAACCCCCCCCAAAAAACCCTCCAAGAAGGTGTCTATGATAAGAAAAAGATAACACTTAAAAACTGCCACAAGAAAATAAAACTGCCACACATGCTTGTAAAGGATTCTACTTGCTTGATTCTGCATATTAAGGACTTTTTTTCACACCAAAGCCTACAAATGCTGTCATACCCCTGGGGCAGGGCTTGGGGTGTCTTTCTAGAGAGATACAACCATCATCTGTTAGTATAAATAAATTCATTTTCATCTTGTAACTGGCCTTGGTCTCTCATTTTGGGAAAGGGATATTTCCCTAACAATATAGCCCCAGTGGAAGACTACCTAAGACTTTCAGCCTCCCATCTGCTCACACTTGCCCCCTGAGATCTAGATATATCAGTGCTGGAAAGATGGCTCAGGGATTAAGACTGCCTCACAAGCAGCAAGACCGAGTTTAGATCCCAAATCTCACATAAAAACACTAGGCAGAAATGGTCACAGTCCTGGAAGGTGGAGCCTGGAAAATCTTAGAGTGAAGGGAAAAAGGATATAGAGTAATCCAGGATGATCCTGAAGTTACCTTTGAGCCTCTACACATACACACAATGTCCTTTGATACATATGCACACACTAATAATAATAATAATAATAACAGCAATAATAATAAATAGATACACAGGACTGACTCCTATGCATGGACCCTCATTTCTAGTCTTCACTGACTAAAAACCAATCTTAAATGATCTCCTATCTACTGTCCTCAAGAAAATCTTATTTCAAGAATAAGCTGCTTGGGGGAGGAGGGGGGAGGGAGGGAACTGGTAAAAAAATTTTAAAATGTATAATTAAATTTTTAATAAAAAAAATTAAAAAAAAGATTTACAAAAAAATCTGTAGTTAATACAAGGCCTATGCAAGTCTACAGAAAATTTTGTAACTGATGTTGGAAAATCCATCCTAGGTGGCTGTAACCATTCTCTACGAAGGTGGATATGATGGAGGGAACTGGTTCAGTTCTTCACCATACTTTAGCATACCTTGGCAGATTCTTAGACTGTTGAGTGAAGTTTGCTCCTCTTTTAGCAATTTCTGTTGCATAGACTGTCCTGCCAAGCTGGACTCTGAACTGTAAAAGAGAACTTCAAACAAGAATAAAAACCCCCTGCTCCCCTAAAAAAAAAAAAAAAAGAATAAGCTGCTTTATGTTTAATATCCAACTGGACTTTTGGAAAGAAAGTAGTTCTCCCTAGCTATTATTGCATTTTGATTCTCTTTTTTTAAAAAAATTCTATTTATTTATTTGTTTGTTTAGTTTCTGAGCATGTGTGTGTGCGTGTGCATGTGCGTGTGTGTGTGTGTGTGTGTGTGTGTGTGTGTGTGTGTGTGTGTGTGTATACATGAGATTAATGTATGTCCCTGTAAAGGACCAAGGGCAACTTCAGGAATTATCCTGGATTGCTTCTACCTCCTTTTTGCTTTGCTCTGGAATTTCCTAGGCTCTGCCCACCAGGGTCAGAAGTGGGGGCTGCCGCTGTTTTTGCCTTGCTGTTTTACATGGGACCTGGGATCCAAACTGAGGACCTGCTGCTTGTGAGGCAGTGTCTTAACCCCTGAGCCATCTATCCAGCCCTAGACCCTCTTTCTTATTTCAGGCCTAACATGTACCTAATCTCTTTTGAGATCCTAGGATATCCTCTGGCTTGTCCACTCTTGATTTTTTTAAATAATTTTTTATTTATTTATTTATTTATTTATTTATTTTTGCTTTATAGGAGAGATTTATTTGAAATATTACAACATATAAAAACTACATAAAGTCTTCGCGTCCACTTGGAAGTGGCAGATTTGATACAACGCATCATAAAAAATTTTAAAATCCAGAGAATGCACTAAGAACCACACAGCTGAGTTAATTTTTTATTTATTTTTATTCAATTGTGTGTGTGTGTGTAGAACCACGGACGAATTTAGGAACCACCATGGACGCCTCCACTCCTCCTTGTTTACTCTGCCCCGGGATTCACAGGCTCCGCTCTACCAGGACCAGAAATGCAGGCCGCCCCCTGCTTCCACCCAGCGTCTATACGTGGGGTCTAGGATCCGAACTCAGGACCTTCTGCCTGCAAGGCAGAGGGTTAACCCCTAAGCCACCTCTCCAGCCCCTTGTCCACTCTTGAGATGGTTTAGGATCCCTGGCAGGCCAGCAGCAGGAGGTAAAGACAGCATTAAGACCTCATGTACTTTTGAATTCTGAGGAAGCTCCAAGTTGTTCCAAATTGACATACCAAGTTGTTCCTCCTTGGGCCACTCCACTGATAGGGGGCATTTTCCTTTACTCACCAAGCCCTAGTCCCCAAGGTTTCCACTGTTTGTTCTTATCTCTCTTGAGCTCCTGGAGGCATGTTGTATGTGTGTGTGTGTGAACATGTTGGTATGTCAGTTGTTATGCAGGTCTGGTAAGGACAAATCTCACTGTAGTGAGTTCCTGGTTGCAGCAAGATCTTTTGATAATAAATGAACAACAACAGCTGCATTTCAAAACTTACTGCGGGTGGAACCTATACTGTTTTAGGAAAAAAATGTTAACCTTTACTTCAGCAAATCTTGAGAAATATACGAAAATCTCCAAAACAAACCTGCAGTATTAAGGGACAAAGGAAGGAATGCAGGGGGTAAGATGGGGGAATTGACTAGTGGGATTTTAAAATTAATATCTGGGGACTGGAGAGATGACTCAGCAGTTAAGAGCACTGTGTAAGCCTGACTGAAGTGAGGATTCCAGCCCCCATGTAACGGGTTTGGCAGGGATTTTCCCACCTGTAACCCTAATGGGGTGGGAAATAGTATCTCTGGGATTTGCTGGCTGCTAACCTAGTCAGATTTTTGGAAGCAACACTACTCTGAAATAATTAAGAGAGAACGTTAAAGGAAGACTCTCACTATTTTATCCTTTAGGTGGGCACAACATCATGTACATGTATTTGTTCATATACCACACATATAAAAATTGTCTGGTCATGGTTATCCTGGTTACTTCCCCTTGTGCATCTAATTAAGACGAACAGTTTACTCAATGCCATTTCGTTATTTCATCATTTATGTATTTTTTTCAGTTAGCATATAAGATTTCATTATAATGTTTTCAGTTCTTATATTTTTAACCTACTTGTCAGGTTTGTCTTCCAGGATTCAATTATTAGTCCACGTGACTTTGAGCACGGATTCCAGCCAGTACCAATCAGACAATTGAAACCCAATAGGTGGTTTAGAACAGACTACCAGGCATTTCTTTGCCAACCATTCCACTGCTACCCGTGGACCCCTGGCAGGCCAGCAGCAGGAGGTAAAGACAGCATTAAGACCTCATGTACTTTTGAATTCTGAGGAAGCTCCATAAGACTGGCCTTTCTGCTTTGTTGGAGAAGTAGGGGGAAGATGTAAGGACAAGATCATCTGAGGAGTCCTTAGATGATGTGACTGGGCAATGCTGATCACAACCTACCTACCATGACTTGCCATAGAGTTTAGCCTTCTCCTGGAGTCAAAGAATAACCAATCAGAGTTGTCCTCACTTACATGGTGGGAACCAAACCAGAAGGCAGCTTCTGTATTAAAAATAGCAGAAATTCAGCAAGCAGTTTCACCTCGGCCCTGGCTGCCCACTGATTCATCTCTGTGCACTTAATAAACTGTGTTTTGACCTTACCTGAGTGAATTATTTCACTGACTGTGATTCCCAACAAATCACGCATGTTAAAATTTATTCCAAACATTCTTGCTCCAGTGAGTAATTCAGTCTGAAAATTAACATCTTCATTTTCATTTGATCTTGAACAAAACTTTATTAACAGTTTACTAAAATTAACTTAAAGGGCAGGGGGAGATGGCTCAGTGGATAAAGCTTTTGTGTTGTTAGCAAAAGGACCTGAATCAGGATCTTTAGATCCCATGTAAAAATGTCAGAAGGATGTGGCAGTCTACCTGTAATTCCAGTCCTGAAAGGTGAAGCCTGGTTAGTCAGACTAACCCTGTTTGTGTCCTCTCATTTTAATTAGAGGACTAGGCTCATAACAATAAAGTGAAAGAGTGATCAAGAATGATTCATGACAGGCACACAGATTCAAGTGTACTATATATACCCTCATACAATTATACATTGACCCACATGCAAACATACATAAGTACCCCATACATATATAAATGAAAGAAAAAAGTGAACTTAAAGATCATTATGAAATGAGTTTAAGTTCAAGCAGTCCTTTCTCTGCAGTCTTTTGAGTATGCATGAGTTATCAGTTTGAATAATATAAGTCCCTAGTCAGTCCCAATGGCAATGTAATTCCAGCTCATCAGGAGGCTGAGATGTAGGTTCTCAAGTTCATGGCCAATGTGGACAGCTTAGAACATGTATCAAAACATGTATCAGAAAAATGAGGGCCATGGAGCTACTTAGTGGAAGTGTACTTGCCTAATGTGGTAAGCACTAGGTTGACTGCTCTTTACCACAAATAAAGCCAGTTGTCTTAACAGCATGGTTAAAATTTCAGTTACTATAGTATTGACCAAATAGTTGTATAAACTTTGAAGCTACCTAGCTCTTTAGTTCACAGATGTTCTGTAAGTGATTGATATTAAGCATCATTACTCAAAACAGCAAAGTGCACTGGGCTTTTTTTTGTTTTTGTCCTGAGAGTAATGTGTAGTTAACATAAGTGGACAGTGAAATGAAGGAATTGGGCTGTAGAGATGACCTGGCTGTTAAAGACAGAATTTGAATCCCAGATCCCATACAAGTGCTTTGCAGTTTCATACTCTACTGTAATTCTTGTGCCCCAATGGGAAATGGGAGACCCAAAAATCTCAAGAACCTTGTGGGCCTACCAGTTTGGCTTGCAAAGCATCAATGAAGCAACCTGCTCTCAAGGCAGAAAAGTGAGGAACATCACCCAAAGATTGTCTTCCACTTTCACGTGTGTGCCCTGATGTGCAATGGCAGTGCTGTCATGCATTCACACACAAAAGGAGTTTGTCCACAAAGACTAGGGTGCTAAAGAAATGAATAAGCAGTAATGCTGAAAGTGACATGGATTAGAAAGTGACTGGGAAGGAAATATGCGTCAGAACTTAGGCCTGCTATTAATCTTGAAAGGATCCAATGAGTACAAAATACCAGTTAACGTGCTTCAACATCTTTATTTTTGTATTTGTCTTACTTTTCCTTCCTGTTGCTGGGATGTATTACCTTGACAAGCATTTGAGAAATTCTGCTTATTCTGGTTCACAATTAAAGCTAGAGTTTATCAAGACGGGGAAGTCAAGTCAGCAGGAGTTGAATGAAGCAGCTGGTCACGCTGCATCCACGTAAGAATGGCAGGAACAGATGCTAGTGTTCAACTTGCTTCCTTCAGTTCAAGAGCCCGGCCTACCGGATGCCACTCACAAAACATTCAATTCTCTCCTTCCACCTTGTGGGTTCTAGCTTAGATCACCAGATTTGCCCTTAGGTGTCTTTACCCACTGTGCCATCTTGCTTGCCATCTTGCTTGCTAACTTCAGAAAGCTGTTCTTTGCCCTTTGCATGTACACAATCTCTTCAATATTTTTTAAAAATTAAAACATTTTGAAGTTTAAAAGCAAAATTTGGTTCCTTAGGTGTTTGAGATGGCTTAACCAGTAAAAGCAATTGCATGATAAGTCACATAATCTGAATTTAATCCCTGGAAACTACAAGGGGAAAAGGAAGGACTCCCAAAAGTGTCCTCTAACCTTCACATCCACAATGTTACACACTTTGAGAGCGTGTACACGCACACACAAATTCGTTTTTTTAGTCGGGCTTGGTGATGTGTACCCATGATATTCAGCGCTTAACAGGTGGAAGTAGAGGTGCAAGTTTGAGTACAACTTTTCTCAACAAAACAATACAAAAAAGGCTAAAGGTTTTTTGTAACTCTATAATATTGTAAAATATTAACAATATCAATAACAATATTAATAAGCATGAAACAAAAAATCAAAAGTACTTCAGAATATACTACACAGCCCTGAAAACTAATAATTTTGCTTTGTTTTTCAAACCTACAGAAACTGTAAAAAAATTTTTGTTTTTTTTGATGATAAGAGTCAGTGAACCCAGAACCCACAGATTTGACTAAGTTGGCTGGCCAATGAGTTCCAGAGATCTGTGTGTCTCCCCAGTGCTGGAGTTACACGTGCTAGTCTATCTTGGAGGTCTTTTACTTGGATGCTGGAGATCTGAACTCAGGTCCTCTCCTTATGCTTGCAGACTTGGTATTTTACAACCTGGGCCATCTTCCCAGTTGGTAAATTTGCATTTTTAATTGAGCTACCTGTGTAGGACAGTGGAGGGGTGTTAAGAAAGATTATGATGAGTACAATATTTCAACCCTAGTATAGGAAGACAGGCTTATTGCTCAGGTTCAAATGGCCTTAGACAGAGCCTATTCAGCCATTGGTATTTGAGACAAGGTTTACCATGTAGTTTAGGCTGAGGGGGGGTGTGGAGGGGGATCCAGTTTTCTTAATTTTTGTTTAAACATTCCTTTCAGTTAAGGAGGTAACAAAGTCATTAGGAAAGAGTTGGGTGTGCTGATAGGTGTATTGTAAGCTGGTCTGATGTCAAGGACCTGGTGGTTGAGGCCAGGTTCTCACACTTCTCAGTAGGTGATTTTTCCTCTGGCTTGAAATCACTGCTAAAAGAATAAAAGAATTCTTTACTAAACTAAAAATACACCTACACAATACACAATATGATGAGAGGGTCTAAGGAATGTAGCAATATGCCTTCATTCAAAGTATTTGGATAAGAAGGATTTTTGGGTTTTCCTCGTGCTGGTGTGCTGGTGTATTTGCATAGATTTTACTGATATACTTCCCCAACTGGAAGCCCGAAATGCTCCAATTTGGAAGCGTCATATTTGCAAATTAAAAAAAAAAACCTTCGGATTTTCCGATTACGATGCTCAGTTTGCTTCAGTGGTGCAGAGTCAGTGCTAAGCAGGTTTGAAGGCTATCACTTAAGTATTAAAGTTGGGGTCCAACTAGGGTACACACGCCTCACCCCATCCAAGTTTAATTTCTCAAACGACAAAGTAGAACCAATAAGCAATTTAAACAGCATAGTCACATACTGAGCCGGCCCTGGCATCTGCCCGGCTCGCCCGGCGTTGGCAACCGTCACCACGGGCTGCCGCCGCCTCCCAGAAGTGCTACGTGGCGTCCCTGCAGGTCACCGCCGTCCTGCGGCCAGACGGCAACGCCCAGCGGGACTCTTCCTGGATACCCGGCCAGGCCGCCGCCCCCGAGCACTGAAGGATGCTTCCGCCCACGCGCGCCTCCGGCCCGCCCGGCCGCCGCTGCTCCCGGAAGTGCCGTGGCTGGCAGAGTGGGCGGGGCGACGCCTGCGCCCGGAAGTTGCGGGCGGAGTGGGCGGGGCAAGTCCTGCACCCGGAAGTGCCGGCCGGTAGGGCGGGGCTGCGGCTGCCACGTTGGAGCGGAACGTGGGTGTCCGCGGGAGGCGGAGGAGGGGCGGTGGCGGATCCTGCGAGAGTCCGACGTCCGCCGGGCCGGCGCAGGACGGGTCGCCGAGGGTCCCCGCCGGGTGTGTCCGCCTTTGCCTTCTGCCCTCGCCGCCGGCCGTCGGGCCTTGAGGTATCCCCAGGATCAACGCCGAGAGACCCCGGCCTCCGTGTCCTTCGCTCTCCAGCCCGGGGCCCGGTCTCTCGTGCCGGCCCGACTGCGCCTGGAGTCGCATCTCCTTCGGTGATCGCGCGGGTTACCACCCGCCGCCGCCTGCACCGCGAAGCCCGGGGTCCCCCGAGGTGCGACAGGCTGTCCTGCCTGGGAGTCGCTGCGGGCTGGTCTCTGGAGCTCGAGGTTAGGAGACCTTCAGATCCTGAGCACAAAGAGGTGCGATCCCCAGGGGCGAGGAAAGGAAATCGACCTCGGGATCGTTTCCTTGACTTGAGTGTAGTGGAGATTTTTCGTTTGTATTTGAACCGTCGCCAAATATAAAATTCATAGGTTTGAAACGCAGGTTACTAGCCTTTAACTATGATTGGATTACCTTTTAAGGATAGTAGTCGCCCATCGCAGCCTGTACTTCGATTAAAAAATCTTAAGTTTTGTATGATTTTGTTGATATTGTTATACTAAGTTAAATTACGAGGCTTTTGTAAAATAAATCACGATATGGCCTGAACTTGTGGGCATTACAGACTTCTATGAACCCAGAGAGCTAACGTTGCAGTTCTTTTTTTTTTTTTTAAGTTGTAGTATTTTAATTACACGCTAAGCCATTTAGCTACTGAAAACTGAAGCTTGGTTCTTTGTTTCCATTTGTAACTGTTAAATCGATAATTAGAAGTTCGATGGTGTTACAGTATCCTCCTTTTCCTTACATCCTGATTATTTATGAATTATTTGTGAACTGGCTCAAACTCACACTCCTTTTGGAGAAGTTCTGTCCGTGGGTCTCAGTGTCTTAATTACAGCTCTGAGAAAGACTTGGCAGAATATAGGAACTCTTAGATAAATTGGTGTTATTTGAAAAATGTGACATTTGAGATGTGTTTTATATAAACGAATTCTTTTTTGAAGCATATGTAAGAACAGAAATCCATACACTGTAAAAAGCTGTGATTATCCATCTTTTGGTACTCCACTTCCTTTTGGGGATCTCATGCAAGGAGGGTATTAACATCCTAGAAAAACATGTGTGCACTGTATACACACCCAGGTACGGTTTTCCGTGTAATTTCACAAGGCTTACAAATCTCAGGTTAAAGACATGTAAAGTGATGATGCATTTTTTTTTTTAAATGGGGTCTCATGTAGCCTTGGCTGGCCTCACTCTAGCTGAGAATGACCTTGAATTTCTTGCTGATCCTCCTGCTCTCACCCAAGTGTAAAATCACAGGTGTTGTGACACCATACCTCGCAAGGTTGCCATTCTTAGATAGGTTAATTTCAACTCCAAAAATTTTATCTTTATTGTTAGCGTGACACCATTTAGTTCAGTAATCAAGACATAGTTGCTTTCTTTGAGTTTGGTTGAGCAAGATGAATCTAGACGAGTTGACAATACCAGGTAACTATTGCAGAACAGATGTTCCCATACTAACTGTGTTGTTACCTGGCCTTCCCAGGATGGACTTTCACTAAGAAGGGTGCCAGCAGAGGATTATCATCCTGGTTTAGGAGTCAAAGGTACCCTTTATTGCCTCTGACTTCTCATTGTCTGAGATATGATCAGCCCTGTAGATTGATAGTTTTGAAAGACTAGTACTGTGGGGTTTTAATATTGCTTCACAAAATTTGCAGTTTGAAAATCAGTAGAAAGAAAAGAAATTTCCATTTAGTTGAATTCAGTTATCGTGGAGAGAAACTTGGGTGAAAAATATGAGTTTCCCCCTTTTTGGGGGGGGGTCAAAAGGCAGCTTCCATTCTGGGAAGGTAGCACAGGGACTTGGACATTCTAGGCAAATACTGTGCCATTGAGTATATCCCTCCCTCCCTCCCTTCTTCCCTCTCTCCCTCTTCTTTTTTTCAGACAAGCTCTTCCTGTATAGCCCAGGGTAGCCTGGAATTCTTGATCCTCCTGACTCCACCTCTTCAGTGCTGGATTGGCAAGATTGTGCCACTACTGTGTAGCTCTTGGATGTATTCTTTAAGATGTATTGGGGTAGATTTCTGAATTGCAACCAAAATAGCTGTCATTTTTGAGCATTGATTTACTATGAGCTGGGTGGTGTGTTAAGCACGCCTTCATGTAATTCTCACAACAAGGTATGGTGCGTACTATGATACTGGAGCAGAGCCAAGACACACACAGTTACATGATCAAAGTTAGGGCTGGGATTTAAGCTTAAGGTGTCTGCTGCAGACATTGTACTCTGCCTACTATGTCTAAGAATTGCTTTACAGATGCTATAGATGAACAAGCCACTGTCCCCACTGTGTTGATTTTCTGTTTTATTAGGGTTATGGCCTGTGTAAAGTGACCTGTATAATATGGATTGTAATCAGACATAGTAGTAAAAAAGTTACATAAAAATATTAATGTAAGTCTTAATATGTGGCTTCATTTACTCCTCTTCCTAGTTTTAAGAAAGTCATTTGCAATTAAATGAATAAACAATTGTTTCCTTTCTTTCCTTTTTTTTGAATAAACATTTTCTAGAGAAGGAAATGCACATCAGTGAAGCCATATTTCTCTAACATTCTTCATTTGAGAGTGATTACAGTACATAGATTATGGTGCTCTTATGCACGGGGTTCAGACCTCATCACCTAGTTCTAAGTCATTGCTGTAAAGTAGGAAAAGCCAAAGTCTTGAATTCATTCAATGCAAGGTAATAAGTAGAACTGCCTCTTCCAAAACATGTAGAACAACATCAACACAAAATGAACTTAGAAATACTTTGAATTTCCACTAAACCATATTATGTTTTGAATTTATCTGTTACACATTAACTAAACTCTCAGGACTGGGAAACACACCCTCGTGCTTTGCTGTTAGAGAGGGTTACTGTAAATTTAGTCAGGTTTTTGTTTTATATTTATTTATTTTTTGTGTAGTGGTAAGGATCCATCCTGTGCTAGGCAAATGTCCTAGCACAATGAACTGTGTCCTCACCCCAGCCCCTGTTTGTTCATCTTTTTTGGTGTGTGTGTGTCCTGGTATACATGCCACGGTATGAATGTGGCATGGGAAAACAGCTCTGTAGAGTCGGTTCTCTCCTTTTGCCTTTCCAAGGGATCCATGATCCAACTGGGGTTATCAGATGAGCCGCAAGCATCTCTCCCTCTTGAGCCATCTCTCTGGCCTCAGTTTATATTTTGGTTTTCATATTTAGAGGTCATTCTGAAATCATGAGCTTTTTTCCTCTATCAGAACTTTCCCCCTGTTTTTTAAATACAGTATATTTTAAAATGTATATTTATCAGTATTTTTATCTTATCAGTATATTTTCCCTTGTTCATAAGCATTGAAAAATCAAAGTGCTGTCTTGTCTACTCCCTCAAACCAATGCTAAGCAATTTTGAATTTCAAAGGGATAATGATTTTAATACTTGGGACTTGGGGACATGGCTCATACTGAGTAAAGGCACCTCTACACAAACCTAGCGACCTGAGTTCAATATGTAGAGCCCAGATGGTAGAAGGAGAAGTTACTACTGAAAGTTGTACTCTGACCTCCACACATGTACTATGGCATGTGCCTGTTCTCTCTCTCCCTCTCTCTTTCTCCCACTCCTTTTTCTCTCTCTCCTAAATAAACAAAAATAAAAATAGCTGGAATACCTGATTTAAAATTGACAAGATTAAGCCTAGAAAGCAGTTTGTAAAAGGGCTAATTTAAAAACATGTAAATGTGTTAATTGGAGATCATGAAGTATCTAGTTGAAATGAATAGCATTTTATTATAAGGTATCTAAGTTAAATTATGAGTTAATTTACATTACTGTGAACTAATCAAGAATAAGCTGAAACTTGAATTTACTAAAGATAGGGCATTTGACTGAGAGGAGCAAGAGGGCTCTGACAGAAAGAAAATAGGGTCTGTATTTTTACCTTTTACAAAATTAGAAGTTTTAGAATATATTTATTTGAGAGGGGCAGAGAGAGAGAGAGAGAAAAAAAACCCTAGGCATATACTTAACACAGTGTGAAGGAAACTTTTTGGAAGTTGGTTCTATTCCACAATGTGGTTCGGGGGATCAAACGCAAGTCCCCAGATTTGTGTATAGATGCCTTTACCTGCTAAGTCAGCTTGCTGGCCTTATAATTGGATTTTTCCTCCAGAATTATCTTAAGTGTGAAGTTTCTCATACCAGTCCTTTTTTTTTTTTTTTTTTTTTTTAATGTATTGGGCCTTTCCCATGTTATGCAGAATACTCTACCACTGAGTTGCTATATCTCCGTGTGTGTGTGTGTGTGTGTGTGTGTGTGTGTGTGTGTGTGTATGTGTGTTGATATCTTGTCCCTCCACCGTGCTTTTTTTGAAACAACATGTTTCTGAACCTGCAACTTGACAATTGGCTAGACCAGCCACTCCCTGAACCACTGGGATCCTCTTATCTCTGCCTCCTCAATGCAAGATTACAGCTGTGGGCTGTTTTTAACTTTTTGTTTCAAGTCAAGGTCTCACTGAGTTGCCCAGACTGTTCTTGAATTTGTGATTTTTCTGCTTCAGCTTGCAGAGTAGCTGGGGTTACAGTTCAAATAATTTTTTAAAATAGCTAACATCTGTGTGCAGAATACTTTGTTTAGTTCTCTCTGGCACACATTATCTCATTTAAACCTCGTGGCATCCCATGAGGTACTCTTACCCACATTTTACAGATGTATAAACGACCACTCAAACGTTAGACAGTTGACATCTGATATCTAACAGGTAGCAGAACCAGCAGCCAGGTCAAGGAATGACTGTCAATCATGATTTTAGCCCTGTACTACAAGGGCATAATCCCACTTTAGCATAGCGTACTTTTCTTTTAGTTTTGGTGTTTGGGAGGGCAGGGTGGGGACTCATGTTGCAGACTAGCCTGAACTCCAGAAGTGTAGGCGTTTGCCACCATGCCGGCCAATCTAGCACACCTTCCTCCTCTCTCTCACAATCAAAAACAAAAACAAACCTTTTTTTTTTTAAACCTTTACTTATTTCACATGCATTTGAAGGTAAGTGTGTGCCAAGTCACGCATATGGAAGCAAGAGGACAGCTTGGAATTGGTTCTTTCCACCATGTAAATTTGGAGGTGGAGTTCACCTTGTCAGGGTAGGGGGCAAGTGCCTTTACTTGCTGAGCACCTGTCAGTCCTCTGGCAAAATGGATCTCTCGTCCTTTCCCTTCCCTCCCTCCTTCCTTCCTTCCTGGGTCTCCCATGGCTGGGCTCAAGCTTGCAGTGTCCTGAAGGTGATTCCTAATCCCCCTGCCTCCACCTGGAGTGGAATATTCCTGTCTTCTAAAAAGTGAATTTCGTTGTGCATTGTAGTTGCTTTGCCATTAACTATTTCTATTTTTTCCTTTGATGATAAAAATTGAACGCCCAAATTTGTGGGAGGTGACAAGTAACGGCTTGAACTTTGGAGTTAAGCTTTTGAATTCAAGTCTTGGCTTCTTGGCTCTGACTCTTGCTAGCCTGTATACAGTGTCCAACTTTCTGGACCTTAATTTTATCATCTGTAAAATCTTCGAGTAGAAGCAATTTGAATGTATAAAATTCAAAGCACATTGCTAGCCCGAAACCCTTCTCTGGAAATTTACAGATGAGTTTAGTCCTCCAAGAATGAGTAAAGAAACAGGAAAGAAGAAAGAATTAAAAAAGTAAAAGGAAAGTTGAAGCCACAGTGCTGAGAAAGAATAAATAGCCTGTGAGTATAGCTGTCCAGAAAGAGCATGGGGAATTTGGTTATTCAAATACTAAAGAGAAGTAGAAAATAAGAGATAGAAAAAAGTTGGTAGATTTCCACATCTGTGATGACCTCCAGGAGTCAAAGGACATCATTTGAAGCTGACAAATCAGTCAGCAAAAGTCTGAGCTTGTTTAGCAGTACAAAGGTAAACACAGAGTGCTGTCGATTAACCAGGAACACTTGAGGGCTGATAGGATTATGTGAGCTTCCTGCATATGTGCTGCTAGCCTGGAGTCTGTAGGCTTATCAGAAATTGGAGATTTATGATATTAAATAGTTTCTTTTTTTCTTTTTGCTTATGTGCGTTTATGCATATTAGAAGGCACTTGAATGTGTGTGTGCCAGTGAAGGACCAAGGGTGAATCATCCTGGATTGCTCTACCTCCTTGCTTGGCTCTGGGGTTTCCCAGTCTTCCAGGGTTGCAATAGCATGTCACCATTGTTTCTGCCCAGAATTGTTAATGTGGGATGTGCTGGGAGGTAAAGACTTTAAAATTTTTTAAAGTGATAAAAGAAGAATCAGAAACACATACTAAGTCAAAATATAAAATATTCCAGTTCTGTGATAACTACACAGAAAGATGAAGGACAACAGCACTTTTTTTTGCGTGCGTGCGCGTGTGTGTGCATGTGTGTGTGTGTGGAGGTGGGGGGGCTTTGGGAATCATCCTAGATTGCTTCTACCTCCTTTTTGCTTTGCTCTAGTATTTCCCAAGCTCTGCCCACCAGGGCTAGACATGCAGGCCGTAGCCGCTCTGCCTGGTGTTTTTACATGGGACTTGTGATCTGAATTCAAGACCTGCTTTTGAAGCAGAGTCTTACCCTGAGCCATCTCTCTAGTCCTGTAACATATATATATATATTTTTTTTAAACTCATCTTTTTTTTATTATTATTTATTCAATTGTGCATGTGTGCACGTGTGTATGTAGAACCATGGGCGAATTCAGGAACCACCATGGACTGCCTCCACCTCTTCCTTGTTTACTCTGCCCCAGGATTCACAGGCTCTGCCCTACTAGGACCAGAAACGCAGGCCGCCCCCCAGGCCGTGCCCCCCTCCCCCCCGCTTCCGCCCGGCATTTATATGTGGGGTCTGTAGGATCTGAACTCAGGACCTTCCGCCTGCAAGACAGAGGCTTAACCCCTGAGCCACCTTTCCAGCCCCAGTCCTGTAACATATTTAAAAAAAAAGTGTTTTAGCCAGGATCTCTTATCTAACCTAGTGTGGATTCAAGCTTTCACTTTGCTGTCTCAATTGAGTTTACATTACATGCTTAACTTAGAAGTTATTTTATCTTATTTTAATTCCGTATTTATTTTTCATCTAGTAATTTGATCCCAGGAAGATGCAGCTTGCTTCTTATGTTGCTTCTCTTACCCCAGACGTCCTGTCACCTCTGTTTGAGAAGCACACATGTTAATTCCCCGGCAGGCCTTGTGTTGCTTTTGTGGGGTGTTTTTTTACTCTGATTCTTTTAACTGAATGATTGTAGATTGAGCATTCCTAATCCAAACAGCTGAAGAGTTTCAGATTTTGAAGCATTGTAGATATTTGGGATAGGGATGTTGAGCTAGTAAAGTATATGCAAATATTCTTAAACTGAAAATCTCTGGAATCCAAAGTACTTCTGATCCAAGCATCTTAGATAATGGTATTGATAACTGTGTAATCTATAAAGAATTAGAATAGTACAATATTTGATTTGAAATAGTTTCACAATTTGCTTATTTGAGCAAAGGGACACATTTGAATTATTGGTTCTTAGGCTTTGATGTTATTATGCATTCGTTGTTCAGTATGTTTCTGTATAAAATAATTTCATACATTCTGGGTTATGTGTTGAATGTATTTCTCTGTTAAATGTTTTCTTTAGCAGGATGAAGTTAAAGGAAATAGATCGCACAGCTATGCAGGCATGGAGCCCTGCCCAGAACCACCCCATTTACCTAGCCACAGGTAAGTGCATAAGAGAGGCTAGTGTGATTTAGCTGTATTCTTCTCTTTGTCAGACGTGTTAGTACTTGTTTTTAAGCTTCTGAAAAATCTCTTTTCCCACCAACAGTCCCCACCTTCCCTATCACTTGAATTCAGTAAGCATCCTCTTGTTTAGATCTATTTGTCCCCTAAACATCATAGCACTGATTACAATGTCTTGCAAGGAGCATACCCTCCACTGAAGAAGAATTATGTTCCTTTTAGCGTCCAGCAGTAGCACAATGCATGACATATGAAAGACAGTTTAAATGATGGAAGAGCAAGCCTGATGGGAGGGTTTTTTTTTCTTTAATGTAAAATGTGTTAATAGTTGTATCATGTGTGATTCTAATCACATTTATCATATGTGCATGCACACGCATGATGGGACTGTTTCTCCAGAGAGTTTTTAAAATATCTGCAGTCCTAAATAAAAATTGCGCTCACCTTTTACCCTCGCACTTAGCATCCTCCAGCCCCGTGCCAGAATCTTACCTATAGTGATTTCAATACAAACTCGGTATATGTACGGAGACTTCAGCCACAAATGCGAGTTCATGAGTAAGATAAAAGTGTGCTTTGAATTTCTGTTTTATACTACTTTTCCTGACTCTTATTTTTCATATGTAGTTACCATAAATGTGTTTTCTGTAGGAACATCTGCCCAGCAACTGGATGCAACATTTAGTACCAATGCTTCCCTTGAGATATTCGAATTAGATCTTTCGGATCCATCCTTGGATATGAAATCTTGTGCTACTTTCTCCTCTTCTCACAGGTATGTGGTTCAGTCTTAAATCCACAGATTAAGTAATTACATGATGTGGTTGATGGCTATATTTTTTGTTTGTTTGTTTTTGAGGCAATGCCTCATATACCCTAGACTGATCTCCAACTTTGTATAGTTAGGGTGACCTTGAGTTTCTGATTCTACTGTATCTTCTCCCTTGGGTTTACAGATGTATGCATGTGTGCACACGTGCTTGCGCGTGCACGCGTGTGTGTGAGTGTGAGCATATGTGTGCACAAAACCAGTATATTCAGTTCTGGGGATTGATTTCAGGCCTTGTGCACGCTAGGCTTGCTCCTTACCAGCTGATCTATATTACTAGCTCTGTTATCTACTTTTGTCTGTAGTTTGTGATGATGAGAAACTTCATCAAATACTAATAGAGACATGAAATATTTATCATATTTCATGAAAGTGGAAGAAGTATTCGTATATTCTACTGACCAAGTTTTTCTTTTCTGTGGTATAATAAAGTTACTTTTCTATCTTTTTGTCTCATTTGTGTATGTAAAATGTAGGTAGTAGGTATGTCAATCTCTATGTCAATAGTGGTTATCTGAATGGCAGGCATTTTTTCTCTTTTTTTTTGTATTTATCTATATTTAGAAATATATTCCAATACGCTATTTGGATTAGCCTTATGGTCTATTGTAATACAAAGAAGAAACATTTACACTTGAGTAACAAAGTAAACTTTACTGCCTCAATATTTTTGCAGATTGTAAAGAATTTCTACCTTGGCTGACAATGCAGCTGCCTCTTGGCTTTTCATGAACCTCACATACTGCGCAGAGCTGCGCATTGATGTTCCAAGATGGATTTTGTTTACAAGTTTTTCTTTCGCCTCTATCTGTCTCATCCATTTCCATGCAGCCTTCAGATTTTTATATCCACATCGGACATGATCATTTGCTGTCTACCAGGAATAAGAGACATAATTTTGACATCATTCTTCTTCTGTCATACATATTATTTTTCAAAGAAATTTCAGATGAATCCCTAAACACCCTTGTTTGGTAGGCGAGGCTGCATGTTAGTGGCCACTTGTGTCGTCAAATAGAGTCAAATTTTTTTGATTTTGTGTGTGTATATGGGTGTGTGTGTGGTGTGTGTGTGTATATCTCTGGAGATACAATGTTCACTTTGGGAATCATCCTGGATTGCTCTGCCTCCTTATTGCTTTGCTCTGGGGTTTCCCAGGCTTCGTCTTCCAAGGCTGGAAATATAGGCCACTGCCATTTCCAGCATTTTCAGCTGGTGGTTTTACATGGGATCTGGAATCTGAACTCAGGTCCTTCTGCTTGCGAGGGAGAGGCTTAACACTTGAGCCATCTCTCCAGTCCTTGTTAGCTCCATTTTATAGATGAATCAAATGCAACTTAGAAACATTAAGGTTCTCATAGTTTGAAAATGATTTTATCATTTTATCATTTTCAAGCTCATGTTTTTTGACACAAAACTAGACTTTTTATTACCCCACAAGATTCTTCTATCTCTAGAGATTACAAAACCAAGTAAACATATATAATTACAAGTAAAAATTAGAATGCTTTATCACTAGTTATGTGATTAGTAGGAGTGGAGGAGAAACAGTAATTTTTTTAATATGTATTAAAATAGAAGTGAAAGTATAGTTTTAACTTTTGATTCTTATTCAACTTCAAAATGAGTTATTTTATTCATTTTCTCCTAAAGGTACCACAAGTTGATTTGGGGATCTCATAAGCTGGATTCCAATGGAGCTGTTTCTGGAGTTCTTATTGCAGGTGGAGAAAATGGAAACATTATTCTTTATGATCCTTCTAAAATTATAGCTGGAGACAAGGAAGTTGTGATCACCCAGAAGGACAAACATACGGGTCCAGTGAGAGCCTTGGATGTGAACATTTTCCAGGTTTGACTTGCTGGACATTCATTCATAATTCTTAATTTATATATGTTCTTTATTTGTAACACGCTTATGAATCCATTAGGCATTGCTGCTAAAATGAAGCCTGAGCCGCTTAGGCCCGTGCTCACTTAGGAGTGAGTGCCTTGTCTAAAGCTTGGTGGGTTCAGTGAGCTCACGAAGAAGCATGGTGGTGCATGCCGGTTATCCTAGAATTTGGGAGTTGGAGGCAGTGGGATTAGGAATTCGAGGTTGTTGTCAGCTACATAATAAATTTAAGGCCAGCTGGGCTATATGATACCCTGACCAAAAAGGGACTTGGGAAATAGATCAGCTATAATTGACTTGCAGTCATGAGAACCTGAGTTCAATCTCCAGAGTCCATGTAAAAATGCTGGGTGTGGTGACACACACCTTGTATTCCCAGCTATGGAGAGGCGAAGACAGGAGAATCCCTGGGGCTTGCCGGCTAGTCATTATTACCTAATTGGTGAGTTCCAGGCCAATGAGAAACCCTGTCTCAAAGAAGCTGCAGTGTTTCTGAAGGTAACACCTGATGTTATCTTCTGGCTTTGCATTTAAGTTCATGCACAGCCCTGCTCCATATGTGCAACCTTGGGCCTCCAGGGTCGAATGCAGCATACACACACACACACACACACACACACACACACACACATACACACACACACACACACATACACACACACACACACATACACACACACACAACCTGTCTCCCAAACAGAGTTGAGATTAGAATGAATAATACCCAATAGAGGGCATTAGAGTAACAAGTTTATGTTTAGGAGTCTCAAGGTGACAAACCACTGAACATCTCTAATTATCAGAAGCCTCAAGTTTTGGCTGCCCTTTTTTGTTGTTTGTTTGACTTTGAACCAGCAACCCCTTTTGTGCTGGGCAGGGGCCTAACCACCGAGCTACTGTCAAAACCAAAGGTAACTTTTTGATTGTTGTTTTCCCTTTGGCAGCTCTGGGTATGAAACAGTGTCCTATCAATTGAGCTACCACCCAAAACCAAGACTCTCAGAGCGAGAAAGCTTTGTTTTTAAAAGATTGTACTATGGGGCTGGGGATATGGTTCCGTGGGTAGAAGCGAAGACCTGAGTTTGAATCCCCAGAACCCAGCCAGGTGCCTAATATGTTAATATACCACTTGTAATAGTTACTCTTAACTGTTGCTGTGAGAGAGCATTCAAAATCAAGCAACTTAAGGGAAAAAGGGAGATTTATTCAGCTTAAGGGTTTAGAAGGGGGAAACAGTCTTTCATGGTGGAGGCAACATGGCTAGTGGCTGAAGCTGGAGTCAACTAAGTCACTAGAGTCTCTCTTCAAAGTCTTCTGTTCTATGGTTCCTTTTATCTGATCTACTAATGGGAGGTTCCAATCAAATCTAGGACTGGTCTTTGTATTTATTGTAAATGTGTTGATCTGGATACTCTCTTCAGGTAGTCCTCTGCTGACCTTAGTTAATGCCAGGTGTGGTCAAATTGACACCCAGGATTAATTATCACACCACTAGTATAAATAAAAGTGGGAGGTGGGAAGGTGAGGGCTAACGCTGTCCTTTGACCTCCACACGTGTGCCATAGCATGTACACACACACACACACATACACACACACACACACACACACACACACACACACACACACACACACACTTTTTTACTAGACCAGCATGTAGTTTCATTCCACTTGATAGGAATTTATGAGACAGTAACAGATAAAGGTTAGTATATGTGTTAGTATACATGAAAAGGTGAAGCACCTTTTCTTGTATTTATACCAGTTTTAGGATTCTTTTGGAAAAACTAGAAATCCTGCTCCTAGACTGAACTAGAAACATAAGGTAGGATTTTACTAGTTCTGTACTGTTGTAGCTCCAGCTGTGGGCTGTGAGGTGTCCTAACAGAGGTGCCAGAATTTAAGGATATTATTTATTTTTAAAGCAAAAATTGTGACTTTTCTTTGTCTTCCGTAGTCAGATTTCCTCCAAGAGATGCAAAACCATAAACAGTAATTCCCTACATGGTTAGCAGGATTGATATTTAAGAATTTAATCATGTGATTACTCTTTTTGTAACAACTTACATTAAACATAGTTTCCTTGTCAGTAGCATACTCTCTTTTTGGATAGTTTTATAATATTTTTCTAAAAGTTAAACTTTGTTGAAGAATCATAATTATTTAGGAACTTATAATAGAAAAATTATAAGTTAAATTTGTGTTAAAATCAACCTTTTAGTTCAGAGATGAGTTATTGAGTTTCCAATTAGTCTTAAATACTATTTGATAATTATTTTTGTTGCAGACTAATCTGGTGGCCTCGGGTGCTAATGAATCTGAAATCTACATTTGGGATCTAAACAATTTTGCAACTCCAATGACGCCAGGAGCCAAAACACAGGTGTTTCATTAATTTCGATCCATGTAATCAAAAGAACCAAAAACCATTGTTCTAAAGTTACTTATGTTGGGTTTAAGTTTTTAATCATATAAACCAGCACAGGATAGTTAGTAAAATGTTAACAAATATTTTTTTCTCAGGGAGATGGGTGCTAAGGTAGAAGGATTGCCAAGAGTTACCTTATCTCAAAAAAAAAAAAAAAAGTTTCTTCAGAGTTTTTTCAACAGTAATATGTATTTAACATCTGCCACCTGCTCAGCAGTGTTTTACTAAGTATAGAGTAATACCAGATAGGTCAGTCCTTGATTAATTCTTTCCAATGATATTTGGTAAATTCTCCTTGTTTTAACAGCATCCAGTCTTAGGCAAATATATATATATTTTCCCATATTATTTCAAGTAAGCCGTGCAAAAACATGTTCTCTTATCACTTTTTGAGTTTTTGTTGTACAGACATGCAATTTAAATGGTCCTTGGAGCTGGCCCAAATTTTTGAAATCCTAAAAGATAGTGTAATGAAAGCTTATATAATCTACCATTAAAAGGCATTTTTTTCCCTTATTTATTCCACTTTAACAGTTTACTAATTTTTTATTATATTTATTTTTCCCCAAACATACAAGCTTAATAGGTACCCCATTCCCCTCCCTCTCTCCATCCCTCCCCAGTCTCCCTTGCACCCTCCCCCCCTTTTCCCCTTCCTTTCACCCCCCCTTTCCCTTTCTCCAGTGTCTCCCCCTTTCTCCCTCCCATTCCCTGGAATATCCTTCTGTGTGAATCAGGCTGTAATTTTTGTCCTGCCTAATTGGTGATATTTAGTAGCATTCATTTTGAACTTATGATCCACTTTGCAACAGTTAGGAAAAAGGAACCCCTTGTTTTATAGCAAGAACTCAACCAATGATTTTTGAATGAGACAACATTAAATATTAAATATTTGAAATGGGGGATATCTGTGCTTTAAACTCTATTGTACATGTTCAGAGTGTTTGAATAGAAAGGACATTGTGGAATTGATAAATCCAATTTTTAAATAATGTATTTTTTAAATGAGAAATCAGAATTTGTAATTAAACTTGATTATAGTAGTGAAATGATTTTCATATTTTGCCCCCTATAGCCACTAGAAGATATCAGCTGCATTGCATGGAACAGACAAGTTCAGCATATTTTAGCATCAGCCAGTCCCAGTGGCCGGGCTACTGTATGGGACCTTAGAAAAAATGAGCCAATCATCAAAGTCAGTGATCATAGTAACAGGGTGAGTATATTACTAGTTTTTGATAAGCATGTATTTCTGCTATAGATGTCCTGTTGTTTATTAGCAAGAAAGTACCTTTTTATAAAGTAAAATCCCTGTCTTTTCAATGATGAATTATACCAAAATGGAGGCATTATAAAAAAAGTCATTGGTTATTATAATAAAATAGTTTAGGTATTTATTTTGTTTGCATTTAATGATATCGATTGGAGATTTTCCGAAACAAGTTTGTCTAATTTGTTTATTTAAGAGAGAGGACATATGTGTGTCATGACATATGGGTGGAGGTCAAAGGACAGCTGAGAAGTCAGCCTTCCCTCCACTGTGTGGACTTCTGGGGTCTGAACTCAGGTTGCCAGATTTGCAAGCACACGTTTTACTGCTGAACTATTTTATGTGCTCTTGTTTTGGGTTTTAATTAAATATTTTATTGTTTTATTTTCATGTTTGGTCAATTCATTTTCATGTACCATAAAACCTATTTTGTAATCATAACTGTTGACAGTAGAATTCCTTTAGGGGGCTGGAGAAATGGCTCATTACATAGTAGTGCTTCTGTGCATGCCTGAAGACCTGAATTCAGATCCAACACTTTTGTGAAAAAGAGAAAAATCTGGGCATTGTCATGTGTACCTATAACCCCAGTGCTGTGGGGTAGAGACAGGAGAATCATTAGGACTTGCTGACTTCCAGTCTAGATCCAGCTTCAGCAAGACTCTGTCTCAAGGGAACACAGTGGAGAGTATAGAGCAATGTACCCAAAGCTTTGTCTGGCTTCCAAACGTGCACATATATGTTCTCATACACCACACACATGCCACATTCACATGTACGTATATATAGGCACATAAATAGACCAAAATGCTATTTGGAGTATAAAGTTATTTGGCCCAGAATTGTTTTGTGTGTAGGAAATAGCTAAATGAATAGAAAAATTCATATATTGTGCTTTTTAAGATGACTGCTTAAAACTCTGTAATAAAATGTAATCATTTTTATGTTTTGGATTTCTTAAAAAGAGAAAAGGCCAGGCCCAAGTGTGTGCTCTTCAGCGCTGGCTTCAGCAAAAGCATGGTGCTCGGGTTTCTTTTGGCTTTTCATAAAGTAGTGTGACAGATAACAAGTGAGCCGTACTTGTCTGCAGATGCATTGCTCTGGATTGGCATGGCATCCTGATGTTGCCACTCAGATGGTCCTTGCCTCTGAGGATGACAGATTACCAGTGATCCAGATGTGGGACCTTCGATTTGCCTCCTCTCCGTTGCGCGTCCTGGAAAACCATGCCAGGTATTCTGCTGTGGATTCAAAAAACTTGATTCGAATGGGTTCTAAAGTTTACTATTTTTGTTTTAAGAAATGGTCACCTGTCATATGTCCTGCTGGGCGTTGCGATATTCTCTACCAAAATAGTGGCCAGGTGATAGCATGTCCTCTGACCTCCCCTTGTGCGCCAGACACACATTCTGCCCTGTGTAGCATGAGTCCTGTTTTAGAGCATTTTCTAGTAGTTATTTCAAGTAATTAAGTCAGACTTGGTGGTGCATACCTGTAATTCCAGCTCAACTCTTGGTGGGCAGAGAGGCAAGAAGGATCAGGAATTCAAGGCCATCTCAGCTACATAGTAGCTCAAGACCAGCATGGGCTCCAAACAAAAACAAAACAAAACAAAAAGCCAAGAAAAACAAACAACAAAACCCCAGCAGCTTCCAAATAATTAACCAAAATGCTAAAAACGAAAACACCTTGAAACAGTCTTCGATAAATGGTTATAGAATTAGGTCTTTATTAGAATCTTCTTATTTAAGAGGATGTCTTCTTTAAAATTTGATGTTCTCCAGCAACAGTATAGAAACTCGTTTAATTTCTAAATCTCCATTTGAAAAGTAAACATTTTGAAAAATTAGGCAGTTTATTCTGCTTTCATTGTGTGTTTTAAGCTAATATGCTGAAAAAACACAAATTTTCTCATGTTTTAATATTAAATTGAATTCATAATTTGGTAAATCTCTTCATATTTAGGTACTAGCAAGATTATGCAACTTAAATATTTTAAAACAAAACAAATTTCTTTTAATAGTATAGTGTTTTCTGAGTGCTTTGGGCATTTTTTAATTTTCTATTTAGGCATATGTATTAAGCATATGGTTATAGAATTAGGTCTTTATTAGAATCATCTTATTTAAGAGGATGAATAATGCTTTCAATCGTTCTGTCACCCCTTCCATCTAGTAAGAATGAAAGAAAATGAAATCAAATGAAAGAAAATCTTGAGTTCCTGATCACTCTTTAAGCTTTTTGTAAAGGTCAAACCTAGATGTTGCGTACAGTACACAAATACTCTTACCTCTGAACTACATTCCCAGGCCTCTTGTAACATCCTTTTTACCTGTACACTTACTCATCTAGAGACAGTCTATAATTTGTTATTATGTAGTCCGTGCTGGGTGTTTGTTTTCATTTCTTGCCATCATACCGTATACTACATTAAATTTCTTATCTTTACAATGATCTCAGATACATGTATTGCCTCCAGAAAGATTACGTTGAAAAATATTTCTGTTAGCAGTGTGCAGATTTCCAAAGCCTTGATGGAAGTGATTTGAGATTTGATCCTCAAGCTTGAAAATTTCCTCATTTCTGTGCTTTTTGCTCACTGTGTGTGTTTCTTTAACTTTTTTGGGTTGGCATACAAAGTAATGAATTTTAGTATTGCATCTTCATATTTGACTTTCATTTGTTTCCCTCTCCCCTCTTTGTGTTTTCGACAGGGGGGTTTTGGCACTTGCTTGGAGCATGGCAGATCCTGAACTCTTACTAAGCTGTGGAAAAGATGCTAAGATTTTGTGCTCCAATCCTAACACAGGAGAGGTAGGAGAAGGATACATTTCTCTGCCTTTCATTTCTGCCTGAATGAGTTTTTCCATGTGGGAAAATTTCTGGATACTGTCCTTTGACCTCCACTCGTGGGCCAGACACACACTGTGCCCTGTGTAAGATAAAAAGTATTTAAAAAGAAAAAGCAAAAACCAATACTTAGTTTGAGATGTGTCGTGTATGACTTTCCTTGTAATCTTGTTCCAGGTTTGAGTTTGACTATCTGAAAGATCCTCTTTGAGTTTTGGAAGTCAGTTTAGTTTCTTAATCTCTCTTCTGAATGATAAGGCAAAAGTATAATACTTTATAATATTTGTCATATGTCCTGCCCATGAAGTTTAAATATAGTAAATGTTACCTTATAAAATAAAAAGTGCTATGTGCATATCATAAAATTTTATTTGCTTTGAACTATAGCCAAAAATCTCTTGTAGCTATTTTTTTCTGTTCTGATTTTCTCTGTGTGTGTGCGCGTGCGTGCGTGCGCTCGCACATGTGGAGACCAGACCTCAACCTCAGGTGTCATTCTTCAGGCCCCATCCCTCATATGCTTTTGGGTGGTATCCCAGTTGGATGAGCTGGTCAGTGAACTGGCATTGCGAGTGCGTCATTATTCCTGGCTCTTTTACATGAGCTCTGGAGATTGAACCTGGTACTTGCAAGGCAAGTACTTTGCCAACTAGCCATCTATCCAGCCCCTATTTTTGTTCTTCTTACTAGTAGACTTTTATTAAAAAAAAAACAAAAACAAGAACCAAAAAACCCCCACCCTTTCTCTATTAGAACACATGACACATGCTGGTTTTAGCTTTTGTGCCTTTGTCTTCTCTGTTGGAAGTTAGATACTTGGAAGTGTATCTAAACTAAAAATATGAATGGCTGAGTTCTGGAGTCCGACTCAGTGGTCGAGCACTTGCCTAATGTACAAGTCCTTAGGTTCCATCCCATCACTGTTTTAAAAACAAAATAAAGCAAAACAAAAATGTGTCTTTGATAGCCTTTTTTTTTTCCATTTCTGAGAATTGAATGTAAGGCCTCATGCTTGCTGGGCAAATGTTTTGCTGAACAATAATCCAGTGCTTTAATAGGATTTGTGCATGCATGTGTGCATATGTGCATGTGTGTACATGCTCATGTACGTGAATGTAGGTGTGCACATGTGGAGGACAATTTTGGAAGTAAATTCATACTTTCTACTTTTTCTGAAATAGGATCTTGCAGTTGCTTACGCTGGGCTAGCTGGCAATGGAATCTCTTATCCCTTCCTCTCATCTTTCTGTAGGAACACTGGGATTGTAGATACATGTTACTGGGTCTGATTTTATGTGGGTTCTTGTGATTTGAAGTGAGATCCTCATGTTTGTAAGGCAAGTGCTGTACCCACTGAGCCATTTCCCCAACCACCAATATTTTTATACCTTGTTAACTTTTTAATGTAAGTCCTTTAGTTCTTTGATTTATGGCTTAGGTTAGTCTTTACATTTGATATTTGTAGAATGCAGAAACAGGGCTGGAAAGAGAGCTCAGGGGTTAAGTCTCTGCCTTGCAAGTAGAAGGACCTGAGTTTGGATCCTAGATTCCATGTAAAAAATGACTGGTGGAAATGGCAACTGCCTGCACTCCTGGCCCTGGTGGGCGGAGTCTGGGAAATCCCAGAGTGAAGCAAAGTAATCCAAGATGATTCCAAAGTCACCCTTGGTCCTCCACGAGACACACGGTGCCCTCTCTCTCTCTGTCTCTTACATACACACATACACACACACACACACACAAACTTAAAAAATACTCTTTAATTACAGAAACATTAAAGTTAGGGAGGTGAGCAAAATATTAAGCCAATAATAAAATTTGCTTCCTGTGACTTGTAGCCAAGTAAAAATCTTGCATTTGACTCTGTATTCTGTCAGGCTTGGAATTCTTGAAATCTACTGTTCTATCATTTTCTCAGTTATATAGTTTGGTTAAATGAACTTTTGCATGTGGTCAGTGGTGTTTAGGAATAAAGGAACCGATTTTCAGCGTATGCTATAACTAAAAAGTTAGATTTTCTCACTAGGAATATAGACAAATCATTTAAATTTCATCGTGTTACTATCAACCACTACAAACTTCAATAGGCTGGTACTTTTCCATGTCTACTGTGGAAACATTAAAATGTAAAACATTTTAAATGTTACCTTGTGCCAAAGTTAAAAGTCATTTGACTTTTTTCTTATAG